>JARQOC010000004.1:580027958-580627958 GCA_033576535.1 Allobates femoralis | reverse complement strand
GGATACACACACCTCCCGCTCGACTACCCCCACACCCCCCATAGACACATGAGGTCCCGGCACCCCAGTCCGTTTCGGAGCGTAGGGACAGGCCCCGATAAAATGGTCTCCTTTCCCACAAAAAAAAACAGACCCCCTTCCCCTGCCCCGGGAGGCACCGGAGGAGAGCCTCGAGGCCGCCGCTCCTCCAAGTTGCATAGGTTCCTCCCCCCTCGGGAGAAATGACTCGCCCTCCGAGTGACCACCCGGCAACGAGGAACCACCACGAGAAGGGCTCCCAGCCGCCGGAGGTCTACCCCTCCGCTCCTGGAGGCGTCTATCCATGCGAATAGCCAACGACATAGCTGCCTCCAGGGACGGAGGGGTCTCATACACTGCCAGGGCATCCTTCAGTCTTTCCGAAAGACCCTGGCAAAAATGACTCCTGAGAGCCGGATCGTTCCACTTCGTGTCCATAGCCCACCTGCGGAACTCAGAACAATATGATTCCGCTGACCGAGTCCCCTGGTGGAGATGGCGCAATTTGGATTCAGCCAAAGAGACACGGTCAGGGTCATCATATATGAGGCCTAAGGCGTCAAAAAATCCATCCACAGACTGGAGACAAGTAGAGTCCTGTGGCAGAGAGAAAGCCCAGGATTGGGGATCTCCCTGCAGCAATGATATAATAATTCCTACCCGCTGCTGCTCGTCACCAGTAGAATACGGCCTAAGCCTGAAGTATAATTTACAGGCCTCTTTGAACACAGTGAATTTATCTCTGCCTCCTGAAAACCTGTCAGGGAGGGCAACCTTAGGTTCCGGTCTGGCCGGACCCACTGCTTGATTCCCCAAGACACCATTTTGTGGTTGTGGTCCCAGTAGAGCCGACCGAAGGTCCGCAACCTCTAAAGACAAGGTCTGCAGCTGCTGGGCCAAAGCAGACACAGGATCCATAAGGAAAAGGAAAACAATCGAATCCTCCCCTTCCTTCACTTACAGTTACTGGCAGGTGATAATGTCACGCTGGGAGTGGGGAAGACTCCCAGCGTAGGATAACGACGGGGGGGGGAATAAGGAGTCCCTAACGCTAAGGGCACAAGAAGGAGACGGTGACCCCTAGACTTCCTAGAGCTGACCCTGTCTGCCCTAACGTCCCTATACAGTCTCCTCAACTGTCGCCGACCACGAACCTCGTCCCTCTCTGATCCTAGCACTATCTTATCTAAGGATCAGATGGAGAGGTTCACTAGACCCCTCCACTATCAACTAAAGACAAACACCAGGGAAGACAGACATTAGGGAAAAGGAAACACTTATCTGACAGCAGAACTCAGCAACCTCTACAACCTCAGCGTCTGCTGGAGCAAGGATAATGAGTGCACAAGGAACTATCACCTGCACCGAGGAAGGGTAATGAACCTCCTTATAAAGGTGGAAGGAATCTGCTGGGTCCTAGTGACCCACCATATTGGTGGATAAAACCAGACCGAGCACAAGACCTCCACAGCCGTCCCCCCATAACAGCGAGATCCCATCACACCCTCTCTCCATCTACACAGAAGGTAAATGCCCCTGAAAGAGACGGACCATCCTCCCCCATTATGGCTGGTGGGCCACCCGCTGGGATCGTCTGCGCGTGGCCTCCACCCTGTCATCCGTGCCACCCGTGACAGCATTAGATGTTAAAGTAACAGGTAGCTCTATGGGTGGCTGCAAGTGGATCCCAGGTAGTATGGTGGAACCTGTGGTGTACCTTAGTTGACGAACCAGTGTCCTTTCTCCCCGCCTAGTGTAGTGTTGTAGTGCAGATGAGGATGAATCCAGAAGCACACCAGATACGCTTAACTGCTCAGTCGAGCGGCCATACATTAATGAATCTCTTCCCTTTCTCAGCTCCCCCTTTTCCTGCCACAGCTCCTCCTCTATCTTACATCACTGTTACTAGGCAGAAAAACAAACAGGGAAGATAACAAGCAAAGTACAGAAGATATAACAACATTACTTCTCTTATCATCTTAAGTAAATAGTTAACCGTTCAAAAGTTCGCGTTGTAGAAATTTTTTTTTCTCTACTGCAGAACATAGTCCGCAAGGTGGACTGGTGGCCCTCAATTTGTTCTCCCAGGATACTGTCGAGACATCTCATTTCCAGACAAACTCGGGGGGTCTTCTGAGGTATCTCCTATGGGAGCAGCTGAGGTCATTGTCTCTGGCATTATGTCGTCGCTATCTACTTCCTCTGCATGCGTCGTCTCTGGGATGTAGACACGAAGTTTTTTAAAATGGGACACATTTCTAGTGACCTGATGATTTTGGTTTTTAGCGGTAATCATGGTGCCTCTGATTTGTGTGGCCTGAAAGGGCTCGGGATAGTATGGTGATGCAAACTTGTCGCTAGGTCTCAGTCTCTTTACCAGAACCCAATCACCCACCTTTATTTCTGGATGCTTGTAACGGCGGCTACTTTTTTCTGCATACTGCTTCATTTTATCCTTAGAGACGGAATCATTAACAGCAATTGGGGTTTGGACAGGAACTGACGGAATGCATGGGATTTTGACGCGCAAGGGCCTGCCGAACAATGCCGTTGCTGGTGGTATGCCAGTAGTGGTGTGGTGTGGCTCGGTACTGTCTAAGGAATCTATGTAATTCTTGTTGTGAGTCCTTGTGCTCCATGGTAGCAATCCTCAGTGTCTTGTTGATTGATTGCATGAATCGTTCCACTTCTCCGGTGGCTTGAGGCCAGTATGGAGTTACTTTCCTGTGGGAGAAGCCAAGATAAGTTGCCAATGACTGAAAGTCTGTGCTATTGAATGGAGGTCCATTGTCCGTCTTCACTGTCTCAGGTATGCCATAAGCCGAGAAAATTTTGTCTAATTTTGGTATAACCGCCCTGGCCGAGGTAGTCGAAACATGTTCAATGACTGGAAACCGAGAATAGTCATCCATGACCACGAACAGGTAGGAGCGGTCCGGTAAAACACAAAAATCAACACTGACAGCAGTCCATGGGCTCTTTGGCATTTGTAAAGGCACACGCCTATGGTCAGCTATAGTTGCTTGACAAGGAATGCATGTTTGGATCAATGCCTCTACTCTTTTGTCCAGTCCTGGAAACCATACTTTTTCTCGAAGTAGTTGCTTTGTTTTTACCACCCCTTGATGAGCCTCGTGGGCCAGATCAAGTACACGGTCCTCCAGTTTCTGAGGTATCACCAGGCGATTGTCACGCAACAGCAGATTTGAGTCCGACACTGAGAGTGAATGTCGTGCATTAAAGAAAGCCTCCAAGTAACCTACTCGATCTGGTTGTTGAAGGCGAGCCTCAGCAAGAAAACAGCTCCATTTCTTAGACCGAACCGATTCTATCACTAACTGAAGTTGGGGATCAGAGTCCACCGCCTGTTGTATTTCCTCCATAGTCATAGCTCTTGGCACTGAATGTGCAGCAACGAAATTTACATGTTCCTCCGCTAGAATAGTTGCTGGAATGTTGTCTTTAGTAGGTTGTGGTATTGGGTGTCTTGAGAAATAGTCCGCTGGGTTTCCAACTCCTGCCTCATATCTCAGTTGAAGATGGTAGTTCTGTAAGCGGGGCGACCAGCGTTCAATTCGTGGAGGGGGTTTGGAAGAGTGTTTGTTGAAAATTGGAACAAGCGGTTTGTGGTCACTTACGACTGTGAACTTGTGTCCAAAGAGGTACAGATGAAAGTGAAGGCATCCCCACACAACTGCAAGAGCTTCCCTTTCACTTTGTGAGTAGCGCTGTTCTGTATCTGTTAATGTCTTGCTTGCGTAGGAAATTGTAGAAATGTTGCCATTGTTGGACACGTGTGTGAGAATTGCACCCAGGCCTACCGGGCTAGCGTCTACAATCAGTTCTGTGGACTTTAATGGGTCAAAGTAAGCCATGACAGTGTCACCAGTTAGGCTGGACTTCAACGCATCAAACGATGCTTGATGCTCAGTACCCCATGACCAAGGAATATCTTTCTTTGTGAGTTGTCTCAGGGGTTCAGAAATAGTGGCTAGGTCGGGTATGAATCGTCCACAGTATGTGACCAGTCCTAGAAAGCTGCGAACCTCTGAGGCATTTTGAGGTTGACCAGCAGATTTAATGGCAGTGACTTTCTGAGGATCTGCTGATACACCTTGTCCTGAAAAGATGTATCCAAAAAAATGTAATGACGTTTGGTTGAACTCACATTTAGATGGATTGACAGTTAGATTGCAGGCTTGCAGTCTCTGAAACACTTGCTCCAGGCGACTGTCATGTTCTTCTTGGGTTGTTCCGTATATGAGAATGTCATCACTGACGTTGAGGACTCCCGCTATTCCAGACAGAACCTGACTGATAACATTTTGAAAACTTTCTGCGGCTGATGAGATACCAAAGTTCAACCTCTTGAACCTACGCAGGCCCATATGAGTACTAAACGTTGTGATGTACCTGGAGTCTGGATGCAACTCAAGTTGATGATAGCCAGATTTTAGATCAATTTTTGAAAACACCTTTGCACCATTCAGATCTGTGAGAATGTCATCAATAGTAGGCGTGATGTGCCTTTCTCTTTGAATAGCTAGATTGGCATGCCGCATATCCACACAAAGCCGTATTTTACCAGGCTGTTTTGGTTTAGGCGCAACAACGATTGGCGAGACCCAGGGAGTTGGGCCTTCAACCCGTTCAATAACATCAGATGCCTCCAGGTCTTGCAATTCTTGCTCCACAAGTTTGCGGACATGAAAGGGAATGCGCCTGTGAGGTTGGATGGAGGGCTGTATCGACTGATCAATATGTAACTTTATCTGAACGTCTTTCAGCTTACCAAGGCCTTTAAAGAGACTGGGGTACCTCTGCATTATATGTGGGACTGAAGAACCTGTAATGCTGTTGACCAGGTTCACCAGGCCTAGAGACACTGCGCTGCTGCAGCTGAGAAGCGTATCTGCAGAGCACTCCACTACGTAAAAAGTGTCCGTGATGGATTTCCCTTCCGCTGTTAGTTCTGACTGAAATTTGCCACACTGGGGCAACGCAGCTGTGGAATCATAAGGGAAAATCTGTAGGCTGGTATTTTGTAGAGCAGGTCTGTTCAGGAGTTGATTATAGATTGTATGACTGATGACGTTGACTGACGCCCCTGTGTCCACCAGGGCTTCCACTGGATTGCCATTTATGAGGATGACTCGTTTTGGATTGTTAATCATGTGCACAGCCCGAGATCCTTCCTCAGTCACTGAGAATAAGTAAGTGCTTTGAGCCTCGTCATTAAGCTGCAGTGCTTGGACCTTCTGTGACCTGGGCTGTGCTGTGGGACGAGCAGATTGCTGCGGTGTAGATCTGCACACTTTTGAAAAATGGTTTAGTTTTCCACAATTATGGCAGGTTGTACCCTTTGCTGGACAAGCGTTCTGGTGAGGATACAACCCACCGCAGTTGTAACAAGTTGCCGCCTGTACTTGTGGTTTCTGTGTAAGCTTTGCTATAGAAGATGGTGCTTCTGGCTCACTGCTCTCTATGAGTTTTGCCTGTTTCTCTGCCGTATCATTTATACGTGCTGTGTCTAATAGTTTAGCTAGGGTCATGGTAGGGTCTCTGAGTGCTTGTCTTCTTAACTTTGAAGAAACACATCCTTGTAATATCTGCATTTGGATTTCTTTGTCTACGTCTGTAAACTCAAAGTAAGCTGCAAGGTGCCGTAGCCGGACATGATATTCATCAATGCTTTCTGTGGCTGATTGCTTTGATTGTCTAAATTTGAAGATTTCAAATGCTGCATTTCTGTGCGGGGAGAAGTGTTTGCTCAATGCTGCTTTGCTGAGCTCATAGTTCTTGTCCTTCCCTGTGTTAGGCAGAGTAGTGAAGATATCATAGACTTGCTCCCCAGCATAGTGTAATAACATGGCTTTCTTTCTTGTATCATCAGCTATGTTCATGGCTTGCAGAAATATCTCAAAGCGCTTCAGCCATTTATCCCAACATGCTGCTAGGTTTGCTTGGGGCTGATGCACATCAAAAGCTGGGAATGCAGGTAGACAGGCCATGGTGAGCACTGATGATCTTGTGGCACTGAAATACCTTTAGCTGATGAATGAACGCTTCCTCGTCGCCAATTGTAGTGTTGTGGTGCAGATGAGGATGGATCCAGAAGCACACACAGATACGCTGAACTGCTCAGTCGAGTGACCATACTTTAATCAAATCTCTTCCCTTTCCCAGCTCCCCCATTTCCTGCCCCAGCTCCTCCTCTATCTTACATCACTGTTACTAGGCACAAAAAGCAAACAGGGAAGACAACAAACAAACTGCAGAAGATATAACAACATTACACCACCCACCATCCTAGGGTCCACCTGCAGCTGGAGCATTTACACCTCTTTTACGGGTGTAGTACCCCTCTGTGACGCCTGCGTTTGTGGGGCGCCACAGTGGCATGCGTCACCGTGCTCCATTGAAGACACAGTGCCCGAAGTCTTGCTAGATTTGTAAAGTCTCGCGCCTGTGCAGTAGAATCTAGAAGTTTTTACCTCAGTATCTGTAAGGCCTCGTGCACACGCTGAGTATTTGGTGAGTTTTACCTTAGTTTTTGTAAAGCCTCGTGCACACACTGTGTATTTGGTAACTTTTTACCTCAGTATTTGTAAGGCCTTGTGCACACGCTGGGTATTTGGTGAGCTTTAAAGGGAATCTGTCACCAGGTTTTTGCCATCCCATCTGAGAGCAGCATAATGTAGAAATAGAGACCCTGATTCCAGCAATGTGTCATTTACTGAGCTGCTTGCTGTCATTTTGATAAAATTATTGGTTCCATTTGCTCTTCATGCTGTCACCATATGCACTCCCCCGCCCTCTCCACCTTGTTTCCTTCTTTTACACCGACCAATCCTCTCCCCCCTGTTTGGTTCACATACTCTCCCCCATCCTCTCCCCAACTTCCACTTCATATTCCCCCAATTTGCACCCCATACACCCCATCCCTTCCCCCTGTTTGCACCTCGTACACCCTATCCTCTCACCCAGCTTGCTCCTCATATCCCTCATCCTCTCACCCAGTTTGCACCTTGTACTCCCCATGCTCTCACCCAGTTTGCACCTTGTACTCCCCATGCTCTCACCCAATTTGCTGCTCATATCCCCCATCCTCTAAACTACTTTGCACCTCGTATCCCCCATCCTCTCCCCATTTGCACCTCGTATCCCCCATCCTCTCACCCAGCTTGCTCCTCATATCCCCCATCCTCTCAACTACTTTGCACCTCATATCCCCCATCCTCTCCCCGTTTGCACCTCGTATCCCCCATCCTTTCCCCGTTTGCACCTCGTATCCCCCATCCTCTCACCCAGTTTGCACCTCGAATTCCCCATCCTCTGCCCGTTTGCTCCTCATACTCCTCCCATTCCTCTCACGCAGCTTGTACCTCGTATCCCCCATTCTCTCCCCCCAGTTTGCTCCTCATACCCCCATCTTCTCCCCAGTTTGCACCTCATAATCCCATGCTCTCACCCAGTTTGCTCCTCATACCCCCCATCCTATCCCCGTGTTTGCACCTCGTATCCCCCATATTCCCCCGCCCCTTTCAGTAATTACATTGATCCTCCTCAGTCTTCGCCTCTGCAGGCACTGCCGAGTGACGTCAGCAGCTTGATCACCAGGCTTGATCACCAGACCTGATCATGCTGCTGATGTCTCCCTGACCCGGAAATGCCGGGAATCAGGGCCTCCATGGTACAGAGCGGTATCAGCCGCTCTGTATAATGCATAGCAGCAGGGAGCCGGGGCTGCAGTTTCTCTGCTCCCGCTGTCATCTGACCGTGGTAGCAGAGAACAGCCGGTTCACACTGCAGGAGGGGGGGCGCATTATGCAGCCGGCAGGGAGACACCTCGGACACTGCAGCAGAAGGCCTGATGGCACTCCCCTGCCTGCTACACCCGGGGCAGATGCCCCACCAGCTGCCCCCTAGATACGGCCCTGCATGTAAGTCTTTAGTAGACTCCGGCCCCATCAGCTTTTTGTAACCTTTTTTATGTGGGGACCCTGCACACGACCTGTCCCATCTACATACATCTCCCATTAATGGCCGGTCATAATAGGGGACACCAGTGATGTGAGGAATCCATCCAGATGTTCTCATCCATCAGAAATTACTTTAAAGAGAACCTGCACTTTCCATAAAGCTATATTTTGGTTTGATATTGTGTAAATGTGGCTGTTCTGAATCCGCTTGTTGCTCTTGTCTTCCTGCCCCTCTGTCCTTCTTCCTTGTATGTAAATTGCCTTTTTAGTCAAGTGCTAAGAAGAGCGGGAAATATCAAGAAACTGTCCCCATCCCCCAACCTGATGGACCGACATGTGGACGTCTCCTCTGATGGAGCGACGTGTGGACGTCTCCTCTGATGGAGCGACGTGTGGACGTCTCCTCTGATGGAGCGACGTTGTGGACGTCTCCTCTGATGGACAGACGTGTGGACGTCTCCTCTGATGGACAGACGTGTGGACGTCTCCTCTGATGGAGCGACGTGTGGACGTCTCCTCTGATGGAGCGACGTGTGGACGTCTCCTCTGATGGAGCGACGTGTGGACGTCTCCTCTGATGGAGCGACGTGTGGACGTCTCCTCTGATGGAGCGACGTGTGGACGTCTCCTCTGATGGAGCGACGTGTGGACGTCTCCTCTGATGGAGCGACGTGTGGACGTCTCCTCTGATGGAGCGACGTGTGGACGTCTCCTCTGATGGACAGACGTGTGGACGTCTCCTCTGATGGACAGACGTGTGGACGTCTCCTCTGATGGAGCGACGTGTGGACGTCTCCTCTGATGGAGCGACGTGTGGACGTCTCCTCTGATGGAGCGACGTGTGGACGTCTCCTCTGATGGAGCGACGTGTGGACGTCTCCTCTGATGGAGCGACGTGTGGACGTCTCCTCTGATGGAGCGACGTGTGGACGTCTCCTCTGATGGAGCGACGTGTGGACGTCTCCTCTGATGGAGCGACGTGTGGACGTCTCCTCTGATGGAGCGACGTGTGGACGTCTCCTCTGATGGAGCGACGTGTGGACGTCTCCTCTGATGGAGCGACGTGTGGACGTCTCCTCTGATGGAGCGACGTGTGGACGTCTCCTCTGATGGGGCGACGTGTGGATGTCTCCTCTGATGGAGAGACGTGTGGACGTCTCCTCTGATGGACAGACGCGTGGACGTCTCCTCTGATGGACAGACGTGTGGACGTCTCCTCTGATGGAGCGACGTGTGGACGTCTCCTCTGATGGACAGACGTGTGGATGTCTCCTCTGATGGAGGCGACTATGTGGGTCGTTATTACACATATAGGGGTTGTCCAGCGCTGCTCTCTTCTGCACTGGGTGGTGATTTTGTTCTGGGAGATACCGGCCAGGACATGTATATAATTAACATAAATCATGTATCTGTCCTATCCGAATACATAGGTGCAATATTTGGAACAAATTCCCCCATGTTTCTTCTCTTCTTACTATAGCCGGTGTTAGTGAATGCGCCATTGTGATAATTCCTGACCTCTCCCCCCCGTTTGGTTCTGTGGCTACTTGTTGCCCGTGTCGCCTCTTTCCTGCTTTTCCTGAGACTCCTGTGTTCTGCATCTGTGTGTCCTTGCTCTTCAGTATACGTTCAGGTAGTGTATTATATAGGACCTATATTATGTGAATGCCCCCATTACCAAGACCGACCCCCATAGTGACTTGTGACAGGTAACGTTATCATGGCTGGAGTCATGTGACCTGCTCTGCGTATGGCGCCCCCTATAGTCCTGGTCTTGCAGCCGCAGCTGCCATGTATGTGGATGAGACACTTTATTAGATGCCATACCAAGTCTGTTTCCAGAATATTGAGCGATTGTCGCTGTGTAGGGTGAAGTGCAAACAAATAAAACACAAAACAGAATATATAATCTCTAATTATTTTATTTTTATTTTTTGGAATAGCAATAAGCAACATTGTAATGAAAATATTACCGGTCCTTCAACAAATTAAGGGTCGCGGTGACTCTCAGTTCCGATGGAGACCACAGAACTTGCTGCGGACATTGCGGACATGATGAGCCACCGGACCCAAAGATCCAGAGGAAGGCAAAGAAAACCCCCGGAGAGTTCTACCTCAGGGGGGAAAAAAATTCCTTCCTGACCCCATTTCTGGCGATCGGATATCTCCCTGGATCACGTGTGACCTGCTGCTTATTGCTGTATATATGTACGTAATTATAAGTTCAGGAGAGCCAACCTGGAAAGGAAAAAACAATGCAACCTGCTCCTAGGAGCTCACGATCTAGGACAATGGATGCTCTCACTAATATACAATAAGCATTCACCCTATCTTTAATAAAACATACATACATTCATTTTTATCTATTCCTCTGAGTTCTTCTCAGCGGTGAAAAAAATTCCTTCCTGACCCCAAATATCAAGATCAGATTAAGTCCCAGATCAATAGCTAATACCGTAGGATGACGACAGTTTCCAGACCTGCGACCCAGCATCACATCAGCAATTTTCCTCGATGATACGAAGATGCATGCTAAACTGTGGAGGCGCCAACAAGCTGGGACCCTATTTCCAAAGATGATGTCTTCCACCCAACTCTCAAAAAAGCTGTTGGGTCTTCAGCAGAGAGGGGTAGTCGAGCGAGGCACACAGACGGTCACCTTTTGGTGTGATCATCCTATAGTTCAACGCACATGTAAACACATCCTTAGACTAAGCATTCACTCCATCATTAATAAAGCATACACACATATATTATGTAGTGTTAGGCAGTCGAGCTGGGCTATCAGACGAACACCTCTGTAGATGCTGTGCCATCCGTCCTATGGTTCTTTGGTACCGCATGTGTCCTGGAGAGGAGAGATACTCACCTGGACCTCTCACCTTCGTGCTGTCAGGACCTAAAAACAAAATGATTCAGGTTCAGAACTTTGGACTTTCTTATCTAATAGTGATGTCACAGAATGTCGGTGATGTCACAAAATGTCGATGTCACAGAATGTTGGTGATGTCATAGAATGTCGGGGATGTCATGAAATGTCGGTGATGCCATTTGCCCTGTGATGTCATCAGAATGGTCACTGCTGTTTTATGGATCGAGGGAGAGTTCATTTAATAAATAGGCAAAAACCTGCCTTATTTTACAATGATGAGACACATTTAAAGGGACCCTTCTATTTTATCCATATTATCCCGTGTCCTGTGAGAACCCCAGAAGCTGCCATGACTCACTTGCTGCCGGCATTCACAGACAGTGAGTATTTCTCCTGTTCACAGAGGTGCATTAGCACAACTATGAACAGAAGAAGCAATCAGTCTGTGCGGTGCTAAGGTGCCCTAAGCATCAGTGTAAAATAATGTAAAAGCAATTTAAAAATGTGAAAAAACATTAAAAGAAACATACAAATCACCCCCATTTTGCACCATTGAAAATAAAACTATTAACAAAAAAAAAACAAAAAAACATATACCGTATATACTCGTGTATAAGCCGACCCGTGTATAAGCCGACCCCCCTACTTTTGCCCCCAAAACCTGGGAAAATCTATTGACTCGTGTATAAGCCGAGGGTGGACCCTAGCACAAGTATACAGCCCCCAGCAGTGTGGTATACACCAGTCCCAGAGGTAGATACAGCAGCCCCAGTGGTAGTATACACGCAGCCCCAGTAGTATATACAGCCCCAGTGGTATATACAGCTCCAGTGGTAGTATAGACGCAGCCCTAGTAGTATATACAGCCCCAGTGGTAGTATATACAGCCCCAGTGGTAGTATACAGGGCCCCAGCAGTATATACAGCCCCAGTGGTTTATACAGCCCCAGTGGTAGTATACAGGGCCCCAGAGGTATATACAGCCCCAGTGGTAGTATATACAGGGCCCCAGCAGTATATACAGCCCCAGTGGTTTATACAGCCCCAGTGGTAGTATACAGGGCCCCAGAGGTATATACAGCCCCAGTGGTAGTATATACAGCCCCAGTGGTAGTATATACAGCCCCAGTGGTAGTATATACAGCCCCAGTGGTAGTATACAGGGCCCCAGCAGTATATACAGCCCCAGTGGTAGTATACAGGGCCCCAGAGGTATATACAGCCCCAGTGGTAGTATATACAGCCCCAGTGGTAGTATATACAGCCCCAGTGGTAGTATACAGGGCCCCAGCAGTATATACAGCCCCAGTGGTTTATACAGCCCCAGTGGTTTATACAGCCCCAGTGGTAGTATACAGGGCCCCAGAGGTATATACAGGGCCCCAGAGGTATATAGCAGCCCCAGTGGTAGTATACAGGGCCCCAGAGGTATATTGCAGCCCCAGTGGTAGTATACAGGGCCCCAGAGGTATATAGCAGCCCCAGCGGTAGTATACAGGCATCCCCAGTAATGCAGGGCCCCCCCCAGCGTCTCTCCGGTCACCTGTAAAGGAAGCTATACTTATCACAGTGCTCTGTCCGCGCCCGCTCGCACCCGCTGTCAGCAGCCGACCGGATCCTCCATCTTGCGTCTTCTTTCTTCCTGTTTCCTGTGCTCGTCGCAGGGAATGACGTCATTGCCCGCGACGAGCACAGAAACAGGAAGAAAGAAGACGCAAGATGGAGGATCCGGTCGGCTGCTGACAGCGGGTGCGAGCGGGCGCGGACAGAGCACTGTGATAAGTATAGCTTCCTTTACAGGTGACCAGAGAGACGCTGGGGGGGCCCTGCATTACCGGGGATGCGGGGGCTGCTGTATACCGATGTATACATCGGTATGTACCGATGTATACATCGGTATACAGCACTGACTCGCGTATAAGCCGAGGGGGGTACTTTTCAGCCCAATTTTTGGGCTGAAAAACTCGGCTTATACGCGAGTATATACGGTATTTAGAAATGCCCGATCTGTCAAATTATAAACTCAATTCATCATATATGGAAATGCGTAATAAAAAAAAGTCATAACGCCAAAATTATGTTAGTTGAATATGTTTGGTCTTATTTCAAGATACAAAGGTTGCATGAGAGTATAGGATCTATAATGCTAATAAATATTTTGTGTGTTTATAATTTAAATAAATATTCAATATCATCTGTGTTAATACGAAGTTGGTGCCCTTCCTCCATTATAATAAATCTGTCTGTCTATTGCGTGATACACCCTAATAGTAGAGCTCTCCTTACCTGGACTTGTCCTCTCCGGCTGTCAGATCCAAGTGGCACAAGATGTCTCCAGAGCAGATCTCTGCACATTCTAAACCATCTGTGATGTCATTCAGAGTCTATGATGATGTCATCATAACTGCCTGATACTGTACTTGCTCCAACATGGTGAATGTGAATATAAAATAGTTTCATAAGTGGATCACAGTATTTGATCATTGTGTCATGTTCCTTTACAGGGTTGTCTGGTGGGTCCTATTTAATCCCTTCACCGTTGGTGATTTTCCATTTTTCATTTTTCCCTCCCCTTCTTCCAGTAGCCATAACTTTTTTATTTTTCTGTCAGCATAGACATATGAGGACTTATTTTTGCGGGACGAGTTGTACTTTTGAATTAAATCATTTCTTTTACCATATAGTGCACTGAAAAGCAGGAAAAAAGTCCCAAAAGTGGTGAAATTGCAAAAAAAAAGTGCAATTACACATTTGTTTTTTGTTCACCATGGTCATTATATGGTAAAACTGACATTTCAGTATGAGGCCTCAGGTCTGTACGAGTTCGTAGATACCAAACATGTATACTTTTATTGTTATCTAAGTGGTGAAAAAAATTCTGACGTTTTTAAAGAAAAAGAATTGCACTTTTGGAGCCTTTTTCCGAGACCGGCAGGGTTCTCATTTTTCGGGATCTGGGGCTGTGTGACGGCTTATTTTTGGCGTCTTGAGCTGATGTTTCTAATGACACCATTTTTGGATAGATGTGATGTTTTGATCGCCCGTTATTGCATTGTATTGCAATGTTGCGGTGACCAAAAAAAATCTAATTTTGGTGTTTGGACTTTTTTCCAGTTACGCAGTTCATAGATCGGATTGATTGATTTTATATTAGATAAATCGGGTATTTCTGAAATCGGCGATACCAAATATGTGTATTTTTAAAAAAAATTTTTATAGCTTTATTTTCAATGAGGCAAAAGACAGATGATTTGAAGTTTTAGGGTTTTTTATACATACTTGGAAAAACATTATTTTTTTTCTTTATTTTACATAGCCCACAAGGGGGCCTCAGCACTCCATTGTCCGATCGCTTCTCTTGTCTTCAGATGAGCTGCTGCTCATCTAGAGAAAGAGGAAATGGTCACTCCCTGCCGATGATGTCACTGGGTCATCGCCAGCAGGAAGTGAATCAGGACAGCTTCCGAGGTCATTACAGGACCCCGGGATGTCCAGGTAAAGCATGGATTGCATCACGGGGCCTCCGATACCAGCGGGAAATGGAGCAATCCACGCCGTAGGGCTTTGGATCGTGCTGTCAGTGACTGACAGGGTGATTTTAAGGGTTAATGCAATGCCATGACAACGCGGGGTCGGTTGATGACCCCAGATACTGTCCTGGCTCACTTCCTCCCACCGATGCCCGAGTGACGTCACCGACAGAAAGTGATCATTTGTGCTGAAGCCTCTTCAAGTGATCAGCGATCAGTCTGTGCAGGACTGAGGCCCCATAAGGGCAGTGTACACTTTTATATATTCATATATATTTGTGTCCCAGTTATATCTTAACCTTCTCCTTTCCTGTTATGCCTTCAAAGCTTTAATAAAAATTATTGGAAAATAAAATAACGGAAAAGAAAAAAAGTCTTAAAAATATAAAGAAAAAAAACATAAAAGTTGAAATCACCCGCTTTTGCTCCATTGCAAATAAAACTAGTAAAAAAAATAAACTATATATACACATATATTTAATATCGCCGTGTTCAGAAATGCCCGATCTATCAACATATACTGTAAAATCAGTTATGTAATCAGATCTGTAAACTGTGTAACGGAAAAAAAGTCCAAACACCAAAATTATGTTTTTTTGGGTCGTCGCAACACTGCAATAAAATGCAATAATGGGTGATCAAAACATCACATCTACCCAAAAATGGTGTCAATAGAAACGTCAGTACAAGACGCAAAAAATCAGCCGTCACACTGACTCTTCATAAAAGTGATCTCAAGATTCAGAAATAGTGCCAGATCTCTCACTGTCCCTTTGAAGGCAATTAGTCACTTGCCATAAACATGTCATTTTACTACCCAATGTAAAAGCCGCTGTTCTCCTGAATCCAGCAATGTTTTTCTTTGTTCCTGCGCCTCTCCGTTCCTGAGATATGGCCCCTTCTTGGTTTTACATCAATTTTGCCTTATCAATATTATCATTATTATTTATTTATAGGGCACCATTGATTCCATGGTGCTGTACATGAGAAAGGGTTTCATACAAACAAGTTAGGCCGGCTTCACACCACGGCACAGTCCGGTCCGGGGCTGTCCGGTGTAAACCAGACAGCCCCGGACCGGTTTTTGGCCCCATAGTAGCCTATGGAGCCAGATGGCAGCTATCTGCCATCCGGTTTCCACGTCTCCGGTGGAATCCGGGAGAAATCGGATTTCTCTCACCGTCCGGGAGGAAAAATCACCCCAATATGCCGCATCCCGGATTCTCCCAGTCCAGGAGCATCCGGGAACCGGATACTGGCAGCTGCACGCCATTGTTGCTTCAGGACCGCGGCTAGCTCCCTGCGAGCCGCGGTCCTGATTCATTAGCAGCTGCAGCTGCGTCCGGCTGCACACAGGACCGGAGGGCACATTTGGCCCTCCGGTTCTGGGTGCTGATCCGGTCTGGGGATGTCAGGTTCATGCCTGACAGCCTCTGACCGGACTGTGCCGTGGTGTGAAGTCAGCCTTAAAAATACAACGAGCAAACTAATAGTGACAGACCGATACAGAGGGGAGAGAGGACCCTGCCCTTATGGGCTTACATTTTACAGGGCAAAGGGGAGCTAGACAGTAGGTTGGGTCTGCGCTGGTGGTGGTGGAGCGCCGGGTCCAGTGGTGGTGGAGCGCCGGGTCCAATGGTGGTGGAGCGCCAGTTCCAATGGTGGTGAGGTGGCATTGTGGCCATTGCTAGCTGTAGGCTGTTCTGAAGAGATGGGTTTTCAGGTTCCACGTGAAGGTTCCAAGTGTTAGGGACAGTCAGACATTTTGGGGTGCAGAATTCCAGAGAATGGGGGATGCTCGGACGAAGTCTTGCAGGCAATTAGATGAGGAACGTACAAGTGTGGAGGAAAGAAGGAGGTTTTGGGAGGAGCGAAGATTACGAGTTGGATGATATCGGGAGATTAGTTCAGAGATATATGGGGGGACAGATTGTGGATGGCTTTGTTACTCAATGTTAGTTTGAATTGGATACACTGGGGAATTGGGAGCCAGTGGAGGGATTTGCAGAGAGGAGAAGTGGAGGAATAGCGAGGAGAGAGGTGGATTAGTCGGGCAGCAGAGTTAAGCACGGATTGGAGAGGTGCAAGAGTGTTAGCAGGGAGGTCACAGAGGAGGAGGTTGCAGGAGTCGAGACAAGAGATGATGAGGGCATGCACTAGTAGTTTAGTAGATTGAGGGTTGACGAAGGGACGGATTCTGGAAATTTTTTTGAGTTGGAGATGGCGAGAGTTTGGATGTGCGGTTTGAATGATAAGGCAGAGTCAAGTGTTACTCCCGAGGCAGCGGACTTCAGGTAAAGGACAAAGTGTGATGTCATTTATTGTGATACATAGATCAGGTAATGGAGGTGCCTGATGAGGGGGAAAGATGATGAGTTCAGTTTTGTCTACATTTAGTTTTAGGAAGCGAGAGGAGAAGGAGGAGGATATGGCTGATAGACACTCCGGGATTCTGGACAGCAGAGAGTCAACGTCTGGGCCAGAGAGGTAGATCTGAGTGTCATCAGCGTTCAGGTGATACTGGAAGCCATGGGACTTTATGAGTTGTCCTAGGCCAAGAGTATAGATGGAAAAAAGGGATCCCAGGACAGAGCCGTGAGGGACCCCAACAGAGAGGGGATGGGGCGAGGAGTTTGTGTGGGAGTGGGAGACCATAAATGTGCGGTTGGAAAGGTAGGAGGAGAGAGCAAGGTCACTGATGCCAATGGAAGAGAGGATCTGTAATAGGATACAGTGGTCGACTGTGTCAAATGCAGAAGACAGGTCTAGAATGAGGAGGATGGAGAAGTGTCCGTTAGCTTTGGCGGTAAGTAGGTCGTTAGTAATTTTGGTAAAGGCAGTTCCGGTGGAGTGGTGATGGCGGAAGCCGCATTGAAGGTTGTCAAAGAGAGTTGGATGAGATGTGGGAGGAAAGTACAGTGTGAACATGCTTTTCAAGACGTTTGGAGGCGAACGGGAGCAGCGATATGGGGCGGTAGCTGGAGGTGGAGGTCAGGTGTAGGGATGGCTGCTTTAAGATAGGTGTGATTGTTGCGCGTTTGAAAGCGGAAGGAAAGGAAATGATATGCGCACTAGTATAAAAGGACTTGATATATATACAAAAAGAAGACGCCAGGATAAAAAGAAAAACATTGCTGGATTCAGGAGAACTGCAGCATTTATACCAGGTAAAGAAATTATATGTTTGCGGCAAGTGACAGGTCTTCTTTAAAGGAGTATAGCATCTTATTGATTAAGGATATTTAAACACTTGAACCCCCTATGATCACAGAAATGATAGAGCTACTGAAGTGTTTGGTGATCAAGTCCCTTAAGGGGAATCTGTCAGCTGTTTTTGCTAACCTCATCTGAGAGCAGCATGTTGTTTTCAAAGAGACCCTCAATCCAACGATGTATCATATAGATTACTGGCTTCAGACATTCAAACAATCAAACCATTTAGTTTTAGAATCAGAGTTTGGAGAGCTGCCCCTGCCCACACCAGGCTCTGTATGTACAATTTGTATACCCAGAGAGCTGCCCTCGCCCACACCATGCTCTCTATGTACAATCTCTATATCCAGAGAGCTGCCCTCGCCTACACCAGGCTCTGTATGTACAATGTCTATACCTAGAGAGCTGCTCCTGCACACACCAGGCTCTCAATAGGGATTGTCTATTGACAGTGAGATGTCAATCACAGCAGGGGGTGTGTCATACTGCCCTGTAATGGTAATCACCAGGTAATAAAGTCTTTAGTTTAGACAAACAATGGCACATAGTGATGAGAGGCATAGTTGATTTATAGTTTTTTAATCCCTGAAGCATGCCGACCTGCTGACAATAGATGTGCAGGGAACTGCAGCTGGCCCCTTTCACTTGATGCTGTCTGTGCTAACATATCATCGGTGTAGCCACACAGGTGCCCAAAAGGTAAGGGAGCCAACTTCTAACTCCGTAGCAGGTGGAATTGTGCATTACAATGAGCTATTGGACTGCAAAGGGCCCATATATTGTGACTCACCGTGGCCGGGACTCCAGTTTAGACAGGCAATGCTTCCTTCCTCCTTGTCACGGGAGAACCGCGCCTGCCGGTAGTGGGGCCCGGTGTAGTGCAGATCAAAAGTGTTGAAGACGTCTTGGTGGAACAGATTAAAGGGGTTTATAATTTATTCGTGACGCCACCTATGAGTAGTTCGGTAAGGACTACCGACGCTGCGGAACCTCCGGGGGATGGACAGCAGCAAGATGTTACGCTCCCCACAGGCTGAGCGGTGATACCCGGAGGCTGGAGCTGCTTAAGATGTTGTGCGGCAGCTGCGGTTACCTTGTAGTGTAGACGGACAGTTTATAAGGAAGCACGGACACAGAAAGTCTCTGCAACGGGTCTTTACTGTAACCAGCAGGCAGTACATGGCATACAGATTACGGGTAGTAGACCGGGTGGACTCAGCAGTGATGGTGTCCCTTAGAAATCCGCAGTGTTCCTCCATTCTAACTAAGTAGTTGCCAGTGTCGCCCGGGAATACCAGGTCGGGTACGGGGAGGCTGCTTCAATGCCCTATCCATGATGTACGTTCTGGATGTTTTGGGGAGCCTTGGATCCCTCAGTGGGTACACCGCTGGTTAGACGACTGGAAGTTGGCTGGTGGTGGGGTGCTCCTTTAAAGCTGCTCCTCCACGCTTCTGGTTCGCGTAGCAGAGGTGAACTGCTGCCAGCTTCGGTACCAGTGAACCGGCTATGAGTTGTGGGCACGGGAGTCTTTTGGGAACCCGTGTGATGATGCCCAATCCCGGTTGTTAAGGCCTCAGGTGGTGACACCCGACCGGTGACGGCCCGGGGGCTGCACGGGGTGCGGAGCCCCCGCTCCTCTCCAAGTTCTAGTCCTCAGACCTTGTTCTAGGTTGAGTTCTAGATTCTCTTCTACACTATTGTGTTGTGTTCTCCTGCACACTACCCTAGCACTCCGCCCACCAGGACCCTGGATTGGCCCTCTGTTCTAGGTGATGCATGCAGGGTTGGATTTCTAAATTAACCAGATCACTGCTGTGTCAGAGAATATTGCGGCTGCATTTATGGCTGCAATACCCTCTTGTGACGCACTCGTTGCGGGGCGCCACACTTGTCCTTGCACATAGGCCCTATTCTGTTTGTGTGTGTGGCACCTCAGAGTCCGGCCACCATAATGTCATTATCTCCCCCGGGGGGTAGTGTTATACCTGAGAGCAACAGAGGGTATCCACACCAGGCAAAACCCAAAGCACACAACACCTTTCTATCTTCAGGTTTGAAGAGGGAGACCTAAACCCTGGTTCAGGGTGAGCGCCCTATAAATTCTGGCCTGGGGTGGATTTACACATTTCAGTTCCTGGGAGGACAGTGAAGAGGACCTGTGGACTTGAGTAGTGCTAAGCTCGTACCAGGAGAGCTAGACTTAGCTTGAGTGACTAGTAGGCAAGGGTCTGAGGAAGAAGAGGAGAGCCTGGGGAGTAGAGAAGTGTTGAGCTCACCACAGAGGAGTAAACGCCAGGAAACGGACACTGGAGTCCGAGGCTGTGCAGCGCCTAATGTCCTGGCAGCCAATACCGGAGGATGGGGGATTCCAAGTCCCGCATCCACACCAAAGTGCAAAGCAGCATAAAGAGCCCAGGAACAGCCTCCAGAGAAGTGGGGCTGGAGAGGACTCGAGCTGCCTGTCATACGGCAAACAGCATGAAAGAGAGAGGGCCAAAGCTAAGGTTAAGCAGCTGCAGGGACCTACTAATAGGGCGCAGCAGGGAAGTCTCAGAACTTGCCAGGTGAAGAGAACCCCGAGTTGCTCCCAGGTTGCCGGATTCCATCGATATCATCTGTCCTTGTGCCAGTATCACTCGTAAAGGACTTGAGGAACCAACAAACAGTGAGTCTGTCAGCTACTTTATGTCGTTCATCTTGCACCCTACACCCTTTCAACATCCACTGCCTTGGGGAATCGCTCCACCCGTGGGGAGCAACTACATCTCAGATGCCCATCCACCGTCCCCAGAGGTTCTACAGCAGCGGTGGCCACTCATAGCCACAAATCACGGGTGGCGCAGCCTGGTTCTGAGTACCCTACGGCCATGGGGTGCGTCATGTGCACCAGTGAGTGCTGCAGTATCCTGCACAGTGGGTAACCACTATGCAGGGAAAGGCAGGGATGCAGCACTTATCCAGCCCTCCAGACCTTTCAGTCTCAGGATTAGTGGTGGTCCCAGAGGCAATAACATATATCTCTATCACCTCATCGGGGGACACAGGAAGATTGTCACACAGAGACTAGGGGATGCCCTAACTGTCCCTCCACCAGGGGCTGGCTGGTAGATCCTGCCCTGGGTGGCAATATGCTTCTTCCAGCCTGAGTCTGATTGAGGACCGGTGGGGGGGGAGCGAGTTTGCTATCTGAGCTGGCCGGGTGAAAAGTGGGGGAAGGGGTTCCGCTTCACTCACTCGCTGGTCTCCACCTTGCTTGCCGCGGCCCGCCGCCTACTACCCGGGTCCCGCTGTCATTGCAGCAGCTGTGGCCGCAAAGCACCGCCGCGCGGCCCATATCATTGAAGGGGGCGGCCCTAAACTAGGGCAATACCACTGGCCTGGGGGGCAAATGCCTCCCAATCACCTGGGCCAGTCCGCCCCTGCCCTCCACTCACCCTGTCTAGTGCCAAGGCCGGACAATACACTGAATATCACCACTACTGTAATATCACACAGAGGAAGGACGACAGACAGGGAACAAAGCAAAAGCATGTACAGTACTTCTTCAGGGCTGCAGCCACACACCAGTAGATGCACCAAGCTTCCTTCCTTCAATGTCGTCAGGATAGAATGAATCTATTACCGGCATCAGGTGAAGGATCAAGTAACTATTTATTATTACTATTAATATTATTATTATTATAGCGCCTTTTATTCCATTGCGCTTTACATGTGAAAAGGGGCATACATGGAAAGTACAATAATTATGAACAATACAAAGCACAGACAGTTACAGGAAAGAGAGGACCCTGCCCGCGAGGGCTCATGTGGCACCTCAGAGTCTGGCTGCCACAATGGCATTGTCTCCCTTGGGAAGCAAGAAGAGGTATCCACTCCAAGTAAGCCCACAGCATGCAACAGCAGCATGACTCCAGAACAGAAGGGGGAGCTCTGAAACCCGAGTTCAGGGGAGGTACCCTATACATTCTGGCCTGGGGGCGGGTTTAGGTAATTCAGTTCCTAGGAGGACTGTGAAAAGGTCCTGTGGACTGGAGCAGAGTAAGGCTCGTTCTGGGACAGAGACTAGCAAGCATGAGGGACCTGTAGGAGAGGGTCTGAGGAAGGAGATGTGGCACACCAGAGTCCGGTTGCCACAATCGCATTGTCTCCCTTGGTGGGTGATACCGTACTTGGAAGTAAGGAGAGGTATCCACACCAGGTAAGCCTACAGCATGCAACACTTTCCTGACTCCAGACCTGAAGGGGGAGATCTGCAACCCGAATTCAGGAGAGCTCCCCTATAAATTCAGGCCTAGGGCGGGGTTACTTAGTTCAGTACCTATGAGGACTGTGAAAAGATCCCGTGGACTGGAGCAGAGTAAGGCTCATCCCGTGACAGAGACTAGCAAGCGTGATGGACCCGTAGGAAAGGGTCTGAGGAAGGAGAGAAGCAGGCTTGGGGAGTGGAGCCGGTGAACCGGGTTCACCCCGGTGTAGAGCGCCAGAAACTGACACCGGAGTCAGAAGTTGTGAAGGTAGTCCAGGCCCAGCAGCCAAAACTGGAGGGCGGGAGATTCCAAGTCTCCCATCCACAACAAAGCCCAGGAGGCAAAGCAGCATCAGAGAGCTCAGGGACAGTAACCAGAGGAGTGGTACCCGGGATGGGCTCGAGCTGCCTGCCATACGGGTGAGAGACTGTACGCAGGAAGAGAGGATCGCAGCTAGCTACAGGCAGCTAGGACCAGCTAAACAAAGCGCAATAGGGAGGCCTCAGAACTCGCCGGGTGAGGAGATCCTCAATTGCTTCCAGGCCACCTGGATTCCCAACATCTCTTGTGAATGATACCCTGGATAAGACCTGTTACTGCTGCCAGTAAAGGTAATGGAGACTACGTACGGTGTGTCTGTTAGTTATTCTGGGCCCTCAACCCTGCACCCCCCAAAGGACTACCACTGCCATAGACTTTACCGGTTGCCCTGGGGAACCCCTCCACCCGTGGGGAGCCACACCATCACAGCTGCCTTACCATCATCCACAGAGGTCCCGTACTGCAGCGTTGGCCACTAATAGCCGAATAACACTGGTGGCGTCATGACAACCATCCCTAATTCACCCCCCCCCAGAGCTTTTAACTCGACACCCAGTGCCACAGAGCCAGACCTTGACCCCCATGACCCCCCTGGTTGCATTAAAAGCCCGGTTCTGAGTACCGGATGTCCCCGGGGTGCGTCAGAGAGAAGCAGGCCTAGGGAGTGGAGCCAGTTACCAGGCTCACCCCAGTGCAGAGTGCTGGGAGTGGACACCGGGGTCCGAGGTTGTGAGGGTATTCCAGGCCCAGCAGCCAAAACTGGAGGGCGGGAGATTCCAAGTCTCCCATCCACAATAAAGCCCAGGAGGCAAAGCGGCATCAGAGAGCTCAGGGACAGTAACCAGAGGAGTGGTGCCCGGCAAGAGATCGAGCCGCTTGCCATACGGGTGAGAGACTGTACGCAGGAAGAGAGGGTCACAGCTAGCAACAGGCAGCCAGGACCAGCCAAGAGTTGCGCAACAGGGAGGCCTCAGAACTCGCTGGGTGAGGAGATCCCCAATTTGCTTCCAGGCCACCCGGATTCCCACCAACTCGTGTGAATGGTACCCTGGACTAAACCTGCTACTACTGTCAGTAAAGGTAACAGAGAGTATGTACTGTGTGTCTGTCGGTTATTCTGCGCCCTCAGTCCTGCACCCCCAATGGTCTACCACCACTATAGACTTTACCAGTTGCCCTGGGGAACTACTCCACCCGTGGGGAGAGAAACCATCAAGGCCGCAGTCCCATCATCCCAGAGGTCCCGCACCACAGAGTCGGCCACCAATAGCCAAATACCATGGGTGGCGTCATGATAACCATTCCTAATTCACCATCCCCAGAACTTTTAACTCGATAACCAGGGCCACGGAGCCAGGTCTTGACCCCCGTGACTCCCCAGAGGAACTGCTGCCAGTTCTGAGTACCCCATGGCCCTGGGGTGCATCACTCACAATCTACAAGGGATGGGTGAGGATACAGTAGGTGAGGAGAGAGGACACTGCCCATGAAGGCTCACAATCTACAAGGGATGGGTGAGGATACAGTAGGTGAGGAGAGAGGACCCTGCCCCCGAGGGCTCACAGTCTACAAAAGATGGGGAGGATACAGTAGGTGAGGAGAGAGGACCCTGCCCATGAGGGCTCAATGTCTACAAGGGATGGGTGGGAATACAGTAGGTCAGAAAAGAGGACCCTGCCCCTGAGGGCTCACAGTCTACAAGGGATGGGGAGGATACAGTAGGTGAGGAGAGAGGACACTGCCCATGAGGGCTCAATGTCTACAAGGGATGGCTGGGGATATAGTAGGTGAGAGAAAACCCTGCCTGCGAGGGTACACAATCTACAATGGATGGGTGAGGATACACTAAGTGAGGAGAGAGGATCCTGCCCACCAAGGCTCACAGTCTACAAGAGATGGATGAGGGGATACAGTAGGTGGAGAGAGGACCCTGAATGTGAGGGCTCACAGTCTACAAGGAGTTGGTGAAGATACAGTAGGTGTGGGTAGAGGAACCTTCCCATGAGGGCTCACTGTCTACAAGGGATGGGTGAGGATACAGTAGGTGAGGAGAGAAGACTCTGCCCACGAGGGCTCACAGTCTACAGGGGCTGGGTGAGAATACATTAGGGAGGAGAGAGGACCCTGTCTGTTAGGGTTCACAGTCTACAAGGGATGGGTGAGGATACACTAGGAGAGGGTAGAGCTAGTCGTGTGGGGGTTTAGTGGACAGGGGCTCACTGCAGGTTGTAGGCTTGTCAGAAGAGGTGGGTCTTAACCCCTTCATGACCCAGCCTATTTTGGCCTTTCTGACCTTGCCATTTTTTGCAATTCTGACCAGTGTCAGAGGTAATAACTCTAGAACTCTGTGGCGCCCCGCACCGAGTGTGTCACAGGAGGGTATTGCAGCCACAAATGCAGCAGCAATATTCTCTGACCCAGCAGTCATGTGGTTAACTCAGAGATCCATACCCTGCATGCATCACTTAGCATAAAGGGCCAATCAAGGTCCTGGTGGGCGGAGTGCAAGGGTAGTGTGTAGTGGAAAGTCTAAAACAGTTGGAGTTCGAGGGCTGAAGGTGTAACAGCAACCTAGAAGACCCTCTGCAGAATCCCAGCTCTGCAACCTAGGAGAGGGGCTCGCACAGTCCCGTGCGACCCCCTGGCCATCTTCTACTGGCCATCTCCCTACCGTCACCACGGTTGAGCACCATTACTCCCGATGCATTACCAACCGGACTACGGGCGTCAAAATGCGGGCTCAAAATCATCCCGTGCCCATCTACAGCCGGTTTGCTGGTACCGAAGCTAGCAGCAGTTCAGCTCTGCTATGCGAACCAGAAGAGTGGAGGAGCCGCTTTACAGGAGCACCCCACCACCGCCAAATCCAGTCGTCTAACCAGCGGTGTACCCACCAAGGGACCCAAGGCTCCCCAAAGCATCCGGAATGTATACCCCGGATAGGGCATTCAAGCAGCCTCCCTGTACCCGACCTGGTATTCCTGGGCGACAACGGCAACGTACTTAGTTAGAATGGAGGAACACCGCGGATCTCTGAGGGACACCTATCACTGCTGAGTCCACCCGGTCTGCTACCTACAACTGTATACCATGTACTGCCTGCTGGTTACAGTAAAGTACCCGTTACAGAGACTTACAGTGTCCGTGCTTCCTTATGAACTGTCCGTCCGCACTACAAGGTAACCGCAGCTGCCGCACAACATCTTAAGCAGCTCCAGCCTCCGGGGATCATCGCTCAGCCTGTGGGGAGCGTTCCATCTTGCTGCATTCCATCCCCCCGGAGGCTCCACAGCGTCGGTAAAACTTACCGAAATCACTCATAGGTGGCGTCACGACAAATTAACCCCTTAATCTGTTCCCACAAGACGTCTTCAAGTTTTTGATTTGCACTCAACCGGGCCCCACTACCGGCAGGCGCGGTCCACCCGTGACAAGGAGGAAGAAGCTACTGCCTGTCTAAACCGGAGTCCCGGCCACGGTGAGTCAACTTCTCAACGGATCCTAGCGATTCTGAGAATGTTTTTTCGTGACATCTTGGGCTTCATGTTAGTGGTAAATTTAGTCTCTGGGGTCACAGTGATGATGCACTGTATGACAGTTCATTGTCATACAGTTCACCAGACTACAAGAGAACACTTGATCCCTTGTTGTAGTCTGGTGTCTCAGTGATGCCATACAGTGCACTATCACTATGATCCCAGAGACTGCAACAAGAGGTTACTTGATCCCTTGTTGTAGTCTCTGTTGTCATAGTGATGGTGCACTGTATAGCAAATCATTGCCATAAAGTGCAACATCACTGTGAAAAATCCAAGTCTCAGAGATCACATGATCTCTGAGGCTTGGGTCAGGTGATCTGTTGTGCCCCGCTGTCAGATCGCTTCTCTGCGGCCGATCTGCATGCAGGGTTTTCGGCTGCAGTGAAGGATCTGACAGTGGGGCATAGTGGTGATCGCTGTCCCCGCTGTCAGATCCTTCTCTGTAGCCCGACCTCCTTGCAGAGAACGGCTGCAGAGAAGAAGTGAGCGGAAGCAGGCGGCGGGCGCAATGCCCTGCACCTCTGCCATGATGCTTTAGATGATGAGGAGTGATCATCAGATCACTCCCCATCAGTGTGGAGGGGGCGCTCCCCACCCCCTCCAGCGCTCCAGCCTATGGAAGAGGCTGTGACAGCCCCTTCCTTAGGTGGAGACAGAATCGCGGTGACTGACTGTTCAAACAGCCAATCACCGCGATCCTGGGGGCAGGGAGGGGAATCCACCCCCCTGACCTCAAGCCCCGATGCTCTGTGATAGGAATCACAGAGCACCGGGGCCTGATGGCGGTTACCGAGGAAACAGTGCCGTGGTAACCGCCATGACGTTGCACAACATCATGGGTTGGGAAGGGGAGTGGTGACAAACTGGCTGAAGCTGAGATTAACTAATCGGAAGCTAGCAGCAAGGAAAATATTATTAACTCTTGCTGGTCCAAGTGAAAGGAATCACATTTAAAATCCAGAGGCGTCACAAGTCTCCTATCGACAGGAGATACTCGTGATATGTATGATTGGATCCAATGGGGTCTTGGAGATGTGTGGATGGAGACATTGTATGACAGATGGCACACTTGGGTTCATGTTGGCGCCTTACGCCATGCATCCTGCTGGTCTTACTTATAATTTCTGTTATTCTTGTGCTTCGGGCGTAGATAATGGAAGGTTTAGTTGGCAATTAACGAGGGACTGAATGGCATCCAGGCCGATATGTGAGCTGAAGGAATGAGGCTGTAACCTCACCCCAGCACATGTGCCCGGTGCGGGATATTTTAGGTACAATGAATGAACGGCCGAGCCTCTTTCCATTACAAAGGGCACCTTGTAATCAATCTCCATATAGGCCATAGGATGGGCCGGCGGGCAGCAGATCTGCCCACAATGTGCCCGGGATCATATTTCCTGCAGACAAGGCCATGGTCAGGAAAGATGCTATTTTAACAAACAAGGCGGAGGCAATAGAAGGAGCCCGGACCTCCAGGAGCTCAGTCACTCCGGACAGCCCATCCTCACCGACCGGCGGACGGATACACAAGGTAACCCATCATCATCCATAGTCATTATATAACACCTGAATCTGAGACAGGGACGCCACTTATCTCTATCCAAGAGTCTGTTAAGGATTCTTTCACCTCTGGCAGTCACTGATTTCAATGTACTGCTCTTTACTGCTTTTAAAAAAAAAGAGGTTCTTGAGTAGCTGCAGCGTTTATTATGCAGTTCTAGAGCCTCTGCTGCTGCATCACCTCATCATACGCAACACATATGTTACCGGACCTCTGTACAAAAAAGTAGAAGGGAATTCAAAACTGACAATGGCGGCTGCCTAATTAGCCTTTGCTCTTCAGACAGAGGTTCTGCAGCAACCATACAGACCAATGCACAGGTGAATACAACTATATGCGGTATGACGGGGTGGAGAGGGGGTAAGGCAAAAAAACCCAAAACACTTTTAAGTGATGGCAAAATATCCGCTCCGGCCGTCCAAAAACAGATGAGAGGACGCGGTCGTGGGTCAGACAGACGGACAAAATCTGATTTACTGCGCTAAACTCCAGATAAAGATTGTAAAGTGACCTCTGCTCCTCTAGATGGCGCCAGACACCATTAGAAATTAATAGTGGAGTTTATTTGCTACATTGTAATGTGTTATCATCTTTATATGTCTGGAAAGGAGAAATACACAAAAGAGCAACAAGGGACAGATACTGTGTTATTACAACTGTCATTACACAGAATCAAATCTATCTATCTATCTATCTATCTATCTATCTATCTATCTATCTGTCTGTCTGTCTGTCTATCTATATGAAAAAAACAGAACAGCACCAGATATTACCAGACCTGGGCAGCGCTGTCTCAACACCGGTCAAGTGTCCATGTAAACAATCCAAAAAAGAAAAAAGCAGCATCAAATAGATGTCAAGTGAACCTTTATTGCCTATGGCGTGCCATTGGCAATAAAGGTTCACTTGACATCTATTTGGTGCTGCTTTTTCCTTTTTTGGATTATCTATCTATCTATCTATCTATTTATCTATCTATCTATCTATCTATCTATCTATCTATCTATCTATCTATCTATTGACAGAAAAAAGTTCACAGCGGCACACAGTCAGTGCCAATCATGTGTGTATATATACTTATAGATCGAAGTGACACACCTATGCATTTGAGAAAAAATATAAAAATATGCGTTTTTCAAAAAACTCAATTTTTGAATTTTTTTACATTTGATCTTTGTAAAGTAAGGTTCTTAGTACAAATATTGGCCAATACTTGTTTGCCCATCAACCGCGGCAAGGTGACCTTAGGTCTGATGGGTCCCTATCCGACCATGCCACTCTTTCCTTGGACTCAGCTAAGCCTCCATTTTTATAATTTTTATGGGAAGTGGGAGGACTCACTTCAGTCAAAGACCACCTAGGGTCGATGGGGGTGTAGAGTAAATCTGTGGAGCCAGTAACTCCAACAATTATATAGAAACAGAAAAGCTTCACAGCACTCAAGGTCTTGTCTGAACTGGTGCAAGCTGCAATACTGAACAATACACAGAAAAAAGGTCACAGCAGCACACAGTCACTGCCAATCATGTCTATATATTTTTTCTCAAATGCATGTGTTTTACTTCTATCTATATGCATATACACACATGATTGGCAGTGACTGTGTGCTGCTGTGAACTTTTTTCTGTATATTGTTCAGTATTGCAGCTTACACCAGTTCAGACTAGACCTTGAGTGCTGTGCAGCTTTTTTTGGTTTCTATATCTATCTATCTATCTATCTATCTATCTATCTATCTATCTATCTATCTATCTATCTATCTGTCTGTCTGTCTGTCTGTCTGTCTGTCTATCTATCTATCTATCTATCTATCTATCTATCTGTCTGTCTGTCTGTCTGTCTGTCTGTCTATCTATCTATCTATCTATCTATCTATCTATCTATCTATATCTAATTAAAGAAAATTTGACAGCACTACCAAAAGAAGCAGGGTACAATAAAAGGTGTTAGGGCCTGGACACACTCTGCTACTTACATCCAGTTTGACGGACGAGACTCGGAACAGGCTGGAGCAGTGACCCTGAACGGCCTCTCTCTCTGGACGGGGAATGACAGCTGCTTGTATCTCTGTGCAGAATCGCATTCCCCGTCCAGAGAGAGAGGCCGTTCAGGGTCACTGCTCCAGCCTGTTCCGAGTCTCGTCCGTCAAACTGGATGTAAGTAGCAGAGTGTGTCCAAGCCCATAAGGTGATGTCCAAACCTCCAAAATAGAAAATCAGATAAGTGCTGCCTGGTTCTTATTCTTTCTTTCATATTATCTATCTATCTATCTATCTATCTATCTATCTATCTATCTATCTATCTATCTATCTATCTATCTATCTATCTATCTATCTACGCACTAGTCCTAATAATACAGATACCAAGAACGACAGTTTGGTGGTTTGATAAAGGTAGATCACCACTGATCTATCACATATGGGGTAATAAAGTCCTCATTCTTTACTTCTGAGAACTGCCTCTATTTTTGGTAATTATCGATCTATTTATGTATCCCATATCTATCTACAGGAGCATCTCAATGAATAGAATATCATCAAAAAGTTCATTTATTTCAGTAATTCAATGCAAAAAGTGAAACACATATATTATATAGAGTCATTACACACAGAGTGATCTATTTCAAGTAGGGAGGATGATGGTTAAAAACTGCGCCGCCGTATTCTACGAGACATCAAAGGGTGCATATAATATTGATTTATTAGTCAATGCATTTCAGGACTCCCTGAATCAGGGCAATATGATAGTGATTTTTTTATGATATTCTAATCTATCCATCCATTTGTTCTATCCATATATTTATCTATCTACAGGAGCATCTCAATGAATTAGAATATCATCAAAAAGTTCATTTATTTCAGTCATTTAATACATAAAGTGAATCCCATATATTATATACAGTCATTACACACAGAGGGATCTATTTCATGTGTTTATTTCTATAAATGTTGATGATTATGGCTTACAGCCAATGAAAACCCAAAGGTCATTATCTCAAAAAAATTAAAGTAGGGAGGATGAAGGGTTAAAAACAGTGCTGCCATATTACATGAAACATCAAAGGGTGAATATAATATTGATTTATTAGTCAACGTGTTTCAGGACTCCCTGAAACCCCGATACATGACAATATGATATTGATTTGTCCTGAGGAAGGGGCCAAAGAGCCCTGAAACGCGTTGTCTAATCAATTAATATTATATTAACTCTTTGCTGTCTCGTGGATACGGCAGTGCGGTGTTTAACCCTTCATCCTCCCTACTCTATATGCACCACGCTGGGTACTGCAGCAGCCGTGATCTGCTTTTATAATAATAATAATAATTTTTTTTTTTTTTATTTATATTGATTGTTTTGTATCCAATTATTGTACTTTATTTGTTCTCTACGCTAATTACTTACTGTATATTTTCTGTACTCTAACCCTACATTGTAAAGCGCTGCGGAATATGTTGGCGCTATATAAATAAAGCATTATTATTATTATATTATTATAATAATTTTTTTATTTATATAGCGCCAACATATTCCGCAGCGCTTCACATTCACAATACAAAGCTCACATTTAAACAATCATGAGAAACAATTAGAAAATACAATACAATGCCAAAAACAATACAATACAAAGCATAACATAATACAGTAATTGGATATAGTGGTTGTGACTCTCACAACCACACAAGGTGAAGCCTCTGATACCTATTTAGGTCATATTTTATCTCTCAGACCCTTCATCCTCCCTACTTTAATTTTCTGAGATAATGACCTTTGGGTTTTCATTGGCTGTAAACCATAATCATCAACATTAACATAAATAAACACATAAGTGTAAAAACTGGAAGGAGATATAAATGCAGATGGTGCAAGGCTTCATGCACACTGTGCCTTTTTGGTCTGTTTTTGTTCATCAGTTTTTGTGGCCAAAACCAGGATTGGAACAATCAGAGGAAAAGTATAATAGAAACACGTCACCACTTCTGTAATTATCACCCAAAACTGGTTTTGGCTACAAATACTGATGAGCAAAAAAAGAGACCAAAAACGCACAGTGTGAATGCAGCCTAAGTGTGAATGTGACTGTGTATAGATTTTATGCTGAAGAAGTTGATGTAATTTAACAAAACACGTCGATAATAAAGGATCTGTCATCCATAATACTCCGTGGATGTCTCATGAAATGTATGGTGGAGCCTGGCAGAGCAGTCCCTTTCTATCTCATTCTACAAAGTAGAAATTAACACATGAAATAGATCCCTCTGTGTGTAATGACTCTATATAATATATGTGTATCACTTTATGTACTGAATTACTGAAATAAATTTACTTTTTGATGATATTATCTATCTATCTATCTATGTATCTAACTATCTATCTGTCTATCCTTTTGCGCTATCAATCCGTCTATGTATCTATCAATCCATTTGTTCTATCTATCTATCTATCTATCTATCTATCTATCTATCTATCTATCTATCTATCTGTCTATCTGTCTATCTGTCTATCTATCTATCTATCTATCTATCTATCTATCTATCTATCTATCTATCTGTCTATCTGTCTATCTGTCTGTCTATCTGTCTATCTATCTATCCATTTGTTCTATCTATCTATCTATCTATCTATCTATCTATCTATCTATCTATCTATCTATCTATCTATCTGTCTATCTATTTATCTATCCATTTGTTCTATCTATCTATCTATCTGTCTGTCTGTCTGTCTGTCTATCTATCTATTTATCTATCCACTTGTTCTATCTATCTATCTATCTATCTATCTATCTATCTATCTATCTATCTATCTATCTATCTATCTATCTATCTATCTCTATCTATCTATCTATCTATCTATCTATCTATCTATCTATCCATGTTTGTTCTATCTATATCTCTGCTGTACATATACAGTTGTGCACACCAGATTCTGATTGTCGTCCTTGTATGACGCTCCTATTCCTTGTCCGTTCATGAATGAGTCATATTTCACCTTTTCTGACTCCTCTTTTTCTCGTTCTACCTTTCCTTAACACTTCACAGCTTGAATCCTGATATATTCTATAGGCGACGATCCCCTTGAGAAATGCCTGCTATCTATGCCATCTCCTGTATATGTAGAGCGGTTCTTGTTTTCCTGATCCGCACTTATAGTAACGTCTTATGTGATCGATTGCCCTGTGGAGTTCTGGAGCCCCCAGAAATACTGAACCCACCGGTGGGAACATGAGAATTCCCCATGGTCTCTCCGCCCCTGTATACAAATGTATATATAATGCAGGATTAATAATGTCCGCGTCGCTCCAGTTCTCGTCCTTTAGACTCGTACATAATCGAGTGTCTGAAATCTAATCCTTTTATAACTTTATTTCTTTCAACAGCTGTGAAGCTGCAGTCATGTCTCAGAGGTAAGCCACACATGTATTTTTGGCATTTTTCAGTTATGTGCCCTGGTGGTTAGGAGTCCATTCAGAGATTTGTGCCTGGTGTTAAGTGGTATAGTCAGATATAATGAACAGGGGACAAAAAACATTATTCATTTGACCCTTGTCTGTGGTACATTGAAAGATTGGTCCTGGTGGTCAGTGGTACAGTCAGAGGATGGTCCTGGTGGTCAGTGGTACAGTCAGAGGATGGTCCTGGTGGTCAGTGGTACAGTCAGAGGATGGTCCTGGTGGTCAGTGGTACAGTCAGAGGTTGGTCCTGGTGGTCAGTGGTGCAGTCAGAGGTTGGTCCTGGTGGTCAGTGGTGCAGTTAGAGGTTGGTCCTGGTGGTCAGTGGTGCAGTCAGAGGTTGGTCCTGGTGGTCAGTGGTGCAGTCAGAGGTTAGTCCTGGTGGTCAGTGGTGCAGTCAGAGGTTGGTCCTGGTGGTCAGTGGTGCAGTCAGAGGTTGGTCCTGGTGGTCAGTGGTACAGTCAGAGGTTGGTCCTGGTGGTCAGTGGTACAGTCAGAGGTTGGTCCTGGTGGTCAGTGGTGCAGTCAGAGGTTGGTCCTGGTGGTTAGTGGTGCAGTCAGAGGTTGGTCCTGGTGGTCAGTGGTACAGTCAGAGGCTGGTCCTGGGGGTCAGTGGTACAGTCAGAGGTTGGTCCTGGTGGTCAGTGGTACAGTCAGAGGCTGGTCCTGGTGGTCAGTGGTGCAGTCAGAGGATGGTTCTGGTGGTCAGTGGTACAGTCAGAGGTTGGTCCTGGTGGTCAGTGGTACAGTCAGAGGTTGGTCCTGGTGGTCAGTGGTACAGTCAGAGGATGGTTCTGGTGGTCAGTGGTACAGTCAGAGGTTGGTCCTGGTGGTCAGTGGTACAGTCAGAGGTTAGTCCTGGTGGTCAGTGGTACAGTCAGAGGTTGGTCCTGGTGGTCAGTGGTGCAGTCAGAGGTTGGTCCTGGTGGTTAGTGGTGCAGTCAGAGGTTGGTCCTGGTGGTCAGTGGTACAGTCAGAGGCTGGTCCTGGTGGTCAGTGGTACAGTCAGAGGTTGGTCCTGGTGGTCAGTGGTACAGTCAGAGGCTGGTCCTGGTGGTCAGTGGTACAGTCAGAGGTTGTTCCTTGTAATCAATAATACATAAAGAGATTGGTCGCTGTGGTTCATGGTACATTCATAGATTGCTCCCTGGTGGTCAGTGGTACATTTAGAGGTTGACTCCTGTTAGATAATAATATATTTAGAGATTGGTCCCCGATGATTAATGTTTCAGTCAATGATTAGTTCATAAAGATCACTAGTGCATTCAGACATTCACCCCTGGTGGTCAGTGTGACATTTAGAACTTGGCACATGTTAGGCTGGTTTCACACTGCGGTCAGGTCAGGTCAGATCAGGTCAGGTTTTGTGTTCCAAAACCAGGATAGGAACTTGCAGAGAAAAAGTATAATTGAAAGATTAACACCTGTTCTAGGTTTTGGAGTCACTCCTGGTTTTGGCACACAAAACCTGACCTGATCTGAGTGTGAAGCCAGCCTTAGTCAGTGGTTTATTCAAAGGTTTGACCTCAGTGATCAATGGTAAACCTAGAGGTCAGTCCAGTTCCTGTTGGTCACTGCTTTAGTTACAGGTTGGTCCCTGGAGATGGGTGGTTAATTGCAGCATTGGTTCTTGAAGATTAGTGGTGCACTCAGAGATTGGTCATTTGAGATCAGTGGTGTTTGGAGACATCAGTCCCTGATGGCTAGTGGTACATTCAGAGATTGATTCCAGGACAACAGTGGTACATTCAGACATTAGCCCCTGGTGGTCAGTGGAACATTTAGGGGTCGATTCCTTTAAGGGTACCTTTACATGCCACTAAGGCGGCGATAAAGATGGTCGGTGATATGTCACCCAGGAACTATCGCCGCCAAATTCCCTCCCAATTGTGGTGTGTATTTCGGGAATTTGGGGGCGATATGTCGCCTTGCTCCAGTCTGAAATCGGAACCAGGCGACATTTGGTTTATCGCTGCCAAATTCCCGAAATACACGCCGCAATAAGGAGGCAATTTGGTGGCGATAATTCTAGGACGAAATATTGCCGCCAAAAATGTCTCCTCTGGTCGTGGCGTGAGAAGGTATCATTAAGGTTCCTGAAGGTGTGAAAATGACCTCTGCAAAGTATATAGAGTTTCTGACTGAGAACTTTCTTCCATGGTACAAAAAGGAAAAACAGGCCTTCAGGAGCAAAATCATCCTCATACATGACAATGGACCATCTCATGCTGCAAAGAATACCTCTGTGCCATTGGCTGCTATGGGCATAAAAGGAGATAAACTCATGGTGTGGCCACCATCTTCCCTGACCTCAACCTGAACCTAATTGGTTCAGTTACAGCTTGGTCAATGGAGATTGGGGATTAATTCCAAAATTGGTACCTTCAGATATTGGTCTTTGGAGTTCGGTGGTCTATTAAGACATTGGTCCCTGGTGGTCAAACGTACATTTAAAGGTTGAGTCCTGTTAGTCAGTTAAACACTCAGAGATTGGTCCTTGATGTTCAGAAGTTCCTTCAAGGTACCGTCACACAGGGAGCGCGCATCCCTGACAACATCGCCGGTGAGATGTCAGACTGAGCAACTTACCGGCGATGTCGCCGGCTAGTTGCCCCAGCTATCGCTCGCTGGGTTGCCCAGCAACCCAGCGAGCGATAACTCGCAATGTTGGAGATAGGCGGAATCGCCCGCAACATTGCAGGTTGCCGCGTTACACAGGGCGATCAGGCATGATTGCCTTAGCAACATCGCCAGGTTTCCCAACATTGTTGGGAAACCTGGCGATGTAACTCAGGCGATTTTTCCCCTGATTATCGCCCTGTCACACAAGGCAACTCTCCGGCGATGTTGCCGCAACCTGGCCACGCCCCTCAGTTGCCGGCAACATCGCCGGCGATATCTCCCTGTGTGACAGTACCTTTAGAGATTGGTCCTAGAGGTGCAGAAGTTCCTTCAGACATTGGTCCTAAAGGTGCAGAAGTTCCTTCAGAGATTGGTCCTTGATGTTCAGAAGTTCCTTTTGAGATTGAGCCTTGATGTTCAGAAGTTCCTTTTGAGATTGAGCCTTGATGTTCAGACGTTTCTTCAGAGATTAGTCCATGATGTTCAGAAGTTCCTTCAGAGATTGGTCCTAGAGGTGCAGAAGTTCCTTCAGAGATTGGTCCTTGATGTTCAGAAGTTCATTTTGAGATTGAGCCTTGATGTTCAGAAGTTCCTTCAAGGGCCCGTCACACAGGGACATATCGCCGGCGATGTTGCCGGCAACTGAGGGGCGTGGTCAGGTTGCGGCGACATCGCCGGCGAATTGCCGCGTGTGACAGGGCGATAATCAGGCGAATCGCCTGAGTCACATCACCAGGTTTCCCAACAATGTTGGGAAATCTGGCGATGTTGCTGAGGCGATCATGCCTGATCGCCCTGTGAAACGCGGCAACCAGCAATGTTGCGGGCGATTCCGCCTATGTACAACATTGCGAGTTATCGCTCGCTGGGTTGCTGGGCAACCCAGCAAGCGATAGCCGCGGCAACTAGCCGGCGACGTCGCCGGTAAGTTGCTCCGTCTGACAGCTCACCGGCGATGTTGTCAGGGATGCGCGCTCCCGCGATCCCCGGCAACATCGCCGGCAATATGTCCCTGTGTGACGGTACCTTCAGAGATTGGTCCTTGATGTTCAGACGTTTCTTCAGAGATTGGTCCATGATGTTCAAAAGTTCCTTCAGAGATTGGTCCTAGAGGTGCAGAAGTTCCTTCAGAGATTGGTCCTAGAGGTGCAGAAGTTCCTTCAGAGATTGATCCTAGAGGTGCAGAAGTTCCTTCAGAGATTGGTCCTTGATGTTCAGAAGTTTCTCCAGAGATTGGTCCTTGATGTTCAGAAGTTCCTTCAGAGATTGGTCCTAGAGGTGCAGAAGTTCCTTCAGAGATTGGTCCTTGATGTTCAGAAGTTTCTTCAGAGATTGGTCCTTGATGTTCAGAAGTTTCTTCAGAGATTGGTCCTTGATGTTCAGAAGTTTCTTCAGAGATTGGTCCCAGATGTTCAGAAGTTCCTTCAGAGATTGGTCCTAGAGGTGCAGAAGTTCCTTCAGAGATTGTTCCTTGGTGGTCTGTAGTTTATTAAGAGGTTGGTTCTTGTTAGTTAATGGTATACTTGTTCATTGCCCATCCTTAGTACCTAGAAAAGATTCTCATTCTCTGGTGGTCTATGAGAATAAAGGTACCATTACACGGCACGACGTTGAAACAATGTCGGCAACGATCTCTTGGGTGCGTGGTCGTTTTTGGCATCATTTCAACATCGCTGGTGAGATGTCACATGTCTAGATACCGTGGACACCTCACCAACGATGTCGTGAGCAGGTATCGATCGCAAACCCCGTGAACGATCCCTGCTCATTGCTGTGAATGGGCGAAGTCGTCCACGACATCGTTATCGCGGTGTCACACATGACGATGCAGCAGGTTGCTGGAGTTGAGATCGTCAGTTTTTACAACATGTTGGTAAACCTGTCATCTCCGATCCAGCGATTTATCGTAGTTGAATTGTGCGGTTACACGCAGCGACACACTTGCGATGTCGTTTCAACGACGCTCAACCCGTGATGTTTCAGCGATATCGCGCCGTGTAACGGTACCTTTAGTCCCATTCATTCCCATTCACTGTCACAGATAAGTCTCCACCACATCAACCTCGAAAGGTTTAGCTTTTCTTGATAGCAGCAGAGTCAGAGTGTTGTGATCTTGTGGGAGCGAGTGACCGGCCCTCCTATGTGATTGTATAGTGATGACCAGGATAGAGAGGTCACATTGTAAACACTGTCAGATTTATGATTTATGACTTATTGCTATGCCTCTTCCTTATACTAAATGCTCCTTTATTTTCTTCCTTTGGGTTCTTCCATGTGTTTCTACAGCAATGAGGTGAGTTAAATATTCAGCTTTCGGTTAATAATTGACGATTTCCTACGGCCTATAAATATCTAACTCTTCATTTCTTATTTATTTCAGAGGAAATCTAAAATTCCAGCTTCCAGAAAGCTGCTCCTCAAGGTAGGAAAGAAAACGTGGTCTATAAATCCTGATGTAAAAGAAGACTCCAAATACTCGCTACCTGGCAGCAGGCTCACGAATGGATGATGTTTCCAGATATGGACCCAGTCACATTTAAGGGACTTGACCACGTTGTGATCCCAAAGATAGTTCCCAATAGCTGGTTACAACAGCCAGGTCAATAAAAACTGACCCCAGTCTAAACCCCAATAGGTGGTCACAGCAGCCAGATCAATACAAACTGACCCCAATATAATATCATATAGATGGTCACAACAGCCAGATCTATGCCAGATGATGACAATATAATCCCCAATAGATGGTTACAACAGCTAGGTCAGTGCTAGATGACCGCAATACAATATCTAATAGATAGTCACAACAGCCAGGTCTATACAAACTGACCTGAATACAATCCCCAAAAGATGGTCACAACAGCCAGGTCAATGTTGGTTGACGCTATATTGCCCAAAAGATGGTCACAACAGCCAAGTTAATGCTAGATGATACCAATATAATCCCCAATAGATGATCACAACATCCAGGTCAGTATAAACCTACCACAATATAATCCACAATAGATGGCCACGACAGCTAGGTCAATGGTAGATGACCCCAATATAATTCCCAATAAATGGTAACAGCCAGGTCAGTGCTAGATGACCCCAATATAATATCCAATAGATAGTCACAACAGCCAGGCTAATATAATCTGACCCCAATATAATCCCCAATAGATGGTAACAGCCAGGTCAGTGCTAGATGACCCCAATATAATATCCAATAGATAGTCACAACAGTCAGGTCTATACAAACAGACCTGAATACAATCCCCAATAGATGGTCACAACAGCCAGGTCAATGTTAGTTGATGCTATATTCCCCAAAAGATGGTCACAACAGCAAGGTTAATGCTAGATGATGCCAATATAATCCCCAATAGATGGTCACAACATCCAGGTCAGTATAAACTGACCACAATATAATCCACAATGAATGGTCACAACAGCCAGGTCAGTGCTAGATGACCCCAATATAATCCCCAATAGATGGTCACAACAGCCTGGCTAATATTACCTGACCCCAATATAATCCCCAATAGATGGTAACAGCCAGGTCTATATAAACTGACCACAATATAATCCCCAGTAGATGGTCACAACAGCCAGGTCTATATATACTGACCACAATATAATCTCCAATAGATGGTCACAACAGCCTGGCTAATATTACCTGACCCCAATATAATCCCCAATAGATGGTAACAGCCAGGTCTATATATACTGACCCCAATATAATCCCCAGTAGATGGTCACAACAGCCAGGTCTATATTTTCAGAGTTATCACGTATTTAAGTAACCGGGCCAGGTCTGCAGTATTTACGATATCTTTAAAAGCAGCTTTGCCAAAAACGCCACTAATAAGAAATCATTTTTAATTAAAAAAAAGTGCATATGGAGAGATACCTTTGCCAGCGGAATGTGTCTGGATACACACCAAATTCCACAATGTCCTCAATGTCTGAGAGAGAATGATTCTGTATCTCAGTCCTCAGGGACAGATGTGAAGAGAACAATGGTCCTCAGCCCGGGGGCGGCTCACACCCCATCACTTCAGCTACGAGTCTCATTCTGCCCAGATAATGAGGGACATTGTTGTTTTTTTTACAAGAACCACCAGGTGCACATCCAATAAAGGTTTATTCCAAGCAAAGAACTTAAAGGGAATCTCCACCTTTTAAAATCTGGTCATTTTAATGTCCAAAATTCTGTGTTGTTATTTTTTAAATGTCCCCACAGCTATAGGAGCTCGGCTTTCCTGATACAGACCTCCAAACACCCTGCATATATATCAATTTAGAACATGCAGTTGTTACCTGTAGCCACCACTAGAGGGAGCTAAGGAGCTTACTGCATACTGATTCATTATAGAGTCCTATGGATGAGCAGTATGCCATGACCTCTTAAGCTCCCCCTAGTGGTGGCTGCAGGTAGACATGACTTTATGGTTTTTTTCATTTTTTAAGAGGTGTGTGGAGCCTTCGTCAGATGACTGATTGCATTAGTTATAAGCTTCAGATAGCATCCTTCATCAGTTGTTGTCTCATAAATCGGTTTTCAGCTCTGGACAGGAGCCTTTGTCCGACGATTGGTTTGTTACTCTTAACAGAAGCCTTCGTCAGGTTTTTGTTTAAATCGGTTTTCGAGTCCAGACAGGATCCTTCATCAGATGATTGTCAACACCTGACGAAGGCTCCTGCCAAAAAAGCATGAGGTCACTCCGGCTGACCAATATTGAGATATTGTACGTATTGTAGGTCTGAAATCATGTGACATCTCATCTTCCTTGAACATTTCCTAAAATTTAAAACATTCTAAATTAGAGGGCACAATTATACCTGTGAAATAAAAGGTTATGTGACCATCGGTGGGTGGATAATGGCCGTCCACATGTACCTTTGAGGAATGGTGACAATAGATCTTGCTACCATTACAGCTCAGAGTACTTTTCCATTATCCGGACACCAATGCCATCCTGACATCCTTAAATTAATGGGTGTGTAGTTGTAACATCACTGCCATTCTTAGCACCAGGCACAGCAACCCTCCGAGGCTTTTCAGCCATCGCCCAACCACTGACCTGGTCAAGATCTGGAGTCTCCCAGGATGCTCTACTTTATTAGCTACAGGGACATCATGAAAAACTCCCCGTTTGAATCCTGACCCTCTTTCCATTTATGAGGAGACTATCTTTAGATGACCGGACTTCTCTAAAGAGATATCTGCCACCAAGGGGCAAAATTCTTGGCCTCTCCATTCAATTCACAAAGTAGGGGCTTGACAAACCTGTCCTTTGAGAATCGGACTTCTCGTGTCTCTGCACTTCCAGGTGGGATCAGCCACCTGTTCATGAAGTTGGCGAATCTATCTTCTACTTACTAATATTTTCTATGGTCCTGATGAAGTTGGACAGTGTATTTGAAGTACCGTATATACTCGTGTATAAGCCGACCCGTGTATAAGCCGACCCCCCTACTTTTGCCCCCAAAATCTGGGAAAACCTATTGACTCGTGTATAAGCCGAGGGTGGACCCCAGCACAGGTATACAGCCACCAGCAGTGTGGTATACAGGCCCCCCCCCAGGGGTATACAGGCCTTCCCAGTGGTAGTATACAGCAGCCCCAGAGGTATATACAGCAGCCCCAGTGGTAGTATACAGCAGCCCCAGTGGTAGTATACAGCAGCCCCAGAGGTATATACAGCAGCCCCAGTGATAGTATACAGCAGCCCCAGAGGAATATACAGCAGCTCCAGTAGTAGTATACAGCAGCCCCAGAGGTGTATACAGCAGCAGCCCGCCCGCCACCCCCATCAGTATACAGGCGCCCCCCTATCAGTATCCAGGGCCCCCCCACTTGCTCCGCAAACCTGTAAAGTAAAATCATACTTATCACTGTCCTGTCGCCGCCGTCCCCGCCGCTGCCATCGCGCTCCTCCGCCTTCATCCAGCGTCTTCCGGCTTCCTCCTCTGGCGCAAACAATGACGTCATTGCCTGCGCCGACCAGAGGAAGCCGGAAGAAGCCAGATGAAGGCGGAGGAGCGCGATGGCAGCGGCGGGGACAGCGGCGACAGGACAGTGATAAGTATAATGATTTTACTTTACAGGTTTGCGGAGCAAGTGGGGGGGCCCTGGATACTGATAGGGGGGCGCCTGTATACTGATGGAGGTGGCGGGCGGGCGGCCTGCCGTTGGTATGACTCGCGTATAAGCCGAGGGGGGACTTTTCAGCCCAATTTTTGGCTGAAAAACTCGGCTTATACGCGAGTATATACGGTAAATGGACCTGATACTTCTTCCATTTATGAATAGACTATCTGTAGATGACTTGGACTAAAGACATACCTGACACCAAGGGGCAAAATTCTTGGCCTCTCCATTCAATTCTCTAACTCTTGGCCTGTGCCTCTCCATTCAATTCTATTATTTTTCTTGATTGGCAACCTGTCATATGAGAACCGGACCTCTCAGGGGTCTCAACTTCCGGTGGAATCAGCCATTAAATCACCTGTTGATGGAGCTGGTGAACCACCTATTAGTGGCATCTGCATGAAGAAAAAGTGGTGTTTGGATAACAAAATAGTACCTAACACCTTGTTCTCACTAATATTTTATATGGTCCTGATGACAGTGTTTTTGGAGTAAATGGAGCTGATCCTTCTTCCATTTATGAGTAGACCATCTGTAGATGACTTGGACTAAAGACATACTTGACACCAAGGGGCAAAATTATTGCCTCTTTATTCAATTCTCTGACTTTGCTGGATTGGCAACCTGTCCTTTGAGAATCAGACCTCTCTTGTCTCTGAATCTAGTTGGATCAGCCAGTGAACAACCTGGAGTTTGAGTTTGTGAACCAAGCTTGTTTGTACGAACATAGTACATGGTCCTGATCAAGTCGGACAGTGTTTTTTGGAGTAAATAGACCTGATCCTTCTTCCTTTTATGAGGAGAACATGTGTTGATGACTCGGACTAAAGACATACCTGGCACCAAGGGGCAAAATTCTTGGCTTCTCTATTCAATTCTCCGAGTAGGGGACTTTGAGAGAAGACAACCTGTCCTTTGACAATTGGACAACTCCTGGGTCTCAATGTCCGGTGGGATCAGCCAGCAAACCACCTATTGGTGGAGTTGGTGAGCCCATCTTGATCTTACTAATATTTTATATGGTCCTGATCAAGTCCGGACAGTGTTTTTGGAGTAAATGGACCTGATAATTCTTCCATTTATGAATAGACCATCTGTAGATGACTTGGACTAAAGACATACCTGGCACCAAGGGGAAAAATTCTTGGCTTCTCTATTCAATTCTCCGAGTAGGGGACTTTGAGAGAAGACAACCTGTCCTTTGACAATTGGACAACTCCTGGGTCTCAATGTCCGGTGGGATCAGCCAGCAAACCACCTATTGGTGGAGTTGGTGAGCCCATCTTGATCTTACTAATATTTTATATGGTCCTGATCAAGTCCGGACAGTGTTTTTGGAGTAAATGGACCTGATAATTCTTCCATTTATGAATAGACCATCTGTAGATGACTTGGACTAAAGACATACCTGGCACCAAGGGGCAAAATTCTAGGCCTCTCCATTCAAGTTCCACTTCTTGGCCTTCACCTCTCCATTCAATTCTTTGATTCTGCTGCAAATGACAACTTGTCATTTGAAAATCAGACCTCTCGAGGGTCTGAACTTCCAATGGGATGAGCCAGTGAACCACCTCATGGTGGAGTAGGTGAACCCATCTTTTCTGACTAATATGGTCCTGATCAAGTCGGACAGTGTTTTTGAAGTAAATGGACCTGATCCTTACTTCCATTTGAGGAGAAGATCTGTAGATGACTTAGACAAAGATATACCTGGCAAAAGGGCAAAATTTTTGCCTCTGCATTCAATTCTCCAACTCATACCTCATACCTCAGCATCTCATGTCTCTGAACGTCCGGTGGGATCAGCCAGTGAACAACCTGGAATTGGAGTTGGTGAACCCATTTTGTTCTTACTAATATTTTATATGGTCGTGATCCTGTCGGACAGTGTTTTTGGAGTAAATTAACCTAATTCTTCTTCCATTTATGAGGAGACCATGTTTAGATGACTTAGACTAAAGACATAACTGGCTCCAAGGGGCAAAATTGTTGGCCTCTCCATTCATTTCACCAAGTAGAAGGCTTTGCCGGATTGGCAACCTGTCCTTTGAGAATCGGACCTCTCATGGGTCTGAAAGTCCGGTGGGATCAGCTAGTGAACCACATGTTGGTGAAGTTGGTGAACCCATCTTCTTCTTACTGAAATTTTATATGGTCCTGATCAAGTCGGACAGTGCTTTTGAGTAATGGACCTGATCCTCTTCCATTATGACCATGTGTGGATGGTATACTTGCACCAAGGGGCAAAATTCTTGGCTCCTGCATTCAATGCTTAGACTTTGCGTTGACTACCTGTCCTTTGAGAAACGGACCTCTCGTGGGTCTGAACTGTCGGTGAGATCAGCCATTGAACCAGCTGTTGGTGGAATTGGGAACCCACCAATAGTGGCATGTGGATAAAGAAAAAGTGGTATTTGGATAACAAAAAAATTACCTAGCACCTTGGACAGTGTTCTTGGAGTAGTGGGTGTTTATTGGCCAAAAGTTGGATTTGTTGAACAGGAATTTTTCAAACTTTTGTGGCAATTATATTCCATTTCGGTGAACACTTCCTTTAAGGCCCTTTCTTTCAGTAAGCCTCACGTGCTAATATGTTTTGGTATGGCAAATGCCACGTTCTACAGGAGTATCTTGTACAGCTGCATCTGCCTTATCTCCCTGACCAGAAACGCCATGAAACGACTATCAGGACCATCATCTCCCGCTGCTTTCACTTCTTACACAACTTTCTGTAATAGGATTAATATTCATCTGAAGCAGCAAAAAAAATGACAAAAACAAGATATATTACATAATAAAAAAAGCTGGTTTAAAATAAACCGCATGTATAATACAAAAAGAGAACAATACCAATTAACTCTTTTAAAAAATAATATAATATTTAAAAAACAAACAACAAAACTGTAATAAATGGACAATTTCTGCTGTTAGGGAAAATCCTTGGGTGATTGACAACAAAATTGTTAATATGATTATATATCATCTACGTATCTTCAATACCACATCATTAATCAGGTTACAACAACTATGAAATGTCTTAAAAGCTTCAATTGTTTCAGGTCAAGGATTGTCATATTTCCTCAAGATTTATCTCATGTGTATATTAAGGTTTGGTAATTTACATAGATTATTGGTAATTCTTTTTTTCTATCTTGGAATTTTGTGGCAGATATTGGTAGTAGGGCTTGTCTGATCCTTCCAGGCCTCATTTTCTAAATGAATAATTAGCAAAAATAATAATTTACCATTTTTAGGTTTTGGGTAGAGATTTTTTTGAGCTTGTGTGATTGATACTAAAGTTAATATGAATACATAGGCTTATGTCATAGATTTTATCTTTATCACATAATTCACATGGCCCCCCCTTCGGTATACAGAGGCCCCCTGCCTTCGCATTGATCTCACCCTCCAGATGTCCGCAGGCACCCGGGGTCCTCCGTCCACTCTACTCGCTGTATGCCGGCGGGTCTACATGTGACCGCCAGGTGCAGTAATGACGTCATCCCTGCTGCGCCGCTCTCAGCAAACCCGGCATACAGCGAGGAGAGTGGACGGAGGACCCCGGGTGCCTGCGGACATCGGAGGGTGAGATCAATGCGGAGGCAGGGGGCCTCTCTATACCGAAGGGGGGGCCGTGTGCCAGCAGGGGGGCTTTGTATACCGATGGAGGGGCCGTGTTTCAGATCACCAAACAAATGTAAATATTAGACAAAGAAACACAAGTAACACAAAATGCAGTTTATAAAAGATGGTTGTTTTTATTAAGAGAAAAAGAAATCCAAACCTACAGGGTCTTGTGTGAAAAAGTGTTTCCACCCAATTTAATAACTGGTTGGGTCCTTAACAGCAACAACTGCAATCAAGCATTAGTGATAACCGACAATCAGTCTTTTGTTGTGGAGGAGTTTACACGCTCATCTCTGCAGAATTGTTGTAATCCCGCCACATTGGTGGTTTCCGAGCATTAGCCTCCTTTATAAGATCCAGCCACAGCAAGTCAATTGGATTAAGGTCAGAATTGTGACTCGGCTACTCCATAGCCTTAATTTTGTTTTTCTTCAGCCATTCAGAGGTAACTTGCTGTTTTGGATCATTGTTCTGCTTCATATCCCACGTGCTCTTCAGCCATTTGTGAATAATGGCTCTCACTGTGGTTCGCTGGAGTCCCAAAGCTTTAGAAATGGCTTGATAACCGTTTCCAGAATGACAAATCTCAATTACTTTGTTTCTCTTGAATTTCTTTGGATCACGGCACGCTATCAAACTTTTGAGGATCTTTCAGTCTACTTCACTTTGTCAGGCAGGTCCTATTTAAGTGATTTCTTGATTGAGAACAGGTGTGGCAGTAATCAAGAAATTGAACTCAGTTCCCCAAATATGTGATAGACCATAGATGATTTACGTTTTAAGGGGAGAGGGCAATCACTTTTTCACACAGGGCCCTCAAGGTTTGGATTTCTATTTCTCTTAATAATAATAAAGCTTTATTTATTAACTGCATTTTGTGTTCTCTTTGTCTAATATTTACATTTGTTTGGTGATCTGAAATATTTAAATGTGACAAACATGGATAAGAATAAGAAATCAGGAAAAGGGAAAACACTTTTTCACACCACTGTGGATAAACATATATATTTATAGATACTGTAGATAGATAGACAGATAGAAAAAGGAATAGATAGATCACAGATAGGGGGCCATCACACACTACGATATATTTAACGATGTCACCAATGATGTCAATATTTGCCCATCGTTCGTACGATGTGAAAAGTCAATTGTCGTCATGTAACACGCACAGCCATAGGTAAGTTACTTCACCCATGGCTCGATCCTGCGCAAGTGTGTCTGACCTAGCGATCGATTTTTTACATCGTTTGTATGCTGTCACACAGAAGCAACGTGAATGACTCACTGCTCAGTGTGGGCGTAGTTGTTGTCCCAGTCTAGCAGATAGGCGTGCTACATGGTTTGTGTCCGTGCCCCTCTCACCATTATTAGTGATCACTACTTTGGTTGCCATTGGTTAGGCTTGCGTACAAAGCTGGAGCACTATGTGATTGCTCTTGTCCTGTGATGTGTGTCACATAAGTAAAGTACTGACTCATCTTCTTAGCGGCAGGAAGACACACTGGTGCGTTGCAGAAGTGCTATAGTGGGACGCTCGTGTGTGCAGTATGGGAACTGCAATGTATGTGTGTGGGTATGTGTCTGCACACATATGTCACCATTTAGTAACACATATGTGTAACATTGCAAAGTTGAGGGTGTTTGAACCAAAACAGTGTGTGTGACACATGTCTCCTTGCCCATAGATGCTGACACAGTTGGCCCACGTGCCATGCAACGCACCAACTACCATTGCCATCATTGCTAATGACAGACAGACAGACAGCTAGAGAAGATTACAAAGGTCACATTCCACATACGCCTGCGGGTGAAAAATGCACACAACATATGTGACAGCACATATTTGTGTAGACATACTATTTTAAATACAAAAATGTGTCTGGTAGGTTTCCAGTCTCCCTATAGGCGAAGGTCGCATAGCGTCGCAACAACAATGCTTCAATGGCAGCCAACGTTTAAACTTTTTTTTGGTGCCATACATCAGCAGCCAATCCGAACGCAGGAAGGTTAACGAATCACAACAGGGGAGGCGAGGCACAGATAAACACCTGCCACGCCTACGTCCTAGATTTCGGCCTTGTTAAATTAAACACTGATTTGTGATATCGACTGTTCAGACACATCCAACGACCCAACATCGTGCGATATGGGGTCCGGTTCTTATATCTGTGATTAATGATCTGACCACTTATCGGTAGTCAGATCAACCTGTCACACGCAACGACATCGTTGGAGCGATTGAAAATCTGCGACCTTTCAGCGATATCTTTACATATATCGTAGCATGTGACGGTCCCCATAGATGAATGATAGAAGGATGGATGGATAGAAAATGGATATATACCGTGTTTCCCCGAAAATAAGACACTGTCTTATATTTTTTTTTGGTCCAAAAGATGGACCATGTCTTATTTTCAGGGGGGTGTCTTATATACCCACTGCACATCCCACTGCAGCCTCCCATACACACACACACACCACACACCCATACACACACGCATACACATACACACAAACCAATTGTTACCGGTCCAGTGTCCCCACTGTCCAGTGTCCACACTCTCCGGTGGCCCCCGCTCTCCGATGTCCGTGCTCTCCCCGCTGCCCGGTGGCCGCGCTCTCCCCGCTCCCCGGTGGCCTCTGCTCTCCGGTGTCCACGCTCTCCCCGCTGCCCGGTGGCCTCCGCTCTCCGGATTCCCGCTGTAGCTGCCAAACTCCGCCCAGGTCAGGAGCCCTGCGCCAATTACAGCGCAGGAACCGTGAGCCAGTCACAGCCCAGGAACCGCTAGCCAATCAGAGGCCATGCACAACGTCAGCTGGCCGCGGTTTGGCTTGCGGTTCCTGGGCTGTGATTGGCTCACGGTTCCTGCGCTATAAATGGCGCAGGGCTCCTGACCTGGGCGGAGTTTGGCAGCTACAGCGGGAATCAGGAGAGCGGGGGGCCGCCGGAGAGCAGGGGGCCACTGGAGAGCCGGGGACCACCGGAGAGCACCGCAAGGTACGCCCTATAATCGGGGGTACCTTATATTAGAAGGTAGGGTGCCGACCCCCCCAAGCATGCCTTACTTTCGGGGGGGCGCCCTATTTTCGGGGAAACACGGTAGATAGATAGATGATAGATAGAAGGATGGATAATTAGGTAGATAGATAATGGATAGATACATAGATTTTGTTCTACTTTATTACATCCTTCTATAATTACATTTTTCTTCCTGATTTTCTGGATTTTTAGTTGAGATGTTTCTTTCATAGACTCTTATGTTGGCAAAAGCCAGTGAAGATCTAGAAAGAGAAACAAGAGAAACAGAGGAGGAGAAGGCGAGGACTCTGGCAGAGAAGGTTCCTCCCCTACAGTGTCATGGGATGAGCCTGCAGGATTTACAGGTAAGAGACTCTTTCATTTAACTTTTTACCTTCCTGAGAATAAACGTTTTTGGGTAAAGATTGAACTTGATGGACTTTTGTCTATCTTCAACCTTAAAAACTCTGATACTATGACTTGATTCTGGTGTGTACTGTACAGACAGCTCATTCACTTATATACAAATTGTGTAATACTTCATTTCCCCTGCGGAGGCACTGCAGAGATGATGAACACTTCAGTCTCCTCCTGATTTCTGTAGGTTCATTGAATTATCCTTTAAGACTGTGAATGTAGCCGCAGTGACAATCTCATATCTTATAATATCCAGAAAAATCACAAATATGTCATGATGAATGCACAATAAAATTCTTGATCCCAAAAAATTGTTGCACCTCCTTCCCCTATAGAGAAGTATTGAGATGCATAACCATCATATTTGTCAGCACACACAATTTTGCTAGGATAGTCTCGTGAACCAGACCACAAAGGGGTGAGACTTAGAACTACTATACTCAAAAGTGAACACTTAGGGATGTTCATGGAAATTTTTAGTTGTTCCTTGGGGGTTGAGCTTAAATGTCAACAAGCTAGATGTTGGTACATATAGAACATGACTATCACTTTATTTTGGCCTCTTCTTTTGAAGCTCATACAAATGTCCAAAAATTACCCAAAAGTGGACAATTAGGGATGTTCACAGGAATTTTTAGGTGTTCCTCAGGGGTGTGGCTTAAAGGTCAACAAAGTAAATATTGGTAAGTATGAAAATTAAGTCCTGATTCATTACTACTAATGCAGAGTGAGCAATACATGCTCCGGTGCTCGATACTCAAAACGAGCCGGTCAGACACTGGGATGGGCGTGACTCGAGTACCGACTATAATGGAAGTCAATGGGGAAGACCTTCCGGGAAAATGCTCGTGTTCCCCATTGACTTCCCTTGTACTTGGTACTCGCTCGTTCTAACAGAGCGTCGTGTACCTAGTCCGTCCGAAAGCCTTTTAGCAGTTGTAGCCTCAGACCGACATCACACATGTACAGGACATTTTATAAGTGTGGGGACACTGTACAAATGTACGTAACTCGCTCATTCTATTTTGTGTTTGTTCTTTTTTTATTAGAAATTATGCACAAAACTTCACAAACAGATTGACGTTGTTGATGAAGAGCGGTATACGATTGAAGAAAAAGTAAAAAAGAATTCCATGGAAGTAAGTCTTGCAGTGCTGCTCTCACCCAAACTACTAGGTCATACAGGATTAAAAGTTGTTGAACTTTTTGGGATATTACACTGCCATTTCGTATTCTGTTATACATTGCCCAAATGATCATGCAATGCCTAAATATAAACCTCACACTCTAAGGGAACAGTAGTGTCATGCTGGGTGTAGGGAGGCACCCAACACAGAATGACGGGGAGGAGGGGGAAGGAGTTCCTGACGCTAAGAGCAAAGGAGGTTAGGGACTCCTAGACACACTAGTGCTGACACCTGGCTCCAGTCTCCGCAATGGTCGCCGAGCAGGATACCTCTTCCATGTCTGTCCCTTAACAAAGCTAACTTAGGGCTCAGACAGGGTGGACACTGGTTTACCCAGCTAACAGCTTGAAGGCAAAAACTCAAAGGGGAGAGGTAGGAACACTTCGCTGAATTAAGAGAAAAACAGCAAACTACACCAGAAAACCACGATGTACTGCAAAGCCAGGAAGCAACACCACCTCCAAACACGCTATCACCAGCAATGCATCATGGGAGCCAAAGGGTATAAATAGAGACAGCTGAAAGGTCGGCAGGTAGGAGACATGCTGAGGCCTAGTGACCTCCAGCTATCATCAAGCAGAAAAATACCATTTTAATGGGCCGGACAACAGTTCACGATTTTGGCTGTTTGGCTAGGCTCTGCGACCTTCTGCGAGTGGCCCCAACAGCCTCGTCCGTGGCTGCCAACAGTCTTGAATTTGCTGTGAATGTCTTGAATTTTCAGAAACAATCTTTGCAAATTTGTATATTGTTCTGGTCTAAAAGGGAACAGGGTTTACATAAGCGTCTCTCCAAATTTGGGTATTCCCCTACAGTCTTGGTGGTGGCATGATGGAAAAATCCCTAATAATTGTAAAATGTAAAAATCCCCAATAATTCCGACTGCTAATGCCATATGTGGGCTAAATAAATAACATTGTTTAGATAACAAATCACAGTGCCCCCACCTGCACGTACAGGCCCATACAATGCTTAAAGTGTACCTAAACCTTCTGAAAACTCAATCTTATTTGTTGGATAATATGATAAATAGACAATCTGCAAATCACTTTATTTAATAATTATGTTGTTTTACACTTGAAAAATGATCAACAAAGTGCCAACCAATGGGAGTTTCTAAGTTGCTCTTCACTTCCTGTTGTCATGTGCAATCTGTCTTTAGCTCCATACATACTAAATTACAGGAAGTGGGAGAATTATTGTCTTTCTTTAGGAAATGGGATTGGGGCTTTGTCTCCCAACAGGAAGAGGAGGAAGATATTTGTATTCTTCAGGATGTGGGGGTGAGTCATTGTCTATGTACAGGAAGTGGGGTGACATTTTGTCTCTTTAAAGGAAGAGACATTTTGGCTGTGTACAGGAAGTGAGGGAAAGTCTTTGTCTTTGTACAGGAAGAAGGGGTGAGTATTTATCTCTGTACAGCTAGTGGAGGCGGCTCTTATCTCTCGAAAGGAAGTGGAGGTGGGTCTTCGTCTCTGTACAGAAAAAGAGGGCAATATTTGGTCTCCATACAGGACGTGGGGGTGATATTTTGTCTATGTACCGGAAATGGGGACAAGTTTTTGTTTCTATACAGGAAGTGGGGACAAGTCTTCGTCTCTGTAAAGGAAGTCAGGGGTTATATTTGGTCTCCGTACAGGAAGTGGGGGTGACATTTTATCGCTGTACAGAGAGTGGGGACAAGTCTTTAGCTTTGTACAAGAAGTGGGGGTGAGTCTTTGTCTCCGTACAGGAAGTGGGGGCAAATATTTGTCTTTGTTCAGGAAATTAGGGAAAATATTGGTCTCTGGACAGGAAGTGAGGGCAAATCTTGGTCTCTGTAAATGTATGTGGTTCTATTACGGATATCTGCAGGTTAGGATGACATTGGTGTCCTGCATCCCATTAACAAGCATGATTTTTCTCTCCTGTAGATTGAAAGTTTAAATCAGAAGATTTTTGACCTAAAGGGAAAATTCAAGCGCCCAAACCTGCGCAGAGTCCGTATTTCCGCAGACGCCATGCTTAAAGCTCTCCTGGGCTCCACAACCAAGGTCTCTTTAGATCTGAGGGCCAACCTGAAGTCAGTCAAAAAGGAGGATGAGAAGGTAAGCCTAAACCTGCCCATATATGGAAATAGAATTGTGTGATGTCTGAGTTTTGAACCAATCAGATCAAACTCCTACATTCTTCCGTTAATGCTGCTTTACTGAAATTCTATTGACTCTGCAGCTGCATCTCCCTCCTCCCCTTCTCCTAAGTACTGTTTTACACTAGGATATGTTCATTACTTTTCTCTAAGTTTCTGAAAAAACTGCCGATCTCAGCCCCTACTAAATTATATCAGAGTATTTGATGAGCATGATTTCTGGTCAAATGTCGCTGTGATGGGATTGGTGAGCTGTAACATCATCTATTGTGAATGGTGGATCCTGTGTTATCTACTGTATATAGAGGTGTTATCAGTCATTATACAGGAGGAGGAGGTGAGGTGTGATATCACCTATTGTGAATGGTGGATCCTGTTATCTACTGTATATAGAGGTGTTATCAGTCATTGTACACGAGGAGGTGAGCTGTGATATCACCTATTGTGAATGGTGGATCCTGTGTTATCTACTGTATATAGAGGTGTTATCAGTCATTGTAGAGGAGGAGGTGAGCTGTGATATCACCTATTGTGAATGGTGGATCCTGTGTTATCTACTGTATATAGAAGTGTTATCAGTCATTGTACAGGAGGGGGAGGTGAGCTGTGATATCACCTATTGTGAATGGTGGATCCTGTGTTATCTACTGTATATAGAGGTGTTATCAGTCATTGTAGAGGAGGAGGTGAGCTGTGACGTCACCTATTGTGAATGGTGGATCCTGTGTTATCTACTGTATATAGAGGTGTTATCAGTCATTGTACAGGAGGAGGAGGTGAGCTGTGATATAACCTATTGTGTATGGTGGATCCTGTGTTATCTACTGTATATAGAGGTGTTATCAGTCATTATACAGGAGGAGGAGGTGAGCTGTGATATCATCTATTGTGAATGGAGGATCCTGTGTTATCTACTGTATATAGAAGTGTTATCAGTCATTGTACAGGAGGGGGAGGTGAGCTGTGATGTCACCTATTGTGAATGGTGGATCCTGTGTTAACTACTGTATATATAGGTGTTATCAGTCATTGAACAGGAGGAGGAGGTGAGCTGTGATATCACCTATTGTGAATGGTGGATCCTGTGTTATCTACTGTATATAGAGGTGTTATCAGTCATTGTAGAGGAGGAGGTGAGCTGTGATATCATCTATTGTGAATGGAGGATCCTGTGTTATCTACTGTATATAGAAGTGTTATCAGTCATTGTACAGGAGGAGGTGAGCTGTGATATCACCTATTGTGAATGGTGGATCCTGTTATCTACTGTATATAGAGGTGTTATCAGTCATTGTACAGGAGGAGGAGATGAGCTGTGACATCACTTATTGTGAATGGTGGATCCTATGTTATCTACTGTATATAGAGGTGTTATCAGTCATTGTACAGGAGGAGGAGGTAAGCTGTGATATCATCTATTATGAATGGTGGATCCTGTGTTATCTACTGTATATAGGAGGTGTTATCAGTCATTGTATAGGAGGAGGTGAGCTGTGATATCACCTATTGTGAATGGTGGATCCTGTTATCTACTGTATATAGAGGTGTTATCAGTCATTGTACAGGAGGAGGAGATGAGCTGTGACATCACTTATTGTGAATGGTGGGTCCTGTGTTATCTACTGTATATAGAGGTGTTATCAGTCATTGTACAGGAGGAGGAGGTGAGCTGTGAATTAACCAATTGTGAATATTAGATGCTAAGTAATTTACCAGATTTAAACAATAGGTAATTTTCTTATGCCGTTTAAGTGTTTTTTATCAGGGGGTTGATGAGATCTGGTCTCATTAGGGCGGCCTCTCCGTGTCTACACACCATTTCCCTAGTGCACTAGGTGCGATCCCTGTTCTATATAACTTCTTGTGTTCAGTGCTGTCGCTGCTTTACTTTGTCATAGGGCCTATCACTCACTCATGATGCTAATCCTATAATCATGATGTTTGGGTGCAGCAAGTTCTGTAAATCTTGAGAGTCAGGTACAATAATAATTTTACTGTCAGCCTGCGGCTCTTTCAGTTCATCTTGCTTATCAGGACTCATAAATGGATTCTGTTTTATAGGATAGGCGTCATTAATATTCACATGTCACTGCTAGACTAGCCATATTGGTGCCCAGTACAAATGTGGTAAAATGGGTATAGCCCTGGCTGCCAGCAAATTTACACACTGCATGTCTCAATAGTGTACCCACAACTGGCATCACCTTGTCCATAGAGACCTGGTTAGTAGTGGAATAGTGCCCTGCGGTATGTTAATCTAGCCCATATATATAAGAATGGAATATATCACCGCTCTAGCTTTATTTATGTAGGACATCAATGTCACACCCCAACCCAAATCACTCAGAAATATAATGCCAAACCCAAGTGGCATAATATAATGTAATAGAATTGATAAACTGGGCATTGTCCTGTCCCTGGTGATATATGATTGTAATGGGGTGTATGTTCCGACTGTGATGACACTGTAGTGGTGTGAAAGTGTTTGTCCCTCTTCCTAATTTCTTATTCTTTTGCATGTTTGTCACACTTAAAGGGGAACTCCGGGGAGATAAAAATGTTTGTACTTTCCTTGCCATCCTACATGGTGAAGCAGAGTTGTGCACTACAGTGCTGAATCAAGTCAATGTAGTATTTCCTCTGCTCCAAGCCTGATACATGACAGTACACATTATGCACCATCATATCATTGTACAGCAAACAATCACAGTGTGTATTTATATCTGCTTGGTGACATGATTGCTATTTGAAGGGAGAACACCCTGTTCATACATTATATAGCATGTGTGGCGCCCCACTGGTCTGGATGCCAGAGGGGTACTGCACCCAAGCCAGGGTGTTGGATTCCTGTAGTCGGAAAATGGGGGACGGTAGGTAAGGGATCCTCAGCAAACACCCAACACATAGACCATGGTTCGGGACGTGGGTGGACCCGCTGTAGGGAAGACCAGTCCAGTGAGGAGAATAGGGTAGAGAAGTGTGGGTGTGAGGTAGAAGAAGGAAGTTAGTTTCAGTTTGGAGTAGAACAGAGAACAGCTAGAAGGGTAGAGCACAGAAAGTGAGAGGTCGAGTCGAGTGAAGAGGGGAAAGCTGTGAACTGAGAATCAGGGAACTTAAGCAGCTGAGGCTCGTCCCGGGAAAGAAAGGAAGGAACCCTAGGGGCACCGTGGAGCTGAAGTGGCCCATGCACCGAATCCGGACTGGTGATACCAGAAGGAGGGGTTGTGGTCTAGAAACAGGGACGGACCTGAACACTGGCACGGAGTCCAATACCCAAACTGTTGAACCGGAGCCACAAGCTTCATAGGAGCTGTGGCTCACACCTGGCGCATCCCCCGAGAAAGCAAGCGGTCAAGGGTCCGGGGACAAGGTACCGATCGCCCACTAAGGCCCCTGGCTGCCGATCAGGGCTTCCCAGGCTTTTCAAAGACACACTATCCATAGATCCCAACACTTCTTGCCAATTCCTGAAACAAGGGGTTATTGGAAACAGGGTACTCAGACCGTTACTTGAAGCTTCTGAGAATGCAAGTACAAATGCAACGTTGACGAGTACCTGCGAAACGGCCTGGGCTATGACATCATACCTGTTGTCAGAGGATTGATTATTGTGTACTTGGGGCCATACACCCGTGCGGAGCCACTACATCCCAGCTGCCCGTCCATAGACCCCACAGGTTCTGCAGCATCGGCGGCTACCCGTAGCCGCAAAACACGGGTGGCGTCACAAACAATTCTCCCTTTAAACCACCCTATCCCTGTATACTCCCCAAGAACTCTTTGATACTGAACCCAGGGTCATGGAGCCGGGTCTTGCCCCCTGTAACTCCCCAGAAGCAGCAAAACCCAGTTCCAAGAACCCCACGGTCCTGGGGTGCTTCACATGTATATCAGGGGCTTGATTGTATTGTGACTATGGGGCCGACGACCACACTCCCTGCCACGCCCCTGCCCATATTGAGTATGATGGGGGGAATGTAACATGATCCTGTAGCCCCCAGGGTCCACGCCCTCAACCACCTCCTGATCTCTGCTGCAGCATGAGGTTTATTTTTCTCTGTCCCCTGAGGGAGGGGTGAGAACTGAAGAGCAGGTATGATTATATAGATTTATAAGTGAGTCTATACATCCTGGAACTGTATTGTACAACTCTGCTTCATCATGTAGGTGGTCAGGGACAGTACAAAATACTTTTATCTCCCTGGAGTTCCCCTTTAAATGCTTCAGATCATCAAACAATGTAAATATTAGACAAGATAACAACTAACAAAATGCACAAAATGCAGATTATAAATGAAGGTCTTTATTATTAAGGGAAAAAGAAATCCAAACCTAAGGGCCCAGTTGAGTGATTGGGGCACTAACTTTTTCAACAGGGACCCTTTAGGTTTGGATTTCTTTTTCCCTTAATAATAAAGAACCTTATTTTAAACTGCATTTTGTGATTACTATGTGTTTCTTGTCTAATATTTACATTTGTTTGGTGATCTGAAAATTTAAGTGACAAACATGCAAAAGAATAAGAAATCAGGAAAGGGGGTAGGTAATATCTTATGGTGCACAGTGGTAATTTTTGAATCCTGATGGCACAGTGGTATTATTCTCTGGTGGCACAATAGTAATTATTATGACACAGTGGTAACAAAGATCAGAAATTTCCCTAAACCCCAACCATTCAGACCCCCTGGACTATGAATACCAATAGTGAGTGATACATGATGACTGGGAGCAGAAGCTACAATGCCACCAGTCTTCAGTCCTTTCGGCTTTATTCTGTGCTTCATTTGGTGTTGTATTCTTTTCTCTTCTAGGAGAAGGCTGTGGAGGTTACTGACTGGCGTAAAAACATTGAAGCCATGTCTGGTATGGAGGGCAGAAAGAAGAAATTTGACACCACTAATGCATAAAATGGGAGCAATCCATACAGGTAACATTACCTCCACCTGATCAGCGGCCCCATCTGTTCAGTGTCAGGAATCCCCATGAACATTTGATCAGACACAAATCTGTGGGTTTGGTCAACTGTCATCTCCATTTTTAGTCTACTTCCTATTTCACTATTGTCATTATTACAAGTCCTAATCCATTGTCACTTTCAGTATATCAGTAGCTATTTCTACATTTATTCATTTACATCAGTCGCATTGCTTCATACACTTTACATACTAGAGTAATTGTACCTCTCTTGGAGCACACATCATAAACATTTCTTCAGTCATTGTCTTTACAATGTGAGGAAATGGTTGCAAATAAGAAACCCACGCACAATCACAAGAACTATATCATACTCACTTGCAGATTATGTCCTGTATATCTCTTGGGCAATTGGAACCCAGTCACTCAAAGACCCCAGTGCTGCACTAGTCTCTAACCTACTTGAGCCACACTAGGCTCATTTCTACATTGTATCCCATTGTCCACATCATCAGTGCCAGTGCTCTCAGTTACTATTTTTCCTATACCCCTAGCCTACGTACAATTTACCGGCAAATCAGATCTTATGTGACCGAACACCACAACCATCAAATTGTTGGCAGTCACTTGTCACCAAATTTACCTGTATCTGGCAATGGTCTGCAAATAAATATCTTGTGCCTGTATCCCTAATGTCACACTTATCACAAGCCCCACTGTCTATATTATTACTCGAACTGCCTATATCACTAGTCCCACTGCCTATATCTCTAGTCCCACTGCGTATATCACTAGTCACACTGCCTATTTCACTACTCCCATTGGCTACATCACTAGTGCCAGTGCTTACATCATTACTCCCACATTTTATATCACTAGTCCCACTGCCTACATCACTATTTCCACTGCCTGCATCACTGATCCCACTGCCTATTTTACTAGTTCCAATGCCTACATCATTAATCCCACTGCCTATATCACTAGTCCCACTGCCTTCATCACTAGTCCCACTGCCTACATCACTAGTCCCACTGCCTACATCGCTAATCTCACTGCCTATATCACTTGTCCCACTGACTATATCACTACTCCCACTGCTTACATCACTAGTTTCACTGCCTGTATCACTAGTCCCTTTCATCACTAATTCCATAGCCTAGATCGCTGGTCCTACTGTCTATATCACTACTCCACTGCCTACATCACTAGTCCCTCTGCCTACATCACTAGTCCTACTGCCTAGATCACTAGCCCACTGCCTATATCACTAGTCCCACTGCCTATATCACTAGTCCCACTGCCTACATCAATAATTCCACCACCTATATCACTTGTCCCAAAGCCTTCATCAGTAGTCCCATTGCCTACATCATTAGTCCCACTGCCTATATCAGTAATCACACTGCCTATTTTCACTAGTCACACTGCCTATATCCCTACTCTCACTGCCAATACTCCCACTGCCTACATCACTAACCCCACTGCCCATATCACTAGTCCCACTGGCCATATCACTAGTCAGACTGCTTATTTCACTAGTCACACTATGTATATCACTACTCTCACTGCCTACATGACTACTCCCACTGCCTACATCACTAATCCCACTGCCTATATCACTAGTCCCACTGTCTATGTCACTACTCCCACTGCCTATATCACTAGTCTATTACTAATTTGGCTGTATTAGTCCCACTGTCTATATTACTAATTTTGCTTTTTAGTCCATAGTCCCATTACATATATTACTAATTTTGCTATACTAGCCCAGTCCCACTGCCTATATTACTAATTTTGCTGTATTAGTCCCAGTCCCACCGCCTGTACTATTAGTCGAACTATCTATATCACTATTCTCATTGCTTCAGTCACTGGCCTTAAGGTACCTTTAAACGGCACAACATCGTGCCCGACATCGCTGAAAAGTGACGTGTACAACGATGTTGAAACAACATCGTTAGTGTGTCAAGTTGGAGTTGATAGGTTTATGAACATGTTCACAAACCTGACGATGTCATTCAAGCGATCAGCTAGCATCGTTCTGTGTGACACCGCGATAACGATGTCATGGACGACTTCGCCCATTCACAGCAAAGAGCAGGGATCGTTCGCGGGGTTGGCAAACGATACCTGCTCACAACATCGTTGGTGAGTCGTCCACGATATCTAGACGTGTGACATCTCACTAGCACTGTTGAAATGATGTAAAAAAAGACCACGCACCCACGAGATCTTGACAGACATCGTTCCAACGTTGTGCAGTGTAACGGTACCCTTACTGTCTTATCCAATGCTCCAGTTGCCACTAGACCTTGTGCCTCAGTCAAGAGACTCCTATAGACCCATATAGCTGTTGTCTCTGCCCCCATAAGACATCTGTCAGCACCGTCCTTATGTTATTGCTGAGTGGTATGTCGTGCTGTGCTGTTATGCCAGTGTGTTTCCTTCATTAAACGTACAGCATACACCAGTTATGAGGAGGCTAATTCTTATCAGGTTTCCGCAGAGCCGTGACACTGACCTTGACCGTTCAGGTCATAGTGAAATACTGTACGCCCTGTGCTCCTCACAACTAAAAATAGACAAAAAAAATACCAAAAAATAAAAAGGGAAATTTACAGGTTTCATGTATTTCTTTTAACCTGGCATCCAATAATCCAGACAATTTATACGGTAATCTACCACTTATTTCTAGGATATTCGTTACCTATACAGAAATGTTAAATTAGACCTGACCCAAATAAGTTTTACTTAAATTTTGCCCCAATTTTTAGGCAACACAATAATATGTTGTATATTATTCCTTTTTTATGACCCACTATTAATTGTAATACTTTTTTATGATGTCCAATAATCCAGAATAACTGATATTTCAGTGCTTGACAATTCAGATTGTTGCCGAATTAAAGGAATTTTACTAAAATCGGATTATATTTTGTAATGTACCCATTGCTGCAGGGGCGTAACTAACATAGGTGCAGGGGTTGCAATCGCATCGGGGCCCTGGAGCCTAGGGGGCCCCAAAAGTCCCTTTAGCCCATAGAAAAAGACTATTGCTATTAAAGATTTGCAATAATTGGGGGCCCATTTGGAGGGTCAACTTACGCCACTGCATAGGTGGCTGCAATCTGGTACTTGAAGCTCATGGGCCCAATGCAAAAGCTCCAATGGGGCCCCCAATTATTGCAATTCTTTAATAGCAATTGTCTTTTGTCTATAGGCCAAAGGGACTATCGGAGCCCCCTAAGATCCAGTGCCCGGTGCGATAGCAGCCCCTGCATCTATTGTAGTTACGCCCCTGGGTGGCTGTAAACTTTATACAATGGTCAGTCGGCCTTCTCCCGACCACCTAATAAAAACGCACGTCCAGTTTGACCTAGCATGAATGTGTTATTAATGGGTGTAGAGGAAAAAGTTGATGGAAAGCCCCCCATACATATTAAATAAGTTCGGCCTACATTCAACTACGAATTATCAGACCTAGCTAAAGTTAAAATGTTGTTGCCCTAGCAACCAATCACAGCGCAGCTTTCATTTCACTGGAGCTGTTTAGAAAATGAAAGCTGAGCTCTGATTGGTTGCTAGGGGCAACAAGCTTAGTATCTTGATTAATGGGGCCTGTGGGCCTCTGTACGCCTTCTGTCTGCCATGTGGGGAAGGGAGGGAGGTACAAGGAAGGGATCTTACATTTACAAAGAGATTATAACCCCTTCATTGTGATATTATTGAGTGCTGACACTGTGCGCACCTGCTGCCAGTAAACATGAGGCTGAATTTGTCCTGACAGGCCTCAAACTACATTTGGCACAATCAGAACAGTCAGAAAAATCCAATTTTCGCCTGTGCCATGAGCAGGTGGAGACTTGTGCCTCCATTTGTTCCATTTTCATGCTTTCAGCTTAATAGATTGGATTCAGATATGTTTGTTTTTCACTCTGGAAAGCAAGAAAAGTCACAAACATTTTTCACAAGTCATTGAAAAGGTGAAATCACTGATAAATATCACAGGGAACACAATGGAGCATCGGGGGCAAGCAATCTCTCAATTCTTCCATGTGACTGCATATAATGTCCCATGGAATAAATGACGCTATATTAATAATTAATAATAAGAAGAATATACAGGAGTGCGGGCTGTGCCGAGAGCCACTGCCAGATTCAATGGCGTCTTATTTCATTGAGAAAAAAAGAATTGGCAGTCTGGAATAAGACATGGCGAGTCCTTTTCTTTCCTCAACATCACCTGTTGGGGGAGATTCGGGAGGGACCCCAAACATAATGAACACCCGACCAAGCTGGCCGATATTGGCAGGTTTGGTCAACTTTAGGCTAATGTGTGTGGAGGCCTTAAAGGGATCCTGTCACCTCCAAAACGCCTCCTAAGCTAGCAAAACATGTCCCTGCACCATCCCATCACTAATCTCACACTTCTTTTGTCTCCTAAAAGCATCCTGTGAAAGTGCATAAAAACGTTTTAATACTTACTCATTAGTGATTATAATTAGCAGTGACTATATTCTTTAGTCACCAAGGCGGGCTGTTTTGCAGCTCCAGGATCCACCCTGTCTCTGTGTGTTTGCTCTGCTTGTGCAGGCATTGCCCTCCTCCCTCTCTATCACTCACAGAATGCAAATCATTAGTCCTGCCTTCAGTTTCAGTTTCACAGCAGCACAGACAGAGAGAGGGTGGATCCTGGAGCTGCTAAACAACACCCCCTGGTGACTAAAGAATATGGCCCCTGCTAATTATAATCACTAATGACTAAGTATTAAAACGTTTTTCTCCACTTTCACACGATGCTTTTAGGAAACAAAAGAAGTGTGAGATTAGTGATGGGATGGTGCAGGGACATGTTTTGATAGCTTAGGAGGCATTCTGGAGGTGACAGGATCCCTTTAAGTCTCTGCATACAGAAGACAATATGATAATCCTTAAATTTATTATTAGTGATGAGCGAGCGCTGCCATGGTCGGGTGCCCAATATCAAGCAGTTGAATGCGCGGATGGGTGCGACTCAAGTCATTGGGGAACTCGAGTATTTTTCCAGAATTCTTGAGTTTCACATTGACTTCCATTGTAATCAAGTATTCGAGTCGCGCCCATCTGACCATCCAACTGCTCATTTCCAGTACTGAGCACTCAAGCATGGTGGTGCTCGCTCATCACTGTTTACTATTAGTGATGAGCAAGCGTGTTCACCCCTACGTGATACTCAATCAAGCATCGGGGTGCTTGGGTACACTCATTACTCGATAGAGTATCACGGTGTGTTTGAATAAGTTCGATACTCGACCAGGCATCGTGGGTGCTCAGATGTGTCATTCATGAAAATTCCAACACAATGAGCTGGCTCCCTTCAGTGAATGATCAGATATGGCACAACAGTTGAAAAAGGCTTTCAGTCTATGAATGGCTCTCACAGGGGTAAAACCAATATGTTCGGATGTCGTGTGTATAAAAGGAAAAAAAAAAAAAAAACAGCCCACCCTCCTTCGAAAATGCTCTGTTTATGGCTGGCTGTATGTGCACAAAGAGCCAGATTTGCCCAATAATTGACTTCCGTTATACTCCTTACTTGAGTCGAACCCATCAGATCGTCCAACCTGCTCTACTCGAGTAAAGAGCACTCTGGCGCTTTAGTGCACGCTCATCACAATTTATTATTAGTGATGAGTGAGCACTACCATGATTGGGTGCTTGGTACTTGTAACGAGCAATTGGATGCTCAGATGGGCGCGACTCAAGTACCCTGGTGTAATGGACATCAATAGGGAACTCGAGGATCTTTCCAGGAACTCCTCATTGACTTCCATTATACTTGATACTCGGGTCAGAGCGTCTAACATGCTCGATTTGAGTAAAGAGCACTCAAGCATCCTTCCGAGCATCCAACTGCTTGTTACGAGTATTGAGCATAGAAGTGCTCACTCATCACTATTTATTATCAGATTTGTGTTAACTGGGGTTTCCACTGTAAGAAACGCCACCCCATCCAAAATGGGCTAAAAAAAAAGTAAATCTCCAAATACTTTATAAAAATGAGCAAAGCCGACCTATGCTGCCTCTGTTACATGAGAACCAACACTGCAGGCACTTCTAGTGACATCATTGTGCCTACTGCCCCGAGCTTCTGATAGCTCAACGACAAGCTCGATGGTGGAGCAAGAACTAACTGCACTATTGTGTTATCCAACTGTATTTATGTCCTAAGATTGCAGATACAGTTGAAACCAGGACACACCACCAAACTCCTTGGACAGTTTTTCCAAATCCAGAAATGTCCTGTTCATCCAAGATGGTTGGGAGACAGGAGGTACTTGTCACGCTGTGGCGTACGGAGTCCAGAGTGCCCGCAATACAAAGGGGACAGCAGAAATGGAATGAAGACCCTGACAATAGGGAGAGCAGAGAGAGGTCACCTCCTGACACTCACCTGAGGCTGAACCATGCGCTCCCCAACACCCCTATACGGGTCCTCCCCCCTGTCGACGTCACATGCCTAGGACCTCGCTTGGCCTGCACTAACCCTGATACCGTGTAGGCTGAGGAGGACACTAATCTCACCACTGCAATAATACAGTATGAGGAAGGGAAGACAACGGAGGGAAACTAGACACAAAAGGAAATACACTCCATACTCCTCCAATGCAGTAAAACACCAGTATTACAATACAGTAGTAACTCTTCAGCTTCTTCCAACGTGGTCAGCATGAAAAGATAATCTATAACTGGTGTCAGATAGTAAGACACATGACTACAGCGAAGGGGAGTGGTCACCAAAAATCTGCATTTGAGATTAAAGGCCACAAGAAACAGCCGCAAGATAGAGTCTTTAACCCCTGCAACGCTAAAACACCAGTTGAGACCTATTGATCCCAGCAGGCAAATCTTATAGGGTGGGACACACTGTAACAATACTATTTTCATGTTTTGTACAGCAGCTCAGACCCATTTAAGTGAAGGGCTGAGCCACTGTACCAGACATAGCCACAAGGCTGAGAACCGAGCAGAGGCTGCAGGACTGCAGGGATCAAACCTTCACCAATCAACCTTACAAGCAGATAATCAAGTATTCTGGATTATTGGACAGTGATAGATCATTATACATTATTTATGTAGATTTATATACATCTTTATGTTTTGCAGAAACAAAAAGAAGAGGAATTTCAAGTTTTCAAAGATCTCAATAAAGTTCATGCTTGGATCATTTTCCATCCATCGCCACTTGTGTTTTCGCGTATTCTCGCAGTCCTTCAGTAGCCTCATTCTCCTGATCACGCTGTATATGATTTACGTGTTTTTGTTTTTCTGTTATTATCATTGTGAAACAAGCAAAAAGCAAACTAAATAAAGATGAAATATTCTGTTTAGATGTCACTAACCCCATAGGTAATGCCTCCCTACTATTTCTTGTCTTCAGACTCGGCTGTTCTTTAATTCTGCTCCACTGGGGCACGGATCAGTGTCTCCAGCTCATGTTGGGCTCTAAGGTCGTCTGAAATCCACCGTCCAATCCCACGTATAAGGCAAAACCATATATAGAGAGTCTGTAGGATGTCATACAGAATGAGGCGCTCATAGACTTGTATTGAAAAGAGACCTCCATGAAACACTGAAGCATAACAGCAGGTCACTTTTCGCTGCTGACCAATTGCAGTAGGCTGGAAAAGGATGAAGAGCTAGAAGGTGAGTATAACACTAGAGGCTGGAGACTTACATTTAAGCACCACTCCAGTGGTGCAATAAAAAAAAAAAATGCTGTACTGGTGCTTTAAGAAGTTTTTCAGGAGGAATCGTGAGATCTGTTCTAAAAACTGCTGGAAGAAAAACCTCTGTGCAAACATAGCCAATAGCCTTATTCACTCCTGGAATCACTACATGTTTCATAAATGGTGGAACTGCCTCTTAGGCCAGGTTCACATTACGTTTATGCTGTCCGTTTAAAGGGACACTGTCAGGTCATTTTTCACTATAATACTAATATTACCAAGAATAAAAGTTCTTTGGATAGCTTTTCAAAAGCATTGTAAAATTCCAATATATTGTAATCAATTTTTTAGTTTTCTCTCTTGCTTTCAATAAGTCATAAGTTGTAGAGATCGACCTTGCTAGGGAGCTTTCCTGCATTAGTCCTCTCACCACTAATTATTCACACAGAGTAAATTTAAATTTAGTCCAGGCTGTGTATGAACTCTTCATTTACAATATTTAGACTCCTTCTCAGCAGCTCATTCCTCCATCCTCTCTTCTCTGCTGAGGTGCAAGTTTCAGTTTCCAATAAAAGGCTTGCAGAGCGAGGGACTGTCGGTACAGATCATTGCAGGGACATTCATTTGTTTTCTTGACCTTAGCCTATACCCTCGTATGAGCTAGATATGAGGGAATGAGTCTACTCCATTTGTTTCTCTAAGCAGGTAACACTTTGTCCTTGAGAGATTCTGTGTTTTATTTGACCTATTGGGTTGTTTCCAAACACAGACAGCAGAGAGGAAGATCCAGCCCCCCACTGATCTCCTGAGCAGTGATGTGAATATGTGACATGAATATTCATCCTATAGCGAGTGGAGAGCAGAGAACTAAGTGGATCACTCACTGGATTGACAGATGAATGAATCTGTTATTTGGAGTTTACAGAGGATAGTAGGGAAATATGAATAATAGAAATACATCAATAGAGGACTTAGAGAAATGAATTAGAAATTCATAGCAGTTAGGCTACATTCACACACAACGTATTGACTGCATTTTGTGAGGATCTGCTTTTGGTGCAAAACTGCACCAAGAACGATCCTAACGATGCAGCATTCTGTGTGTGAACGCCGCTGCGCTTTTCTTCCTACGCTTACTTACCTCACCATGCTCCCCCTGTGACCTCCTCATCCCCGCCGAGCCGCACCGAGCACAGGCTCTAGGACCCTGCAGCACCATGTGAATGGATGACGTCGCTCGGTCACATGCTGATGTCTAAGATCCTGCACAGGTCCTATGGTGTTAGGATAAAGAGATCCCCGTGGGAGCGTGGCGAGGTGACAAAAAGCGCAGGAAGAAAAGTGAAAAAAGAATGTTCATTCTATTAACGCATCCGCTTTTCAGGCCAAAAACGGATGCGTAAAAAGCGCAGCATGTGAATGGAAAACAATGGAATGCATTGACTTGGCTGGGACAGCTGATGCCAACGCGTTTCACTGTATTTGCACATCTGCAAAATAGCGCTGCATAAATGCTGAAATACGCTGTGTGTGAACCCAGCCTTACATATGGATTTTTGACCTGACAGATTCCCTTTAATGGATCTATTTTAACTGACAAAGTTGCATTCTTTGCCATATTTTGGTACATCCATAACTTAAGCGTTAACGCAAGGCTGTGCATTTGACAATTTTTGGTGTCCATTAAAAGTATGTGTTACATACTTAGCTAGATAGGATAGATAGTTGATATGATAGATAGATATTAAATGATATGATAGATAGAACAGATGACAGGATAGCTAGTTCATCTTACCAGTGTCCTGCTGTGCCCCCCAGTGATGCCTTTGCCCCCCATTTATGTGCCCCTCCAGAGATGTCTGTTGCCCACAGTAATGCCTATGCCCCTCCAGTGATGTCTGTGTCCTCCAGTACTATGTGCCCCTCCAGTGATGCCTGTGTCCCCCAGTACTATGTGCCCCCAGTTATGCCTGTGCCCCCCGGTATTTTGTGCCCCTCTAGTGATACCTGTTCCCCCTAGTGATGCCTACTTCGGGTTCTGACCTCTTTTCAGTAGTCAAAACAGGCTAATACCAAGCTTTCCTGGATCCTGAATGTGCTTGGTCATGTAACGACATAGAAATCATGGATAAACCATTGCATAACTCGTCAGACTTATTAGTTTTCAGGAATCTCACAATTTCCTTAGGGAATGTCAATCAACTTGACTTGTGTATTGCAAATTATGAATTGCCTAATTATGCGGTGATACATATCCGCAGCAGAGCTAGATTACACCTTGAGCTACGGGAGTCATGTAAATACGACTATATGAAATTTGTGGGAATTTGCAAAGTGATACTTGTGCTGTTTGTTATCGTACAATACTTGGCATTCTTATTTGTTCTTTTAATTAACTGTACAGAGCTTTTCACAGATTTTTATACGTAGCTGCGGGGCTCTCACTGACTCATTCATACTGTCCTGGCGCCAAACGCAATGAACCAGTATTCCTGGTAACCAATTTAGGTTTCCTAATCCCGCCAATGAAACACAATCAGAACATGTGGAGACCTTTCCATTCATTACAAAACATCAGCAGGAGGTAATTTACGACATACATGTATTTACAATCTGAAGGGTATAAAGTTCTGGCTTTTCCTGGAGGAGTATTGAAATTAAAAGGTGAACAAAGTTTATTTAATCAATAGATCTTGGAATAATTTCCACAATTGGACGTGTTTAAAAAAAATGTTCCTGTGCTGAGATAATCTTATATACAGTTAGGGTCAGAAATATTTGGACAGTGACACAAGTTTTCTTATTTTAGCTGTTTACAAAAACATGTTCAGAAATACAATTATATATATAATATGGGCTGAAAGTGCACACTCCCAGCTGCAATATGAGAGTTTCCACATCCAAATCGGAGAAAGGGTTTAGGAATCATAGCTCTGTAATGCATAGCCTCCTCTTTTTCAAGGGACCAAAAGTAATTGGACAATGGACTCTAAGGGCTGCAATTAACTCTGAAGGCGTCTCCCTCGTTAACCTGTAATCAATGAAGTAGTTAAAAGGTCAGGGGTGGATTCCAGGTGTGTGGTTTTGCATTTGGAAGCTGTTGCTGTGACCAGACAACATGCGGTCAAAGGAACTCTCAATTGAGGTGAAGCAGAACATCCTGAGGCTGAAAAAAAAAGAAAAAATCCATCAGAGAGATAGCAGACATGCTTGGAGTAGCAAAATCAACAGTTGGGTACATTCTGAGAAAAAAGGAATTGACTGGTGAGCTTGGGAACTGTAAAAGGCCTGGCGTCCACGGATGACAACAGTGGTGGATGATCGCCGCATACTTTATTTGGTGAAGAAGAACCCGTTCACAACATCAACTGAAGTCCAGAACACTCTCAGTGAAGTAGGTGTATCTGTCTCTAAGTCAACAGTAAAGAGAAGACTCCATGACAGTAAATACAAAGGGTTCACATCTAGATGCAAACCATTCATCAATTCCAAAAATAGACAGGCCAGAGTTAAATTTGCAGAAAAACACCTCAAGAAGCCAGCTCAGTTCTGGAAAAGTATTCTATGGACAGATGAGACAAAGATCAACCTGTACCAGAATGATGGGAAGAAAAAAGTTTGGAGAAGAAAGGGAACGGCACATGATCCAAGGCACACCACATCCTCTGTAAAACATGGTGGAGGCAACGTGATGGCATGGGCATGCATGGCTTTCAATGGCACTGGGTCACTTGTGTTTATTGATGACATAGCAGCAGACAAGAGTAGCCGGATGAATTCTGAAGTGTACCGGAATATACTTTCAGCCCAGATTCAGCCAAATGCTGCAAAGTTGATTGGACGGCGCTTCATAGTACAGATGGACAATGACCCCAAGCATACAGCCAAAGCTACCCAGGAGTTCATGAGTGCAAAAAAGTGGAACATTCTGCAATGGCCAAGTCAATCACCAGATCTTAACCCAATTGAGCATGCATTTCACTTGCTCAAATCCAGACTTAAGACGGAAAGACCCACAAACAAGCAAGACCTGAAGGCTGCGGCTGTAAAGGCCTGGCAAAGCATTAAGAAGGAGGAAACCCAGCGTTTGGTGATGTCCATGGGTTCCAGACTTAAGGCAGTGATTGCCTCCAAAGGATTCACAACAAAATATTGAAAATAAAAATATTTTGTTTGGGTTATGTTTATTTGTCCAATTACTTTTGACCTCCTAAAATGTGGAGTGTTTGTAAAGAAATGTGTACAATTCCTACATTTTCTATCAGATATTTTTGTTCAACCCTTCAAATTAAACGTTACAATCTGCACTTGAATTCTGTTGTAGAGGTTTCATTTCAAATCCAATGTGGTGGCATGCAGAGCCCAACTCGCGAAAATCGTATCACTGTCCAAATATTTCTGGCCCTAACTGTATGTGTCCCTGCTATGTACTGTGTAATGGATGTGTCTGACCGTACAGGGATATGGTCTGATCATACCACATCTCCTGTGCTGAGATAATCTTATATATGTGTCCCTGCTATTTACCGTGTAATGGATGTGTCTGACCGTACAGGGACATGGTCTGATCATACCACATCTCCTGGGCTGAGATAATCTTATATATGTATCCCTCCTATGTACTGTGTAATGAATGTGTCTGACCATACAGGGACATGGTCTGATCATACCACACCTCCTGTGCTGAGATAATCTTATATATGTGTCCCTGCTATGTACTGTGTAATGGATATGCCTGACCGTACAGGGACATGGTCTGATCATACCACATCTCCTGTGCTGAGATATTCTTATATATGTGTCCCTGCTGTTTACTGTGTAATGGATGTGTCTGACTGTACAGGGACATGGTCTGATCATACCACATCTCCTAGGCTGAGATAATCTTATATATGTGTCCCTGCTATGTACTGTGTAATGAATGTGTCTGACCGTACAGGGACGTGGTCTGATCATACCACATCTCCTGTGCTGAGATAATCTTATATATGTGTCCCTGCTATGTACTGTGTAATGGATGTGTCTGACCGTACCATGGTCTACAAATACAAATTGCTACTGGAAAGTACATATACAGGATCCTATCATGCTAAACACATACAATAATTAATGCTGTCATACCATACAAATATATAATGCTGCAATACAATAACATAAAAAGTGCTACCATATTCTAAAAATATATACTGCCACCAGAAAGTACATATATGAGACCCCATCATTCAGTGCAATACATAATGCCTTCATACTGTACAAAAATATACAGCACATACAAATAAATAATGCTGCCTTGCTGTAGACATACATAATGAAACCATACTGTGCACATAAATAACACTGTGGCGCTCTTACTGTGCTGCATTTTGAGTGGAATTTTAGACCCCGTTCTCAGGATGGTGAGATCCCCATATGATCACTCTCATTGTTGGGATTCATCATTTCATTCCATCAGCAATCAGCTATGCCATAAACAGCATCACACCCACCTTGTGGCATAACTTGAAGCTCATGGGTCCCGATGTGAAAGCTCCAATGGGGCCCCCAGATATTTTAAATCTTATCAGCATTAGTCTTTCTAGAGGCCAAAATACTTTTAGGGCTCCCTAGGTTTCAGGGCCTGGGTGTGATTTCAACCGCTGCACTTGTTGTAGTTATTCCCCTGCCCTTCCACTATACACAGTGTCAGCCTGGTAGCACCAACACACAAGAGTGCCAGGCCGGCATTTGTCCTGCAGAATTATCATCTAATGGGTGATTTATCACCGCACAGTGTGACAATATTCTAAGGAAATTCTGAAAAAAAATAAAATGCTTCAATAGAAAGATTGTTTTTACAAGGATTAGTAAATCCAACAATGAGGCGACCAAACCCACATTCACCTGTAATATGAGGGTGCGGTGCCTTCACTATACAGGTGTCTTACAGACACTATAATCCGTACTATATATATACATAATGCTGCCATAGTGTACACATAACTAACCCCACCATACACACATGCTATACAAATACATAATGCTGCCATACAGTACACATAATCCCACCATACATACATACTATACAAATACATAATGCTGCCATACAGTACACATAACCCCACCATACATACATACTATACAAATACATAATGCTGCCATACAGTACACATAATCCCACCATACATACATACATACTATACAAATACATAATGCTGCCATACAGTACACATAACCCCACCATACACACATGCTATACAAATACATAATGCTGCCATACAGTACACATAACCCCACCATACATACTATACAAATACATAATGCTGCCATACAGTACACATAATCCCACCATACATTCATACTATACAAATACATAATGCTGCCATACAGTACACATAACCCCACCATACATACATACTATACAAATACGTAATGCTGCCATACAGTACACATAATCCCACCATACATACATACATACTATACAAATACATAATGCTGCCATACAGTACACATAACCCCACCATACACACATGCTATACAAATACATAATGCTGCCATACAGTACACATAACCCACCATACATACTATACAAATACATAATGCTGCCATACAGTACACATAATCCCACCAAACATACATACTATACAAATACATAATGCTGCCATACAGTACACATAACCCCACCATACATACATACTATACAAATACATAATGCTGCCATACAGTACACATAACCCCACCATACATACTATACAAATACATAATGCTGCCATACAGTACACATAACCCCACCATACATACATACTTATACAAATACATAATGCTGCCATACTGTACACATAACTAACCCCACTATAAAAAACATACATACTATACAAATACATAATGCTAACATAGTGTACATATAACGAACCCACCATACATACTATACAAATACATAATGCTGCCATACAGTACACATATCCCCACCATACATACATACTATACAAATACATAATGCTGCCATACAGTACACATAACGAACCCCACCATATACTACATACATACTCTACAAATACATAATACTACCAGTGTACACATAACGAACCTCACCATTCATACATACTATACAAATACATAATGCTGCCATACTGTACACATAACTAATCTCACCATATACTATATATATACATACTATACAAATACATAATACTAACATAGTGTACACATAACGAACCCCACTATTCATACAAATACATAATGCTGCCATACAGTACACATAACCCCACCATACATACATACTATACAAATACATAATGCTGCCATACAGTACACATAACCCCACCATACATACATACTATACAAATACATAATGCTGCCATACAGTACACATAACCCCACCATACATACTATACAAATACATAATGCTGCCATACTGTACACATAACTAATCTCACCATATACTATATATATATACATACTATACAAATACATAATACTAACATAGTGTACACATAACGAACCCCACTATTCATACAAATACATAATGCTGCCATACAGTACACATAACCCCACCATACATACATACTATACAAATACATAATGCTGCCATACAGTACACATAACCCCACCATACATACATACTATACAAATACATAATGCTGCCATACAGTACACATAATCCCACCATACATACATACTATACAAATACATAATGCTGCCATACAGTACACATAATCCCACCATACATACATACTATACAAATACATAATGCTGCCATACTATACACATAACCCCACCATACATTCATACTATACAAATACATAATGCTGCCATACTGTAAACATTACTAACTCCACCATATACTACATACATACTCTACAAATACGTAATACTACCATAGTGTACACATAACAATCCCCACCATTCATACATACTATACAAATTACAGAAAGGACACATAACTAAACCCACCATATACTTCATATACTAAATAAATACAAGAAGACTCATTAGTCGCATAGCTTTGCTCCTTGAGATCGGTGCCTCAGCCTAGTGGGTTCACTCCTGAACGCTTGCCCCTGCGAGCATGACACATATGTAGCACCTGCTATGGAACCTATGTATAGAGAGTCTGAAACTACAATTCCCAAGAGTCTTAGCTCCTCACAGCAGTAGAATCTATTGGCTTGGCTAATCTGGAGGAGAAGGGGAAGTGAACTGTACATGGAGAGAGATGTGTGTGGGTTTCAGCCATATTGTAGCAGTGATAGGCAGGTGCTGAGAACTGAAGTTGCTACTCTGTGTGATCATAGACTGATTTCTACAGCTACAGGACAAACTGTTGATAGAAGCTGTCCTCCTCCATGTTTCCCACTTTGAAGAAGGATTTTGCCTGCTGTTTCCCTCCTTCCCATACAAGTGGACCCTGAAGCTCCGGTCTAGAACTCTGGGAGAACAAAGATCTGCTGCAAAAAGGAGAGAGTAGTATGGCTGTGAACTTGGGAACTGTAGTTCTACTGCTAAAGACGTGTACTGAATCTGTCTAGAGAGCGTGCTTGGGACTTAAAGGGAACCAACCACCCCCAATGACCCCCCCGGACTATTAATATCGGTCCCTACACACAGCACATACATGTGCTGCAATGATTTTTGCTAAAAAAACTGTTTTGTAAAACTTAAGATAATGCTTTTGAAAGTTTAAACCGAAGGGACGGGTGGGCGTTACTTATCTGTGTCAAAAGCCGAGTAGCAGCTGCCACTCATCCTCCTGTGTCCCGCAGTAGCAGTTATGGCCAGCCCTTTTCAGCGTCACAGCATGGTGCACGGGCTCGCATGCCCGTGCACACGTCATCAGCTACAGCCGGGAAGCGAGCGCGCGCTCTGACTTCCACAGCAGGAAGTCAGAGCGCGCGCTCGCAACTCGGCTGTAGATGATGACGTGTGCACGGGCATGCGAGCCCGTGCACCATGCTGTGACGCTGAAAAGGGCTGGCCATAACTGCTACTGCGGGACACAGGAGGATGAGTGGCAGCTGCTACTCGGCTTTTGACACAGATAAGTAACGCCCACCCGTCCCTTCGGTTTAAACTTTCAAAAGCATTATCTTAAGTTTTACAAAACAGTTTTTTTAGCAAAAATCATTGCAGCACATGTATGTGCTGTGTGTAGGGACCGATATTAATAGTCCGGGGGGTCATTGGGGGTGGTTGGTTCCCTTTAAAGTTCTACTGCTGTAGAAGTGTACTGAAGCTGTCTTTAAGAGAGTGGTGTACCTGGGACTTGTAGTTCTACCATTTCAGAAGTATGCTGCAGCTAATTACAGGGGACTTTTGATTGCACTAAGAGCTTGTATAGGACCAAGCCCTGGAGGGAATATTCCTTTATCTTAAGTGCACCAACGTACAGCAAGCGCACCCACATCCGCAGCAACTGGGGCCCCAATTTGGGACTGTGTCATTTGCCAGGCTGCAGCCATTTGTAGGTGAACTGTAGTTAGTTAGCAGAGTGTGTGTCGTAAGATAAAGGGGAAGGAAGCAAAACCTCTGTCATTCAGGTCTATTGCAAAGCGCCTCTTGTGTTCCTGTGTATTACTGCATAACATTACCTGTTTACTGTTACTTACTATTCCCCCTGCAATTGCCACTTCTCATCCTCCTGTAAATAACCTGTTAAGACTTCTAACCTCATCTCTTGTGAGTGTGTACAGAGCGTGGACAGGGGTTTCCCCGAGTTGATCCCTAGCAGAAGACAAAGACCCCTCTGCATTCCCCTAAAGCTCCTAGCAAGACTCGGGTGGAGGCAGTGCGCCATATCAAGGTGAGAACTACTGGACTCCCTACCCACGGCAGCGGATTAAAGTGGTGTTACACGTACTATATATATATATATATATATATATATATATATATATATATATATATATATACACATGGTGGGGCTATACAGTACCCATAACTAACTATGCAGTGCATTAAACACATATGGTTGCCATACAGTACACATAACTAATCCCACTGCCCACTAGATATATACTAAATAATTACATACTGCTGCCATACCATCCTCATAAACAATGCCGCCAAGCTGCACACATAAGTAATGCTGCTAAACTGTAATATAAATAATGCTGCTGTTCTATCATATAGTTCCATTATAACACGTGACTGGTGTGAGCCGCTTGCCTGCAGTAATCTAAGCTGTAGGATTGCAGCACTGTCTTATATAGGGGTATACAGACTGCGCTGTGTGTACGATGTCCTCGCAGGACACGCGGCCTCTTACCCACAACCTGGTTTGTTCCTCCTGATTAAGCACATTTATCATTTGCAGCTCGCTGACTCTCTCTTCCTTTATTTTTGCTCTCATGGCATTAGTCAGTGGTAAACCGCATTGTCCAGATGGACGCTATTCTGGGCAAACTGTATACTTAATGAGGAGACAGAATGAGTCACGCCGGAGGGAGACGGTAAATTGGAGCCATCGGACGCCCACACACATTAAAGTGCAAACAATCAGAGGCTCCAGCCAAAGCAGCGTTTGAAGTGGTAGCTCCCACCTCCACCAAGGTAGTGATCACTACACTCTCAGGACGGTCTGCTACGAAAGGATTGTATCACATAAACAATCCTAGATTGGTACGGCAAGGTAAACCCCATTCACCTTTATGGGATAGGACTTGTAGTACCAATCATGGCCACTACACAATGGGCGGTGCTCTGCCACTTCCGTTGAGCCCTGGCCCCTTAATCAGTCGATCGTGGGGTTGCTAAAATTTGGGCCACCACTGAACTCCTATAAGGATACGTCATCAACTTGCTTGTTGCAAGAGATGTGAATCCTTCTACTCAGCCATTGGGCTAAAAGATAGGATACACGTCAAGGCTTATCAAGCAGAGTTTTTGATGGTGGGTGGTAAGAAATTTCTCCGTACCTCTAATTGGTACAAGGATTAGCCCTACTTCTATTTTTTAGTAGTTCTATCACCTTTGCGATCACTAGAAGCCTCAGCAGTTTGTTTTTGTCTCTGCCTCTGTCTCCCTCCAGCTCCTTTCATCTCCTTTCTTTATAGACTTTTATAAGCAGCAAGTGTAATTTGATCCCAGACAGATTTGTAGACAGATTGGAGCAGTTTTTTTATTTTAGAATTTTAGTTCATAATTGGTACAAAGATTGGCTCTATCTCTATTTTTTTGTAGTGTTCACTTATGCGCCGACTAGAAGCCTCAGCAGTTTCTTTTTGTCTCTGTAAACCTTCAGCAATTCCCGCCTCCTTTCTTTTAAGACTTCTATAAGCAGCAACTGTAATTTGATCCCTGACTGCAGACAGATTCGTAGACAGATTGGAGCAGTTTTTTTTTATTTTAGAAGGAATGATCAATGCAGAATACAAATAGTTACTGATAAGTGGTAGGAAGCGGCATTTTTGTCTACGGCTCTGTTCACATGTCCAGTTGTTCATAATTGGAACAAGAACTAGCTCTATTTTTAGCAGTTTTCACCTCTGCGTCCATTAGAAGCCTCAGCAGTTTGTTTTTGTGTCTCTCTCTGCCTCTGTCTCCCTCCAGCTCCTTTCCTCTGCTTTCTTTATAGACTTCTATAGGCAGTGTAAATTGATCTCTGACTGTAGACAGATTCGTAGACAGATTGGAGCAGTTTTTTTTTATTTTAGAACGAATGATCAGTGTATGTCATCCATTATGAAACAGAGCCGGTTATGGAAGAGGGAATAGAATGGAAGGATATACTGGGTGCCATTAACATAAAGCCTATGTTCAAGCATACAGTCATTACATCCGCAACAGAGAAATTACTTGAGAACCCCAATATTGTTGTAACCTCATCCAAAAAGCGAGTGGTCCCACTTGTAAATGATATTGGGGGACCGATGTTTGAGAAATCACACTACTGGAATGTAGCAGGATTGAAGAATTTGTCAATAATGTTGGATTTGATCCATTTTTTCTTCTTTTGGATGGAGATGTCCTCGACCTAAAATTAACATAAAGCTAGAAATAGCTATGAATGTTACATTTTATTTTTGGAAGGAGGGTGAACTGCGAGACTTCGATTTATTTTCATGCCCACATATCTGTTACTGCCTGTTTCTTATCGAGGACTTACCGTATATTATGTCGGGTACTGGACTGCAGTGTTAAAGGCTTGAGCAGGAGAAGGCCAGGACCTTGGTCACCAATAAGCAGTCTATTGCTTCCTAGGTTTGGTTGGCCGGAGGCCAGAAGACATAACATAGAGAACTAGTTCAGCCTTCAGCTTAATCTCGAGCCATGGTGACTTGATGGATGAACATTCTGTAGGAAGTCCGATCTTGTGTAGTCTAAATAGGTCCACCAGAGTCTTCTCCAAGCCTAGATAGGTCCAACACTGTCTTCTCCAAGCCTAGCTAGGTCCACCAGGGTTTCTCTACCATTATCTTGATATTATCAAGCCATCAGGTTGCAGAACTTCCTCTTCGCCTAGGTCCTTCTTCAAATGATTTCTTTGTTTGATGTGTCCAAAGTAAGCAAGTTGTAGCTTGCCACCCATCTATTACTACTGTTTCTTAATGAAGATTTATCATGTCTGGTGCTGGTCTGGAGTGTTAAAGGCTTGAGCAGGAGAAGGCCAGGACCTACGTCACCTATAAGCCTATTGCTTCTTAAGTTTGGTTGGCCGGAGGCCAGAAGACATAACATAGAGGACTAGTTCAGCCTTCAGCTTAAAGGGATCCTGTCACCCCCAAAACACCTGTAAACCTATTAAAACCTGTCCCTACAGCATATTAACACTATCCCTACACTCTTTTTATCTCCTAAATGCAGTAAGTGACATTGACTAAAAACGTTTTATAAGTACCTGATTAGTGATGATAATGAGTGACTATCTATTCATAGTCACTCATCAAGACTGCCCCTCTGCTTCATATCACGCCTATTCAGGCGTGATCGTCAGCCTAGATTCAAATTGCCGCCTCCCTGCTGTGCCCTGTCTCGTCCGAGGCTGCAGTGTGGCTGGTGACGCGATCCGCGTCATTCCCGGCGCCTGGTGACGTATTTAGATCGGCGCCGCGCTGTTAGCTTCAAAATGCGTACTGCGCATGCGCATGCGCTTCTGACCATGATGTCCTTCTCTAGTGATTGTGTGGCACCCTGGAACCTGTTGGGCACCACAGAATGGCACGAATGGAGTTAACAGCACAGCAAAACCCACACAACACCACAACACTTAGAACACCTGGTTTCACCCCGAGCCTCTAGGGGGAGCTCCACTGGTCACTTTGAACCAGTTCCCCCTATAAATAGAGTCTTGAAGGGAGAAACACCAGAGTGTGCAGACGCTAGGAGAGCTGCAGGGTGTGTGTGATCTCCACTCTATGAGACACACACTAGGCCCAACCAGTCATCCAGCCAGTGAGGAAACCCTTGCAATTGGGGTTAGAGGACAAGGAGAAGCACCTCTCAGGGACACCAGAGTGATCACAACTCTCTCCCTTAATAACCGGTTACTGGAACCGAAGCTGTGGAAGCTACAAAGCCACTGCAGAGAACCAGCATACTTCACAGGGAGTCTAGCCCCCTGTTCACCTGTCGCACCTACCAACGAGAGCCCAGGGAAGAAGGTAGAATTATCATCACCCTTTTAAAGTGCCCTCAGTGCTGGCAACCAGGTGAAATCTGTTCTATTGAACACACTGCCCGGTCCGGATGGATTCCACATCCACCCGACCCTAGCACCAGAAGTATAGAGAGAAGGAAGCCTACACAAACTGCTTGCTGTGAAACTCCAGGATTGCTAAACTCCACGAACCCGGTCTGGCGTACCTGAATATCACCAGTAAAAGGTACTAAAAAGACTTTGATGTGTCTGCGTTTACTTCCTGGGCCTAACAGCAGCATTACTGCAGCTGCCGCACAACATCTTGCGCAGCTCCCGGCTCCGGGGACTCCCGCTCATCCTGTGGGGAGCGTCCCATCTAGCTGCTTAACATCCCCCGGAGAACCCGCAGCGCTGGTAAAGTTACCAGAACACCAGCAGGTGGCGTCACGAAGACAAATCACCCCTACTGTTCCGCCATCCCCCTATTGATCTGGACCACCGGGCCTACACCACCGCAGGCGAGGTTCCGTGACTGGAGGAGAAACAACGCCCGCTACGTGTACCCCCCGGCTACGGTGAGTCAATTGCTCATATAATGTGTCCAAAGTAGGCATGTCATAGCTTGGTGATCCATGCTTCAAGGGACACCATAGTCATAAAGAGCAAAGTTGGTCAAACCTGACATTTTGCAGCAGGACTGGTCGACCATGTGATGTCTGTGGGAGCCTCACAGGTTTTCTGCAAACAGATGACAGTCTGGAAGAGAAGGATCCATCTGGATGAATTTGAGCAATCATACTAGAAGTCGGGAGAGATAGCTGCCAGCCAAATGATCGGTTGGTTGACAGCTGTCTAATGTGTATGAGGGCCTAAAGAATGAACAGACATCGGAACAAGGAACATTACGGCTACTTAGCCAAGATGGGTCTCATGAGAGTATTAGTGCGGGCGGTGAACTAGCAAGTGATCAGCTATGGTTTGGCGCTAATAAAATTGGGTAAGATAATACCTGCCTATGCATAAGACTGGCAGGCCTGCCTTTTACACCTAAATTGTAATAGCTGCTGGAGCTCAATGATTTGGTTATCCTGGTGATGGGTGGTGGTCGAAGGTGTTCTCCTTTACCAAACCAAAATGTGCCTATACATTTCCCAGGTATGGTCACCATAAATGGTGTCCTCCATTCTGTTTCCACTCTCTTAGATTGGCAGGCCGTTCTCCTCCACTCTTTTGCCATGGGATGGACACAACACTGTTGTCATTAGCGCTGGTCCATCTGACACCAATGGAAGGCCAAGGAGGTGTGCTTCACACATTCCACAACTTTCCACATGCCTTAAGGTGGCCAAGTAGAAAGAGAGAGGAAGGGGCCACCAACCTAACAGAGGGTGGCGGCAGAATGGAGGGCACCAGTTATGGTGATTATGCATGGCTAGGTATTAATTTGAATTGGGAGGCAGTGTCACGATGGTCTCTCTTAGTTTGGCGACTTGTGACAGTTTTGGGACCTGTGTCTCACTCCTGTATTGAGACTTCATATTAAACGTGTTTCTTTCCTTTGGCAGTTTAGGAGTTAATATCAGTTTCTGTTGCTAGCAAGCTAGCTAGTTCTTTGTTCAGGTGTGGCTACTCTGTGATCACTCCCATCCCCTTTATATTGTCACATCCTGCATTCTTTGTTGCTGATTGAACTTCATTCCTACTCTGGCTTCCTGTGGTGAAGGAAGTTCTCTGGAGAACCTGTTGCCAAGCCGTCTGCTGCCTAGGAGAGTGGCAGCATGTGAGAAGTTGTCTTGTCGTTGCCCTGTCTGTCTCCCTTTCCCTCTTGTTATTATTGCAGTGGTTAGGACTAGTGCTGCCGCTGGCCATTTCTTTATTGAGCGTCAACATCAGGGCCAATGAAGTACTAGATATCCTGTTCGGCGTCGGGTTGAAAGAGCCCGTATAGGGATGGTAGGGAAATCAGGGCACAACTGCAGGTGAGTGCAGAAGGTCATCTTTTCCCCACTCCCTATGAGCAGGGCCCCCAGTTGCATTTGTTCCCATCCCTGGTGTTTCCTCACTTTGTGTGTAGTGCACCAACGCCATTGGTCCATGCTGCACTTTCATGTACAGTAGCCGAACACCCCCATAGTCCAGTGTGACAGGCGGATGTGCAGTACCTGTCCTCGGCCACTATCAGAAGATGGGACAAGTTCAGAAACTGAGCATTTCCGGGCACAGGCTGCCGGCCCTGGGAGCAGCTGATTCACATGGGTGGCAGGTGTCCGCCCCCGGTCAATCGCACATTGATGGCCTGCCATGAGGATAGGCCATCAATGTTTAAGTAGTGGAGTGGACAACCTCTTTCAAGAGAGACCAAACTGTTGTAAGGCAGGAAGCATTCTATATCATTTGATAATTAACCCTCATGTTGAAGCCACTAAGTCTGTTGACCTCTTATGGCCACTTTACACGCGGCTACATTTCTAGCTTATCCACAGGTAACTTACTGGCTGCAGTGAAATCATGGAGACAAGGTTCTATCTTGTTGCTGTGTACAAATGGAATAATGTCTCCATGATCTCACTGCAGCCAGTAAGTTACCTGTGGATAAGCTAGAAATGTAGCCGGTGTAAAGTGGCCATTAAAGTAACCAAAAAAGTACTTTGTGCCTTTTACAGCTGCATTCAGTAAGTCTAAGCTGTTTGAATGTATTTGCTCTGCGATTTCTTCCTTCCAGTCGAGGACGCCGCACCCTTCAACGTTACTTGAACCAATTGTATCTGTCACATTTATCTCTTGGAGAAGTATTCGTTTTCTGTGCACATAAGTGAACATTGTTGTCTGTTTGCTCTGTGGCATGTTGAAGCTTGTGCACAACATCATGGAGGAGACGCTGGCTGCCATATTAAGACTGTTATCACCAACATACATCTACAGCGAAGAATGTACAGATTAAGAACATCTTATATTGAGAGCGACATTACCGTACAGATCCCATCCGATGCCTGCTGACCACAAGTGTTCACCAACATTGGAATCTATATTAACGGGATTGATCACTGTCTACAATGCTCTAAACTGTTGGGTTTTCACTTGAGCAGTCATTAAAACCCAATTATTTACCTTCTTGTTGTCCATTTTTAATCCTCTTGCTACCTACTAGTGATGAGCAAGTACTACAATGCTCAGGTGCTCTGTATTCAAAACAAGCAGGTCGGACGCTCAGACGAGCTTAACTCGAGTACTGAGTATAAGGCTAGGTTCACACCACCATTTTCCCCGGTCAGGTTCTGTTTTGCAGGATACACTGGACAGAACCTGACAGCCCCGTACAGAACAGAACTGGAGGGCAAATATGCCCTCCGATCTTGTTTTCTGCCGGAATCCTCCCTGTGCGCCGCTGCCACTGTCCCTGTGCTGAAATATCAGCACAGTAGCTGCTGGGAGCTGGCCGCGGGGCTATTTCAACCGGGGAGCTTTCCAGGTGCTCAAATTCTCTCTCTTTCGGCACTCGGTGTCCGGGAACCAGTCCGATTTTTTTGTCGGATCCGGCGCCCATAGACTGCCATGCTATGGGCGGAGGATCCGGTTTTGTGCAATTTTTGCCCCGGACACAAAAAATTGCTGCAAGCTGTGATTTTGCGTCTGGGGCAAAAAAACAAAATCCACTGGATCCAGCCGGACAGAAACCAAACTGGATTGCAAATAGCTCTATCCGGCCCCATCCAGCACCATAGGGATACAACAGGGCCAAAATCGATCCCAAAAATCGAGGTGTGAAGCCGGCCTAATAGTCTCACGAATAGCTCCAATTAAATATTAATTAATAAAAGAGGAAAAAGAGACAAAAGGCAAAAATGAAGATAAAATCTTACTTTATTGATTCTTCACTGTAAAGGCACCGTCACACGCCGCAATCTCGCCTGGAGATCTGAAAGGCGATATGTCGCTCCGGTGAAATCGCCGTGAAATTGCCTCACGGTTGCGGCGTGTGATTGGGCGATTTTGCGTCGATAAATCGCCCCTCGGCCGTCGCCCGATTCCTGAAGACTACTCAGTAATCAGCCGCAATCGTTATGGCGATATTTCCGTGTTTTGGCGTGTGATAGGGCGATAATGATGGAAAGAGCGTTTTCCGCATAGTCTGCGCCCCGTCTGAGATGATTGGTGGGCTACTGTGTTCCCATTGGCTGTCAGTTGGCACCGCGCCATATTTGAAGAGCTGCCCAATCAGCACCACACACATCTTCAGCACACAACCGTCTGCTAAATCAGTGCAACTACGCGTGCCATAGAACAGCGCAAGCTTTGCTGTCTGCATGTATTAAGTTGCGCTGTGTGGAGTATAGTGCCACACATGACAGCTCAGATGTTGGGCTACACACTGTAGATGGGTGCCATGGGCCACGCACTACAATCACCCTACGTGTATGAATTTGGTGACGCAGATGATCTGTGATTGGATGGTTACCACATAAAATCCGCGAACTACCAAGTACGGCACGCTTGCTGCCCACAGTCATTAAGTAAGTACTTATGTTCACACGTGATTTGTGATATGGCTGTGTATAGGAGCCACAATTGACGACACGAGCGTGTATTTGTGACAAACTCCGATAGACAATGGCGTCATGTACTAGCCAGCCTTCCAGAGTAGGCGGACCAATCATAACGCTGTTGTGTTGTCCAATGAGCGTGTATGGGGCGCGGTGTAAACCACTGTTGCACGCCAATCTCCTTGCCGCGCTGAACATGTATGCCCACATTGCCTATCAGACTGCGGCGTGTGAAGCGGCGATGGAATGAGGCAAGATTGGTTCCGCTGTAGGTGAGGCGATTTCCGGTGCGACAAATCGCCTTAGCTTCAGGGCGAAAATGCGGCGTGTGATGCTGCCATCGACGATCTAAAGTGACCACGAAAAACGTGCACGTGCATGTTAGATCGCCACATATCGCCAGCCGAGATTGCGGCGTGTGACGGTACCTTTAGAAGTAAGTAGTAGTTGACACGTTTCGAGCATACAATGGTCTTGGCTAAATTCACAAGTCCAGTAATCATCGGATCCAGCACAATCCGTACTGCCACAACTTTTTTGTCCATTGTGAAAAAATTGATTCCTGCAGGATCCGTTTTTCAACATTGGTGTCTATGGAAAACAGATCCATTATCTGATTGCTATTTATCCACTTTCATTTGGAAAGGATGTTTTATTTCTTACTAGATCAGTTTTAAACAGAAAACATACAACTTTTTTGCCATTGGATTGTTGTTGTATCCGTTCTAATGGATGAGTACTGGACATGTGAACTGTGCCTAAGACCACTGCATGGTCGAAATGCGTCAACTACCATAAACCTTCTTACAATGAAGACTCAATAAAGTAAGTTTTTACCTCCACTTTTTGCCATTTGTCTTGTTTTCTTCTGTTGACTAATTTTGCATGAGCTAGTGGTGAGACTACGATTAAGACTGTTGTACTGTCGAAATGTGTCAACTGATACATACTGCAACTGTCGCGGCCACAAAGGGTAGGGGTACTTGGACAATCTGGGGCAACAGTCTATAGTTCCCCGGAAGCTGTGGCCCTGACCGGATATGTAAAAGGGGATTATTCACAGGGGATTTAAGAGAGTTTGTCGTGATGCCAGCTGAGGGATCTGGTCAGGGGTGACCGGCGCTGCAGGTAGTGGTCTCCAGGGGATAGATGGTAAAGCAGTTAAATGGAGCACATTCCCTCAGCAGGAGCTGGCCCCTGGGGTGTAGAGGAGATGTAGAGTTGAGGATGTTGGGGTTTGTAGTAGTAAGTGGAGGTGAAAGGTAGTAGCAGAAAGGAAGCAAGGAAACAGTTGCTGTTCTTTACCTTTTACTCAGTATTGCAATTATCCACATATCCAGAGTACTGGTTCACCGACCCGGGCAATCTGTCCAGTCTGAGAACAACTAAGCACTGCTATGATGGACGGGTGTGGTGGCCCCTGCAGACCAGTTGCCACTAAATGGCATAGCAGCTGGGACTGGTAAGTCGGTCATCCCACACACTGTGTGACTGCTGAGCTTGCAACCCAGCAGTCTCCAGATTACAGCTAACCCCTTCCTCCAGCCAGTTTCTACCAGCCCACTGACTAGGGATTGGGAAGTGTGTGTGCATGTATGGGAAATCCAACATAGAATACCTGAATTCTCCTCAGACGTGGTATTAGTGCTGATGGAGTTGACTACCAGTGTGGCGACCAGAAATTAGAGCCGCCATACAACCCTTCTAACAATGAGGAATCAATAAAGTAAGTTGTACGGTCGAAATGCGTCAACTACTACTTACCATTAACTCTTCTTAGAATGAAGAATCAAGGGATTAGGTTTTGTCTTCTTTTATTGCCATTTGTCTCGTTTTCTTCTTTTGACTAATTTCACTTGAGCCATCGGTGAGACGATGATTAAAATTGTTGCTCGGTCGAAATGCATCAACTACTACTTACCATGAACTATGTTCCAGCGAAGAATCCATAAAGTTATGGTACCTTTACACGCAGCTACAGGTAACAGGTTTTCCACAGGTAACTTACTGGCTGCAGTGAAATCATGGAGACATGGTTCTATCTTGTTGCTGTGTACAAATGGAACTATGTCTCCATGATTTCACTGCAGCCAGTAAGTTACCTGTGGAAAACCTGTTACCTGTAGCTGCGTGTAAAGGTACCATTAGATTGTATTTCTCTTTTTGCCATTTGTCTTGTTTTCTCTTTTGACTAATTTCACTTGAGCTATCGGTGAGACTATGATTAAGACCGTTGTACGACCGAAACGCGTCAACTACTACTTACCATAACCCTGCTCCATTCACTTATTTTACAATGAAGAATCAATAAGTTTTTATCTTCTTTTTTTGCCATTTTTCTCTTTTTCCTTTTATAGGGAGTTGGTTTAGATTCCTGCAGCCAGACGATCGTCCGATGCACCATTCTATTGACAGCCATCTAAGGGTGGCTTTACACCAGCTTTTTTTTTTTAATTTGGCACAGATCCAGTTTTTCACCAATCCTTTCAGGATCAGGTTTTTGCCCAATCACATTTAATGGTGTCCGCTGGCATCCAGTTGCTTTAGGTTGCTCCCTGATGTGCTTGGTAAAAAAACGCATCTTTCCAGATGTGGCCGGATCTGGCATCTATTATATAATTGCGAATGGCTTTTTTGCCCCTGGCGTGGTCATGTGGATACGCGCGAAGCATTGGCCGCGAAGCGGCCATTGCGAGTCGTGTGTGGTCATGTGGATACGCCCGAAGCATTGGCCGCGCAGCGGCCATTGCGAGCAGTTCTAAGGCGACTCGCTATGCCCGCGCAGCGGGCATGGCGAGTCGCCTTTGCAGCGCGAAGCATTGGCCGCGAAGCGGCCATTGCGAGTCAGAGAGTCGCCTTTGCAGCGCGAAGCATTGGCCGCGAAGCGGCCATTGCGAGTCAGAGACTCGTCCTTCTAGAATCCCGATGCATGTGCATCGGGCTCCCAGCTAGTTGATTATAATGTAAGTCAATGAGTGCTGGATTCAGTTTTATCGGATGAGGCCAGATCCTGTAAAACCAGATCGGGCATGCCTACTGAGCGTGCACGGTATAGTAACATCATGTAAAGTTTGGGGTTCCGTATGGAACTTCTGAGTGTTTGGCACAGACCCCGAATACGGACTTCACTGATTAAAGCATTATACTCACGAGTCACGGTGCTGCAGTCACTTCTGGGCCCCAGTCATTAACCTCATGAAACATTCACTGCATTGACTGCTGAACAGCAATCACAGACACCTACTGTCTGTGAGAGTGTCTGTGATTGGCTGTTGCGCCCCACCTATTGTGCTTACAACCAATCATAGATGTAATGAGTTGGGCGCAACAGCCAATCACAGACCCTGTCACAGAGTGGAACCAAGAAGTGACCGCAGCGCTGAGACCAGTAAGTATGTAGCTTTAATCATCCTTTATTTTTACACCCGAACAGTTCAGAGTCCATGACTGACCCAAATTAGGACAACGGATCCGGTATAATACCGGTACAGTAACATCCGGCACCATCTGGTTTAAGGCCAAAAACCAGATCCTTCCCGGAACTGAATTTTACTCAAAAAATGGTTCTTTGCCGGATTTAAAAATGGAAATTTTCAAAAGTTTATGATCACTAATGGGACCTCGATTTAGAAATAAGGTTCCAATGACGACCCGGAGGTCTCATAAACCCATCAAGGGAACCAATGAATCCAGGGGCGGACCTACCGCCCATGCAGCCCGTTCATTGAACGGGGGCCCCTCCAGGCTCCAGCACCACATTGCTAATTTAACTATGCAAATTAGCCATGTGGAGCGGAGCCGAGTCGCAAGGAACTCACTATGTGCAGTGATTCACTGCAATGTCCACGGTGGCAATACCTTTGGTGACATCACAGTCATGTGACTCACCAAAGGTCCTCCACTGCATTGCAGAAGCCAGAGGTCTGCATAATGTGGGGTGGCAGGACCTGGAGACTCCACCTCTTATATATTCAAATATAGAGGTGCCAGGACTGAGGCACAGGAGCGCTCCTCACTCGCTCCTGCACTGGGACTGCTGACAGGATGCCGCAGACGAGACAAGTAAGCGCTCTTAGGAGCCAAAGATGAGATGGAGAATAATTTTAGATAAGTGAGCTGTGGTGGGGGAGGATTGGGGACAGGTAACTGTCCAAGGGACATAATGGTGCAATGGGGAACTTTATGGGGCAAAGAGGGGCATTATAGGGCACTGGGAGCATTATAAGGCAATGAAGGATCTTATGGGTCAGTATGGGATATTATGGGGCAATGAAAGACATTGAGCGGTAATGGGGGAAATTATGAGACATTGAAGGTTAATGGGGGACATTATGGGGCACTAAGGGATATTGTGGGGCAATGGGGGACATTATGGAGCAGATTGGAACATCGGGCAATGGGGGACATTATGGGGCAATGAGGGACATTGTGGCGTGTTTGGGGACATTGTGGGGCAATGAGGGATATTGTGGGCAATGAGGGAGATTGTGGCATGTTTGGGGACATTATGGGGCAAATTGGTACCTTGTTGAGCAATGGAAGACAATATGGGGCAATGAGAACATTATGGGGTAAATTGAGACATTGTGGGCATGATGGGGCAGTGAGGGGATTGTGAAAGGGGGCATACTAGTATAATGAGGTATGAAAAGGGGCAGTTTGAGGGGCTATTTTAGAGAAGAGCAGTGTATGGGGGGATATTCTGTACAGGAAAAAACATGAGAGGTAATTATTTATTCAGGGGTGCAGCATGTGATATATTTATATTCCTGGGGCAGTGTAATGATACTTTTTATTTTTTAAGACGAAGAGAGAAATCTCATTATGGCGTCTGTGCTACATGGAGACAAAAGGGACGGCAACAACTTCAGTCCGAGAAGATATCATCTATAAGGTACCTGGATGTAAATCTTTATTTGTGATACTGACTAGTTCTCATCAGTCTGAGGTTCCTGTATGATTCACTGTCTAATAATGACTGATAACAACAACTCCCAGCATCTCCCTACCATTAGTAAGAATGTACTGGGATTTGTAGCTTCAATTAACAACCTCTTCTGATTCCACTTGTTTTCCCTACTTAAAACATTACCTGAAAGCTATACTGGATGTATATATTACCTGGAGGCTGTGCTGGGTTGTATATATTACTTGGAGGCTGTGCTGTATATATTACCTGGAGACTGTGCTGGGCTGTATATATTTTCTGGAGGCTTTGCTGGGCTGTATATATTACCTGGAGGCTGTGCTGGGCTGTATATATTACCTGGAGGCTGTGCTGGGCTTTACATATTACCTGGAGGCTGTGCTGGGCTGTACATATTACCTGGAGGTTGTGCTGGGCTGTATATATTACCTGGAGGCTGTGCTGGGCTGTATATAGTACCTGGAGGCTGTGGTGGGCTGTATATATTACCTGGAGGCTGTCCTTTTCTGTATATATTACCTGGAGGCTGTGCTTGGCTGTATATATTACCTGGAGGCTGTGCTGAATTGTATATATTATTTTGATGTGTGGCGCCCCGCACCGAGTGCGTCACAGGAGGGTATTGCAGCCTAGACAGCAGCAGCAATATTCTCTGACCCAGCAGTCATACGGTTAACTCAGAGATCCATACCCTACATGCATCACCTAGCATAGAGGGCCAATCAGGTCCTGGTGGCGGAGTGTAAGGGTAGTGTGTAGTGGAAAGTTTAGTCAGTCAAAGATCTGGAGAGAGCAACGTAGGAGAAGGAGCTAAACCAACGGGCTCTGCAACGTAGGAGCGGGGGCTCCGCACAGTTCTGTGCGGCCCCCGGGCCGTTACCGGTCGGGTGTCCCCACCTGAGGCCTAAACAACCGGGATCAGGCTTTATCATACGGGTTCCCAAAAACTCCCGTGCCCAAGCTACAGCCGGTTTGCTGGTACCGAAGCTAGGAGTAGTTCAGCACTTCTATGCAAACCAGAGGAGTGGAGGGACCGCTCTACAGGAGCCCCCCATCACCCGCCAAATTCCAGTCATCTAACCAGCGGTGTACCCACCAAGGGACCCAAGGCTCCCCAAAGCATCCGGAACGTTTACCCCGGATAGGGCATTCAAGCAGCCTCCCTGTACCCGATCTGGTATTCCTGGGCGACAATGGCACACAAGCTAGATAGAACGGAGGAACACCGCGGATCTCTGAGGAACACCTATCACTGCTGAGTCCACCCGGTCTACTACCCATTAACTGTATGCCATGTACTGCTTGCTGGCTACAGTAAAGGACCCGTTACAGAGACTTACAGTGTCCGTGCTTCCTTATGAACTGTTTATCCGCATGCTAAAGTAACCTCAGCGGCCTCACAACATCTTGCGCAGCTCCTGGCTCCGGGGATCACCGCTCAGCCTGTGGGGAGCGTAACATCTTGCTGCATTCCATCCCCCGGAGGCCCCGCAGCGTCGGTACAGTTACAGAATCTCTCATAGGTGGCGTCACGACAAATTAACCCCTTAATCTGTTCCACTAAAGACGTCACTTTTGATCTGCACCACCGGGCCCGACTACCGGCAGGCGCGGTCCACCCGTGACAAGGAGGAAGAAGCAAACGCCTGTCTAAACCGGAGTCCCAGCCGCGGTGAGTCAGATGCTACAACTGGCAAAATATATACAGCCTAGCAGTAGCCTCCAGATAATAAATACAGCCCTGCATAGCCTCAATATTATATATACAGCCAATTTAGTGTGGGAAAAGCCATAACTAGAATTGATATGCTGCAGATTTTCTCGCACTAAAATACACAGCATTGTAATATTTATAAATCTATATATTTACATAACATTGTTGTACTATGAAGGGGGAGCCCAAAAAAATTTCTTGCACAGGGGCCCACTAAAGTCTGTGTCCGCCCCTACAATGGTAGCGATAAAGGGGGATCAGATAGAGATCAACTTAAAAAAGCAGGACAGCCATTTATACTATTTGTCCTGACTCCATACAAAGGGGGAGAAACGAGTATTATGTTTTGTTTGTGTCTACAGTCATTCATATTAAAGGTTTACAGGGAGCTTCTATGAAGATACGGGATGGGTGGCTGCACTGATAATGGAGCTCTTAGCCCCGTCAGTCACCAATGTCTTCCAAAAGATAAAGGTTCTGTACATTATTTTACAAGTCTACTGTTCTGAACAAAACAAACAAACACGAACCAATCATCTCGTAAAACATTCTGACATATCATAGTGGTCGGTCGTGATCCTGGTGATGATGGAGATGGAGTACGGGCTCATGAAAAGTCAACGACAGTTGGCGGAGAGACAATCATGGTTAATACTCAACTGATGGGTTTCCGAACCACGACCGCCAATGATGAAAACTTGCCATATCACGGTGACATATCATATTGTTTTAGGAAATTACATTAACACTGTCCATATCACCATGGATCAAGTTGGGTTTAAGGTTAAAGTAGTCCACCTGCTACAGTGAGAATGTGTTGGACAATATACTGGTACATTTCAATGAATTAGAATATCATCAAAAAGTAGTTTTTTTTCTCAGTAATTCAATACATAATCTCCAGTTATGTAGAAAACCAGGCACCAACAGGTTATCTGGGTACAAGTGTGGAGCAACCTGGAAGTTCCTCCTGGCAGCGGGCGTTGCATGCTTCAATAAAGCACACAATACTAAGTCCAATATGGGAAAAAAGAGAAGCGGCACTCACCTTTTTAGATGCCAAATCCTTTATTTTGTCTTGCTCATCCTAGCATAGACAAATCAGGGTCCCTCCCACCTACTGGCTAGTGTAGGGTGTGAGTTCTAGGGTTCCACCTACTGGCCATAGTTCCACTTGCAGTGGGGAGACTACACCGCTTTTATGGGTGTAGTACCCCTTTTGTGGCACCTACATCGTGGGGCGCCCGGCGCCACATAATGACTCTATATAATATGTGTTTCACTTTATGTATTAAATTAAGTCCAATATAGGAAAAAAGAGAAGTGGCACTCACCCTTTTAGATGCCAAATCCTTTATTTTGTCTTGCTCATCCTAGCATAGACAAATCAGCGGGGATCCAGTTGGACCCGTTGAAGCAGCAAGAGCTGCGAAACGGCAAGCCGTCGTCCACCGACCCCCACTTCCTCTCCCCGCTGATTTGTCTAGAACTCACACCGTACACTAGCCAGTAGGTGGGAGGGACCCTGGGAGGGGATATATAGTGACCTCCAGGGGGAACTAGTGAGTAGTGAGAGAGAAAGGATCAGGCAGTCGGCCTGGAGGGAGCAAGGAGGGTCTCTTCGGCTGAGGGACGCACGGATAGAAAGAAGTACAGATCCCAGAAAAAGAGAGAAAGGAGAGAGTAACTCACCTGGGAGTTCACTCAATGTGGGGAGCGAGAACTAACCAGAGAGTTTGCCCAGGAAGGAACTGCGTACCAGTGCCCGCATATGTGAGTTCCTATAAGGCTCACAGAAATCCGTTGACCGGGGAGGTCTATAGATACAGCCCCGACTCCCAAAGAACCCAGATAGAGGGGAGCCAGGGACAGCAGGACACTGCAGGATTCAGAGAAGGTTCACCCGACGGGTATAAGGGAGAGGAGAACGAAGGACAGCAGGAGGTCAGACTAGTCTTTAAGAAGTCAGACTTCACCGCCACTGGGAGGCAAGGGAAAGAAGGAACAGGAACAGCACACAGCGAGGGATACATCTATCAGCCAGAAATTCCACTTGTAGCACCCGTAGCATTTGTCGTTGTAACATCCACTTCACTGAAAGACTGTAATGATAACTAAATGTTTTCCAGTAAAGTACCCGGTGAAGTGAGTTATCGCCTCTGCTGCATCCTTTCTTGCGCAAACTGCTTCTTTTCACAGAATCGCTGCCTCGGAGGTCCCAGTCCTGCCTGCGGAGGACTATACCATCACTGCCACAATCCCACCGACCTCCGGAGGACTGTAGTGGCACCTGGGGATCCCTCACCAGATACTGCAGGTGGCGTCAGGGCGAACTTATATATACTTTATTCATTTAATTCCCCTTATCCATTTGACCACCAGGGCTACAGCCTCGGGCAGCCACCCGTGACTTCCCAGACCGAGCTTGAGAGCTGAGTAATCTGCTCTGGGTGCGTCAATTACACACAGAGGGATCTATTTCAAGTGTTTATTTCCATTAATGTTGATGATTATGGCTTCCAGCTAATGAAAACCCAAAAGTCATTATCTCATTAAAGTAGAGAAGATAATGGGTTAAAAACCGCACTGCCGTATGCCACCAGATATCAAAGGGTGAATATAATATTGATTTATTAGTCAACTCATTTCAGGGTTCCCTGGCCCCTTTCTCAGGACAAATCAATATCATATTACCATGTTTCAGGGCGTTTCTGGGAGCCCTGAAACGCGTTGACTAATAAATCAATATTATATTCACCCTTTGATGTCTGGTGGAATACGGCAGCGCAGTTTTTAACCCTTCATCCTCCATACTCTATATGCACCACGCTGGGGACTGCAGCAGCCATGATCTGCTTTTATAGTGGTTGTGACTCTCACAACCACACAAGGTGAAGCCTCTGATACCTATTTAGGTCATGTTTTATCTCTCAGACCCTTCATCCTCCCTAATTTAATTTTCTGAGATAATAACTTTTGGGTTTTCATTGGCTGTAAGCCATAATCATCAACATTAACAGAAATAAACACTTAAGTGTAAAAACTGGAAAGAGATATAAATGCAGATGGTGCAAGGCTCCATTCACACTGTGAACAGAAATAAACACTTGAAATAGATCACTGTGGGTAATAACTCTAATAACTCTATATAATACGCGTTTCACTTTATGAATTACTGAAATTAACTTTTTGATGACATTCTAACTCATTGAGATGATTGAGATGACCCTGTAGCACCCATACATCTATTCCTACCTCAAAAAGCAAAAAAGGCAGTTATTGTGAGTGCAGAGGTAACAGTCACACCTGGGACCTTCAGACTGGAGGCCACATAACAGGATACCAATATTATAAATGGCACATGGGGCCCTAGAGAAGATTTTGTATTGGGATTCTGAATCTTCAAGTTACACCATAGAAGTGATCTATTAAATGGGATTTATAAAGACTGGGAGGCAGGGGTGGACCTACCGTGGTGACCGGGTAGGGGGCCCCTCAAGCACCTGTAGGGAGCCCCCTGTGACCCTATGTCAGAGGAGAGGAGGTTAACCGAGGGAAGCTTCTTTCTTCCCCTGGCTGTTCCCGCCCCCCCCCCCTCTCCAGCCCCGGCTCCCAGATCTGCAATGCGCCTCGCACGCACAAAACCTCCCCCCCCGCGCTCCTCACCTGACGCTGCCAGCACCCCCCCCAGCTCCTCACCGAAAGCTGCACCAGGGCCAGGCACCGCCACTGCTGTGAGGTATCCCTTCTCTAATGGATATTTTATGAGGGGGGCAAGAGCTGGGCAACCACCTTACAAAAAAAGACCCAATCAAATGGAGCGGACTTCCAGGAAAAGACCCCGTCAGAGTGAGGTTCTAGAAAAAAAAAGTCCTTGTCTGAATATAGCGGAGTTCCAGAAAAAGAGGCTCATCTACAGTTGTGACCAAAAGTATTGACACCCCTGCAATTCTGTCAGATAATACTCAGTTTCTTCCTGAAAATGATAGAATTTGTGATTGCAATCACAAATTCTTTGGTATTATTATCTTCATTTAATTTGTCTTCAATGAAAAAACACAAAAAGAATTGTCCTAAAGCCAAAATGGATCTAACTCCACACCAAACATAAAAAAGGGGGAGGACAAAAATATTGGCACTGTTAGAAAAATCTTGTGATGCTTCTCTAATTTGTGTAATTAACAGCACCTGTAACTTACCTGTGGCACCTAACAGGTGTTGGCAATAACTAAATCACACTTGCAGCCAGTTGACATGGATTAAAGTTGACTCAACCTCTGTCCTGTGTCCTTGTGTGTACCACATTGAGCATGGAGAAAAGAAAGAAGACCAAAGAACTGTCTGAGGACTTGAGAAACCAAATTGTGAGGAAGCATGAGCAATCTCAAGGCTACAAGTCCATCTCCAAAGACCTGAATGTTCCTGTGTCTACCGTGTGCAGTGTCATCAAGAAATTTAAAGCCCATGGCACTGTGGCTAACCTCCCTAGATGTGGATGGAAAGAAAAAATTGATGAGAGATTTCAACGCAAGATTGTGCGGATGGTGGATAAAGAAACTCGACTAACATCCAAACAAGTTCAAGCTGCCCTGCAGTCCGTGGGTACAACTGTGTCAACCCGTACTATCCGTCGGCGTCTGAATGAAAAGGGACTGTATGGTAGGATATCCAGGAAGACCCCACTTCTTACCCCGAGACATAAAAAAGCCAGGCTGGAGTTTGCCAAAACTTACTTGAGAAAGCCTAAAACGTTTTGGAAGAATGTTTTCTGGTCAGATGAGACAAAAGTAGAGCTTTTTGGGCAAAGGCATCAACATAGAGTTTACAGGAGGAAAAAAGAGGCATTCAAAGAAAAGAACACGGTCCCTACAGTCAAACATGGTGGAGGTTCTCTGATGTTTTGGGGTTGCTTTGCTGCTTCTGGCACTGGACTGCTTGACCGTGTGCATGGCATTATGAAGTCTGAAGACTACCAACAAATTTTGCACCTTAATGTAGGGCCCAGTGTGAGAAAGCTGGGTCTCCCTCAGAGGTCATGGGTCTTCCAGCAAGACAATGATCCAAAACACACTTCAAAAAGCAATAGAAAATGGTTTGAGAGAAAGCACTGGAGACTTCTAAGGTGGCCAGCAATGAGTCCAGACCTGAATCCCATAGAACACCTGTGGAGAGATCTAAAAATGGCAGTTTGGAGAAGGCACCCTTCAGATATCAGGGACCTGGAGCAGTTTGCCAAAGAAGAATGGTCTAAAATTCCAGCAGAGCATTGTAAGAAACTCATTGATGGTTACCGGAAGTGGTTGATCGCAGTTATTTTGGCTAAAGGTTGTGCAACCAAGTATTAGGCTGAGGGTGCCAATACTTTTGTCTGGCCCATTTTTGGAGTTTTGTGTGAAATGATCAATGTTTTGCTTTTTGCTTCATTCTCTTTTGTGTTTTTTCATTGAAGACAAATTGAATGAAGATAATAATACCAAAGAATTTGTGATTGCAATCATTTTCAGGAAGAAACTGAGTATTATCTGACAGAATTGCAGGGGTGTCAATACTTTTGGCCACAACTGTAAATGGAGTGGAGTATACGAAATGGTCCCAACTGAATAGAGCGGAGGTCTAGAAAGAGGCTCAGTGCAAATGGAGTGGAGTTCCGGAAAAAAAGCCCCATCTAAATGGAGTAGACTTTCATAAAAGGCCCTATCTGAATGGAGTGGAGTTCTAGAAAAAGGCCCTATCAGAATACAGCAAAGTTTTGAAGACAAATGGCAAGTCTGAATAAAGCAAAGTTCTAGAAAGGTTCCTGGTTGAATACACAGAAATTCAAGAAAAAATATCCTGCCTGAATGGCATATAGTTCCAGAAAAAGGCCCTGTCTGAATAGAGTGGAGTTCTACAATAAAATCTCAGTCTGAATAAAGCAGAGTTATAGAAAAGGCCCCGTCTGAATGGAACCTAGGTCAAGAGCGTGCATCTTCAGTAGTCCCCAAGGGAGCGCATGAACCTGGCATTCTGGTGGCAATCTGGAGAGTCTGATCAGTGGCGGATCCGTAAGATGGACCCTAAAAAAATTACCGTAGTATGGATATAGGGTATAGCTTTGAATCACACATGGTAGGTCCACACGAGGCGACATATACAGTCTTGCTCAAGAGTTTACATACCCCGGCAGATTTTGTGCTTTCTTGGCCTTTTTTCAGAGAATAAAAACTTTTTTCCACTCATGGTCAGTGGTTGGGTGAAGCCATTTATTGTCAAACTACTGTGTTTTCTCTTTTTTTTTATTTTGGCCTGATGACATGCACAGAAGTTGACACAAATGGCTAATAAAGGTGTCACATTTCCGGGGGAAGGTGCCCTAGAGTGGACCCACTGGGCCGTGGTACCGAACTCCAATGGGTGAGCTGGATCTAGTTTAACCAACAAGATTGTCAGGAGCAAGCCCAGGGGGTCTAAATACCATGGCTGCTAGTATCAGGGAGGCGGCTCGTAAGGTTAGCCTATGCTACAGCACAGCTAAGGATTCTGGGTATCGGTACAACGCTAGGCGAACAGGAATGGTGCTACCAGGGAAGAGCACAGCTAGGGTTCCAGGTAACAGGGTACATGGAAGGCCTGACCAACAGTCAGCAAGGCAGAAGCAAACTAACTTAATAATCAGGCACCTCTCATCAGTGGAGGTGGCCTGATATACCAGAGGAAGAGCAGCTATTGGTCAAGGGGAGTGTCAGGTTGGACTGTGCCGGCCCCTAGAGTCACAGGGGAGGAGTGCTCTCCTGATTGGTCACATGAATACGACTACTGTAATGTCCTCATGTGTGAGCCTGGTGGTCAGCTGACAGGAAGGGAACCCGGCGACGGCTCCGAGGCACAGTACATCTGGATGCTGGATGCCCGGTCGGCAGAGGGGCAGAGGATGCCGACCCGGGAGAGGCGAGCTGGGGAGCGGGCCAGGGGACTTAACAAAAGGTAACATCCTCACCTGTGACCTGTTTGTTTGTAAGCAGTGTGTCTAGGATCCAGACAGACTCTTTCATCCAGCCACTGATGTTTCTGGATCATGAGTCATGGGGAAAGCAAAAGAATTGTGAACGGATCTACGGGGAAAGATAGTTGAACTGTATAAAACAGGAAAGAAATACAAAGAGATATCCAAGGAATTGATAATGTCAGTCAGCAGTATACAAACTGTGATTATCAAATGGAAAATCAGGGGCTCTGTAAAAACCAAACCACGATCAGGTAGACCAACAAAAATTTCGGCCACAACTGCCAGGAAAATTGTTCGGGATTCAAAGAAAAACCCACAAATAACATCAGCTGAAATATATGACTCACTGAAAACTAGCGGTGTGGCTGCTTAAAGATGCACAATAAGGAGGCACTTGAAGAAAGATGGGCTGCATGGTCGAGTCGCCAGAAGAAAGCCATTACTACGCAGATGACACAAAGTATCTTGCCTACAATACACCAAATTGCACAGAGCCAAGCCTCCAAAAGGTGAATAGCTGATGATGTGGGGATGTGTGAGCTACAAAGGCACAAGAAACTTGGTCAAAGTTGAAGGAAAGATGAATGCAGCACGTTACCAGCAAATACTGGAGGAAAATTTGCACTCATCAGCCCAGAAACTGCGCATGGGACGTACTTGGACGTTCCAACATGACAACAAAATAAAACACAAGGCCAAGTCGACCTGTCATTGGCTACAGCAAAACAAAGTGAAGGTTCTGGAGTGGCCATCTCAGTCTCCTGACCTCAATATCATTGAGCCACTCTGGGGAGAACTCAAGCAAAGAGCGCAGTTCATGCAAAAAAGCCCAGGAATTTACAGGAACTGGAGGCTTTTTGCCAAGACGAATGGGCAGCTTTACCATCTGACAAAATACAGAGCCTCATCCACAACTACCACAAAAGCTGTCATTGATGTTAGAGGGGGCAATACACGGTATTAAGAGCTGGGGTATGTGAACTTTAGATCAGGGTCATTTGGATTGTTTTTGGTTGTCATTTAAAAAGAGAAAACACAGTAGTATGACAATAAATGTCTTCACCCAACCACAAACCAAGAGTAGAAAAAAAGGTTTTTGTGTTATCATTCATATTCTCTGAAAAAAGGCCAAGAAAGCAAAAAATCTGCCGGGGTATGTAAACTTTTAAGCACAACTGTATCTACAGCACATGGATGATATTCACCTTATGCTGTGATCTGCGGCAACATTTACCTGTACAAAACCTCAGGTAAAATCAGCATCAATTGCGCAACCTGTGAACTGAGTGGAAAGTAACACTGTAATATAAATGGTGTATTACTATACACATTTATGATGTCTATGCCCACAAATTGTGTAAGACCTACAGATGTGCCAGGGAAATGACATGGTTTGGAGAAAGAGCGTTGGCTGCTTCGACCCGTTTACAAAGCTATTACACAACTATCTCATTAATTTACCAGGAACAAAATCCTCTGCCAAACACAAAGGGCAGATCCCTTCCTGACATTTTACCCGAGGCCAAAAAATGAAAACCTGCCTGTGCTCCTGAGTTATTAGTTGCAGTAATTGTTTTTCTCAGGATAAAGGGTCAGGAATCTCATTTTTCCTCTTACAATGATTGATGCCATGTGTGTAGGGTCTGACCCTCGATACTAATGTTACGTAATTTTTATTTTCCGCCATGTTGGTGCCACTCGCTGTTTTTTAATGTATTATTTAGTAGTTATATTCCACGAACGTGTGTGTGTTTTTGGTCAAGTGGGCTGAGCTGTGGGTGTGCTTGGATGGGGCTTGGCCTGGTGGCTCCGGGCATTATTCCTGGTTCAACATTCCAGAGTCAACTGCGGTAAATATAGGAGATACTGTACAGAAATGCCCAACTGGAGCAAAACCATTTTGAATATGTTGGAGTATAATAAGTTTAAGGGCATGTGACTCATACGGGAGACCTTTTTCTTTCTTTAACCCCTTAAGGACCGAGTCACTTTGCAGCTTAATGACCAGACCATTTTTTGTAATTCTGACCAGTGTCCCTTTATGAGGTAATATCTCTGGAACGCTTCAACGGATCCTAGCGATTATGAGATTGTTTTTTCGTGACATATTGGGCTTCATGTTAGTATTAAATTTAGGTCGATAATTTTTGCGTTTATTTGTGAAAAAATAAAAAATTTGGCAAAAATTTTGAAAATTTAGCAATTTTCAAATTTTTTATTTTTATTCTGCTAAACCAGAGAGTTATGTGCCACAAAATAGTTAATAAATAACATGTCCCACATGTCTACTTCACATCAGCACAATTTTGGAAGAAAAAAAAAAATTTGTTAGGACGTTATAAGGGTTCAAAGTTCATCAGCAATTATTCATTTTTCCAGCAAAATTTACAAAACCATTTTTTTAGTGACCACATCCCATTTGAAGTCCCTTTGAGGGGTTTACATGACAGAAAACACCCAAAAGTGACACCATTCCAAAAACTGCACCCCTCAAGCTACTCAAAACTATATTGAAGAAGATTATTAACCCTTCAGGTGCTTCACAGGAACTAAAATAATGTTGAAGGAAAAAATGGACATTTTAATTTTTGTAACAAAAATGTTCTTTTAGCCTCAATTTTTTCATTTTCACATGGGCAACAGGATAAAATGCATCCTAAAATTTGTTGGGCAATTTCTCCTGAGTACACCGATGCCTCATATGTGGTCATAAACCACTGTTTGGGCGCACGGCAGGGCTCAGAAGGGAAGGAGCGCAATTTGAATTTTAGAGCCAATTTTCCGTTCAAAAAGTGAAATGGCGCTCCTTCACTTCTGAGCCCTGCCGTGCGCCCAAACAGTGGTTTATGACCACATATAAGGTATCGGTGTACTCAGGTGAAATTGCCCAACAAATTTTGGGATGTATTTTATCCCTTTGCCCATGTGAAACTGAAAAAATGTAGGCAAAAAGAATTTTTTTGTGAAAAAAAAGTGTTTTTTTAATTTTTATGAATGAATTTGTGAAGCATCTGGGGGTTCAAAGTGCTCACTATGCATCTAGATACCTTCCTTAGGCGGTCTAGTTTCCAAAATGGGGTCATTTGTGGGGGAGCTCCAATGTGGAGACACACAGGGACCCTCCATACGCGACATGGTATCCGCTAACAATTTGAATGGAAAATGAGCTCAAATTGTTAGCGGACACCATGTCGCGTTTGGAGGGTCCCTGTGTATCTCCACATTGGAGCTCCCCCACAAGTGACCCCATTTTGGAAACTAGACCCCCGAAGGAACGTATCTAGATGCATAGTGAGCACTTTGAACCCCCATATGCTTCAGAAATTCATCCGTAAAAATGAAAAAGCACTTTTTTTTCCACTAAAAAATTATTTTTTCATTATTACGGATCAATTTGTGAAGCATCTGGGGGTTCAAAGTGCTCACTATGTACCTAGATATGTTCCTTTGGGGGTCTAGTTTCCAAAATAGGGTCACTTGTGGGGGAGCTCCAATGTGGAGACACACAGGGACCCTCCAAACGCGACATGGTGTCCGCTAACAATTTGAGCTCATTTTCCATTCAAATTGTTAGCGGACACCATGTCGCGTTTGGAGGGTCCCCGTGTGTCTCCACATTGGAGCTCCCCCACAAGTGACCCCATTTTGGAAACTACACCCCCAAAGGAACATATCTAGATGCATAGTGAGCACTTTCTACCCCCAGGTGCTTCACAAATTGATCTGTAAAAATGAAAAAAGAAAATTTGTGTGGAAAAAAAAAGTGCTTTTTCATTTTTATTGATGAATTTGTGAAGCATCTAGGGGTTCAAAGTGCTCACTATGCATCTAGATATGTTCCTTAGGGGGTCTAGTTTCCGAAATGGGGTCACCTGTGGGGGAGCTCCAATGTGGAGACACACCGGGGCCCTCCAAACGCGACATGGTGTCCGCTAACAATTTGAATGGAAAATGAGCTCAAATTGTTAGCTGACACCATGTCGCGTATGGAGAGCCTCTGTGTGTCTCCGCATTGGAGCTCCCCCACAAGTGACCCCATTTCGGAAACTAGACCCCCAAAGGAACATATCTAGATGCATAGTGAGCACTTTGAACCCCCAGATGCTTCACAAATTGATCCATAATAATGAAAAAATAAATTTTTTGTGGGAAAAAAAAGTGCTTTTTCATTTTTACGGATGAATTTCTGAAGCATATGGGGGTTCAAAGTGCTCACTATGCATCTAGATACGTTCCTTAGGGGGTCTAGTTTCCAAAATGGGGTCACTTGTGGGGGAGCTCCAATGTGGAGACACACGGGGACCCTCCAAACGCGACATGGTGTCCGCTAACAATTTGAATGGAAAATGAGCTCAATTTGTTAGCGGACACCATGTCGCGTTTGGAGGGTCCCCATGTGTCTCCACATTGGAGCTCCCCCACAAGTGACCCCATTTTGGAAACTAGACCCCCAAAGAAACGTATCTAGATGCATAGTGAGCACTTTGAACCCCCAGGTGCTTCAGAAATTCATCCGTAAAAATGAAAAAGCACTTTTTTTCCACAAATAATTTCTTTTTTCATTATTACGGATCAATTTGTGAAGCATCTGGGGGTTCAAAGTGCTCACTATGCATCTAGATACGTTCCTTCGGGGGTCTAGTTTCCAAAATGGGGTCACTTGTGGGGGAGCTCCAATGTGGAGACACACAGGGGCTCTCCATACGCGACATGGTGTCCGCTAACAATTGGAATTGTTAGCGGACACCTTGTAGGATATGAAGAGCCCCTATGTGCCTAAACATTGGAGCTCCCCCACAAGTGACCCCATTTTGGAAACTAGACCGCCCAAGGAACGTATCTAGATGCATAGTGAGCACTTTAAACCCCAGATGCTTCACAAATTGATCCGTAAAAATGGAAAAAGAAACTTTTTGTGGAAAAAAACGTGCTTTTTCATTTTTATGGATGAATTTGTGAAGCATCTGGGAGTTCAAAGTACTCACTATGCATCTAGATACGTTCCTTCGGGGTCTAGTTTCCAAAATGGGGTCACTTGTGGGGGAGCTCCAATGTTCAGGCACACAGGGAGGGGCTCTCCATACCCGACATGGTTTCCGCTAACAATTGGAGCTAATTTTCTATTGAAATTGTTAGCGGACACTATGTCGCATATGGAGAACCCGTGTGCCACCAGCACAAGGGCAACTGGTAGAGTTGGGGTACAGCACCAGAAAATGCCGCCTCTAATGAATGCGCTATTTTCTTGGGTGGCTGTGGGTTGAAATTTGCAGCGTGGGGGACCCACAACATTTGAGTCTCTCCACGCTGAGGATTCCAGTCAGCCAGCTACCAAGTTGTACATGGCTGGCTACAAATACAGCGAAGGCTTTATTTTATTTCTAGAACTAATTCTAGAAAAAAAAATGACGTAGGGCTCCGCCATATTTTTGGTCCAGCCAGGTACAACTTGGCAGCTACAGACTGCCAGCAACCCCCAGCTGCCTCGCTGTACCTGGCTGCAACCAAAAATACAGCGAAGCCCATTTTTTTTTATTTCTAGAACTAATTCTAGAAAAAAAAAATGACGTAGGGCTCCGCCATATTTTTGGTCCAGCCAGGTACAACTTGGCAGCTACAGACTGCCAGCAACCCCCAGCTGCCTCGCTGTACCTGGCTGCAACCAAAAACACAGCGAAGCCCATTTTTTTTTATTTCTAGAACTAATTCTAGAAAAAAAAATGACGTAGGGCTCCGCCATATTTTTGGCCCAGCCAGGTACAACTAGGCAGCTGGGGGCTGGAATCCTCAGCATGGAAAGGCCCAAGCGTTCTGGGCCCCCCATGCTGCGAATTGCAGCCCGCAGCCGCTCCAGAAAATGGCGCATTCATTGAAGCGCCATTTTCTGGCGCTGTACCCATGCTCTTCCAGTTGCCCTGGTGCCGGTGGCGAACTGGGTAATAAAGGGGTTAATGCCAGCTTTTTATTGGCAGCTGGCACTAAGCCCGAGATTCATAATATAGGGCCAATGTTAGACCCGCCATTAGGAATCTCTGGTAAATAGTCAGAAAATACACACATAGAAAAATCTTTTTATTTGAAAAAAAAACACAAACAAAATTCGGACTCCATCTTTATTATGAAGATCCGACGTAGTCCACAACGAAGGTCCCACGACGCTCGATTGCCTCCGACGTAGTCCACAACAAAGGTCCCACGACGCTCGATCGCCTCTGCTCAATCCAGAGACTGCAGCAAGGGATCAAGTGTCCTCTTCCTACAGTCTCAGGGGTCAGAGTTATGGTGCACTGTATGACAATGATCAGTTATACAGTGCACCATGACTATGATCCCAGAGACTATAACAAGAGGACACTTGATCCCTTGTTGCACCCATCCATCCACCTATGCACCCATCATCCACGCACGCACATCCACGTATGCACATCCACGCATGCACACAACCACGCACGCACATCCACGCATGCACACATCCACGCACGCATGCTGACATCCACGTACATCCACACACACATCCACGTACATCCACATCCACGTACACACACATCCACGCACGCACATTCACACACGCACATCCACGCACGCACATCCACGTACGCACATCCACGTACGCACATCCACGTACGCACATCCACGCATGCACACAACCACGCACACACATCCACACGTGCATATCCACGTACGCACATCCACGTACGCACATCCACGTACGCACATCCACGTGCTGACATCCACGCATGCACACAACCACGCACATCCACGCATGCACACATCCACGCACGCATGCTGACATCCACGTACATCCACACACACATCCACGTACATCCACATCCACGTACGCACACATCCACGCACGCACATTCACACACGCACATCCACGTACGCACATCCACGCATGCACATCCACGTACGCACATCCACGTACGCACATCCACGCATGCACACAACCACGCACACACATCCACACATGCATATCCACGTACGCACATCCACGTACGCACATCCACGTACGCACATCCACGTGCTGACATCCACGCATGCACACAACCACGCACACACATCCACACAAGCACATCCACGCACGCACACATCCATCCATCCATCCACCCATCCATCCATCCACCCACCCATCCATCCACCCATCCATCCACCCATCCATCCATCCATCCATTCATTCATTCTTTCATTCTTTCATTCATTCTTTCATTCATTCATACTTACCCAGCGATGAGGAGGAGGAGCCCCTGAGAAGAGGAGGAGCCACACTGCAGAGGAGGCCCGACGGTGCGGGCGGGTGCACCGAGCGTGCAGCCCGCCGGGAATCGGGATAGGTGAGCGGGGCTGGGGACCAGGGATCGGGGACCAGCAGGGAGGAGGAGGGGGCCCTGCAGCTTTGCCGGTGGGCGCAGAAGCCCGCCGGCAAACAAACTGTGCAAGGTGGAGGGCGGGGATGGACGGGAGACAGGGGGGGCTGCACAGGGGACAGGGACAGGACACAGAGGGCTCAGGACACAGGGGGGGCTACAGGACACAGGGGGCTCTGGACACAGGGGGCGGGGACAGGACACAGGAGGGGCTGCACAGGGGACAGGGACCGCACACAGGAGGGGCTGCACAGGGGACGGGGAGAGGACACAGGAGGGGCTGCACAGGGGACGGAGACAGGACACAGGGGGCTCAGGACACAGGGGGGGGGCTACAGGACACAGGGGGAGCTGGACACAGGGGCGGGGACAGGACACAGGGGGAGCTGGAGCATCAGCTCATGGCTGGTGGCTGCGGTGCAACCCGCCCGCAGATAAGAGTGATTGCGGTGGGGGAGGGGGGTGAAGGGGTTAACAGGGGTGCCCACACCTCTGCCCCTAACCCTTGGCTGTCACTGACAGCTTTTAGATTTGAGCTGTCACTGTTCGTTTAGAAGCAGTGACAGTTCAAAGCCATGACGAGTATACTCGTCATGATGCGGGAACTGACATCTTTTCATGACGAGTATACTCGTCATTGGTCGTAAAGAGGTTAATGGCCTTCAGCTCGATTTTGAGTCATGTCAACTTGACAGTAGAACGTTCTGTAGGAAGATCTAACTTATGTAGCCTAGATAGGTACACCGGGGTCTTTTCCAAGCCTAGATAGGTCCAACAGAGTCTTCTCCGAGTCTAGATAGGTTCACCAGGGTGTACCACAAGCCTAGATAGGTCCACCAGATCGATCTTTTCTTGATTGTATCAAGCCATTGGGTTGCTGTTGCTGGTTTTCCTCTTCACCTTGTTCCTTCCATTCTTCCGACCATGATGTCCTTCTCCAGTGATTGCTTTTTTCGTATTATGTGTAGACAAGTCGAGCTTGATGATCTTTGCTTCCAGTGACATTTCTGGCTTGATCTGTTCCAAAATTGATTAGTTTGTCATTCTTGCCATCCATGGTATTAATAACATCCCTCTCCAGCTCCACATTTCGAAGGCGTTGATTCTTCTTCTGTGTTGTCTCTTCATTGTCTAGGTGTCACTTCCACATGTTACTATAAAATAGACCAGACAATGTAGGAGCCGTTTCTTCATCACCAGTGAAATGTTCCTTGATGTGAAGACCTTGTCCAGTGACTTCATTGTTGATTTTCCATAGCTATTCTCCTATTGACTTCTGGTGTCGTTGTTGCGACACCAGAAGTCTTGAGTGATCATTGATCCGAGGAGGTTGACTTCCTTTACAATTTCCAGTTCATCACCGTCCATCTCACATATGTCCCAGTTGTACCTGGCCACAGTACGCATATGTGAAAATATGAGGATGTCTCCAGTGTGAACAAGCCTTTACAGCAATGTTTTCTCCTTCCCAGAGTCAGTCACAGAAGAGATAACTCAGGTGGGGGCTATGTGTTCCAAAACGGCCTGTAAATAGTGACTGGTGACGGAGGCTTTTGAGGATTTGGTGTGCCATCTAGGTGCGCTGCTAGACAGGAAGTTGCCTCCATGGCAGTACGAAACGTGGAAGACAGAGAGAGAGTGTGAAGTGTGGTGAAGTAACGGTCGCAGAAGACAGACCTGTGTGAAGACTGGAGGTAGAGGCCACTATGGGAGAGAATAGACTTCTTAAGTACCGCAGAGGCAGAGAGCTGGGAAGCCGCAGGGTCTAGCTTCCAGTCTCCATTTGTCTCCTACTGAAGTCTCTTGTTCAGGTCTGAGTTACTGTCATGCAGAACCTGCAGCTCTGCAGCCTAAATTGGACTGAGACCCACTCTGCTCTTTGCTGTAGGATTAAATAGGACTCATGGCTATGGGGCTAGTTTCAAGATCTGAGCTGGAGGGAGAGATCCGTCCCACTACCATCCTACAGATCTCTCCAAAAATAAAAGCCTCAATCAGGTTTTCCTAAAAGACTTGGTCAAATAGCTAGACCAAATTCACACTCTTTCATTTTGTGTTGCACCCACAGCAGTAGCTGTGAATAAAACACACTCCAGTAGGTTTCAATGCACAATGCAGGTTTCTGGGGAATACCGTTTATAGCGACCTTCACATATGACACGTGGCATTGCCTCACAGCATGCATAAAATATTAAGTCACTGCCACAGGACTTAGGGTGGAAACGCACTGGCGTGAAAAAAAAGCAGTCCGTTTCTCATCCAGCAGAGTTGGACGAGTGACATCTGCTTTTTGCTCCGTTTTGCATCCAACTGGTATGTGAGTGTCCGACATTTCTCATCCGATCACATCCGAGTGCTGTCCGTGTCCTGTTTTTGTTCTCAGCAGCTATTTACTGTATAATCATTTACAGGAACATTTTACAGTGTTCTCAGCTATAGAATGTAATGTATCAGTGAAAAAACTAATGCCTCTCGGATGGTTCGTGTGCTGTCCGTGATTTTTTCGGACCCATAGACTTGCATTGGTGAGTCTCACGCGTGAATCGCATACTGTCGCAGCGTGTTGCGACTTGTTTCTCGTCCGTGAAGCGTATGAGAAATAAACGCCTGACACTCGCAAAAAGGCTCTATGACATTGAATAACATTAGTCCGACTGCAATACGATAAAATCACGCATTGCAGTCGTCTGGCTTTCACGCCAGTGTGTCTGTACCATTACTGTACCTCTCTGTGAGTACTGATAATGACCCCTAATTACACCACTATACATTGTACTAAGTGCTGCAATACTATACTTCCTGTTAATATATGTGAAAAATTCTGCCCTATTGTACATATAATAAATGGCACCATACAGTATAAATACTTATTGCTAGCCTATAGGTTTAATACTACCACACCACAGAAACTAAAGGGGAACTCCGGGGAGATAACTTTTTTTTTAGTACAATCCCTGCCCTCCTACATGATTAAGCTGAGCTTTCCACTGCGGTTCTAGGATCTATGGGTCACTAATAAATCAATAAAATCATATCTGCTCCTCAGCTCCCACCCCTCCCTTTGGGGACAGAAAAATTCAGCCTTATGCAACAGCAGTGACAGGGGGTGTGTCAGGACGTGGACCCTAAGGGCTCCAGGATCATCGTACATTCCTGCACCCTCATACTTCTGTATGAACAGGAGGCCCCATGGTCACACTACAATCCAGCCCCTGATATATCATCCTATGTAATGTATAAACAGGGTGTTCTCCCTTCAAATAGAAATCATGTCCCCAAGAAGATATAACGACACTGTGGTCCTCTGCTGTACAATGATATGATGGTGCATAATGTGTACTGTCATGTATCAGGCTCGGAGCAGAGGCAGATCACAGGATTGATTGATTCAGCACTGCCATGGTCCCCACTCTCCCATATCAACTCAGTATCTTCCTGTCCCCTGAAACTTTAGCACTGTGCATAACTGAATTTCTCTGTCCCTGAAGATAGGGGGGTCGGTGCTGAGGAGCAGATATGTTTTTATTGATTTATAAGAGATCTAGAGATCCTAGAACTGCAGTGTACAGCTCAGCTTCATCATGTAGGAGGGCAGGGAGTGTATTAAAATATTTTCTCTCCCTGGAGTTCCCCTTAAATAATGACACCATACTTTACTTCTACTATACCGTCAACCTATTTAATGCCGCTATACTGTAATGTTGCCATACAGTACACTCCTTGCATTAAGCTGCTATTACCTATTCATCTACTACATCTTAACACAACAAAAGTAGTTCAGAACAGTCGTCAACAAAGGAGAAGAGTCACAAGTCCAAACCGGTGGTGAAACCGATGCAGCAAACAGGGAGAAATGTGGGCCAAAGGCAGAGTCCAAACACCAGGACCTCTGACAAACATTTACTGACTGAAGAAATGGAGGATAAGGCAGGATCCAAAAACTGAACAATGCCAGTAAGGGGTATCTAATAAAATCGCACTGTGTCCAACATAGAGAGATGAAGACAAATAAAGGATTGGACCTAATTCTCCCCATAATACCCCCCATAGGAGCACCCCGTATAGGCATCCATAAAGACGTCCCAAAAAAGCAAAGCGGATTTGTCAGGAGCCCGAAGGGTCATCGTGCTTTTCTATTGCTATGACCATGAGGATTAATGAGGTTTACTTATATAAAAGTGGACAACCCCTTCAATAAGCTTTTCATCACTATTCATAAATATTCTTCATATTGGTGACGTATGACTAGATGTTCCCTGTTATGCCCCGTATATTATCGCAATGTGCACCAAGTGTGCTAAAAATACATATATTACCATAATATACATATAAATAATGCTGCCATACTGTACACATATCTAATACCAACACATAATTCATATAAATAATATTGCCATACTGTACACATATCTAATACCAACATAACATTCATATAAATAATGCTGCCATACTGTACACATATCTAATACCAACATAACATTCATATATAATAATGCTGCCATACTGTACACATGTCTAATACCAACATAGCATTCATTTATAATAATGCTGCCATACTGCATACATATCTAATACCAACATAACATTCATATAAATAATGCTGCCATACTGCATACATATCTAATACCAACATAGCATTCATATATAATAATGCTGCCATACTGTACACATGTCTAATACCAACATAGCATTCATATATAATAATGCTGCCATACTGCATACATGTCTAATACCAACATAACATTCATATAAATAATGCTGCCATACTGTACACATATCTAATACCAACATAACATTCATATAAATAATGCTGCCATACTGTACACACGTATAACACCAACATAGCATTCGTATATAATAATGCTGCCATACTGTACACATGTCTAACACCAACATAGCATTCGTATATAATAATGCTGCCATACTGTACACATGTCTAACACCAACATAGCATTCATATATAATAATGCTGCCATACTGTACACATGTCTAACACCAAAATAGCATTCATATATAATAATGCTGCCATACTGTACACATGTCTAACACCAACATAGCATTCATATATAATAATGCTGCCATACTGTACACATGTCTAACACCAAAATAGCATTCATATATAATAATGCTGCCATACTGTACACATATCTAATATCAACATAGCATTCATATATAATGCTGCCATACTGTACACATATCTAATACCAACATAGCATTCATATATATTAATGCTGCCATACTGTACACATGTCTAACACCAACATAGCATTCATATATAATAATGCTGCCATACTGTACACATATCTAACACCAACATAACATTCATATATAATAATGCTGCCATACTGTACACATGTCTAATACCAACATAGCATTCATATATAATAATGCTGCCATACTGTACACATGTCTAATACCAACATACCATTCATACAAATAATGCTGTCATACTGTACACGTCACCAACATTTCATATAAAATATGCTGCCATACTGTACTCATATCTAATACCAAAACAGAATTCATATAAATAATGCTGCCATACTGTACACATAACTAACACCAACATAACATTCATATATAATAATGCTACCATACTGTACACGTGTCTAACACCAACATAACATTCATATAAAATATGCAGTCATACTATACACATAACTAATACCACAAAACACTGCATATAAATAATGATGCCATACTGTACACCAAAGTATTGTCACCGTAACAACACATCACTCAACTCACATGTATTAATAATCATCAGACCCTATGTCATAACAGGTTACATGTTGGTTATTATTTGGGAATTGTATGGCGGTATTATTTAGGCCCTGATTCCACTGTATTGGCTCTAGCAGTGAAGACAACAGTAATCTGCAGCAACAAGAAAAGAGAAGCATCTGCAGAATCCGGTTCGGGGGCTGTTTGTTTAGGTGATCTATAATTTGTACCGTATAGGGGTCTGGTGTATGGAGGTCTAGTGTATGGAGGTCTGGTGTATGGGGGTCTGGTGTATGGGCATCTGGTGTATGGGGGTCTGGTGTATGGGGATCTGGTGTATGGAGGTCTGGTGTATGGGGATCTGGTGTATGGGGGTCTGGTGTATGGGGATCTGGTGTATGGGGATCTGGTGTATGGGGGTCTGGTGTATGGGGGTCTGGTGTATGGGGATCTGGTGTATGGCGGTCTGGTGTGAGGAGGTCTGGAGTGGGGAGGTCTGGACTGTGAAGGTCTGGTGTATGGGGGTCTGGTGTGTGAAGGTCTGGAGTGTGGGGGGTCTGGTGTGCGGGGGTCTGGTGTGTGGGGGGTCTGGTGTGTGGAGGTCTGGAGTGTGGAGGTATGGAGTGTGGGGGTCTGGAGTGCGGGGAACTGGTGTATAGGGGTCTGGTGTATGGAGGTCTGGTTTTTGGGGTCTGGAGTGTGGAGGTCGGGTGTATGGGGGTCTGGTGTATAGGGGTCTGGAGTGTGGAGGTCTGGTGTTTGGGGGTCTGGTGTGTGGGGGTCTGGAGTATGGAGGTCTGGAGTGTGGAGGTCTGGAGTGTGGGGTCTGGTGTGTGGGGGTCTGGTGTGTGGAGGTCTGGGTGTGGAGGTCTGGAGTGTGGGGTCTGGTGTGTGGGGTCTGGAGTGTGGGGTCTGGTGTGTGGGGTCTTGGAGTGTGGAGGTCTGGTGTGTGGAGGTCTGGAGTGTGGAGGTCTGGATGTGTGGGGTCTGGAGTGTGGGTCGGTGTTGGGTTGGTGTTGGAGGTCTGGGTGTTGGGGTCTGGTGTGGAGGTGTCTGGTGTGTGGAGGTCTGGGTGTGGGGGTCTGGAGTGTGGAGGTCTGGAGTGTGGAGGTCTGGTGTGTGGGGTCTGGTTTGTGTGGGTCTGGGTGTGGAGGTCTGGAGTGTGGAGGTCTGGAGTGTGTGGAGGTCTGGAGTGTGGGGTCTGGTGTGTGTGGGGTCTGGAGTGTGGAGGTCTGGTGTGTGGAGGTCTGGAGTGTGGGGTCTGGAGTGTGGGTTGGAGTGTGGGTCTGGTGTGTGGGGTCTGGTGTTTTGGGGTCTTGGAGTGTGGAGGTCTGGTGTGTGGAGGTCTGGAGTGTGGAGGTCTGGTGTGTGGAGGTCTGGAGTGTGGAGGTCTGGAGTGTGGAGGTTGTTGGTGTGGAGGTCTGGAGTGTGGAGGTCTGGGTGGAGGTCTGGTGTTTTGGGGTTTGGAGTGTGGAGGTCTGGTGTGTGGAGGTCTGGAGTGTGGAGGTCTGGAGTGTGGAGGTCTGGAGTGTGGGGGTCTGGTGTTTTGGGGTTTGGAGTGTGGAGGTCTGGTGTGTGGAGGTCTGGAGTGTGGAGGTCTGGAGTGTGGAGGTCTGGAGTGTGGGGTCTGGTGTTTTGGGGTTTGGAGTGTGGAGGTCTGGTGTGTGGAGGTCTGGAGTGTGGAGGTCTGGTGTGTGGAGGTCTGGAGTGTGGAGGTCTGGTGTGTGGAGGTCTGGTAGTGTGGAGGTCTGGTGTGTGGAGGTCTGGAGTGTGGGGTCTGGAGTGTGGAGGTCTGGTGTGTGGAGGTCTGGAGTGTGGAGGTCTGGAGTGTGGAGGTCTGGAGTGTGGAGGTCTGGAGTGTGGGGGTCTGGTGTGTGGAGGTCTGGAGTGTGGGGTCTGGTGTGTGGAGGTCTGGAGTGTGGGGTCTGGAGTGTGGAGGTCTGGAGTGTGGAGGTCTGGTGTGTGGGAGGTCTGGAGTGTGGAGGTCTGTGTGGTTGTGGGTCTGGAGTGTGGGGGTCTGGAGTGTGGAGGTCTGGTGTGTGGAGGTCTGGAGTGTGGAGGTCTGGAGTGTGGAGGTCTGGAGTGTGGAGGTCTGGAGTGTGGGGGTCTGGAGTGTGGAGGTCTGGAGTGTGGAGGTCTGGAGTGTGGGGGTCTGGTGTTTTGGGGTTTGGAGTGTGGAGGTCTGGTGTGTGGAGGTCTGGTGTATGGGGGTCTGGAGTGTGGAGGTCTGGAGTGTGGAGGTCTGGAGTGTGGAGGTCTGGAGTGTGGGGTCTGGTGTGTGGAGGTCTGGTGTGTGGAGGTCTGGGTGTGGAGGTCTGGAGTGTGGAGGTCTGGTGTGTGGAGGTCTGGAGTGTGGAGGTCTGGTGTGTGGGGGGTCTGGAGTGTGGAGGTCTGGTGTTTTGGGGTTTGGAGTGTGGAGGTCTGGTGTTTTGGGGTTTGGAGTGTGGAGGTCTGGGTGTTTTGGAGGTCTGGAGTGTGGAGGTCTGGTGTGTGGAGGTCTGGAGTGTGGAGGTCTGTGTGTGGTGGAGGTCTGGTGTGTGGAGGTCTGGAGTGTGGAGGTCTGGTGTGTGTGGAGGTCTGGAGTGTGGAGGTCTGGTGTGTGGAGGTCTGGTGTGTGGAGGTCTGGTGTGTGGAGGTCTGGAGTGTGGAGGTCTGGGTGTGGGAGGTCTGGAGTGTGGAGGTCTGGAGTGTGGAGGTCTGGAGTGTGGAGGTCTGGAGTGTGGAGGTCTGGAGTGTGGAGGTCTGGAGTGTGGAGGTCTGGTGTTTTGGGGTTTGGAGTGTGGAGGTCTGGTGTTTTGGGGTTTGGAGTGTGGAGGTCTGGAGTGTGGAGGTCTGGTGTGTGGAGGTCTGGAGTGTGGAGGTCTGGAGTGTGGAGGTCTGGAGTGTGGAGGTCTGGAGTGTGGAGGTCTGGTGTTTTGGGGTTTGGAGTGTGGAGGTCTGGTGTTTTGGGGTTTGGAGTGTGGAGGTCTGGTGTGTGGAGGTCTGGAGTGTGGAGGTCTGGTGTGTGGAGGTCTGGAGTGTGGAGGTCTGGTGTGTGGAGGTCTGGAGTGTGGAGGTCTGGTGTGTGGGGTCTGGTGTGTGGAGGTCTGGTGTGTGGAGGTCTGGTGTGTGGAGGTCTGGAGTGTGGAGGTCTGGTGTGTGGAGGTCTGGAGTGTGGAGGTCTGGTGTGTGGGGTCTGGTGTTTTGGGGTCAGGTGTGTGGTAGAGGTCTGGTGTGTGGGGGTCTGGAGTGTGGAGGTCTGGAGTGTGGGGGTCTGGTGTGTGGAGGTCTGGTGTGTGGGGTCAGCTCGTCAGTGATGACTCCGGGCTCTCGGTCACACTGTGCGGTTTCCTCTCTGCTCAGGAGACTCCATTGAAGAGAGAGACAACAACACTGCGGCCGTTATCTTCCTGGGCGCCCACCGCCGCCGCCGCACGCCATTGGCTGGCCGCGCTGTCAATCACAGGTACAGGTGGGCGGGGACTATAGCGGCACGTAGGAACACAGCAGACACACGGCGGCTGCAGAGCAGGAGGAGGAGAGCGGGGGCTGCAGAGCGACAACCCCGGGGACACCGCCTGACCACAGAGCCTGCACCGGACACAGCCTGACCACAGACCCCGCTCCACCTGCACTGACCCCCGGCTGCAGGAGGTGAGTGACCCCCCGCCGTCTGCTCTGCAGGATGGAGGTGTCTGCAGGATAAGCCGCCATGCAAAGCACCAGCGACCAAAAGATCTGCCTTTATCTATCAGTGTCCACTTAGGGGGTCTGCTCCAGGGGTCTGTGTGCCCACTTAGGGGGGGGGGTCTGTGTGCCCACTTAGGGGGTCTGTGTGCCCACTTAGGGGGTCTGTGTGCCCACTTAGGAGGTCTGCTCTGGGGTCTGTGCCCACTTAGGGGGTCTGTGCCCACTTAGGGGGTCTGTGCCCACTTAGGGGGTCTGTGCGCCCACTTAGGGGGTCTGTGCCCATTTAGGAGGTCTGCTCTGGGGTCTGTGCCCACTTAGGGGGTCTGTGCCCATTTAGGAGGTCTGCTCTGGGGTCTGTGCCCTCTTAGGGGGTCTGTGCCCACTTAGGGGGTCTGTGCCCACTTAGGGGGTCTGTGCCCACTTAGGGGGTCTGTGCGCCCACTTAGGGGGTCTGTGCCCATTTAGGAGGTCTGCTCGGGGGTCTGTGCCCACTTAGGGGGTCTGTGCCCATTTAGGAGGTCTGCTCTGGGGTCTGTGCCCTCTTAGGGGGTCTGTGCCCTCTTAGGGGGTCTGTGCCCACTTAGGGGGTCTGTGCCCACTTAGGGGGTCTGTGCCCATTTAGGAGGTCTGCTCTGGGGTCTGTGCCCTCTTAGGGGGTCTGTGCCCTCTTAGGGGGTCTGTGCCCACTTAGGAGGTCTGTGCCCATTTAGGAGGTCTGCTCTGGGGTCTGTGCCCTCTTAGGGGGTCTGTGCCCTCTTAGGGGGTCTGTGCCCACTTAGGAGGTCTGTGCCCACTTAGGAGGTCTGTGCCCACTTAGGGGGTCTGGGTCTGCTCTGGGGTCTGTGCCCACTTAGGGGGGGTCTGTGCCCACTTAGGGGGGGTCTGTGCCCACTTAGGGGGGGTCTGTGCCCACTTAGGGGGGGTCTGTGCCCACTTAGGGGGGGTCTGTGCCCACTTAGGGGGTCTGCTCTGGGGTCTGTGCCCACTTAGGGGGTCTGTGCCCACTTAGGGGGTCTGTGCCCACTTAGGGGGTCTGTGCCCACTTAGGGGGTCTGTGCCCACTTAGGGGGTCTGTGCCCACTTAGGGGGTCTGCTCTGGGGTCTGCTCCGGGGGTCTGTATCCATTCAGTTAGAGGTAGACATATCATTGGTGCAGCCTGTGCAGCCAATCAGGGGCCCATTTCAACATCCAAAGTAGTTGGAATTGTGTATATTGATGAGCTATAGAACTGCACAGGGGCCCAGTAAACTATTCTTGCACAGGGGCCCTTTTATGTCTGTGTCCGCCGGTGCATTTAGGGGGTTTGCTCTGGAGTCTGTATCCATTTAGGATTTCAGCTCTGTCTTCATTTAGGAGTTCTGCTCTATCTATCTTGCACACATATCTTTGTATATATGTTTCTGCAGTCCCATGTAAAACATCTCCATATCTATGCCTTTGCAACAAATAAAGGTCAGCTCTGCTACATCCCATGGTTGCAGCAGAGCTGAGTTTATCGGTTATTTCCCTGTTTTCGTACTTCTCAGTGAAAACCAGCGGACACTTTCTGTTGCGCAGTATAGCACTCTCTTCCCCCTAGCTCCCCATCACTGGTCTCCTCTCCTCCTCTGGTGTTGGGGTCGTTTCCTCGGCTGCACGTTTTCTTTATTATTGTTATGATTTTTCTTGGTGGTTAAACAGGAAATGTCGGCGTCCTGCCTCATGTTCCTCTGACTCATGTGGATTTTTGCTGATCCCGGCTCAGACGGGGTGAAGTTTATAAATTGTGAAGGAAGTGTGTGATGCACTTAAAGGGTAGGTGAGAACTTAGTCATCGGTGGGGGTCCGACCTCTCGGATACGCCAAAACAGGGCACTTTCATCATTATTTGGATGGAGGACCGTGGACTTGTCGGACTGCCGCTCCATTTATTCCTTATGGTGCTGTCGGAGCAGTGTATTCAGCTCCAGTAGAAGTTGAGCATGAGCGCTGCCGCTCTTTTTTGGTGATCAGTGCAGTCGGACTCCCGTCAATCTATCCCTCGTGGGTAAGTGATCATTTTTTCCTGTGGAAAATTCCTTTAAGCTGACCACAAATCTAAAGGATGGGACCGACGTCTTCCATGGGGACGTTGGGAGACCCCTATAGACGTTAGTCAGCCGATAAGCAAAACCCCAACTCTAACGCCTCAATTTCCCTTATGGCGGGTTTACACGCCGCGATATCGGCGTCCAACTCCGATCCAACTCCGACAAAAAGTCACGTGGTTCGGGAGTTGGACCCGATATCGTTTGCGCGTTGTACGGTTTGAACGTACAATGCGATGCTGGAACGATGCCAAAACGATATCGGGGTTGAATGAGCGTGCTATTCAACCGCCCTATATCGGATGGCCGTTGTAGCCGCATCGTCCCGTGTGACAGCCCAACTCCGATCTGTACGCCGACGCTACCCATTAACTCCCATGTTAAATGGTCGTTACTGGGTTGGTGGGCGTACACATCGGAGGGACGTTGTTTCCCGATATCGCAGCGTGTAAACCGCCGATGCGATATCGCGAAAAGCGCTCAAAAAATGCGCGCTCCCGTGCCGTTGCCTACGATATCGCCCAGATATCGGGACGTGTAAACCCACCATTAATTTGACTCCGAACTTACCAAAATGGACTACTCCGCTGGTAGTGATATCTAATCACTACCGAAAAGACATACAGACTTCATGGAGGGCGTCTTGACACACCTCGATAGACCGAGGGGTTAGCACCTAAGAAGCAGCAACTCTTGCTCTAGGCGAGAATACAACATACTTGCCCATCCATCTCGGAGCAAATCCCCTCCTAAATATGCTTGAAAAACTCTAGTTTTTATAAGAAATCCACTTTATTGCTCAAACTATAGATTTTTAAGGTTTGTTGCTTCTCCCACAGAGGTTTTAAAAAAAAAACAATAGGTGGGAAAAAGAAAGTCCATGTCCCTTCTTTTGAAGAGGATTCTGAAGGAAACCTTTCCAAACTAAGCATTGTCCAATCAGAAGTCTAATGGTGGGTTTACACACACCAATCATTGTATCCAATCTCTGAACCAATCTCTGGTTGCAGTGAAATCATGGACACATAGTTCCATTTTGTGGCTGTGTACAACATGGAGCAATCTGTCCATGATTTCACTGCAACCAGAGATTGGTTCAGAGATTGGATACAATGATTGGTGTGTGTAAACCCACCATAAAAAGTGTTTTTGGAACTGCTTCAGGAAAAGGAAGAACTCCCCCGAAACTGGAGTGTTTCATAAACTATGTGCACACACAGTTTTTTGGGAAGGCTTTGGAGCAAAAACCTTAACGGAAACTCTCCAAATTCTTGACAATATGGAGTATCTGGTCCGTGGCTATGATCACTTGGAGACTTTATGTACAGTTTTGTTTTGTTTTTTTTTGAGTGGAAACTGAGCCATTCCTACAGATTGCACAACAAACCACTCGAGACAGGGTGGGAAGTAACGCGGGATCAATTACGGCCAACCCACCTGGCGGAATCCTCCGAGCGGGCTGCATGTATGCCACCCGTTTACCTCTTAGGCCACGGTCACACGTTGAGTATTTGGTGAATTTTTTACCTCAGCATTTGTAAGGTAAAACCAGGAGTGGAACATTCAGAGGAAAAGTATAATAGAAACACGTCACCACTTCTGTATTTATCACCCACTCCTGGTTTTGGCTATAAATCCTGAGGTAAAAAACTCACCAAATACTCAGCGTCTGCACGTGGCCTTAACGGTTTCACGCCTTCCTGAACTCTCTATGCAAAGTTCTTTTCAATTTTCCCTCAGTGTAGTTGTCAGTTATCCGTCTCAAGCTGATATTAGATGGAGTTCACCACCTGCTCTGGGAAACATTCACAAACAACCCAACTCTGGGGAGACTAGGTCTTGCTGTGACGGGCTGCCGGCCTACCACCATGCACGATGGGGGGATGGCTGTCGGCCTCACCGTCCATGGGGAGGACGGCTGCTGGCTCAACACTGTCCATGACTGAGGTAGGGGGCAGCTGCTGGCCCACCACCGTCCATCATTGGGGGCCAGCTGCCGGCCCACCACCATCCACGGCGTGGGAGGACTGCTGCCAGCGTACCACTGTCAACAACTGGGGGGATGGCTGCCTGCCCACCACCGTCCACAACTGGGGGAATGGACGGCTGCCTGCCCACCACTGTCCATGGCGAGGGGGGACTGCTTGCCTGCTCACCACCGTCCACAACGGGGGGGAATCATCCATGGGTGTTAGTGATGTCTGCATGTTCCGGTCTCGCGTGTGCCACATTTCCCAACGCCCGCCAGGCAGGCAGGATTTTGGCAGAAATCCTTGTCTGCCCACAGGAAACTTCTTGCTCTGTCTGAAAACCCGGCCTCACAATACAGGCCCCTTCTGTGCATGAGTAACCCTATGTCAAAGACCTTGTCACTTGCCCGTTGGTCCTCTTCTCCACCTGTCAGGTGTTCTGGATCGGCAGTAGGTCAAGATTCCTCGAGGACACCTCTGATCTCAACCAGATGAGGCCATGTCATGCGCCTGGTGGAGACCCGTCTTCAGTGCGCAAACTGTACACCTCTTTTTTTTTTTTTTTTTTTTTTTAGGGGATTTGGTACGTTTTCACTCAGTTTCTGTTCCAAAAACTCAGCCAAAAGATACCGTGTGCATGTAGTCATGGAGTAGATTTCTCATGGTTTTTGGAACTCCTCAAACAAAACGTCATCTGCACAAATCCTTACAGGGCAGATATTCGTGCAATGATCGGAGTATTTTGTTGTGAGTGGATCTTCTCAAAACAGCCTTCACATTGCTCATCATTTTAATGTTAATTCACTTCCCTGTTTGTATCGTCAGTGTTTGGAGCATTTTTTTTTATTTATTTTTCCCTGAAAAAGCTTGTAAAACATGTCTAGTGTGAAAAATAAAGTTCATGTCACTCCCTGGTGGACTTCACCTGGAAGCTACTCTATATTTCGCACATCACGTCAGGAATCTGCCCAGACTCCTTCAATAAACTCTTCAAAACCTCTTCAGGAAAATAAGGTTATGTGCACACCACGTGTTTTTTAGGCAGATTCCTCTTGAGCAAGTACTATAAGGAATAGAAACTTCTGGTCCATTCTTTCAGCGCCTTCTGTTGTTGGATGTCTCAAAAATGCCTCGGCACCTACCCTCTACTCCCCAAAAAACTCCCCTTTAAGAGGAGCATTACCTGACGTGGCTTTGGAGCACTTAAAAAAACTCAGGACAGAGGGTCATCCAAGATGTATTCTGTGGAAACAGCCGTATGTTGGCCTCGTAGTCACCTTGGAGGAGGTTTTCTGTCCGGAGGTAACTCCAAAATGATCTTATGTATATGGGGGCTTTTATTATTATTATTTATATAGCGCTATTAGGTTCCATGGCGCTTTACATGTGAAAGGGCAGACAAGGACAAGAACGTAAAATGACGACAATTGAATCATACAGGTACAGTAGGGCATAGGATCCTGTCCACGAGGGCTCAGTCTATAGGGGATGGGTGGGGAGACAGTAGTAGGGGGAGAGGTGAGGGTGAGGTGGTGCAGGGATAGGTGTCAGTGTGGGTTATAGGCTTGAAGGAAGAGGTGGGTCTTCAGGTTTTTCTTGAAGGTTTCCTGGGTAGGGGAGTGTCTGATGTGATGGGGAGAGAGTTCCAGAGTACGGCGGATGCATGAGAGAAGTCTTGCATGCAGTTGTGTGAGGAGGAAATGCGAGGGGAGAAGAGAAGGAGTTCTTGAGAGGAGCGCAGGTTGCGTGAGGGGAGGTATCGGGAGACCAGGACAGAGATGTATGGAGGGGACAGGTTGTGGATGGCTTAGGGTTAGGGTTATGAACCAGGATCTCTGGGAAGTGGGGAGACAGGGGAGTAGCTGGAGACCGGTGGATGAGTCGGGCAGCGGAATTGAGGATAGATTGGAGAGGTGCGAGGGAGGTAGCAGGGAGGCCGGTGAGCAGAAGGTTGCAGTAGTTGAGACGGGAGATGATGAGGGCGTCAACAAGTGTTTTAGCAGTGTCTTGGTCACGGAAAGAGCAGATTCGGGCAATGTTTCTGACCTGAAGTCGGCAGGCGAGGGCTTGGAGGAGAGGGAAGAGTCGAGAATCACCCCGAGGCACTTGCCGTGGGGGAAAGATGAGGGTGTGTAGTCGCTGACAGTGACGGATAGGTCGGGAAGGGGGGAAGACAATGACCTCAGTCTTGTCCATGTTAGTTATGGTTAAAGTATACCGAACCTGCCAATTTCAGCAGGGCAGCTATTGTGTATTCGGAGTCCTCCCAACTTCTCCCGAAAGATTATGTAAGGGCAGATAAGGGTCGGGCAATTAGAATTGTTATCCCAGCAACTTACTCCGCACTCCCCATAGAGAGCACTGAACCCTCAACTCCGTACAGTTGTCGGTGTATAGCCAGCTTAACTCTAGAGCGCTGTGTATTTGATTGAGTCACTTCACCTTTTAGTAAGGGGTTAGGTCCATGATCTTTATTCATTTAGGGGTTGTGCTCTGGAGTCTATCCATTTAGGGGTTGTGCTCTGAGGTCTGTATCCATTTAGGGGTTGTGCTCTGAGGTCTGTATCCATTTAGGGGTTGTGCTCTGAGGTCTGTATCCATTTAGGGGTTGTGCTCTGGGAGTCTGTATCCATTTAGGGGTTGTGCTCTGGGAGTCTGTATCCATTTAGGGGTTGTGCTCTGGGAGTCTGTATCCATTTAGGGGTTGTGCTCTGGGAGTCTGTATCCATTTAGGGGTTGTGCTCTGGGAGTCTGTATCCATTTAGGGGTTGTGCTCTGGGAGTCTGTATCCATTTAGGGGTTGTGCTCTGGGAGTCTGTATCCATTTAGGGGTTGTGCTCTGGGAGTCTGTATCCATTTAGGGGTTGTGCTCTGGGAGTCTGTATCCATTTAGGGGTTGTGCTCTGGGAGTCTGTATCCATTTAGGGGTTGTGCTCTGGGAGTCTGTATCCATTTAGGGGTTGTGCTCGCTCTGGGAGTCTGTATCCATTTAGGGGTTGTGCTTGCTCTGGGAGTCTGTATCCATTTAGGGGTTGTGCTTGCTCTGGGAGTCTGTATCCATTTAGGGGTTGTGCTTGCTCTGGGAGTCTGTATCCATTTAGGGGTTGTGCTCGCTCTGGGAGTCTGTATCCATTTAGGGGTTGTGCTCGCTCTGGGAGTCTGTATCCATTTAGGGGTTGTGCTCCTTTTGGGGGTCTGTATCCATTTAGGGGTTGTGCTCGCTCTGGGAGTCTGTATCCATTTAGGGGTTGTGCTCGCTCTGGGAGTCTGTATCCATTTAGGGGTTGTGCTCCCTCTGGGGGTCTGTATCCATTTAGGGGTTGTGCTCCCTCTTGGGGGTATGTAGCCATTTAGGGGTTGTGCTCCCTCTTGGGGGTATGTAGCCATTTAGGCATTTTGCTTTGGGGGCTGTAGGCATTTAGGGGATCATCTGTTACATAGACCGGAACGATCAGCTCTGCTCTCGATGACAGAAGAACTGCCTGAATCCTCTTAACAAGAGCTTATCTCTCTTCCAAAAAAAAAAAAAAAAAACCCTAGGAGTCTGTTCACACAATGTCTTATGGACCCGCATAGTTTTTGCTATGGGAAGTGAAAAAATACAGTGGTAATTTTTTTTATTTGCTATAAAACATAATGGTAACTTCTAAGCGGACACCACCAGAAGAATGGATAGGTCACTACTATTGACAGCTTTGACCAAAAATTTCTTATAGTCCCGCAACAAAAAGTTATGCCAATTACACAGTTAAGAAAAAAATCAAATAAAATTAGCAAGTTATTAGACAAAAAAATAAGGTTTTCTCCTATTTTTATGATAGAGGAAACCTTGCCTACACCTGATACCCATAGTGATCTTGAGATCTGAGCTGAATGGTGCACAAGGCTGTAGTGTCCTGAGATCTGGGCTGAATGTTGCACGTGGCCTCGGTGATCCTGAGATCTGGGCTGAATGTTGCACGTGGCCTCGGTGATCCTGAGATCTGGGCTGAATGTTGCACGTGGCCTCGGTGATCCTGAGATCTGGGCTGAATGTTGCACGTGGCCTCGGTGATCCTGAGATCTGGGCTGAATGTTGCACGTGGCCTCGGTGATCCTGAGATCTGGGCTGAATGTTGCACGTGGCCTCGGTGATCCTGAGATCTGGGCTGAATGTTGCACGTGGCCTCGGTGATCCTGAGATCTGGGCTGAATGTTGCACGTGGCCTCGGTGATCCTGAGATCTGGGCTGAATGTTGCACGTGGCCTCGGTGATCCTGAGATCTGGGCTGAATGTTGCACGCGGCCTCGGTGATCCTGAGATCTGGGCTGAATGTTGCACGCGGCCTCGGTGATCCTGAGATCTGGGCTGAATGTTGCACGCGGCCTCGGTGATCCTGAGATCTGGGCTGAATGTTGCACGCGGCCTCGGTGATCCTGAGATTCGGGCTGAATGTTGCACGCGGCCTCGGTGATCCTGAGATTCGGGCTGAATGTTGCACGCGGCCTCGGTGATCCTGAGATCCGGGCTGAATGTTGCACGTGGCCTCGGTGATCTTGAGATCCGGTCGGAATAGTGCATGTGCCAGGCCTCCACTCCACTCATTGTTTATAGGATTGCCAGAGAAAATGGATCACTGACAGTCCCATAGATGATGAATAGAATAGAGGTGTGCGAGCGCCCAGGATAGGGGTAAGAGCCCGGATCTCAGGTTTCTTGTGGAATCCAGGAAAAGGCAAGTTATCCCCTATCCTATTACTAGGCATTAACTTGATTTTTTTTTTTTAGGGGAATAACCCTTTAAGACCTGAATAGTCCTTGTGGACATCACACAGCCTCGGAGAATTTGGATGTGGCAGAGGCGCTGAGTTTATCATTTAGCGATTCTTCCTATGGCGAGCAGTGATGTTTTTTTCCCAAGTGCGTTGGGGGGTATATGAGTTATCTGAAGGTCGTGAATAAGAGCTGAGCAACATATTCAGCTTTGCTACATCTGTCCATATATCTCTCTGTATGGGCGTGTACTAGCATTGAATAAACCTTCTCCATACACCCAGCTTTACTGTACCCTGTACATGAGGTTTCACATATTGACTTTATATATGGAGCGTGTTGGATGCTGCACAATTCGGCCTCAGGCTTTTTTTTTTTTCCTTGTTCAAATCCACGTGCCTGATATTCTGGGTTCACAAATGTCAGATACTATTAAGAGAGAGCGATGCCTGCACGTGTACAATATGGACGTTCCGTCACTTCAAATACATCGCCAAATTTTAAAGAGGTATGCTTATCCCGTAATGTATCACTAGGGCATGCAATACTGTTATGATTATGGGGGGTCTGGCTTTTGGGGCTGATGTGACTTATTTTTTACATAGATCCTAACCAACCAGCTGTGTTTTAAAAAAAAAAAGAAAAAAATCGAAAGTGGCTATGGAGTTGGTAAGTCAAACTCCCGACTCCACCAAAATGGGCACCGACTTCACTCCCCTGCTTAAAAAATCTATTTTCATGTTGTATTAAGAACCCTAAATCACAAATAAAAGCCAAATCCACCTCTGGAGGTCTCAAGGGTGTAATGCTCTATTTCCCCTGTGGAGGCTCTGTAGAGGAATTGAATAGCTGCTACGCTTTTAAAGGGAAACTCCCAAATAGTCAAATTGACTATACGCATTAAATTTTAAGAGCTGAGTGAAGTCTAGGGATGTGATTGTAGAATTTTCGATACTATGGATAAGTCTAGGGAATAATCTATGTCTTGTTCTCAATCAGGTGAAGACCTTCAAGCATTCCTTTTGCCGTGAAGAAGTGATCCACCACACATCTCAAAATGTCCAAATATAAACTGGTAATGCTGAGGCACGGGGAGGGCGCCTGGAACATCGAGAACAGATTTTGCAGTTGGGTTGACCAAAAGTTGAGCGAGGATGGACTCCGAGAAGCTGAAGCGTGTGGAAAGCACTTAAAATCTCTGGGATTTGAGTTTGACCTGGTCTTCACGTCAATCCTGAGTCGCTCCATCCAGACGGCTTGGCTCATAATGCGAGAACTGGGGCAAGAATGGGTACCGTTACGGAGTTCATGGCGGCTCAACGAGAGACATTACGGGGCCCTCATCGGTCTCAACCGGGCGGAGCTGGCCTTAAACCACGGAGAAGAGCAGGTGAAGCTCTGGAGAAGGAGTTACGACGTCGCGCCTCCCCCCATTCACGAGAGTCACCCTTACTATCAGGAGATCCATACGGATCGGAGGTACACATTTTGTGACATACAGAAGGATAAGCTGCCCAAATCTGAGAGTTTGAAACAAGTTCTGGAACGGCTCCTTCCCTTCTGGAATGAGGAGATCGCACCCGAGATCAAAAAAGGGAAAAGTGTCCTCATATCAGCGCATGGAAACAGCACAAGAGCTTTATTAAAACATTTGGAAGGTACGATGGCTTTATTTTATTACACTCCTTTAATCTGGCATCTGATTATTCAGCATTATAGAAACCAATGTGGAAACTCATCTAAAATGTAGTCTTCCGTTAGTCCCAAATGTTTTGCTAATCATTCTCCATCTGTTCCATTATGCTTGTATATTTTATTTAAGTTTATGTAATAATTTCCTCACAAAATTAGGAGTACACGAATAGCTTTGCAGTGCTCAATTAATAATACCGACATACATTGATTAAATACCAGCTCCTTAAAGGGGTTCTTCCCATCTTCATGAATGGATATTTTTGGATAGTGCTTGTAAATATTAGCAATTTTGCAATTTACATCTATTTAAAATTTTCATCCGTTTTTTAGATATGAACAATTTTTAATTTTTGTTTACATCTCCTTTCCTAGGCAACCAATTGTAACTAAAAAGAAATTGTTTAATATTTCAAGAACGGATAACAATTTTAATAGGCAGTAAATTGCAAAACTGCTTGTTTTTACAAGGACTATCTGAAAATACCCATATACAAAAAAAGAAATAACCCCTTTAAATGTGCGGAAATATAATAAATGTCTGATAGCGGCATATCCCATTGTTTGGACGATCATATATATATTTTACTTTTACAAAATGATACGTCCCCCAAATGCAGTGTCCTTTTTCCAAGTATGTTGTAAAGGACACTGGTTACAAGATTGTTTTTACAGGTTTGGCTGTTGGCAGCAGCTGTCTCGGATCCTTGGGCGGGCATCGAGTTTTTTCGTTTTCCATTTTTTTTTTACCTTTTAATGCCCCTTTTGTTTCGGTTGGCAGCATGACACAAGCCTAAGCTTGGATGATCACTTGAAATAATTTGGAGTCAGACCATGCACACATTCCTAGCAGGCAGCAGACCACAAATGCTGACAGATCGCTTCTATTGTGAGACTGGCGGGAGCCAAAAAAACATTTTTTTTCTTCTTTTTTTTGTGTATTTATTGTACACTTTTTTTTCCATCAACATAACTCCAATTCGGAGCCATTTTATTGATTCTTATTGGATAAAGACACCATGTTACAGTATGGTGCAATTCAAAAATAATCCTTTGTGCAGCAGGCTTCATCTTGTCCACTAGTTTTTAGGTAGTGGCAATCATGATAATTTTTTATTGAAGCCATGAGGTGATATTTTAGTGAATATGATGCTTTTGTTCCCCTTTTTGACCTCCGAAGTGAAAGTACAGCATTATGGGATACCCATTAATGTCAATGAGCCGTCAGTCATTTAGTCCGCTTATCCAGAAAGAGGTCCTGACATGGGCACGGGGGGGATTTAGGCCGCCCCCGCGGTTGATTCAAAGGGAGGAGGTTCGGCCCCCCTGGTGCACGACTAGGGATGAGGGGGGTGGGGGGATTTGACCACCCTCGAGCTTGACTTGGGATGGGGGGGATGGTTCAGCCGCACTCCAGCTTTATTTGGGATGCAGGGAATTAGTTGCTCTTGAGCCTGACTTGGGATGGGGGGGAGGGATTCAGTTGTCCTCGAGCCCAACATGGTGGGAGGGGGATTGGGCCGTCTTCAAGACCGACTTGGGATGAAGGGGGGTTGGGGTGGATTTGGCCTCTCTTGAGCTTAACTTGGGATGGGGGGAGATTTGGTTCCTCCTCGTGCCCGACTTGGGATGAGGGGTGGGTTTGGCCGTCCACGTGCCCAGATTGACATGAGGGGGAGGTTGTGTGCCGTCGAGCCTGACTTGGGATGGATTGGTTCAGCTGCCGTCGAGTCTCACTTTGGATGAAGGGGGGGTTTGAGGTGGGTTCAGACGCCTTCGCGCCAGACATTGGATGAGTTTGTTCAGCCGCCCACAGACCTTACTACTCCACTTCTGTAGGTGGTGGCCAATGTGGGGGTGTAGAGTGTGAGCTGTATGATTTTAACAAAGGAGATGATGGGGCTCATAATGGCGATAATCTCTTTGGTGGTCTTTGAATCATGCTCTGCTCCCCTTTTACACACATACCATACTGGAATAAGCATAGTGACCTTCATTTATTAGGACTTTTGTTGCTCATAGCAACCAATAAGAGCTCATCTTTCATTTCTCTGTTTGCTTTGGAGGATTGAGAGCTGCTCTGTGATTGGTTGCCGCAGGTAACAGAGGCCATTTACTCCTTCAGTTTGTAATAATAGGCCCGGTGTGGTAGTTTTGCTCCTTTTTGCGCACCTAGTTGTTTACCTTTTAATAAACCTCAATAAATCTTCTTCTTGCAGGTGCCCGTCCTCCTGGTAAGGGCCTAAATGTCTACATGACACCTGATGCTTCGCATAAAAAGGAAATTATTTTCTATTAAAGGTGAAAAGCCGTCCTGGGGGTGTAATTATACCGCACACCTCACCAGGCTTCATGCATGAGAGCCTTTATAGGAAATAATTGACTTGTCCATAAAAGAAAAAAAAAAAAAGAATTCCTTATGCCATTGCAAAACCAATGGTGGGATGAGGGAAAGGCGGCCATGTTGTTTTACATGCTGTTTACCTTATCGAGATGCTTTACAGCAGCCACGTGGACACTAGGATACAACAGAATGGAAATGATTAATAGATTTCAATGGGAGAGTGTTGTGGGCACGACCTGTGCAGCGAGGGATGTGCTTCATAACGATTACACGGACCATAGGACACTACATAATAGAGATGTTCACCAATGACTATAGGAGAGTCCTTCACCCATACATTTTCCTCCTTGGCTTACTCTTCCTGGATCCGCCTTCTGAAACACTATTTACTGCTTCTGTATGGATAATCGCCCACCCTTCCATACCAATACCCACAAAGTGAGCAATGGAGAACATGACAAGCAGCACCTTGCCCTTAACAATGCTTAAGTGAAGTGTGCTGGACAACTGCTTTATGCAAACTTGTATGTTAACGGCTTTGATGCTTTAATTGCTGCTAGTGTATCTCTGGGGCGCTCCCCCCTTGGCCTGTCTCTGGGGCGCTCCCCCCTTGGCCTGTCTCTGGGGCGCTCCCCCCTTGGCCTGTCTCTGGGGCGCTCCCCCCTTGGCCTGTCTCTGGGGCGCTCCCCCCTTGGCCTGTCTCTGGGGCGCTCCCCCCCCTTGGCCTGTCTCTGGGGCGCTCCCCCCCCTTGGCCTGTCTCTGGGGCGCTCCCCCCCCTTGGCCTGTCTCTGGGGCGCTCCCCCCCCTTGGCCTGTCTCTGGGGCGCTCCCCCCCCTTGGCCTGTCTCTGGGGCGCTCCCCCCCCTTGGCCTGTCTCTGGGGCGCTCCCCCCCCCTTGGCCTGTCTCTGGGGCGCTCCCCCCCCTTGGCCTGTCTCTGGGGCGCTCCCCCCCCTTGGCCTGTCTCTGGGGCGCTCCCCCCCCCTTGGCCTGTCTCTGGGGCGCTCCCCCCCCCTTGGCCTGTCTCTGGGGCGCTCCCCCCCCCTTGGCCTGTCTCTGGGGCGCTCCCCCCCCTTGGCCTGTCTCTGGGGCGCTCCCCCCCCTTGGCCTGTCTCTGGGGCGCTCCCCCCCCCTTGGCCTGTCTCTGGGGCGCTCCCCCCCCTTGGCCTGTCTCTGGGGCGCTCCCCCCCCTTGGCCTGTCTCTGGGGCGCTCCCCCCCCTTGGCCTGTCTCTGGGGCGCTCCCCCCCCTTGGCCTGTCTCTGGGGCGCTCCCCCCCTTGGCCTGTCTCTGGGGCGCTCCCCCCCCTTGGCCTGTCTCTGGGGCGCTCCCCCCCCTTGGCCTGTCTCTGGGGCGCTCCCCCCCCTTGGCCTGTCTCTGGGGCGCTCCCCCCCCTTGGCCTGTCTCTGGGGCGCTCCCCCCCCTTGGCCTGTCTCTGGGGCGCTCCCCCCCCTTGGCCTGTCTCTGGGGCGCTCCCCCCCCTTGGCCTGTCTCTGGGGCGCTCCTCGTGTGCTCCCCTCTTCCAGAAATGCTCATTATTTTTGTTTATGACTTTTTCGCATTAAAACCTGCACATTTTGTGATAAAGCCTCCAAATCAGGTGGTGTACATAAAATTACTCCACAAGGTTATTTCTTATTTTTTATTTTGGAGGAGGGGACTCGGGGGAGATCTGAGTACATCTGCAACACATTTCACAACTTATTGAAATTATTTTTTAATAATGTCTACAGCTGTGAAATCCCCTCCTATAGAGATGTGCCAACAGGAAGGTCTGCCGGGCGCCCCTCTATCCTGTTTTTCTAGCAAGACCTATTGTTGGCCGGTGCATCCCAGAATCCTTTTACCCCCTTCATTAGGATCTCTGACACTACAAAGAAAATCCTGTGAGGAAGAGCCGGTGACATTGACCCGACAGATGACAGCACTGCGGAGTCCGTCCATACCTCGTCCTCCTTTCTTTTGCATCCAACTATAGATCATAACATTTCCCTTCTCCATCCTCGTTCTTCTTAGACGTCATTATCGGGGTTGGAAAGTTGGGTTAACACCCAGCTATCCCGGGTTTCCCATCTCTCGGTTTTTCAACTTTTTAAGAGGTTTTGGGATCTAAAGGATAAGGTTTGTTGTGGATAGTGAGGTGCCAGTATGAGGTGACTTGAACGCCTGCAATGCTCCTCTGGATATAAGAATTTTTGGGAAAGCTAAATGACAAAGGGGTTGTTACCTAACGTTCAGCTTGTACCGGGGTTATCATTTAAAGTATTCAACAAGGTCATAGGAGTGTCTAGTGCACATACAATAGTAACAAACCCTCAGCTCAGATTTATTGCGTCTGAAATGTGTTGGCCTAAATAACGACATATTCTTTTGCTTCTTCGGTAAATGGCAGAGTGTACGGGGTAGGAAGGCGGCCATGTTCCTGGTTTAGGAAGGTAAAAATAACTTTCTAAAATCAGCTCCTTGGCGCTGTGCGAGTGAGGTGAGCGACCCAATCCATACACTTCTATATATAACCCAGGTCTGTGTGACATATATATCTGAGACCTCGAGATAAATGATTCGTCTATATACAGCGGAGTGAAAAAGTGTTTGCCCCCCTCCCTGATTTCTTATTCTTTTCCATGTTTGTCACACTTAAATATTTAAGATCTTCAAACAAATGTAAATATTAGACAAAGATAACACAAATAATTACACAATGCAGTTTATAAATGATCTTTATTGTTCAGGGAAAAAGAAATCCAAACCTACAGTTTTGTGTGTGAAAAAGTGATGTTACCCCGTAAAACATAAATTCACTGTGGTTTATCACATCTTGGGAAGCGGAGTTCAGTTTCCCCAGCCACACCCAGGCCTGATTACTGCCACACCTGTTCTCAATCATTAAAATCACTTAAATAAGACCTCCTGACAAAGTTAAGGCTGGCTTCACATTGGCGTTTTTCAACGCAGCGTTCTGTCATTTCCAAAAATGTGGTATCTGCAAGCGATTTGCGTTCCTATCTCTATAATGATGTTCGTAATAATCCGCAGTACCTAATTTAGAGTGCGTCCGATTGCGTATGCGTACGGTCTGGTCTAATTTCCGCGGTCCCAGGACGCATCTTGTTGCAGTTTTGGCCGCTGTTAAAAGCCACAGTAGTGCGCAAGCGTACGGCAGCGTTAAATGTAACCGTTATTTCCTATGAGTACGCAAAAGAACGCCGGGACTTGCGTATGCACGGCGTACCTTACGCTTGCGTACTCACCACGGCGCACGCTCGGACAATGGAACACAGCAACGCCCATCACCCTCCCATGTTTCCGCCCATAATATAGGAAATTATTTGCTTACGCAAGCGGTAAAAAAAACGCGAACGCATGTCGAAACACATGCAAACGCTTACATGCGCATGGTTATTTTAACTACTTGCGAATGCGCTTGCGGATAATTTAACGTGCGCTCATAGGAGTTTGCATGCGTTTTTACATGCGTTTCCGCTTGCGGATCGTCCGTTGCGTTCAGAAACGCCAATGTGAAGCCCAAAAGATCCTCAAAAGCTAGAGATCATGCTGTGATCCAAGGAAATTCAGGAACAAATGAAAAATAAAGTCATTTGAGATCTATCAGTCTGGAAATGGTTATCAAGCCATTTCTAAAGCTTTGCGACTCCATCGAACCACAGTGAGAGCCATTATCCACAAATGGTGAAAACATGGAACAGTGGTGAACCTTCGAAGGAGAGGCCGGCCGACCTAAACTGACCCAAGAGCTCAGTGATGACTCATCCAAGAGGTCACAAAAGACCCCACAACAATATCCACAGATCTCCAGACCTCACTTGCCTCAGTTAAAATCCACATTAAAAGAGCTAATGGAATTACGACCGCACTACCATCCAAACCACCAGTAGTTGGTGATAAAAATTCATGATTGTGATTTTATTTTCTACCCTATGTAGCAACATTTTCTCTTCCAGTTTGTTTGGTTGCCTCAGTTAAGGTCAGTGTTCACGACCCCATATGAAAGGACTGAGCTAAAATGATCACATGGCAGAGATCCACTGCTGAGCAAAAAGAACGTAACGGATCGTTTCAGTTTTGCCAGAAAACTACTTGATGCACCCCAAGACTTTTGGTAGAATACTCCTGGATTGATCAGACAAAGGTTGAAGTGTTTGGAAGGTTAATGTCCCATTACTTCTGGTGTAGAAGTAACAACATTTCAGAAAAGGAACATCATCCCAACAGTAAAGTATGGTGGAGGTAGTGGTGTGGTCAGGGGCTGTTTTGCTGCTTCAGGATCTGGAAGACTTGCTGTGGTAAATGGAGCCATGAATTCTGCTGTCGCCAAAAAATCGTGAAGCAGAATGTCTGTCCATCTGCCCATGACCTCAAGCTGAAGAGCACTTGGGTTATCGAGCAGACAATGATCCAAAACGGCAAGTCACCTCTCTAAATGTCTTAAGAAAAACAACAATAAGACTTTGGAGTGACGGAGTCCTAGTCCTGACCTTAATCTGATTTGAGACTCTGTGACCTTAAAAAGGCGGTTCATGCTCTGAAACCTCCAGTGTGGCTGAAACGCAACAATTCTGCAGAGATGAGCGGCTAAAATTCCTCCAGAGCAAAAGACTCCTTGCCGGTTATTGCATACGCTTCATTGCCGTTGTTGCTGCTCTGGGCCAAACCAGATAAGTTTAGGGGGCATCACTTTTTCACTCAGGTCCCTGTAGGTTTGGATTTCTTTTTCCATTAATAATAGATATTCATTTATAAACTGCATTCTGTGATTGCTTGTGTTTTTTTGTCTAATATTTACATTTATTTGGTGATCGGAAACATTAAACTGACAAACATGCAAAAGAATAAGAAATCTGAAAGGGGCAAACACTTTCACACTACTGTATGCATGTGTAAATATGATTTCTTTTTGTTAAAGGGAAAGAAATGATTACTGTTTTTCGGCAAAGCTGAGTGCCCATCATTCCTGTTCCCACAGTAGTCTCCCACCTTTCCTAGACTCCTAAGAATAAAACGATCTATCACAGCAATATTTCCTCTATTCTTTCTGCTTTAAGAAGCCGTTTTGCTAATTGGGGTAATCAGACTCGAGCCTTGTTCACATATCAGGATTTTTGCGGAAAAGTCAGGAGCAGAAAGTACAGAAAACCATCATGGAGGTATTGACGCCTGTTCTGTGTTTTGTAGATGCTCCAGGTTTTGGCAAATACTGATCAAAAATCCTGATGTGATTGAGGCCTAGAAGTGTCTGTGTGTCCTGTGCACGCGACGCTGGGAGGAAGACTTGTGGGATTTCTTAGTTACTGACCAAGACTGTACAGTGACCTTTATCCTTGTGTCAGAGGACTGGCAAGAAAAGTTCAAGATGTAACTGAATCTATATCTGCTCCATCCCCTCCCGAGTGACCTTTACCAGGCTAAAATGCATCACTTTATCATCCTCTCTACTTCTCTATATTTTATCCATCTGTTTTGCCAGCTCACTTGCTGCTTTTATCCGTTTTGCCAACTCGCTAATTTCCTTTACCTGTGTTGCCTGCTTGATCGCCTCCTTTATCCATTGACCCTCTCAATCACTTCCTTCATCTGATTTGCCCTCTCGCTTGCTTCTTTTATCCGTTGGTCCTCTCGCTTGCTTCTTTTATCCGTTGGCCCTCTCGCTTGCTTCTTTTATCCGTTGGCCCTCTCGCTTGCTTCTTTTATCCGTTGGTCCTCTCGCTTGCTTCTTTTATCCGTTGGCCCTCTCGCTTGCTTCTTTTATCCGTTGGTCCTCTCGCTTGCTTCTTTTATCCGTTGGCCCTCTCGCTTGCTTCTTTTATCCGTTGGCCCTCTCGCTTGCTTCTTTTATCCGTTGGCCCTCTCGCTTGCTTCTTTTACCCGTTGGCCCTCTCGCTTGCTTCTTTTATCCGTTGGCCCTCTCGCTTGCTTCTTTTATCCGTTGGCCCTCTCACTTGCTTCTTTTACCCGTTGGCCCTCTCGCTTGCTTCTTTTATCCGTTGGCCCTCTCGCTTGCTTCTTTTATCCGTTGGCCCTCTCGCTTGCTTCTTTTATCCGTTGGCCCTCTCGCTTGCTTCTTTTATCCGTTGGCCCTCTCGCTTGCTTCTTTTATCCGTTGGCCCTCTCGCTTGCTTCTTTTACCCGTTGGCCCTCTCGCTTGCTTCTTTTACCCGTTGGCCCTCTCGCTTGCTTCTTTTACCCGTTGGCCCTCTCGCTTGCTTCTTTTACCTGTGCTGCCTGCTTTATCAGCACCTTTATTCATTTTGCCTGCTCCCTCACTTTCGTCATCTGATTTGCCCTCTCACTTGCTGCTTTTAGCAGTATTGCCCTCTTGATTCTGTCACCTCGTTGCGCCCTTCCTCTCTATGCTTCACCTTTCTGGGGGAAAAAAAAAGCATGAAAAAATGGACGCAAATATGTGATATTATGGCTACATCTGTCAGCCATAGACTGCAATGCTATGGGAAAAAATAAATCGGTCATTAATATAAAAATAAAGGCAGAACTTCTTTAAAGGGGTTGTCCAGTTTGGTCAATCCTTCTCCCCTGACATCCCCTAATAACAGAACATGTTTTTAGAACCTCAAGAATTCAGCTTGGAATCCAGCAGCAAATGTTCAGTTCTCCAACATCGCCCCTACAGGAAAAATAAGGAATGACACATCACCACGTGCAATAATTGCAGATAATTCTGAAGGGGAATAGATGTTTAATTTATTGATCTTTTCTTGCAGGGATCTCTGATGCTGACATAATAAATATTTCGCTCCCCACCGGGGTCCCTGTCCTGCTTGAGCTGGATGAGAACCTGCGAGCCGTCAAGCCTCATGAATTCCTGGGCGACCAACAAGCCATTCAGGCTGCTATAAAGAAAGTGGAAGATCAAGGCAAAGTTAAACCTGTTAATAATTAAGAAGCTTCCTGACATCTCCTCCACCGGAATGAGACAAACCCAACAGCGCCACCCCTGACCCCAGGCTTTATGGGGTATTGCAGCTTCTCACCATTAAAATGAATGGCGCTGAATTGCAACCTTACAGACTACCGGTGGAAACGCGTGGCAACATATTTTCTTTTTTGTGTTTTCTAATCATGCTTCAAAGGAATTTGCTCCGTATTTGTAGCAGGCTTTGTACATGGTCGTCCTTCTGTTGGCACAAACGTCGAACAAAGCATTTTTGATGTGTAGTGAGACCTCCCTCCTATATTTTATTAGCAGGCACTTAAATAGCAAACTCAATTATTGCACCTTAAATAGAACTTTTATTTTTCTCGTCGAGAATTTGGGGTTGCTTTTTCATAAAAAATTGCAAAAAAAGGAAAAGGCAATATCACCAAAACACACAAAAAAAACCCTTGTTTTTTTTATTTTTTTGTTAATTTTGGTGATATTACCACTTTTTTTTTTTTTTTTTTTTTAAGCCTTTTTTTAGCATTTAGAATGCCAAAAATAACGAAAAAAATTTATTTATTTACCTATATTTAAATACAAATTTTTAAAATGTGGTAGTTTTTGGATTTACCTAACTCCCCCTCCTCCCTCTGTCAATTGAACAAAATGTATTTTTGTATAGTACTGGTTTTTCTTATTTTTAATTGTCTTCCTATATTGGGTAGAGTTGAACAACATTTTTAACAGGACCTTGGTCTGGGTCAACATTGGTTTTCCATAGCCGCTAGACCCAAGGTATCGGGAGACTCTCACCTCTGGTCTAGTGACCTCGGGGCTTGACCAGGGTCCTGCACATGGTTTTGTTCAATTCGTCCTTCCTTGTTAGTTAGGGAAGGGGTTGCTTTTACCAGATAAATCCTTAATAACGGCACAGACCTCTGTTTCTCTTTCTTGCTTTAAACCATGTGCGGAAGGTAGCCTTCCAAAATTAAAAACATTACCTAATGTAGCATTCTTTAAGAAGGTATTCAAGGTTTAGAATTGTATTTATTAACAAAAGTACATTTTAAGGATTTGTCGACAGATTAGTTGTATAATCCTGAATGCATAGCATTGTCTGTTTTTACTATTTATATTTTTTCGAGGCATTTTACCTTGTTGTAGGCTTTTTTTTTTTGCCTTGTTTTTTGGTTTAGACTAAATTGAAGTTGCAGACATAGATTTTATTTTTTTTCCTGCTGTCCTGATTGTGTAATAAAACTGCAAACCTACTGTATATACAGTTTATTGATGTTTCTTTTTTATATTTTAAAGGGAATCTCTCGTTTTAGAAACTCATTTTCTTAGGCTGCCTTCCCATTTGCGTATGGGAATGCAGCATACGCCTATGCTGCGTTCCCATACGCAGTCAAGCGCATGCTCACTGCGTTCCTATGTTTAACTTAGGAACGCATTGTGCCTGCGTTTGGCAGCGTTTGCTGCGTTCGTGTGCGGATGCGGACGATATCTGCTCCCTCCAGGGTCCTGCGTCCACACCCGGGACGCAGCATGTTGCATTTTTTGTGCGCTCGGGGACCTTGGAAAATCAGCAAGCTTCCCCAAGCACACAAAACAATGCATTGGCGTCAATGGGTCCGCAGTGTTCTGCGCATGACGGCGCAGGAGAACGCTGCAGACCCATTGAAATCTCTCCCGGTGGCCGCCGGTGATGTCACGGGAGATCAGCTGAGCCTCTGATGATATCCTCCTCCCCGCCGCCGGTAATCTCCTAGCGGTGTCGGCGGGGAGAAACAGCTGATGTGACAGCTGTTTGAATCTTTCCGCACAGACATCTCCTCTCGGTGTCGGCGCGGGAGATTCAAACAGCTGTCACATCAGCTGTTTAACCCTGCTGACACGTCCCGGAGCTTACCGGCGGCCAGGAGGAGGTGATCTCCGCCGCTGATCTCTGCCTCCGGCCCGCTCCCGGACACCGCCGATTGGCTGTCTGGGCTCCATAGCGATGTGTCCGCAGGCGGACATTCTCCGCTGCGGACACATCAAAATGACCCTGCTTTTCACTGTGTTTGTGTCTGCATGCCATCAGCATACAGACACAAATGCTAATGTGAAGTCAGCCTTATACCGTATAAAGGAGCAATAAGTAAATAGTTGGGATTGTTCCATATCTCATGGCCAGATGACTCTGGAGGACTTTATCTGTTAGCTTTTTTGATTTAAATGGACAGTGTGCAATGCTTGGTTTACCCTCTGGGGGGTGCTACAACCAAACTGAGCACTTACTTTCTCAAAGCTGTGACATAGTTGTAGTGCCATCTGCTAGCGCTCAGCTGGACTATGAGGTAGTGCTGCCTGCTGGGGCCGGGCTGTGAGGTGGCCTAGTCTGTGCGGGGGTAGTGCTGCCTGTGGGGGAAGCCGGGTTGTGAGGTAGCGCCGCCTGCAAGGGGGGGGATTGGGCTTTGAGGTAGTGCCGCCTGCGGAGGGTAAAAGGGGGGGGGGGGTCTGGCTGTGTGGTAGCGCTGCCCTTTCAGTGAGGCAGCGCCGCCTTTGGGGCAAGCTGTGAGGTACCGGCGGGGGGGAATGGGGGCCGGGCTGTGAGGTAGCACTGCCCATAGGGGGAGGTTGGGCTGGGAGGTAGCGCTGCCTGTGTGGGGGGAAGGGGTTGGTTGGGCTAGGAGGTGGCGTCGCCTGCTGGGGGGGAAACGGCTGTGAGGTAGCACCGCCTGTGGGGGGGGGGGCAGACTGTGATCTAGCGGGAGGGGGGGGAAGGGGAGCCGAGCTGTAAGGTAGCGCCGCCTGCAGGAGGAGGCGCCGGGCTGTGAGGTTGCGCCGCCTGGGGGAAGCCAGGCTGTGAGGTAGCGCCGTCTGCGGGGGAACGGGCTCTGAGGTAGCACAGCCAGCCATACATAAGAAAAAATGACAGATTCAGATGACAATTAATTTGTTGGAAGATTAAAACAGGATCATTTGTTCCTCTCTGTTTGTAGTTCTCGGCACCAGCCATAAATCAACCGCGGGTTTATACGTGTTCACCGAGGGTTTTGAGACGTGCTCTGGGACATGTACACACATCGCTGCTCAGTGTCTCCTTGGCCAGTGTTTCTTTTGTTCTGGACATTTCTCAGTTCTGTATAAATGCTGGATTATTAAGATACTTCTGCACACAAGTTCCATCACATACGTTGGTACATTCCAGTGGTAAATGCTGGAAATGTTTGCTGCTGATAAAATAAGGGCAGGGGTGTACACAGGAGGTGCGGCAAGGGAGTCAAGTCAGATATATGTAATTGTGTGAATGCAACACCCATACATCTATAGAAAGCCTCATTATAAGGGTGTGCTCACATCTGCGCATCTTGCCTCGTCAAGGAAAGTAGCAGTGTCATGAGTGTCATCATTCTTTTCTTCCATGTGACATGTCAGTGTGGGCTTTTCACTCACCTAGCACCTGTATGACATGCGTCTTTAGCATGGTCTTTCCCATGATGTAAGAAGTTTGAATAGATAGACAAATGATAAGATAGCTAGATCAATCTTACCAGCCTCCCGCTGCTTGCTTCCTATGAGGAGAACTCCAGGGAGATAGAACTTTTTAGTACACCGCCTGCCCTCCTACATGATGAGGCAGAGCCATACACTGCAGTTCTAGGATCTATAGATCGCCTATAATTCAATAGAAACATACCTGCTCCTCTGCTCTGACCCTCCCCCACCCTTAAGGGGACATAGAACTTCAGCATGTCGGCTTCATGCAGCAGCAGAGAGCAGGAGGTGTGTTGGAGGTGTGGTTGCTGGGAGCTGCAGGATCATCCTACATTCCAGCCCCCAAACACTTCTGTATAGGATGGGGGTGTGGCCGCTGGCCCATGCTCATACTACAGTCCAGCTCCTGATACACCATCCTATCTGACGGGGGTGGGGTCCAGACTTGAAATGGCAATCATGTCACCACGCAGAAAGAAGAATGCAAAAATAAAAATGCAAGAGCTGAGCTAGTGCAGATCTGAAAAAATGCTTTGTAGGTTCATATCTGCAAGGAATAATATGCAGCAGCAGCAGCATTCCCATGACATTTTAAGAATCACTTTCCTGGTTCTGTGAAATGCAGCATTTTTGCTTTTTTTTCGGCTGCCTAACTGCATGGATAAATTGCCACAAACTGAAGCTTGTGAACATGCATATTTGTAGTGCATGTTGCAATTCTTTACACATGGACTTGAGGTGTCACATAAAGCTGGTTTCACATCGCAAAAGGACCAGATCGGATGTGGCCTCGGATGTCATTTCTGTGTTGGGGTCCGTGATTTTCAGGGATCCGGACACAGAAAAGCCCTGCATAGCACAGGCAAGTGGGGCAAGGGTTAATAATAAAAAAAAAGATCCTCACCTCTCCAGCGTGTCCTGCGATGTGCGCCATCTATCCCGAGCTTAAGGACCTGTGTATCAGCTGACTGGGCAGGCCAATCCAATCAGCTGATTGGTCACATGAGTGCATCAGCTGAGCAGTTTAAATCGCACGCTCGCTAAAACCAATTGGCGGGTGCGAGATTTAAACCGCTAAGCTGATGTGGTCATGTGACCGATCAGCTGATCGGGAAGCACCGCCCCGTTCTTAAGCTCTCAGGACTAGATGGTGTGCATCGTGGGACACACTGGAGAGGTGAGGATCTTTTTTTTATTTTTTTTTATTTTTAACACTTGCTTTAGTTAATTTTACTTCCGCAATGTATATACCCATTACGAATTAAGTATGTGAAGCGTTAATACACACTCACACAGAAAAATCCTTTATTAGAAATGACACACTGACAACTCTCATCCCATTTATTAACCCCAAATACTCAGATGATAATCCACAATGAGATCCCATGTTGCATCTCTGCAGCGTCGGAGGCCACGCTGAAGAAGTGTCTTTTTATCACAGCCTCCGTGCACATAATGATGGCACAGAGCTATCAGAGCGGTGAGTCAGTGAAGTCACCCGAGGACACAGCTCAGGTACCATGGTAACTGCTAACTGACCATGGTACCTGAGCTATGTCTTTGGGTGACGTCACTGACACTGCCGCCGTTCTCGGTGCTGTCATTCTGTGCTTCGAGACCGTGAGAAAAAGATGGTTCTTCAGTGCAGTCTCCATTGCTGCAGAGCTGAGATGCGACGTGGGAATTTGTTGTGGATTATTGTCGGAGGGGTATGTTTTGGGATTAATAAATGGGATAATGAGGGTTGTCAGTGTGAGTTATTCCTAATAAAGGATTTTTGTGTTTGCATTAACTCTTCACTTACAGGACTGGAAATGGGCCAGTATTAGACGCCTGACATTACCAATCCAGGGTTTAATGACAAGCTGTCAATACTCAGCTGTCATTAACCCCTTCTATCAACCAGATGCCACCACTCCAGGCAATCGAGAAAAGCTGGGTACAGCACCAGGAATTGGCAATTCTATTGAATGCGCCTTCTGGGGCAGCTGTGGGCTGCTATGCTGTGGCATGGGGGTGCCCAATAAATATGGACCCCAACACTCTGAGAATACTAGCCCCCCAGCTACCTAATTTTACCTTGGCTGGCAATTAAAAACGGGGCAAAGGACACCCTTTTTTTCATTATAATTATTATTTGTTTAATTAAAAAAAGTGCTCTCCTGTATTTTTCATTGCCATCCAAGGTAAAACTAGGCAGCTGGGGGTGACTGCCTGTAGCTGTCTGCTTTATCTGCGCTGTGAATGCCAAATACGGAGAACTCATATACAATTTTTTTTTTTTTTCCCCATAGTTTATTTTAGACATGACAGCAGGATGATTGCTATACACTAATGTATATATTAACCAAGTGCAAACACCGGTACAGATTGGGAGGGCGCAGTCTGAATGCAACAGCCAATCACAGATGCTCTCACATATAGTGAGAGTTTGTGATTGGCCGTTACGGTTCAGTTCAGTGAATATTCATGAAGCTTAATGGGCGGCCCTGTAAGCAAGCAGTGGGAGGGTGGGAGACTAGTGAGCTCTACTTATCTACCTTCTAGTGAGACCCCCATGCTCAGTAAGCATACTAGATCTGTTTTTTTTGTCCAACGCTCATTCACTTCCATTTTAATTTTTGGATCCGGTTTGAAGTCCAGTTTTTTAAATAGAGCCGGATCCTCGCCGGATTAAAAAAAACCATTAGTGTGAGAACCCCCTGACTTAGACTAAAGATGCATTATCTGTTGGCCTTCATTAGTGATGAACGAGCTCTACCTTGCTCAGTATTCAGAAGGAGCAGTCGGACACACCGATTGGAGTGACTCGTGCACCGAATATAATAGAAATCATGCATTTTTTTTTTAAGTGTTACCCAAATATAATTGAAGTCAATGGGAAACAGAGTTGCACCCATCTTATGTTTTAAATCTGTTTTTTTTTTTTAAGGTTTTAAATTCAATGTATAATGTTAATAGACACAGACAAACAGAATGATACAAAAGTGGGCCAGATAATACCTTCTTATGTCATCCCATATAGTTGCACCCATCTTAAACATCCGACTGCTTGTTATGAGAACCGAGCACTCAAGTGTGATGGTGCTCTCCCATCATTCGCCTTCATACATTCATTTTCTTGTACTTGGTCATGAATATCAGCTAGTTGGGGCTCCCGACACCCCCACAAATTCAGCTGTTTGTAGCTCTTATGGTGGCCAGCATTACACAGCCGAGCTTTATCCTCTGGTGGACGCTCACTGGTACTGCAATTCAGTTGAGCTGCAACTGGAGTCTCTTGCACAGTGCTGCCCTGTGTTCTAGTATGTAGAGAGGGATCTAAAGTGTAGTATCTTCCTCTTCATGAGGTAGCACATGTTCAGAATCAGCAGTAGCATGGAAAACATACAGCAGTCCTGAACAGTGTTGCTGTGAATCCAGATAGCAGCAGAATGGAGAACATTTTACAGCCGTACTGAGAAGTGTTACTGTGAATCCAGATAGCAGCAACAGGGAGAACATTTTACAGCCGTGTTGCTGTGAATCCAGATCGCAGCAACATGGAGAACATTATACTGCAATACCGAGCAGTGTTGCTGTGAATCCAGATAGCAGCATGGTGAACATCATACAGCAGTACCGAGCAGCGTTGCAGTGAATCCAGATAGCAGCATGGTGACCATTATGCAGCAGTACCGAGCAGTGTTGGGGTGAATCCAGACAGCAGCAGCATGGTGAACATTATACAGCAGTACCGAGCAGTGTTTCTGTGAATCCAGATAGCAGCAGCATGGTGAACATTATATCCCAGTACCGAGCAGTGTTGCTGTGAATCCAGATAGCAGCAGCATGGTGACCATTATACAGCAGTACCGAGCAGTGTTGCGGTGAATTCAGATCCCAGCAGCATGGAGGACATTATACAGCAGTACCGAGCAGTGTTGCTGTGGATTCAGTTAGCAGCAGCATGGTGAACATTATACAGCAGTACTGAGCAGTGTTGCTGTGGATTCAGTTAGCAGCAGCATGGTGAACATTATACAGCAGTACTGAGCAGTCTTGCTGTGGATTCAGTTAGCAGCAGCATGGTGAACATTATACAGAAGTACTGAGCAGTGTTGCTGTGGATTCAGTTAGCAGCAGCATGGTGAACATTATACAGAAGTACTGAGCAGTGTTGCAGTAAATCCAGACAGCAGCATTAGAACAATATGCCGAAGTACTGAGCAGTGTTGCTTGTGAATTCATTACAGGTTGAGGTAAATACTCACAATGCTGCTGTGTGATTTCTCGCTGCCTTTTTCTCCTCTTTATAGACTTTAACAGGCAGCTGTAATCTGATCCCTCAATAAGCTGAGAGTCTATGGTCAAGCAGGTGGGATTTTAACCATTTTTCAAAGTGAATGTGAAGTCAGGGAGACAATGGGTCGAGAAGTGGCTCAAAAGTGGAGAGAGAAACAGACAAGCAAAAGGGTAACACCGTTTTGAACCTTTGCCTTTCAGGCTCCATATCTCACCATCCACTACAGCTTTGAGCCTGAGACTGGACTGCTTCATCTGGACCAGTCAAAGTACAGTAGCCTGTGCCAACCTCGACCTACCACACACCAATGGGGGCTCATTCCTCTTTTAGTCTGATTTTGGACTGTCCACAAAGGAATGTATCCAAGGCACCACAGCGATCCCATGATTAATCCTTTATTGGAGAAATAACATAGACCTGAATTAATGTTTTGGGAACTCTAAAGGCCCCGTCACACGAGGCGACATCGCCGCCAATTACATAGGCCACGCACCTACGTCACCTATCAGCGACATCGATGTTGCCTCATGTAAAAGAGCGATGTCGGCTCCGACGGGAGGTCGCCTCCTTTCACAGCAGTGCTCTGAAAGCAGGCGACCGATCTGGGGCGATGTGCACACATTGCCCCATGTAACTGGCCGCCGGCGACCTGTCATGCCTATGGCTCCCATTGTCCTGCATCGCCGCTGGGGTTTCCAGACACCCCGGCGGCGATGCCGCCTCTCAGCTCGCCAGCGCTGGGCTGGAGGTGTCGCCCCATGTAAATAGGGAACGGCGATGCTGGCGGGGCGCCAAAAAAGTGCGCACACCCGCCAGTCGCCGCCAACATCTCCAGCCCTGTCGCCAGGTGTGACGGGGCCTTAAGGAAGCCCAACAGAAACATAGGAACAAAATTGAGATTAGGCTCTTTGGTGCAATAGTCCACCAGGGCTATGACTAATAACTCGTTTAATACCCTAGAGAACCGAATATACAGTACTGCATTATATGAACTATCCTCAGTGATCTCTGTCCCCCAGCCTCAGTCTATCTAGTGACGTATATGCTCTCAGCCCCTCCTGTGATGTATATGCTCTCAGCCCCTCCTGTGATGTATATGCTCTCAGCCCCTCCTGTGATTTATATGCTTCCAGCCTATCCTGTGATGTCTATACCCCTAGTAAACCTGGAAAAGCAGAGAAGCAACATGAGCAATATCTCCTAACATCACAGCCGCGCCAAAGAAGCAGCTCCAGCCACCACAGTAGGGGGTGAGTTGATTGTTTAACTAAATATAGTCCAGTAATTTTAAGTTGATAATTTTGTGCGGCCCCCGAAGGATAGTAGAAATTTCCAAATGGCCCATTTACTACCAAAGACTGCCCCCAGTGAAGGAGGAATGTTAGTATCCTTGCTGGTCTACAGTATAGGGGTATGGGCCCACAGGCAGGTTTTGCTGCGTTTGAGATCAGGTTTTGCCTTGGTTTTATGTAAATCTATGCTAATCTAATCCTGAGTTTTTGGTTTCCAGCAAAACCTATGTGATCAGGGAAAAGCTTTCACACACACTGTTTTTTGTTCTCTGCAGAAAATGGAAACACCAGTAGCGTAGCTGGCGGGGGGGGGGCATGGGGGGCGAGCGCCCCGGGCCCCTCGGCATGAGGGGCCCATTGGGGCGGAGAGGTCACCTGGGCCGCTGAGCGGCCGCGACGCCGTGGACCCCACAAGTTGCGCTCTTTTCACAATACAGCCGTGACCTGTCCGATGCTCCGAGCAGACCGCAGATACTCAAGCCTGCTGTGCTCATTGGAGCAGCGGTACGGCTGCTCTGATTGGTCCCGCGGCCGTGCACTGCCGATTGTAGCAGCGGCGGCAGCACTTACAGCCAAAGATACAAGCCTGAGTGAAAGAATACGTGGGACGGTGGGAAGAAGACTGAGGAGCAGGCATCGTCTGAGGAAAAGTACACAATCATTTGACTGCATATTCATTTTATTCTTAATTTGTAACGTTAGAATGATAAATACATGTCTTTAATAGAGCGCACACACGTGGCGGATCTGCATACGGAATTGCATGCGGATCTGCACGTGGATGCCCATCCCGGACTACCTGCTATGACGGGCTGAACTTTGCCATTTCTAATTGCCAACGACATGCATCGAGCATTTCCAAATTTAACTACACTTTATAAGATTTACTTGACTATTCCTGTTAGCAGTGCAAAAGCAGAGAGAAGTTTTAGTCGTCTGAAACTCATTAAAATACACCTACGAGCATGCATGCATGAGCCTACGAGCATGCATGATGCCAGACTGTCCAATTGAACCTTACTCAGTATTGAGAGAGACATTGAAATTGACAAAGACAAGGTGGTCAACAGATTTGCCAAAGTTAAGGAGAGGAAAATGGCGCTGTAAGAAGTGGTTTTCACTGGAATATAGTTCACCACATTTTTGAATTAGTTGCTTATTCATTCTTTAAAAATATGATTTACATTATTATTTTTGAATTAAAACAAACTTGAGTGTTAATGTTATTCAGTTTTCTATTTGACTAAAAGAAATGTTCATGCTTTAGGTTGTACGTGTGATTATTGCTGGTCACCTGGGCTGGGGGCCCACTCATGATGTTTCGCCCCCCTTGTGTTGAACCCCTACCTACGCCTCTGGGAAACACCAAAGGGTAGCAGCGGGGTTAAGGCCCCCTTTACATCACGTTTTGTTCCTGTCCGTGGGGATCCTGTTTTTAGCAGGACCACACGGACAGGACCGGATTTGTAACTCTGGATGCTATTTCTATGTCCGGATCTGGGATATTGACGGATCCAGACACCGAAAGAGCTGGGAGGAGCCCGAGTCTGCGAAACACAGGCAAGTGGTGTCGGGGCTGTACTTTCACTTTCGCAATGTATCTGCATACATTGCGAAAGCAATGGTTAAAATAAAAAATACTCACCTCTCCTCCGAGTGTCCCGTGATGCGTGGCATCCACCTGCGATGGCTGCAGGACCTTAGTCAGGTTACCGTCGGCAACCAATCAGCTGATGTGTCACATAACATCATCAGCTGAGCGGACTAAACCGCCCGCCGGCTAATTGTATTTGGCTGGCGATTTAAACCGCTCAGCTGATGCTGTCATGTGACACATCAACTGATCGGGTTTCCGCCCCTTCCCGGTCAGCTGATTAAAGAAGGTCCTGCAGCCATCATCAGATGTGGACGTCTCGCATCACGGGACACTCGGAGGAGAGGTGAGCATTTTTTTAATATATTTAACACATTGCTTTCTTTAATTTCACTTTAGCAGTGTATGTAGATAGTGTAGATAGTATGTAGATAGTGTATGTAGATACACTGCTAAAGTGAAATTATAGGAACAGAGCAGTTTTAGTGTGCTGAAAATGCTCAGTATACTAAAACTGGATCCGGAAAACGATCCTGTTTTTTCCCGGATTCGCGCTCCCTAGACCCCCATATTATTTACCGTGGTCTGCTACACCCAAAATCGGAGAAGTCTCTGATTCTGGGTACATCAAAAAATCGGACACAATCGGATCCGTGACAGTTTGGAGACAATCAGATGGCCATATAGGACCAATCCGTGCCCATAGGGATACTAGGGGCCAAATTGGATCCGTGGCTATCAGTTTTACAACGGACAGCCACAGATCCCCAAAAAACGTGAAGTGAAGGGGGCCTTAGAAGAATGAGTGTGTCAATTCTTTTCTGCACTTTTGCTAAAGTGGAAACACCTGTGGTGTTTCCATTTTCTGCAGAGAAATACAACCAGTGTGTGTGTGAAAGCTTTTCCTTGATCACACTGCACTGTTCAAAACCTTCTTCTCATCCCTAACAACCTCCCTGGCCCACAATCCCAAACAACTTTTCAAAACCTTCAATTCCCTACTCCTCCCGCCCGCTCCCCCTCCATCTCCTCTTATCTCTGCTGAAGACTTTGCCTCTTTCTTCAAAGAAAAGATTGAGAGAATCAGAGGCAGCTTTGATCCACTGTCCCCACAGCTTCCCCTCTCGCCTATACTGCCCTCTCCTTCCATCAACTGCTTCCCCCACATAACTGAAGACCAGCTCTCCTCCCTCCTGTCAAAATCACACCTCACCACCAGCGCCAACGACCTGCTCCCATCCCACCTCATTCTCAAGCTCTCCTCCGTCATCATCCCAGCCTGACTCATCTTTTCAACCTATCGCTCACCACCGGCACCTTCCCCTCAGCCTTCAAACATGCCTTGATCACACCCATCCTCAAAAAACCCTCCCTCGACCCCACAACTGTCTCCAACTACCGCCCTATATCTCTCCTCCCCTTCGCCTCTAAACGTCTTGAACTGCATGTCTACTCTGAGCTGTCCTCTCACCCCTCCTCCTGCTCCCTCTTCAACCGCCTGCAATCCGGCTTCCGACCCCTCCACTCGACTGAAACTGTACTGACCAAAGTCACCAATGACCTACTGACTGCCAAAAGCAAGCGCCACTACTCTGTTCTCCTCCTCCTCGACCTGTCCGCCGCCTTCGACACTGTTGACCACTCTCTTCTACTTCAGATTTTGGAATTTCTTGGCATCACGGACCTTGCCCTCTCTTGGATCTCCTCATACTTAACGGACCAGACCTTCAGTGTCACCCACTCCCACACATCCTCCTCGGCCTACCCCCTATCTGTCGGGGTCCCCCAGGGCTCAGTGCTAGGACCGTTACTCTTCTCAATCTACACTCTCGGCCTAGGGCAACTCATTGAGTCCCATGGCCTCCAGTACCACCTCTACACCGACGACACCCAAATCTACCTGTCTGGACCTGACATCGCCTCCATACTATCCAAAATTCCACAATGTCTGTCCGCCATCTCTTCCTTCTACTCTGCTCGCTTCCTTAAGCTCAACATGGACAAAACCGAATTCATCGTCTTCCCCCCAAGCCACTCCCCCTCACTACCTGGCCTATCCATCGTCGTCAACGACTGCTCTCTCTCTCCAGTCCCCCATGCCAAGTGCCTCGGAGTTATCCTTGATTCTTCCCCCTCCTTCAAGCCCCACATCCAAGCCCTCGCCACCTCCTGCCGACTCCAGCTCAAAAACATCTCTCGGATCCACGCTTCCCTTGACCATGATACCGCTAAAACCCTTATTCACGCTCTCATCATCTCCCGCCTCGACTGCTGCAATCTCCTGCTCACCGGCCTCCCCGCTACCTCCCTTGCCCCTCTCCAATCCATCCTGAACTCCGCTGCCTGCCTAATCCATCTGTCTCCCCGCTACTCCCCTGTCTCCCCCCTCTGCCAAGCCCTTCACTGGCTCCCTACTTCCCAGAGATCCCGGTTTAAAACACTAACCATGGCATACAAAGCGATACACAACCTGTCCCCTCCATACATTATCGACATGGTCTCCCGATACCTACCCTCACGCAACCTGCGATCCTCCCAAGAGCTTCTCCTCTACTCCCCCCTCATCTCCTCTTCGCACAACCGCATACAGGATTTCTCCCGTGCTTCACCCAGACTCTGGAACTCACTGCCCCAACACATCAGACATTCTCCTACCCTGGGAACCTTCAAAAGAGGCCTAAAACCTACCTCTTCCGCCAAGCCTACCACCTGCAATGAGACTCAGTCCACCGCACCGCTTCACGACCGACACCTCCCCCTCCTACTGTATCCCCACCTGCCCCTCATAGACTGTGAGCCCTCGTGGACAGGATCTTCTCCCCTATTGTATCTGTACGTTAGAATTGTCCACAGCCATTGTTACTTGTATTGTTACTATGTTACTTGTCCTAGTCTGCCCTCTTAACATGTAAAGCGCCATGGAATATTATGGCGCTATATAAATAAATAATAATATTATCTCCTTTAATACAATAGGTGTATTGGCATTAAACCCTTCACTAATAAAGACCACCAGGTTTCCAGATTGTATTCCCTTTAATACACCAGACCAGCAGGGAACCCATTTAAAGGGAATTTGTCAGCAGATTTTGCTATCTGACAACAATATAATGTAGGCAAGTGCATTATGAATCCAGTGATGTATCAGACAGATTACTGGCTGCAGCCGTTCTCACACAATCAAAGCATTTAGTTTCAGAAACACAGCAGAGCTGGGAGAACTGCCCCCAGCCCACATCAGGCTCTCAGTAGAGATTGTGCATTTACAGTGAGGGGTGTGTTGGACTGCCATGCGTGTAACAAAGTAGTCTTGTAATGGTAATCCCCAGGTGATAAAGTATTTAGTTTAAGTAAATAGCACTCACAATGATATAAGAAACACAGTTGCTTCTTGTTTCTTAACCGTCACATCATGCTGTCCTCAGCTTACATAGCAAAAACCTGCTGACAGATTCCCTTTAATCCACTAAACCACTAGTGATGCATTCTTCTTTACTGACCCTACCCTAGACCACCAGGTGTACAGTGATTTATCTTATCACTGCACTGACAAAAACCCCAAAATACTCTAGACCACCAGGAATATTGACGTTAACCCAATGACTGCCCTAGACCACCATTTTTTTTGCCATTGACTTCTTCAATACCCTAGACCAGCAGGAATACTTGCATGAACTCTTTCACTATCCTGGACCACCAGATATCCTGACATTAATGCCTTCCATATCGTAGACCAATGGGGTATTGGTATTAACGCCTTCACTGCCCTAGACCACCAGGCTTCTTGACATTACCTTCTCTATTCCCTTTACCAGCAAAGATACTGGCATTAACCCTAGACCACCAGGGTTACAGAGCTTAATATATTCTAGTATAGTTGTTATTGGAAACAGACCAGTAATGTCCGGCCACGTTTGCCATCTCCATATTCTAATATTCCTATTATTGGACGCAGGATTGATGGAGTTTTCCTGTATTCAGGTTCCACTTTTTCTTTTATGTTTTAGAAATTTGTACTCTTGATTACAGCTTACTTCTATTTTTATGGCTTCTTAAGCCTGAAGGAATGTCCCGTGTTTTATAGGATAAACGCAAGGTTTTGATTGGTTGGAAAAGGCAAAATTCTTCCTTGACTACATGACGGAGATTTACAGGCCCTGCAGATCCAATCTTTACAAGGTTATAAAAGCGGCATGGTCTATATCAAACGCTCCGCTGCCGCCACTAATACGGCTTTATAGGGGACAGATAGAAATAAGGAGAGCGGGGAACATGGATGAAGGATGCGGCCCAGAACCTTTCCAGAAGGATAAAACCAACTCCAATGGAAATAATCACTCTCTGATGTTCCCAGATACATCTACAGTGTTGGCCAAAAGTATTGACACCCCTGCAATTCTGTCAGATAATACTCCGTTTCTTCCTGAAAATGATTGCAATCACAAATTCTTTGGTATTATTATCTTCATTTAATTTGTCTTCAATGAAAAAACACAAAAGAGAATGAGCAAAAAGCAAAACATTGATCATTTCACACAAAACTCCAAAAATGGGCCGGACAAAAGTATTGGCACCCTCAGCCTAATACTTGGTTGCACAAACTTTAGCCATAATAACTGCGATCAACCGCTGCCGGTAACCATCAATGAGTTTCTTACAATGCTCTGCTGGAATTTTAGACCATTCTTCTTTGGCAAACTGCTCCAGGTCCCTGATATTTGAAGGGTGCCTTCTCCAAACTGCCATTTTTAGATCTCTCCACAGGTGTTCTATGGGATTCAGGTCTGGTCTCATTGCTGGCCACCTTAGAAGTCTCCAGTGCTTTCTCTCAAACCATTTTCTAGTGCTTTTTGAAGTGTGTTTTGGGTCATTGTCCTGTTGGAAGACCCATGACCTCTGAGGGAGACCCAGCTTTCTCACACTGGGCCCTACATTATGCTGCAAAATGTGTTGGTAGTCTTCAGACTTCATAATGCCATGCACACTGTCAAGCAGTCCAGTGCCAGAGGCAGCAAAGCAACCCCAAAACATCAGAGAACCTCCGCCATGTTTGACTGTAGGGACCGTGTTCTTTTCTTTGAAAGCCTCTTTTTCTTCTCCTGTAAACTCTATATTGATGCCTTTGCCCAAAAAGAGAGAACAATCTTCCAAAACGTTTTAGGCTTTCTCAGGTAAGTTTTGGTAAACTCCAGCCTGGCTTTTTTATGTCTCGGGGTAAGAAGTGGGGTCTTCCTGGGTCTCCTACCATACAGTCCCTTTTCATTCAGACGCCAACGGACAGTACGGGTTGACACTGTCCTCCATCCCCCTGCTCTCTCATCCACCTGATCTCTCCATCCTCCAGGTCTCTCCATCCTCCATGCACCTGATCTCTCCATCCCTCTGTGCCCTCCATCCTCAATCCCTCTGATCTCTCCATCCCCTGCTCCTTCCATCCTCCATCCCCCTGCTCCTTCCATTGATGTACTATTGATGAATGTTTTTGTAGAGATGGTGGTTCTGATACATTTCTGGAATTTCTGTACTGATGAGGGTTGTGATGCTGTGTTTCTGTACTGATGTGGGTTCTAGTTATGTATTTCTGTACATCTTGTGGGTCTGGTGATGTATTCGCAATACATCACCAGACCCACAAGAGGTACAGAAATACATAACTAGAACCCACATCAGTACAGAAACACAGCATCACAACCCTCATCAGTACAGAAATTCCAGAAATGTATCAGAACCACCATCTCTACAAAAACATTCATCAATAGTACATCAATTGTAATGTCAGGGCAAACCCATATACATATTTGTATCTCATGAACCCACAACTTCCAGTATGTCCTTACTAATGGTAAGAACCTCATCAGACCAAACATGAACCTCAGTACTGATGAGAATGTTATTATCACAAATATTTCCACCCTGGTACCTTATAGATGACCTTGTCTCTGATCGGGGTCGTCTTTTTCTTTTCTTTATCTTGTCCTGACGCCATGATGACTTTTCATGTCTTTGCAGACTTCCATCTTCTCCACTTTTCTGCAGCACATCCTGACACGGTGCCCTTAAAAATAAGAGTGTCATTATAATTCTGTCTAAATAAAAATATCTGCCCTACACTGCGCTCCTGAACAAATAATCCCACTGTCCTCTCACACTGTGTCCTCTATACTGTACCTTCTCATCACACTCTCCCTCTTCAACATACTGTCTCATCCTTGCTGTGGCCTCACACTGTCACCCCATGCAGCCTCCTCTACCCCATGCAACCCCCCACACAAACACATACTACCCAGTCATGTCTGCATCCATCCCGCCCCCACCCCCACGCTATACCCAGTCTTTATTATGTTTGACCTCACATTTTTTTTATCCCGTACTCTCTCCAAACTACCTTCGTACTCATCACCCACTTGCTCCCCATACTATGTCTGCACACAAAATACCCCCTCACCACCATACTGAGTCCACACCCGTCCCTCCTTTCTCCTCATACTGTGACTGCACCCAACACCCCCTGACCCACCATTCTGTGTCCATACCCATTCCTCCTCATTCCACATATTGTGTCTGCACCCACCTCCCCTCACTTCCTATACTTTTTCCGCACCCATTCCCCCTAACTACTCATATTGTCTGCACACATGCCTATGGCTCCCCATACTGTGTCTGCACCTATCACCCCCTTGCTCCCCATTCTCTGTTCTCAAATCCTCTCCTCCATTTGCTGCACATGATGCAATCCCCCTCCCTCCATTTACAGACCATCACTCTCCTCTCCCCCTCCCTCTACTGACCATCTCTCCTCTCCCCCTCCCTCTGCTGACCATCAGTCTCCTCTCCCCTCCTCCCTCTACTGACCATCACTCTCCTCTCCCCTCCTCCCTCTGACAATCTCTCCTCTCCCCCTCATCTGCTGACCATCACTCTCCTCTCCCCCTCCCTCTGCTGACCATCACTCTCCTCTCCCCCTCCCTCTGCTGACCATCACTCTCCTCTCCCCCTCCCTCTGCTGACCATCACTCTCCTCTCCCCTCCTCCCTCTGCTGACCATCACTCTCCTCTCCCCTCCTCCCTCTGACAATCTCTCCTCTCCCCCTCATCTGCTGACCAGCACTCTCCTCTCCCCCTCATCTGCTGACCATCACTCTCCTCTCCCCTCCCTCTGCTGACCATCACTCTCCTCTCCTCCTCCCTCTGCTGACCATCACACTCTTTTACCCCTCCCTCTGCTGACCATCACTCTCCTCTCCTCCTCCCTCTGCTGACAATCTTTCCTCTCCCCCTCCCTCTGCTGACCATCACTCTCCTCTCCCCTCCTCCCTCTGCTGACCATCACTCTCCTCTCCCCTCCTCCCTCTGCTGACCATCACTCTCCTCCCCCCTCCTCCCTCTGCTGACCATCACTCTCCTCCCCCTCTCCCTCCATTTACTGACCATAATAATGTCCCCCACCCTCTCCCTCTCCCCTAGTTACTACTGTGATCTCCTGGAATAAGATGGACTTATTATTTCCCAATTAAACCTTGGAGTTTGACCTGGCTGTCCCTGTGGCGCATTCCTGCCATCTTCGCTACTACAGCTATCTCCAGCCTCACTCCTGCCCTACCTCCCCTCCTGCTCCTGAGAGCCTTCTCAGCCGCTCAAAAAGTGCCCAACTGTGCCTTAGGGGCCGCCTGTGCTGGTCTGCCCCAGGTTGCCTCCGTGCTGACTACTCACTGGTGAGGCACTCATCCTCACCCTGTGCCACAACAACACCACGAGCGTAGCGATCTCCAACCAGCCGCAGCCTCCGGTCACTGATCTCCCCACCGGAGGCTCCAGGGACTTGGCCGCATATACCTGGATCTGCCGGTCACGTGGCTCTGGTGCCCGCAGCGCTGCCAGGTGCAGCGGGACGCCCTCCGGTGCCTGGGAGCGTTCACAATCGCACTCCTTCCTCGCCGCTGCTCTGGGGGACGCCTGCTGATCTGGAAAGGATCCCTGCTGGTCCTGGACTGTCCTCAAACTGATCTCCGGTGAGCTGCCAAGGGGCCCCCCTCCTGGCCTCTGCAGCCCGGGACCCTCACTGGAGTCAGCCCTGTGAGGCCCTGGTGGTAGCAGCGGAGATAGCGGCGGTGCATTTTCCGGTACGCCGTACCGGTATGTACCGCCGGTATTCAGATTTTCCGGTACGGCGTACCGGTATGTACCGCCGCAAAAAAAGCACTGCTTATGTCCACCCCCTTTTTTATGGTTGATGTGGAATTATATCCAATTTGGCTTCAGGACAATTCTTTTTGTGTTTTTTCATTGAAGACAAATTAAATGAAGATAATAATACCAAAGAATTTGTGATTGCAATCATTTTCAGGAAGAACTTGAGTATTATCTGACAAAATTGCAGGGGTTTCAACTGTACTTAGCTAGTGGCGTCTATCTGCTACTTTTGTCGGGATGAGGTTGTATGCCACAATTCCCGGCATAGTCGCTGGAAGCGCACTGGAGGCCATATTGGGACACCCAATTGATGCTTGTCCCAATATGACACCCGCTGGCGATACCAGCCCCTTGTGCGATACCACCAGCAGGACACCGCCACAACAACCTCCCACACACCTGCCACATGGCCGCACGCCAACACCGTAGCCCACCATCCGACATTCCTACTGCACCGCTGCAACCATCGCACTATGAAACTCTAGTTTCTGTCTGCGGTCTGTGTGTGCAGATGGGGTGTGGGCGCCCTTGGTGGCTACAGAGGGCACTGCACCCCATTTACTTCTGCACACATATGCCGCAGACAGAGCCTCGGAGTTTCCTAGTGGCTGTGGGCAGCGGTGGGTGTTCACACACACACATGCCCCCACATACATGCACACACATACACATACATACACACACATACATGTGTAATGACCAAAGGTCCTACTAAGATCCAGTGAGTCACAGACTGAGACAGAGGCAGAAATAAACAACAGTTTTCATTTTACTGATATGGGGATCAAAGTACGGTTCAGTATAGAATGTAATAGTCTCAAAATCCCCTTAAAACACTACCAATAACAATTTCACACACTCAGCGTTAGCCGACATCAATGCACCGATCTCAGAGGTCCAGGATATGTAAATCACACTCAGAACCAGGAGCAAATTTACCTACACGTTAGACTTATCAAGGATTTAACTTAACTAAAGGCTATGTACATCAACTGTGGGCGGTCTGATGGGACCTCTGAGATGGCACACTGAGTATAACATATCACAGCTAATAACAGTGCATTACACTATATCAATGGTGGCGATACACTTAGCACAGGAATACCCGGGTATCTTAAAAGCTACGGTACCATCAACCTAATAATAATAATAATAATAATAATAATAATAATGCTTTATTTATATAGCGCCAACATATTCCGCAGCGCTTTACAATGTAGGGGTTAGAGTACAGAAAATATAATACAGTAAGTAATTACAGTAGAGAACAAATAAAGTACAATAATTGGATACAAAACAATAGGCATAGAATCAATGTAAAAAAGAAAATACAATAAATAAAGCAAGAAATGAAGGTGACCCTGCTCAAAAGAGCTTACAATCTAAAACGGGATAGGGGTTGCACAAGGTACAGGGGCTTATTGCACTGATGGTCCAGGCATCTTAAGGAAGTGGGGCATAGGACTAAGCTTACATGGATGGTCATTATATAATCTGTGTAGACCTTTTTGGTTTGGTGGAGTTTGTAGAGGAGTAATGTCCAGAGGGATAGCCCATTCACTGTCTACAGTACAATGGACTTCTATTAGGGAGTATGATAGGCCGCCTTAAAAAGATGCGTTTTTAGGGATCGCCTGAAGCCATGCAAGTTGTGGATAGTCCTGATTTCTTGTGGTAAAGCATTCCAGAGTTTTGGTGCAGCTCTGGAGAAGTCTTGGAGTCGGGAGTGGGAGGATCGGATTAGTACGGATGTTAGTCGAAGGTCATTTGAGGAACGTAGAGAGCGGGTGGGGTGATAGACAGAGATGAGGGAGGAGAGGCAGGGGGGTGCTGCACTGTGAAGAGCTTTGTGGGTGAGAACAAGCAATTTGAATTTGATCCTGTAGTATACGGGTAGCCAGTGCAATGACTGGCACAGAGCAGAGGCATCTGAGTAACGATTGGCCAGGTGGGTGATCCTGGCTGCAGCATTAAGGATGGACTGGAGAGGAGAAAGTCTGGTGAGGGGGAGGCCACTTAATAGAGAATTGCAATAGTCAAGGCGGGAATGGATTAGGGCCACGGTGAGGGTTTTTGTTGTTTCCATGGTGAGAAAGGGGCGGACTCTAGAGATATTCTTCAGGTGTAAGCGACAGGAGCGGACGAGACATTGTGTGTGGGAGGAGAAGGAGAGATCGGTGTCAAACATAACACCCAGACAACGAGCCTGCTGCCTAGGCGTTATCGTGGTGCCGCAAACTGAGAGAGAGATATCCGATTTAGGGAGGTTAGTGGATGGGGGGAGCAGAAGAAGTTCAGTTTTGGAAAGGTTTAGTTTCAAATAGAGAGTGGACATGATATTGGAAACTGCAGCTAGACAGTCATTGGTGTTCTTTAATACCGCAGGGGTAAGGTCAGGGGCTGAAGTGTATAGTTGTGTGTCATCAGCATAAAGATGGTACTGAAAGCCAAATCTGCTGATGGTCTGTCCAATCGGGGCCGTGTAGAGAGAGAATAGGAGGGGGCCAAGGACTGAACCCTGAGGGACCCAATAGTGAGGGGAAGAGGGGAAGAAGTGGAGCCAGCAAAAGATACACTGAAAGAGCGGTCAGAAAGATAGGAGGAGAGCCAGGAGAGAGCCGTGTCCTTTATGCCAATGGAGTGCAGCATAGAGAGTAGGAGCTGATGGTCAACAGTGTCAAAAGCTGCAGAGAGATCAAGGAGAATAAGCAGAGAGTGGTTACCATTACGTTTTGCTGTCAGAAGGTCATTGGTCACTTTGATGAGGGCAGTTTCTGTAGAGTGAAGGGGGTGGAAACCAGACTGTAATGGATCTAGAAAAGAGTGAGCGGAGAGGTAACGGCTGAGGCGGGAATAGACCAGGCGCTCCAAGAGTTTAGAGATGAAGGGGAGATTGGAGACTGGTCTGTAGTTATTTGTGCAGGTTGGGTCGAGAGTGGTTTTCTTTAATAATGGAGTAATGATCGAGTGTTTGAAGGAGGAGGGGAAGATGCCAGAAGAGAGGGAGAGATTGAAGATTTTGGTTAGATGAGTGGTGACGACTGGAGAGAGGGATTGGAGCAGGTGTGAGGGAATGGGGTCAGTAGTGCATGTGGTGGGACGAGAGGAAGAAAGGAGCCTGGAGACTTCTTCTTCTGTGACTGGGTCAAATGTGGAGAGTGAGCCGGAGGAGATGTGGGGAAGAATGGGGGTGGCAGCGCTTGGAGGCTGAGAGCTGATTTCCTGGCGGATGTTGTCTATTTTCTCCATGAAGTAGGAAGCCAAGTCATCAGCACAGAGGTCAGTGATGGGGGCCTGCACTTTAGGACTGAGGAGAGAGTGAAAGGTGTCAAAGAGTTTTTTTGGATTGTTGAATAGTGAGGAGACCAGGGTGGTGAAGTAGGTCTGTTTGGCAAGGTGAAGGGCAGAATTGTAGGTTTTTAGCATGAATTTATAATGGATAAAGTCTCCTGGTGAGCGAGTTTTCCTCCATAGACGTTCAGCACTCCTAGAGCATCGCTGGAGGAATCGAGTTTGTGGTGTGAGCCAGGGCTGTTTTGTTCTCTGTTTGGAGGTTCTGAGGGTGAGGGGCGCTACTTGGTCCAGGGAGCTTCTGAGAGAGTCATTGTAGTGATTTACTGCCTGATCTGGACAGGAGATTGAAGAGATTGGGGACAGAGATGAGATGAGGGAGTCTGTGAGTGCTTGAGGGTTAATGGCCTGTAGATTTCTGGATGTGTGATAGGTAGGATTGGGCTGTGTTGGCCGAGGGATAGTGAGTGAGAAGGAGAGAATGTTGTGGTCAGAGAGTAGAGGTGAGTTATCCAAGGGGGAGAATGAGCAGAGCCGGGTAAACACAAGGTCAAGGGTGTTACCGTTTTCGTGCGTCTCAGTGGTTGAGAGCTGTGATAGGCCAAGAGAAGTGGTTAGAGATAGGAGCTGGGATGCAGATGGGGAGATGGGGCTGTTTATAGGAATGTTAAAGTCTCCCAGAATAAGGGTTGGTAAATCTGAGGACATGAAATGCGGGAGCCAAGCAGAGAAATGGTTGAGGAACAGGGTGGGTGACCCTGGGGGGCGGTATACCACTGCTACTTTGAGGTGGAGGGGATGGAATAGCCTAATGGTGTGGACCTCAAAAGAAGGGAATGAGAGTGATGGGGCTGGAGGGATGACCTGGAAAGTACATTGTGGGGACAGGAGGAGGCCAACTCCACCGCCACGTCTGTTCCCAGGTCTAGGGGAGTGAGAGAAGTGTAGGCCGCCGTGAGAAATAGCAGCCGGGGAAGCAGTGTCTGAATCCTGGATCCAGGTTTCTGTGAGGGCCAGCAGGTTTAGAGAGTTGGAAAGGAAGTAATTGTGAATGAAGGGAAGTTTGTTGCATACAGATCGTGGATTCCAGAGAGCGCAATTAAAAGAGGAAGATGAAGGTGTGCAAGTGATAGTAATGAGGTTAGTGGGGTTTCTATGTGTGGTGGAGAGGGGTTGAAGTTAGAGGGTGGACCAGGGTTGGGGGAGATATCACCTGAGAGGAGCAGCAGCAAAAAGAGGAAGAGCAGATAGGTTTTGGATTTTGGACTTGGTTTATTATGACAAATGTTAGAATATGGTGGGCTGAGAATCCTCAGTAAACGGAAGATGGCATGGGAGCTGTACATAGGGTAGGGCAGGAGAGAGGGGCTGATGTGGATGAGTGGTGTTGGAGGGGGGATAGGGTGATACAAGTTGGTGGTGATGGCACATAGAAACACAAACAGTGCAGTTAAAGACATGGTAGTGATTAGTAGAGGATAGAGTAATAGACATTGTTTGAATGGCTATCTGACAGTACCTTCCAGTCTATCCCAGTCAATTCCGGTCAATTTCAGGTCTATTTCGTTTCAGTGCACTTTTACAACATGCACTTTCACAGCAGACACGTCAGCATGCAGCAACCATAAGGGTACCTTTACACGCCGCTACAACAGGCTGGATACAACCCGCTACTTCACGTGCACGAGCACGCACAAACGGTTACAAACGGTAAACGCACCATCTTTACATGCCGCCACAAGGCGCCGGGTGTCTCAAGTCACCTTCTCATCTTACCTCATTTACACACCGCTACAACCAGGTAATATGGGCGGCCCTGGTGCAGCAGGGACAGCACATAGGCGTGCCACAATTGTGGATTAGGAGACGTCCGTACGCTGATAGGACAAAGCAATAAACCCATGATTGGCCAGGCATCGCAGGAGGCTGTTTAATACATGACGCTCGAGTAATTGTATAGTGTGACTGGTCAGCTCCTTAAATATGTCTCCCTATGCAGCGACTACCAATCGTAACGCAGGAGCTTCCACCAATGATCGCTGAAGGGGGGCGGTATCCCGGAGCCTGTGTCACGCCCCAGCTACATCCCAGGTACATCGCCTGGTGTATAGACATCCCTTCGGTTCCTTCTTTACACGCCGATACAGCTCGCTACAACCGCCTGTGTAGCCATCTGTTTCTGGGCAGTGCTCGGAAACAGATGTATCTGCTGCCGGCTGTTTCCTACCGTCTTCACACGCCGCTACTACGGGCTATATTGCCGCTACAAGCTACATTTGTAGCGTGTAGCTGGTTGCATCCAGCCTGTTGTAGCGGCGTGTAAAGGTACCCTGAGTGTAGTCTCACAATGGCCTATAGTCCACGGTGGCTGCAGCAAGTCCAGAAAAAAAAAATCTTATTGTAAAACAGCAAAGATTCCATGGCTTTCCAGCCAATGCCAGATTCACTTGTCCGGTACTTCAGTTCTGTAGCCTCGGGATACAGTCTGTGGAGCACTCTTTACCAGGGCATGTCAGGATCCTCTCGATCGGGATGGCACCGGACCCAGCCTCTCCTCAGTCTACTTTCTAGTAGTGGAACCCTGGTCAGCTCACCATGCGGTCTCTAGTTCACACAGTTTCCACAGGCTCTGCACTGGTTTCCAGCAAAAACACAAGTTCTCCCAGGACAGGTATCAGCCACCCCTGCCGATAGCTTGCACAAAAAGTCTTATCAAAATCCAATCTCCAGGCTTCTCACCACTGTTTGTTTTTAGCACAATTTACAGCCTGTCCCTTCTAGCAGGGCAGCTCTCAGGTAACCTTCACCACGAACCTCATTCTCTTAGACACAGGTTCTCCCCCCCCAAGCCCCTGCTGCCTCCCTCCAGCTCTTATTCAGGCATGCCAAAGTCACAGGGTCCTAGTGCTCTGCTGATCCTGTTACATTCCACACTCCCACACATGCACCCACATACATACACATACATGGACACACATACATACAGGCACACACATACATGCACACACCTACATAAACATGCATGCATTCCCATACATACACATACATGGACACACATACATACAGGCACACACATACATGCACATACATGGACACACATACATACAGGCACACACATACATGCACACAACTACATAAACATGCATGCACACACATACATTCCCATACATACACATACATGCATGCACATATATATACACGCACATACATGCACATACACACACACATGCATGCACAGACACATACATCTTTGCTGCCGTCATCTTTGAACACTCGAGTATACAAAGATGTTGGCGGCATGACGCATCACACCGCCCTACTGCAAGATTACAGTAATAACAGGATTACGTTGGAGGGGAACTTGTTGAGAGCTAATAAAATGGACGAGGTGTCTGTCTATTTTGTATGTAATAAAAGATTTCTCTCTGTGTGTGTTTTTTATCTTTACTGAAAGTATTGCTAATGGCCGGCTGTCATACTGATGGTATCACGCTTATGAGGTGAGGGAATCAGGGAACTTGATGGTGTGATGGGCAAAGGGGGTCAGGAGAGCCTAATGTGACCCTGATGCTGGGGTCCCTGGCTCACCCTGATCTCAGAGGTACCTCTGATGGTGAGGAGTTCCGAGAACGCCACCCTTTACCCTAAGCTGAGGGCCCCTACCTCCACCCATGGGTCGGTGATCACAGCTTCTCCCACAGCTATAGAACTCCAGGAGAGGCTTCAGCATAGCAGCAAGATGTCTTCTCAGTTCAATGACCAAGAGCCAACTAACTCTATAAACAGCGTCTGACAGAGGAGAGAGAAGACTATTTAAAGCCAGCAAGAGGGGATTCCCGGTCAGTCACACTTCAACCACTCAACCAGCAGCTAAACATATTAGTGAGAGCAGCTCTAGGACACAACACAGGAGGCAAGACCTTCACACCAATACCTCATGCAGTGTTAGTTTTTCCATCTACCAGCACATTGGCAGACAATGTTAACGGAGACTTAGAACAAAAGGAGATATAAACCCTCTGGTCATCTCCTTCTGAACGATTCGAAGGAGGCTGCGTCTGAGACTGCGTATTTGTCCCAGAGCGATGCGGACAAACTTTGATAAAATGATCAGCTTGACTGAAAAAAAAACAAGTCCCATCCACTCGATGAACTGCAACTACAGGGGGTTAAACATGAGGGCCTACTGCCCCCATTAACATAGGTTCATCGCGTGGAGCCTCCTCAACAGGCATAAACACAGGGAACAAAGTTGGTCTCGGTCTCTCCCTCAGGTCTACCCTGATGGCCAGGGACATAGAAGCCTCCAATGACTCAGGTGCGGCGTATTGAACCAGGGTGTCTTGCAGTCTAGCTGACAAACCCAAACAGAACTCACTCCTGAGGGCAGGGTTGTTCCACAGAGTGTCAGTCGCCCACCTCCGAAACTCTGAGCAGTACTCCTCCACTGCTCAGGACCCCTGCTTGAGATTACGGAGGTTTGACTCAGCAAGAGTCACCCTGTCTGGTTCACCGTACACCTGAGCCAGAGCAGCAAAAAATCCTTCCACCGACCGCAGTGATGGTATGTCGGTCGGAAGGAGAAAAAACTGGTCTGGGGATCTCCCATAAAAAGGGAGATTATAATCCCCACCCGCTGTTCCTCGCTCCCAGATGAACGGGGACGAAGCCTGAAATAAAGTTAACAGACTTCTTTGAACATCAAGAATTTATCTCTCCCCCAGAAAACCTGTTTGGAAGGGATATCTTGGATTCAGGTATGGCTTGGGCGTGAGCTGAGGCCGGATACCCCCCAACCTGACTTTTCACCCGTTACTTGTTTACTTGGCCCCCTTCGCTTCTGGGTCACCGCTTCTCGGTGCCCTCCCTGTTAGCAGTCTTGTCACGACTCCTTCCTTGACTTGTCTCTCCCACTTTCTAACTCTCTTTCTGCTCTTTCCCTACACTGTACATCTCACACTCCTTCCACCAGGACCAGTTGCCCGGTGAACAGGTATCTGATTGGTCCTCTGCCTCTGGATGTTGCATGTGGTGTATGGAGCCTTGGGATTAACCTATTCATCACTGAGACGGAGGATACCGCAGGGGTGCAGTACCCTCCTGTGATGCACTCGTTGCGGGACGCCACATCAGCACAAACTAGGAGCGTGACAGATGGCTGACATTAGCAATATGGCTTGATGTCAGCTGCCAAAAAAAGCTGACATCAACCCCTTTATCATCCAGACTGCCACCGCTACATGGCAGTTTTGGCATCTCTCATGGAGGGGCCAATTCTGGGGTGGCTGTTGGCTCCAATTTTCAGCGTCGGGAATTCCAGTTCCCAGCTGCCTGGTTTAACTTGGCTGGCAAACAAAAATTTAGCAAAGCCCAGGCTAATTTTTATTTTTAGTTGTTTATTTAAATAACTAAAAAAATAAAATAGTTCTCCGCTGTATTTTTTATTGCCAGCGAAGGTAACACTAGGCAGCGGGGGTTGGCAGCCAGTAGCTGCTTGGTTTATCTGTGCTGGGTAGAGAAAATACAGAGAAGCCCTACAAGTTTTTTTACCAGGAAATTAAACACTTTATTAATAAAAAAAAACATGAACAGGTTTTTAACTACAAAAAACATTTATTTAAAATACATTTATTTAAATACACTGGGAGAGACAGCGGACAAGGGAGAGACAGCGGACAGGGAAGAGACTGCATGGGGGAGACCGCCTTGCCGATGTGAAAGAATCAGGCCTACATCTAGTAGAAAAATCCACCCTGTCTTTCTGATCTACTACAGGAAATACCAGAGGTGCTGAAGTAAGAAGAGGCTGCTCACACTGCTGTCCACCCTGTCTATCTGATCTAAATCCTGGAGATAGTCGGGGTGCTGCAGTAAGAAGAGGCTGATCACACTACTGTTCATTCCATCTTTTTGATCTTATACTTGAGATACCAGAGATGCTAAGGTAAGATGATGCTATTTATATTACTGTTTATCTGATCTAATACTGAGAATACCATGAGTGCTGATGTAGGAAGAGGCCGCTTTACTGCTGTCCACCTTTTTTGTCTTATCCAATACTGGATATAGGGGTGTTGAGGTAAAAAGAGGTGGCTCACACTATTATCCACCACCCTGTCTTTCTGATCTAATTCTGGAAATACTTGGGCTGCTGAGGTAAAAAGAGGCTGCTCACACTGCTGTCCACCCTGTCTGTCTGATCTAATGATAGAAATTGCAGGGGTGCTGAGGTTAGAAGAGACTGCTCACACTGCTATCCACCATGTTTATTTGATCTAATTCAGAAGATGCCAGAGGTGCTGAGGTAAGGGCAGGCTGGTGTCCTACATGTTTATATGCTCTAATACTGGAGATACCAGAAGTGCTAAGGTAAAAATAAGCTGCTCACACTGATGTACACCTTGTCTTTCTGATCTAATGCTGGAAATATCAGGAATGTTGAGGTTAGACAAGACTGCTCACACTGCTGTTCCCCCTGTTTTTCTGATCTAATGCTTGAAATACCAGGGGGATGAGGTAGGAAGGGGCAGCTCACACTGTTATCCACCCTGTCTATCTGATCAGATTCAGACAGTGCCAGAGGTGCTGAGATAAAAAGAGGCTGCAGACACTACTGTCCACCATATTTATATGCTCTACTTCTAAAGGTACCAGGGATGGTGAGGTAAGAAGAAGCTGCTCATACTACTGTCCACTTGATCTAATGCTGGAAATACCAGGGGTGCTGAGATAAAAAGGAGCTGCTCACACTGTTATCCACCCTGTCTGATTTAATTTAGAAGATGCCAGAGGTGTTGAGGTAAGAAGAGCCTGTCAACACTTCTGTCCACCAGTTTTGCTTTTATGAAAGCATATTGTGGGCCATAGTTAAAGGGGTTGTCCGGTTAAAATAAACAATCACCTATTAATGGTATAGGGAATAACTGATTGATTCGTGGGGTCCAGACCTCTAGGACCCACATTGACCGACAGAAAAGGGCAGGTTTGTCCATGTTAGAATGGAGTGGCAATTTGTATGCTAGACTGCTGCTCCATTCTTCCCTTATGGCTCTGCCAAGTTCTCACTGCTTTTTCTGGCAGCATTATATAGAACAAATGTTGATCCATTTCGCAACAGGCAAAAAAGTTCTCAGACAGGGATAAACATTCCCTGATCTGCCAATTGGTCGGATCCTCCACCAATCAACAAGTTATCACCTATCCAGTATAATAATATGCTGGCTAGTTGATATATCCAGTATGTTATTGTCTTTTACTAATATAGCTGCAGTTTTAACTTCACCACTAGGTGGCAGTCTACTCAAGCCATAAAACACAGGTCACATTGACTTTACCATGGACATAATGAAATAGTCCTGATGTGATTCTTGTAACAAGAGTAAAATATAAAATGGAAAAACAATTAAAAAAAACTAATATTGGTAACCCATAGCCAAGCCTTTTTTCATCATTTGTCTATATTTCAATTTTGTCTAGTCAATGAGCCATCAAAAGAACCTAATGCTGATGAGAGTGGACCCAATGAGCCAAGAGCCAGGTTCACTCTGGAGGGGCATGACCAAGTGCCTACCTAGAGCTCCTGATGGTGAGGTTGGACTTGGCTGCCGGTAGACACCAGGTACCACTCCAGAACACACCCCAGGACTGCAGCAACTGACTGGAAGGTCTGAGGTGTGGTTACGAGGTGCAGGTGGGCGAAGACAAAGACAGGGTCGGACAATCCGAGATCAGGGCTGGCAGAAAAGGTTCAATACATGTAGTCAAGGTCACGATCACAGAGGTGAGACAGGACAGGTAAACAGGCTGGTTCAGTAACTGGAGACAGAAATAGAGGAATGCAGAATCAAGGGCAATGTTTGAAAAAGGAATGGATGGTGTAGTCACCTGATATATCACCTGCTAGCATGTGATAGGCCGGGGAAACAAATCTCTGCAGGACAGGCTGGATACAAATTCCTGCAGAGTTTGGCCGCATCCTCCTGTGATTCAAAACCAGCAAAAGGCAACTCAGAGGGATGGTCAGGTACCGGGTGGAGCAAAGCAAAACTCACAGTGAGTAGGGCAGCACTTTGAAGGCGTGCGATTGGCTGGCTTAATAAAGAGTATTAAAGGTAACATGTAATTGTTAATTTATTCATACCTTTCCCTGAGGAATGAGAGAATGGCCTAGAAATGTTGTTCAAAGATGAGCTGTCATCAATTTAAAAGCAGTCATTTTTTGTTGTTACTTAATTCTCGCTGCTCTCCTGAGTATTTGATTTTTTTGTCTTTCTGAAATTCGCCATATGGTTCAAGATATATGGGCCTTTTTCAGTTGGTGCTATATTTTTTTAATCATTACCAAGGAGGCGTGGCTCATAGAGCAATAATGGAGAGTAGCCTGAAGACACGCCCCTGAGGATCTATGAGCCACAACCCTTTGTAAAGACTATAGAAAAACGTAGCGCAAAGTATAAAGGCTCATATCTTTGGAACCTTTATGGCGGATTTCAGAGAAATAAAAGCACCAGACTCAGGGGATCATCAGGAATAAAATAAGCGCAAAAAACGAACACTGCTGAATTAGTGAAAGGTCCTCTTTAATGGAGAGTAATACAATAGACATTCCAGGAGAGATGACCAGTCAATAGGTCATCAGTATCAATTCAGTGGAGACTGATATCTTGTCAGTCACCTCTTACCACGTTCTACGGCAGCCAGAGAAACATTGTACAGATAACAGCTCTCTACACCACGTAGTGGCCATTCTTCTGTACTGCAGCTGACTTCAATAGGAGCTGAACTACAATACAAGGTAGTGGTTTACCATTCGTGTCGCTATTTTCTGAGACCTGTTTTCGTCTTCTGTCGATGGAGTGCTTGTTTTTTGTGTGCTAAGCTGTAATTATTACTTATACCATTTTGGGGTACATGCAATGCTTGGATCGCTTTCTATTGCTTTTCGGGAGGAGATGTGTCATCAAAAAATGTTACTTCTGACACTTCAACAAAGACACATGTGACTTCTCACATTTCTAGCACTGTCCCACTTAGCATTTAATAATGTCCCCTGCTTCCCCCCATTTCCATTAATGTCCCCTGAATCCCGCTATACAGCTCCCCTATATATACGAAGTGTGATTATCCCACCGCTTCCCTATGCATTCCTGTGCACAATGTGATGCCCCCACCACTCCGTGAAGGAAAGTATAGTGGGCCTACAGTCATGGCTGTGGGGTCGGTAAGGCTGCTTTCACATCAGCATGTTTGCCTGTTTGCGGCAGATCCAGCAGTTTCGCCACATTTACAGCATAACAGCTTCATTCGTTCACTATGGAACTTGGGTCAGGTGCGGCAGTTGCGGTTTTGCCAGATCCGGCAATTCCAATTCTTGCAGCGAAGGAAAAAAAACGCTGCTAGCAGCGTTTTTTTCCTTCGCCGCAAGTGCCGGATCTGGCAAAACCGCAACTGCCACACCTGACCCAAGTTCCATAGGGAACGAATGGGGCTTGCTGCAAGTGAGCCGTTACGTGGCAGATGTGGCAAAACTGCCGGCTCTACTATGAAGGGGCAAAAACGTGGATGTGGCAGATGTGGCAAAACTGTCGGCTCTACTATGAAGGGGCAAAAACGTGGATGTGAAAGGTGCCTTAGGCGAGCTTCACACCACGGAAAAGTCTGATCCGGGGCTGTCAGGGATGAACCTGACAGCCACAAACCAGATCAGCACACAGAACCGGAGGGTTAATATGCCCTCCGGTCCGGTGTGCAGCCGCACGCAGCTGTAGCTGCTAATGAATAAGGACCGTGGCTCTCAGGGAGCTAACCGCGGTCCTGAAACAACAGTGGCGTGCAGCTGCAGGTGTCTGGGTCATTCCGGCCCCATAGTCTCCCATGTTAGGGAGCGCCGGATTGGACCGAATCCGGGAGGATCTGGGGGAATCCGGGACAATCCGGGAAACGGCAATTTGGGGAGACTTTTTTTTGTCTCCGGTAGAGAAAAATCCGGATTCGTCCGGATATATGGAAACCAGATGGCAGAGAGCTGCCATCCAGGCTCCATCTGGCCCCATAGGATACTATGGGCCAAAATCCAGTCCGGGGCTGTCTGGTTTACACCGGACAGCCCCGGACCGGACCTTACCATGGTGTGAAGCCAGCCTTAGCCAAACATCTGACTCCAACTTGATTTCCCTAAATCCAACTTTAACTCCACCAAAATGGATGGACACCGACTCCGACTCCATAACCATGACTGTGAAGTCAGTAAGCCAAACATCTGACTGCGACTCCTCAATTGCCCTGAATCTGACTCCAATTCCACCAAAATGGACTCCAACTCCTCAACCCAGACTGTGAAGCCTGTAAGCCAAACATCTGACTCCCAACTCTTCAATTTCCCTGAATCCAACTCCGACTCCACCAGAAATGAACACTGACTCTGACTCCAACTCCACAGCCCTGCCCAGAGCTCCCAAAAGTTTCATGATACACAGTATAATAGTCTGACAGGTTCCCTATACAAATTAGTAGAAATCCTAGATATAGGGAAATAAAGAAAGAGACAAGCGGCGGCGCTCCCTCTGAGTGTAGTAATCGCTTAAACAATTCGTTTTCTAAAGCAATGAACTCACCTGGTGTTTAGAGGTGAGTGGGCATTGAGGCTCTTAAGGGTACCTTGACACGTTGCAACATTGCATGCAATTTCACTTGCAACTTACTGGTTGCAGTGAAATCATGAACACATTGCTCCATTTTGTGGCCGTGTACAAATAGAACAATGTGTCCATGATTTCACTGCAACCAGCAAATTGCCTGTGAAATTGCATGCAATGTTGCAACGTGTAAAGCGGCCTTTAGTGTGTTGAGGGTATGCAGCTCACACAGGATAACTATGTATAGATCCTCCAGTGGATCCAGATAGGTGCTGTGAAGAGAAATGACGTGGCACTTACCCTTACAAGGGATCTCTGTTGATATTGATATCAATATCCTGGACGCAATGCCTCCTCTCCTGCGGGAAGCCGGCGATCTCCATGGGTGAACACAGCTGCCCTGTGTCCACGGTTAGTGTTCGGGGCACGGCAGCTTTCCCTGCAGTCACCTGCCAAGATCACATCCAACTCCCTAGCGCTAAATTGACATGCTGTGGACAAGCTGTGGCGTGGAAAGCCGACCCACATGTCAGTTAACGCTGCGAAGGAAAGAAGCACAGCTGGCATGTGATCTCTGTAAATCCTGTCCACTGTGCTTGTACTGTAGAACGCAACACAAACACACTGCAGCAGTGGTTCTGTGGCACCCCTGTGGGGATTGCTGCAGGATCCACCGATGCAAGGAGGGAATTACACCTTGGTTCATAAAGCACACCACACCTTCCACCCCAGACCTGAAGGGGGAGCTCTACTGGCTGCCTTAAGCCAGTTCCCCTTTAAAACATCCAGGCCTGCGGAGAGGAGTTAGTCAGTCTCTGAAGAGAGTCTGCAGTGAGGAGAGAAGAGAGAGGAGATGGAGGAGCTGGTCGCTGGGAGAGATCCAGGCCCAGGACCAGGACCACTGACTGCTGTGTGCACCCTAGGGAAAGGGTCGGAGGCAAGTGGAGAAAGCAGGGAACTAAGAAAGGGAACCGGTTAGTACATCCCTTTAGTACACCCGGACACCAGAGTCCGACGCTGTAATCATTTATTGCTACAGCCAAAACCCGGAGGTCTCAGGAGAAGTTCATACCTGATGAGAACAAGTAAGAGACGCTAAACTGACCAAGTATAGGACCAGGGGCCATAGGAGAAACAGGGACCCCGCAGAAGGACTTCATTGTCAGTTTAGAGCAAAGCCCAGAGAGGGAGAAGCGGTGGGTTCAGGCTCAGGCAGGACTTACCCCAAACCACAGAGCACAGAGACAGAGGAGGCCTCACAACTTTCTAAGGTGGAAGTCCCAAGTTGCATCGGGGACCTGGTTATTTCTCTGGACTGTACCTGTTACCCTGTCACCCTGTCACCAGTAAAAAGGTACCGAAACAACAATCCCTCTGTGTGTGTGTGTGTGTGTGTGTGTGTGCGCCTGCCTAACCGCCGCAATTCACCGCCTTGTCTACAAAGATGCAACTACTACTCCCCTCATCCATCCCCGCTGCCCTGAGGTAAAGCTCCACTTGTGGGGAGCTGTACCACACTCTGCTGCACCCACCATTACCTCAGCGGCCGGCTGCAGCGCTGGTATACCAGGTACCATAGGTGGCGTCATGTTAACAATCCCCTTATCCCCCACCATTGACCCGCCATTGAGGGTCCAGGGCACGGGACCGGGGATCGACCAGCCGTATTTCCCCATCGAAGCCGCCATCAGCCCCGGTACCCGAGTACCCCATACCCTGTCGACCGCTTCAGTGCCGCTGCATCTTGGTCGCCACAATGGTACTTCACCTACACCACAGGTGTGGTGCCATTGCTCTCAGGTAAGACAGGGACATGAAACAGACACACCATCTTACACCCAAAACCATTCCCAACTCCAGGCCAAGAGATGATTCGCAGAAGACACTCACTTAGAGCAGACCCCATATGCTGGCTGGAGGAAGAAGAAGGCTTAGGGGGTGGAAACACAGTCAAGTCATTAGAAGAGTGAAGAGGAAGCAGCAGCTAGATGGAGTTCTAGGGGACGCTGGAGCTGGGGCAGAGTGGGACCAGTGGGTAGGTCACCACGGAACCCTGGTCAGAGAGAGTCCCGAGTCTACAGCCGAATTCCAGGTCATGATAGAGGAGCTAGCTGCATGAGGGGATCGGCCCCAATCTGGTGTGAGACTATGTTCAAACCAGGAAACCAGAGGCTACTGGACTGCATGTGCAGTAGTTAACACCATGTACACTCCCAGCCACAGTGACTACAGAACGTCAAGAGGACGGTTGTCACTCAGCAGGGCCTGCAGTCACCTGCCTTGGAAGTAGTAACATGAAGGCGCAGGAGAGGGAAAGGGCAGCAGAGAAAACCTTATGAAAGGTGTCTCAGTGGAGTGTTCCTGGACTATCTGAGCGCTGGCCAAGTTGCAATCTGGAAGAGCACAGTACCCTGGCAGGGTTTGCACTGAACAATACCACAGTAAAGAACCTGGTAAGAACTGCAACCCCTGTGTCTGTCCACTCCTTCTGCACCTCCCTGCACCAACAATTACCACTATCATCCACACTAACTCTAATACCAAACCCTGGGGACCCGCTCCATCCGTGGGGAGTGATATACCTAGCTGCAACAACACCTATTCCCTGGTATTCACCACAAACAGTGCTGGTCATCCTGACTAGAATCCATGGATGGCGTCACGATAAACTTTATTTATCCCCTGTAAATAACCCCTTTTCATGCTCTGTCAGGGCCACGACCACCGGGACTGCCACCTTGACATCCCCTGACTGAGTCCAGATGGTCGAGTAACCCCAGCCCTCGTGACTGTTGCACAATCATAACGCTGCAATCACTGATCATGTGCATGCAGCCTTATGACCCAGGGTCAGGTTTTCTAGGAGATCGTGAAGAGGATTCAGGGATTAAACAGAGGTGTATCCAGGTCATTGTCCAGGGGTCAAAACACCAAGGGAATATTATCAAGTTCAGGGAAAAAGAGCAATCAGACAGTGAAAAAATCTATGGTCAATTCCAGGAGAGTACACAGTATTCAGAGAGTAGATAGAGATGTAGTCATGTAATGGCCCAGATTCAGGTTTTCCAGGAGATCACAAAGAGTATTCAGAGTTTAAACAGAGCTGTATCCATGTCATGGTCCTGGGGTCAAAATATCAAGAAAATAATAACAAGTTCAGGGAATAGGCAAAAGAATAATCAAAGAGCAGAGGTAATCCGGAGTCAGTTCCAGAGGAACACGCAGTAGGTAGGAAGTAGAGGCGTAATCATGTAACTGTCTAGGGTCAGGTTTTACAGGAGATCTCAAAGAGGATTCAGGGATTTAACAGAGGCATATCGAGGTCATGGTCAAGGGTCAAAAAAACAAGGGAATAATAACAAGCCCAGGGAATAGTAAAAAGAGTAATCAAGCAACAGTCTGGCTCAGATAACAGAGATCACAGTAGATACAGGAAAGCAGACCACACAGCACTTCAGACAGGATGTACCACCGGCATTATGGGAGAGGTTGCTCAGCTAAGTAACAGAGCAATCAGTGGGAGGTTGGAACACCTGAGAAACCCAGCACCTCCCAGAACCAGAATTATAGACTGCTCTGAAAATCAGCAGACTGACAGCTCAGCAAAACCCAGGTACCAGTGACTGCATAACTACAATGACGTCCTAGACGCGCTGCACTGAGGGATCGTGATTTAGTGGTTAAATTACTATATCCAATTGTGGCTGATAGGGGCAGGACCCAGTTGTATTGCCACCTGCCCTGTACGGAGTGGGCTCTTAAGCCATGCACGCATAAATGTTTGACATACATGTTGGAAAGGGGTTAAATAATACATTTCTGTCTCTTGCACCCACCACTAGTGGGAGCTCACTGCATAGGGATGTGTACATCGAAGTGTATAATAATGCCCCTAGTGGCAGCAGGAAGAATTTCATCATTGTTTCTGAGAGATGCTTCTAACTATTGTAGTTCCTCAGTCTCTGATGGGCGTCACGGCCTTTTCCTTTCACATCAGTTTTCAATTTATAATATTTCAGCTTTACTCACAGTCCGGGACGGTGAATACCTGCGACATGTCAAAAACAAACACAGCAGCCCAATGGGAAAACGCGCCATCTTCTGAGCCGGCGCATAACACAGCTGTCGGACCAGTATTTTATTCATTGCGAGGAATGTACGAGATTCCTAATGACCTTTCCCACAGGAGAGCAGCACCATTTATATCTAGAGGGCGGACGCCGCGAAAAAGTGCAGAGGATGAGAAGCGAGAAAACTCAAGATGGAATTTGACTTTGTGCTTTAAATAAATCTATTACAGGCCATTTTTGTGTTTCTGGTTGGCGGCCAAAAAACATTCCTTCTCTGAATGAGGAAAACACAACTGGCGGATTAGAGAGCGGCCCTGCGACATTTCCCTTGGGCTCCGCTTTATACAGAAATATAAAGGAAATTTGCATTTGTGCATGAGGAATAACACTATTTCTGGCCATTATCTGACTTGCATTCTGCATTTTTCACCAGTTTTGTCCTCTGCAGGCTCTATCTCTAATTTGCAGTTGCTAGCGGTTGCCGTCTCCCATACACAGCACACACAGACATGCTGTCCTGTCTCAATGTAGCACATGTTAAAAAGCAGCAGCAGCATGGAGGACATTATTCAGCAGTACTGAGCAGTGTAGATGTGAATCCAGAGCTGGGGTGAGAGAAAACCCCTACTAGAAAGCTGCATCATGATCTCTCTTCCTGTTATCTCACACTGCTTCTCCTCTCTATAGATTTCAATAGGCAGTGGTAATACTGAGCTTGCTATCTGCCCGTCTTGCAGGCTCTAATTTTCAGTTGCTAGTAGTTACCATGATGTCTCCCATACACTACACAAACAGACATTCTGTCCTGTCTCTATGTAGCACTATAAGAATCAGCAGCAGCAGCATGGAGGATGTTATACAGCAATACTGAGCAGTGTAGATGTGAGTCCAGCACTGGGGTGAGATAAAACACCTACTAGAAAGCTGCACTATGGTCTCTCTTCCTGTTCTCTCACATTGCTCCTCCTCTCCATAGACTTCGATAGGCAGTGGTAATAGTGAGCTGGCTATATGCCCGTCTTGCGCATCATAGATTTGAGCAGTTCTTCAAAGGGAGAAGTGGCTAATAAGTGGAAAAAGAATCATATTTCAATGATAAGATACATTACAAAGTTACCAGTAGTATTTGCTTATGAAAAGTTTGTTGAAATGTCAGTGATGAATGAGCACTGCAATGCTCAAGAGCTCGGCATGAGTTTCTCATTGACTTCCATTAAGCTCAGTACTCAAGTCGACGCTCGGACAGGCTCAACTCACGTGTATAATGGAAGTCAATGGGGAACTTGAGCATTTTTCTGCAAGACTCTTCAAGGGTCCAACCTGCTCATTTTGAGTAACCAGAACTCAAGCATTGTAGTGCTCACTTGTCACTAACAGTGGCCTTTTAATCTTCTACTATTTAAAAGCCCTATCCAGTCTGTTTGTCTGTAAGTTTTTCCCCAAAATAGCGCCACCTATAGGACATTGTGTAAAGTACAGTTAAACTGGAAAATTACAGTTAAACTGGAATGTGAAGACGTCCATAAGTTTGGTTGATCAGTCAAAGAAAATAGAGCCATTTGTGATGGGGTCCCACACGCTGTCTGGGTCGCTGGCCGCAGCACAGGCATTCATTATCGCCTGTGCCTGGGTCCGCTCTGTCATATCTTTGCAGCCGTCCCGTCCTTCTGCAGCCGTGGCTCTTCAGTATACAGGAGGAAAGAAATTTTGAACATGGGTGAGCAGTGGCGTAACTAGAGTCCGATGAGCCCCGATGTGAAATTTAGACACCCCCCCCACGCACTTCAGTCAGTTGTATGTGCCCTGATAAACGTTCTAAACCCTATAAAGATTCATGAATTGACCTCTCCCCTTCATTATGTATTAATGTCCCTCTTCCTGGAATATGGCCCTTATCATGATCTATATGTCCCCTGTCCTGGTATATATACACCAAGTGCAGAATTACTAGGCAAATGAGTATTTTGATCACATGATACTTTTTATACATGTTGTCCTACTCCAAGCTGTACAGGCCTGAGAGCCAAGTACCAATTAACTAAATCAGGTGATGTGCATCTCTGTAATGAGGAGGGGTGTGGTGTAATGACATCAACACCCTATATAAGGTGTGCTTAATTATTAGGCAAATGTCTTTCCTTAGGCGAAATTTGTCAGAGGAGAGATTTGAAAGGCTCTGAAAAGTACAAAATTGTGAGATGTCTTGCAGAGGGATGCAGCCGTCTGGAAATTGCCAAACTATTGAAGCGTGATCAGCGAACAATCAAGTGTTTCATGGCAAATAGCCAACAAGGTCACAAGAAGCGTGTTGGGCAAAAAAGGCGCAAAATAACTGCCCATGAATTGAGGAAAATCAAGCGTGAAGCTGCCAAGATGCCATTTGCCACCAGTTTTGCAATATTTCAGAGCTGCAACGTTACTGGAGTATCAAAAAGCACAAGGTGTGCCATACTCAGGGACATGGTCAAGGTAAGGAAGGCTGAAAAATGACCACCTCTGAACAAGAAACATAAGATAAAACGTCAAGACTGGGCCAAGAAATATCTTAAGACTGATTTTTCAAATGTTTTATGGACTGATGAAATGAGAGTGACTCTTGATGGGCCAGATGGATGGGCCAGAAGCTGGATCAGTAAAGAGCAGAGAGCTCCTCTCCGACTCAGACGCCAGCAAGGTGGAGGTGGGGTACTGGTGTGGGCTGGTATCATCATAGATGAACTTGTGGGACCTTTTCGGGTTGAGGATGGAGTGAAGCTCAAATCCCAGACCTACTGCCAGTTTCAGGAAGACAACTTCTTCAAGCAGTGGTACAGGAAGAAGTCGGTATCGTTCTAGAAAAACATGACTTTCATGCAGGACAAAGCTCCATCACATGCATCCAACTACTCCACAGCGTGGCTGGCCAGTAAAGGTCTAAAAGAAGAAAAAATAATGACATGGCCCCCTTGTTCACCTGATCTGAACCCCATAGAGAACCTGTGGTCCTTCCTAAAATGTGAGATCTACAGGGAGGGAAAACAGTACACCTCTGGGGACAGTGTCTGGAGGCTGTGGTGGCTGCGGCACGCAATGTTGATCAGAAACAGATCAAGCAACTGACAGAATCTATGGATGGAGGCTGCTGAGTGTCATCATAAAGAAAGGTGGCTATATTTTTTTTGGGTTTTGTTTTTGCATGTCAGAAATGTTTATTTCTAAATTTTGTGCAGTTATATTGGTTTACCTGGTGAAAATAAACAAGTGAGATGGGAATATATTTGGTTTTTATTAAGTTGTCTAATAATTCTGCACAGTAATAGTTACCTGCACAAACAGATATCCTCCTAAGAGCCACATCTAAAAAAAAAACACTCCAACTTCCAAAATTATTAAAGCGAACCTGTCACCCCCCCTGGACATCAAAAGCTATAATAGCCACCTTCTGCAGCACTAAGGCTGCATTCAGGGAAGGTGGCTATAAGCTTTTGATGGCCTTTTTACTATTAAATATGAACTTATATAAAGTCCTATACCTAAGACCGGGAGGCGGGGTTTCGCGCTCCTCCGACCCGCCTCCTCATGTCATTCATGGTGCTCGCCTGCTGCTGCCTCCCCTCATAGTCTATCATGAACGCGCGGCTCCGTTCTCGTCTATGGAGCCGCGCATGCGCTGTGCGCCCGGTGTCCAGGAAGTCGTCGGGCTGCGCGGGAGTGAATGGGTGACGTAGAACATCGCATCGTAGTTGGGCTGTCACACAGCACGATCCGGCTTCAATGTCTATTCAATATCGGAGCATTGAATAGCACGCTCATTCAATCCCCGATATCGCATTGACATCGTTCCTGCATCGTATTGGACGTTCACACCATACAACGCAGGAACGATATCGGCTCCAACGATTGAACCACGTGACTTTTGATTGAAATCGTACTACGATATCACAACGTGTAAACCCGCCATATGGGGATCCTCTTTTAGGTTGTACAGTGAATAATAAAATCGTCTAAATTCTTTAGCTATGTCGATCGGATTTAGTACTTTAGTCCCATCAGGTTTATTCAAGTATGCAATTCTATTTCTTATCTCCCTTTTTCTGATTCTCCTAGCTAAAATCTTCCCTGCTCCATCTCTCACTGCATAATATTTTGTTTAGGATGTTTTAAGTGCTTTTTCATACTGGAATAAAAGTAGAGCACGCAGCCTCATTCTATGTTCTGCAGATAGAAAACAAGCGGTGTCAGAGGTTTGGAGCGCTAAAGAAACCACGGGTTGGTGATTAAATTACCAATACTTTATTGCACGAACAGCAGGGGTCCAGTAAGCCACAACGCGTTTCGATGCACAGATGCGTCTTTCTCAACTTGAGAAGACGCATCTGTGCATCGAAACGCGTTGTAGCTTACTGGACCCCTGCTGTTCGTGCAATAAAGTATTGGTAATTTAATCACCAACCCGTGGTTTCTTTAGCGCTCCAAACCTCTGACACCGCTTGTTTTCTATCTGCTAATCTCCTTCTCCCTTGTTGGGAGTGCGGTGTGTGAGCTGCTCTAAGATCCACAGTACCTGGCAGTACATCATAAAGACCCACCCTTGAATGATCAACTGATACACAGTGTGGAGCTGGGACGGAAGCCAGTGCAGCGAGTCTGCCTCTTCGGGTGGAGGAGTGAAGGAGCCCACCTCCATCTCCAGAGGAACTAAGGAGCCGACCACCAGGCCCGGAGTATCTGAGGAGGAGGGAATATTGGCCCTGTCACTACAGTGATCCACATTAAGCCATCAGTCTGGTTGTGCGGGGTGTTGCACAACCAGTAAAGGTTAGTGCAATCATAGTAAAACCATGTATTAAGTTCCTCCAGTTGCAGTGTGGCGCAATATCTGTTTTTTCCTTTAATTTCATTCTATGTTCTGTTATTTTTTGGGACAACTGTAGGGTGGGTTTTTTATTGTTGATTTGTTCTAGATTGTTAATTTGAGTTAATAGGTCTGACACTGCAGCCTCTCTTCTTTTCTACTGCTGCCATCTTAATAAAAATACCTCTTATGTATGCCTTGTGGGCTGACCATACCATTTCGTCTGAGGTGGAGTTATTATCATTTATGTTTGTTTGTTTGTTGGTCAGTAAAAAATTATTTAAACGCCACCTATTAGCTTTGACCAAAGAGTCCCTATCAGATATGGTGAGTGAGACAGGAGCATGGTCAGACCATCACATCTATCGTTGCCCCAAGCACACAACCTAGAATTCTATCATCCACAAAAATATAGTCTATCCTGCTATAGGAATTAAATCTAGAGCAGAAATGGGAGTAATCTCTCTCAGAGCTGTGGAGATATCTCCAGATGTCATGCAAATTATATTCTGAAACCAGTGATTTCATCTCTCCCCTAGCGGTGCGGCTGTTTGAGCAATCTAACACGGCAGACATTAGGAGGTTGAAATCTCCACAGACAATTTAAAACCCTTTGGTGAACACCTGAACTCTCTTAAGTGTTAATCTGATAAATGAGAACTGGTGCGTATTTGGGTCATATAGAGATACAATCGTGTACCTAGTGCTGTTTAAAGAACAATCCAGGAAAATAAAACGCCCCTGCAGATCACTAGTAGTGTCATACAATTTAAAGGATAGGGAGTCTCTTATAAAAATAGCCATTCCAGCTCTTTTAGTCTTGTTGTTTGCAAAAAACTGATGTGGATATCGAGGGTTCTTTAGCTGAGCATTGCCCTGCGCCAGCAGGTGTGTTTCTTGAACACAAATTACATCAGCAGTTTCTTTGTAAATATTCTCCCAGAAGATGGATCTTTTATCTGGCGAGTTCAAACCATTGCCATTTATAGATATAACCTTAATATGCACTGTTAATAATATATACTGCTTTATTTGAAACCATTACTTCAAAATGAGTGACAAACATGGGGAGGACAGACAGGGGGAGGACGGACAGAGAAACAAATTTGCTTGTATAAACAAATGCAGGGTTGTCAAACCTAATTTTTTGCTTCATCATAAGAGGAAGTCCCCTTTCAGTTCCAAAATCAAACAAACAGTAAAGAAAAAGAAAAAAAGTGAAAAATAGTTTGAAAGAGAGTGAAAAAAGACACTCTGTGGGTAACTTTGCCTGGTTTCAACATCGCCATAGAGGCACCAGACAAAGAGTAGAAAGTAGGAAGCAGAAAACGGCTCTGCAGTAATCAATCATGCCGTACACCAGTCTGGGTCCAGTTTTTCTTTTTCTCTGCCTGAGGAGCTCTTTTGTCATTCGGATATATAGGCTGCATCTACCAATTTAGCAATAAATGTCTCGCCTTTTCCGTGTTTGTACAGACAAATATGGAATTGTCCTTTAAGACTTTAAATTTCGTGGGGAGCCCCCAATGGCACTTTATTCCTTGTTCTCTTTGGGCAGAGAAGTATACGGCATATACTCTCTCCTCTGAGCTAGAGTATCTGCTGACAAGTCAGGGAATACCTTCAGGTAGGCCAAGTTATCTGGACGTTTTGGCCTTTATTGTATAGAAATGAATGCAGGCAATAAAATATTGTGGTAAATTTGGTTTTTGAATCCTGTGTATTCTCTCCACAATTAAGTCCTTGCTGTCTGCAGAAGGAATCACCATGTGTATGAAGCTTTGCAGGAGACTTGGCAAATCTTTATCAGGAGTAGATTCCTCAATCCCTCTAATGCGAATATTATTCCTTCTCGATCTGTCCTCAAAATCCAGGGTTTTATTGTGGATTTGAGAAACCTTCCTTTCTAAAGCCTCATTAGCATCTATTAGTTCATTATGAGATTTAGTAAGTTCTGCCAGGTTCTGCTCCAGATGATCTATGCTAGTTCCCGGTTCCTTGAGTTCTCTCCTGATCTCTGCCATAAACTCAGCTATCATTCTTTTAAGATCAGCTTGGAGTTCATGCCTGAAGGTCTTAAGCAATGCCTCCCTTGTTTTCTGTGTAAAATGAATATCTGTCTGAGCTTCCTCCCCCTCTCTTGAGACTGCCACATGTGAAGAGCAGGAAGAAAGAGCTGGGGAGTAAGGAGCTGCAGCCATGTTGGAGGCTGCATTCAGTACCTGGTCTCTGGAGAAATATGCAGTTACCTTCTTTGGAGATCTCCTTCTTGCTGACTTGCCACGCACCATTGGAACCACTCTGTCCTCAAGTCACCAGGTAACTTATTTAGGGTTTCCCAGAATGGTTTTTCACCTTGGTGTGCCGAGTTAAAGTTGATCTCTGCTGGAGCTCCCGCTCTAAGCAGCTTGTGCCATTCAAAGCTTGGCCACGCCCCAGCGGTAAAAGACTTTTTCATTTCCCTGCAGGCCCACCACAAAGAAAAAAAAAAAGAATTGCATGGTGCGTATTGAAATCAATGTAATGCTTTTACATTTTGCCTCCTCCAAAAAGTAAGGTACCTTTTGCAGCCACAGAACCTTATCATATTTGCAGCCTATCTTGAAAGAGATTTTTAAAATGATGAGGAATTGAAACATATACTATATCAGACACAGATCTTTTTATTGCCTCCATGGTTTTTACATTACATTACATTACATAGGCGTTCCCTGTAATTAGAGCTGCAATAGATTAGGATCAACGTGTTTCACAGTTATCGGCTTTCTGCTTTGATGAAGTTATAACGAGGTGGATGTAATGCATTTACATTTCAGATCCTCCAACAAGACAGGTGTCACATCCCTAGACTCTGCTCCTGCGACTTCTGCCTCTGCCACTAGGTGCCGCTGTGTTCACTCCGAAGGTGGGGCTGATGATAGAGCAGTTTGACTGTGTGGATGTGCTCTATGGCTGCCCAGCTGCGGTCATTAACTCTGACTTCAGCCAATTAGGAAGTAATGCAGCCTGTTAGTATCTTCAACATGTTGCTGCTCTGCTTAGAGTGATTGATTTTCCGTATTGACCTCTGCCTGATTTTGTACTATTCTCCAGCCTGAAGATTTTGTACTTTTCTAACCTCTCAGCTTTGACCCTGCTTGGTGCCTTTTCTATGCCTTGACTGCAGCCCATCTATAGGTAATAACCCCCTGGACCTTTCAGTAAAACAAGATGCCTGTAAAGGGGCTAAAGGGTGACTGGGCATCTCGGGGTTCTTCCTGACGGTGCAGTTTGCATTTGGTCTGTAACTCCGATGGACGTTACACAATAGGTATCTAGGTATCTTCTGCAGTCCCAGACGCTTATCATATTTGCAGCCTATGGAGGAAAATAGGTTCCAAATTATTGACAGGACTTGAAAATGATGAGAAATTGGAGCACAAGTATATCAGAAAGTTGCAGAACCTTTTACTGCCTCCATGGTTTTTACACTTCATTACAGAGACAGAAAACTTTGCAGGCAGTGTTCCCTGTGATTAAAGCTGCAATAGATTAGTATTAACACATTTCACAGTTATCAGATTTCTCCTTTGAGAAAGTCATAACCGGGTGGATGTAACGCACTTACTTTTTGGGTCTTCCAACAAGACAGATGTCACATCCTCATAGTCTGCTCCTACAACTTCTGCTTCTGCCACCAGGTGCCGCTGTGTTCACTCCGAAGGTGGGGTTGGTCATGTAGTAGTCTGTGTGGATGTGTTACATGGCTGCCCAGCTACGGTCATTAACTCCAGGCTTCAGCCAATTAGGAGGTACTGCAGACTTTTCTATTCCTTGACTGCATCCCATCTATAGGCAGTAACCTCCTAGACCTTGCAGTAAAGCTAGATCCCTTTATAGGGGTTAAAGGGTATCTGGGTATCTCAGGGTTCTGCTTGATGGTGCGGTTTGCATTTAGTCTGTCCAGGACTCTCCTTTTTACCAGTAATTCGGATGGACGTTACAACAGGTATCTTCTGCAGCCTCAGAACCTTATCATATCTGCAGCCTATCTTGAAAGTGATCTTGAGAATAATAAGGAATTGGAGCACAGAGTATATCAGAAAGTTGCAGAACTTTTTATTGTTCCATGGTTTTTACATTACATTACATAGAAAGAAAACCTTGCAGGCAGTGTTCCCTGTAATTAGAGCTGCAATAGATTAGGATTAACGCATTTCACAGTTATCAGATTTCTGCTTTGATCAAGTTATAACCGGGTGGAGTTTAAAGCTTTGAGTCCATTGACAGAATTTAACAAAAATACTTTTATCCGACAAGAATGTGCTAAAGAGATTTCTCATTTCTGATCATGTGTAAAAGTATCTGAGCGTCACCGAGACTGTCTGCAAGATGAGATTCCAAAGTTAAAGAGGAAGGCGGCAACTCCTTAAGAAATTTCGATTACTGCAAAATACAAGATTGGAACTTATGGCATAGATGGGATCTTCAGGTCTTATATATCGATGATTGGTGTGGGCTGATTTGAAAGTGGTGGGGGTCTATGGGTGGTCAAAATGACATTGATCTACTGTGGAAAGTCACAGATTCCTGTACAAACACCTTGGCAACTATATTGTGTCGATCCAATAGTAATGCGGTTGTTATGACTGAGCTCTACCTCTCATATAAGGATGGGCAAACCAGGAGAGATGTGACCCCTGCAAACCACAGGTCAATATTAAGTTAAGAAGAAAACCTAAATCTATCTCTAGTTTGTCCCAGCATGACTGTGAAGGTTGGCACTCTAAAATTAGTGCCACCCCCACTCAACGTCGGCTGATCCTGAGTGTCCCTAACTATACTCTCAATTATAAGCTAAGTGTAACACAAAACAGCAATAATAATGAAGTGCACACAGGTAGAGAATGAGACACAGGGTTAAAGACATGTTCACACAGTCATACGGATGGAGGAGAAAAGGTAAAAACCCAAAGGACCAATGGAATATGTGGAACCCCCCAGTGGTGGAATGGGAATGGGAAGGATAACTCAGAACAAACCACAGGAAAAAGCAATACAAATAAATCAGGAAGATAATCCTTAGCTGAGGACCTGGGACTCCAAACATCTATGTATCTTGAAATATAGCCAGCAATGAAGGCATGTTCATAGTGATAAATAGCCCCTCCCAAGATGTGATAGGGCAAACAAAATGAAGAGGTGTAAACACCTGAACAGGAAAACAAGGCAAAGGGAAGGAAAGACAAGAAAACTATCAGCATCTGGACACAGACAAAACAGGCCACGGTCTGTCGGAAAGAAAATTGACCACACAACCAGAAGTCACTGGATCGAGTCCCAGAGTCGAGCCATTACAGCCAATTTCTATGATCAATTATTTGGACCCTCACTGATTCTGAGGTTGGGGATCCCTTCCCTTGTGTGAATGGATTGGCTGTATGTGTGGCCACCTCCCCATTTATTCTCTATGTGAGCGATGGTCTCTCATTATTTCTCCCTTACACCCATAGAAGTGAGAAAAACTATTGTCAAGAGTACACACTACAGTTCTAATCAAACAGGGCGCAAGGGACCCCTGTTCTTGGGATCAGGATCAAACTGTCAGGCTCAGGCAAGGGAACACCTGGTGCATGACCCAACATAGAGGTTACAACGGGGATGGAAAGAGTAGGAAGGACCTAATTGTAGGAAGAGGGGAGATAGGACACCTTCTGACACTAATCTGCGCCTGTACCCTGAGCTCCCCAATGTCCCTGCACAGGTCCTTCCCCAATCGCCATCATATACCTAATTCCTAGCTGTCCCATTCCTTCACTCACCCAGGATAGCGCAAAGACCAATGAGTGAACTGGACTTCACCACTGCAATAATAAGATACAGGGGAAGGAAGACAGGCAGAGCAATAAAGCCAAAAAAAGGATAAACACCAGGACTGCCAACAACAGGACTCCAGCAGCATCCAGAGACTTCATGTGGTCAGTTCAGAAATGAATTGTATGACCGACATCATGTGATGGAACATGTGACTATTTTTAAGTGAAGGGGAGTGGTCGAAAACCGGCTGCAACTGAGATTGGAATAACAAGGAACAAGCGGCAAGGGTAGAGTATTTAGCTGGCTGTTTTAAGGGGCCATATTATAATTTCAATACCCAGTTCCCCCCACACTTTAATTATTCTATGGTGAACTGACTTCAGTTTAGTACAACAACAGGGGTCAGGGTCTGGCATTGTGGGTCATAAAATGGACATTAAAAAACAGCTACATTATTAGATCTAAGTTTGAGTTAATAAAAATGACTTGGATTTCGGAGTGCTCTCAATAATCAAACCCCCCGCGATTTTACGAACCCCAATGTAGATCACCGTAGCAACCATCATCCATGGTAAAACAGGGATATTTAAATTGTAACTGTTATTTCGAAACTAGCAGCAGAATGTTCGTGTCAGCCTCTAGCTCCTCCCCCTTCCTCAAAGAACTTTATGAGCACAAACTGTCATCTTATAGCTCAGTCATCTCCTATGTTCAATTAATACAGACTTTACCACTAAATACACAGTTTACAGTGGCATAACGATCGCGGTTGCAGCAGTTGCGGCTGAGACCGGGCCCAGACCTACAGGGGGGCCCGTGCCTCTAGCCGCCTCCCCCGCCACGACCGTGAATGGCTCCGACACTCCGTGTGTCAGAGGAGAGGAGGGGAGGGAAGCTTCCTGCTGCTGATCCCGCCCCTCCTCTCTTCTGATGTGACGCCGGCTATCTGTCCTGCATTGGCATCATCCGCGGGGTCAGTAGTGCACCCCCGTTACCCCCGCGCCTCGACAATATTCACTAGCACCTCCCCCCCGCTTGCGGTTACTAGCGCCCCCCCTTGGTCCTCGCCCGCAGTTGCTAGCAGCTGCCCCCCTGCTCCTCACCTGCCCACATGACTGCTTCACGTGGGGCCCACTCTAAGACGTGCACCTGGGCCCGCCGGACCCTGGTTACGCCACTGACAGTTTACATTTCCTTATTTTCATATGTACTATTGATATATAGATTAAACAAAGGCCCTTTAACCCCTTAAAACACTGGCAATTTTCCGTTTTTCATTTTGTTTTTTCCTCATAACTTTTCTTGCAATATAACTGTATCAGGGCTTGTTTTTTGCAGAATGAGTTGTACTTTTGAATGACGCCATTTATTTTACCAATTATTGTACTGGAAAATGGTAAAAAAAATTCCAAGTGCGGTAAAATTGAAAAAAAGTGACATCCCACAATGTTTTTGTTTTGTTTATTCACCATGTTCACTATACAGTCATATGAAAAAGTTTGGGCACCCCTCTTAATCTTACTCTTTTTTTTTGTTTAAAATTGGCTTTTTGCAACAGCTATTTCAGTGTGATATACCGGTATGTAATAACTGATGGACATAGTAATATTTCAGGATTGAAATGAGGTTTTTGTACTAACCGAAAATGTGAAATATGCATTATTTCAACATTTGACAGGTGCCAAAGTATGGGCACCCTTCTGATTTTCATGATTTGAATACTCCTAACTACTTTTTACTGACTTACTGAAGCACTAAATTGGTTTGGTAACCTCATTGAGCTTTGTACTTCATAGCCCGGTGTATCCAATCATGAGAAAAGCTATTTCAGGTGTCCACTTGCAAGTTGTTCTCCTAGTTGCATCTTCTCTGGGGAGTGGCATCATGGGCTCCTCAAAACAGCTCTCAAATGATCTGAAAAAAAAGATTGTTCAACATAGTTGTTCAGGGGAAGGATACAAAAAGTTGTCTCAGAGATGTAACCTGTCAGTTTCCACTGTGAGGAACATAGTAAGGAAATGGAAGACCACAGGGACAGTTCTTGTAAAGGCCAGAAGTGGCAGGCCAACAAAAATATCACAAAGGCAGAGAAGAAGAATGGTGAGAACAGTCAAGAACAATCCACAGACCACCTCCAAAGACCTCATCATCTTGCTGCAGATGGTGTCACTGTGCATCGGTCAACAATACAGCGCACACTGCACAAGGAGAAGCTGTGTGGGAGAGTGATGCGAAAGAAACCGTTTCTGCATGCACGCCACAAACAGATTCGCCTGAGGTATGCAAAAGCACATTTGGACAAGCCAGTTTCATTTTGGAAGAAGGTCCTGTGGACTGATGAAACAAAGATTGAGTTATTTGGTCATACAACAAGGCGTTATGCATGGCGCCACAAAAACACAGCATTCCAAGAAAAACATTTGCTACCCACTGTCAAATTTGGGGGAGGGTCCATCATGCTTTGCGCCTGTGTGGCCAATGACGGCACCGGGAATCTTGTTAAAGTTGAAGGTCGCATGGATTCCACTCAGTATCAGCAGGTTCTTGAGACAAAAGTTCAAGAATCAGTGTCAAAGTTGAAGTTACACTGAAATAGCTGTTGCAAAAAAACTATTTTAAACAAAAAAAAAGAGTAAGATTAAGAGGTGTGCCCAAACTTTTTCATATGACTGTAAGTTAAACCTGACATGTCTGTATGATGCCTCAGGTCAGTACGAGTTCGTAGATACCAAACATGTATACCTTTACTGCTATCTAAGTGGTAAAGAAAAAAATCAGTTTTTTTTTCTTTAAAAAATAAAATTGGTGCTTTTGTTGCCATTTTCCATGACCTGTAGCGTTCTCATTTTTCGGGATCTGGGGATGTATGATGGCTTATTTGTTGCATCTTGAGCTGACGTTTCTAATGATACCAATTTTGGGTAGTTGTCATGTTTTGATCGCCCATTATTGCATTTTATTACAATGTTGCGGCAACTAAAAACATAATTTTGGCGTCTGGACTTTTTTTCCTTTTCCAATACACAGTTTACAGATCTGATTAATTGATTTTATATTTTGATAGATCAGGAATTTCTGAACACAGCGATACCAAATATGTGAATTTTTTAAATATAGTTTTTTTTTTCAATGGGGCAAAAGAGGGAGTTTGAACTTTTATGTTTTTTTTCATATTTTTAAAAACTTTTTTTGTTTTTATGACTTGGCTCCTTAGGGCGCCTCAACACTAGTGTCCTATCGCTTCTGCAGTACAGCGCCGTGCTGATCCACAGCTCTGTATAGTACCAATGATCATCTACTGTGGATGCCAGCGCTTAGCGGGTATGCACAGGAAATGAGTCATCACAGCATCAGGAGTCTTCTTCTGACTCCTCACTGTTATGGCAACACATCGACCCCCATGATTGCGTCCAAGGGTCGCTGATGCCAGCGGGGAATAGCGCGATCCCTCCCACACCGCTTTAGATCACACTGTCAGTGTTTGGCAGCTGTGAATTTAGGTTCTCCTGGTGGAACGGGAACATGTGTTCCACCAGTGGCCATTGTACGAACACATAAAGCCCATCCAAGTAACGCCACCAAAACAACTACTCTTATGGTGGGTTTACACATCCCGATATCGGGCCGATATCGGAGCCAACGACGCGGGGAGCGCGCTTTTTGAGCGTGCTTTTCCTGCCATCGCATCGCCGGTTTAGACAGCCCGATATCGGGATACAACATCCCGACGATGTGTACGCCCCCCAACCCAGGAACGGCCAGTTAACATGGGAGTGAATGGGTGACCTGGGCGTACACATCGTAGTTGGGCTGTCACACGGGACGATGCGGCTACAATGGCCATCCGATATCGGGCGGTTGAATAGCACGCTCATTCAACCCCGATATCGTTTCGGCATCGTTCCAGCATCGCATTGTACGTTCAAACCGTAACATCGCGCGAACGATATCGGGTCCAACTCCCGAACCACGTGACTTTTGGTCGGAGTTGGGTCGGAGTTGGACGCCGATATCGCGACGTGTAAACCCACCATTAGGAAGAGTTAGCATAAACCAACTACAATAACTATGCTGTTGCTGGTAGAGGAGGATCACAATGGTGGCCCATATGAGCTCAATTTCAGCAATCAAAGTGGTCATCATCCAGCTTTCCTACGTGTATATACTGTATGAACTGGTTGAGTTGAGGCCGGTTTGGACATCATGGTCCCTACGTGGACCATGAAATTTAGCTTTGTGAAACTGGCCTAATAGAAATAGATTAGAAAACCCCCTGGATGTAATCACTAGCACCTGAGGTTCTGGTATTTAGTGTCGTGACCGCGTTCTTAGCTCACAATTGACATAATAACTCTCATTTTAATTTAAGGATGACTCCGCAGGGTGGAGGGAGTGACCCCGGGAGCAAAGCTAGTTCAAGGATGTTGGATTTCTGTAGTTTCCTGTGATGTCCTCTTAAATAAAAGACTTTAATATGACAAAATAGGTATAATAATATAATTTGACAGGTAACAGACCACTGTTGGCTGCCATTACTGTAATGATTGGGCTTGTCATCCAAGTAAAGGTATCAATTCATACACAAGGACTGGTAGACTATACAATGTCATAGTGTGAAATGATTTATTCAGCTCCTCTACAAGCATGAGGGTAGCCTGGGTGTCATTGGATCAATTCAGTCCCTTCTCTGAAAGTAAAGGGCTTCTGCTCTCTTGTCATGTATCCCAGTTGGTGCCCTAAAGTCAACCTGTCATTTGCTGTAAATATGTCATTTTCTTAAATGTTGTAATTGCCGCTGTTCCCCGAGTCCAGGATTGTTTTTCTTTTGCTCCTGAGCCTCTTGATTCCCGAGATAAGTTATCCTCTATCCCATTGATAGGGGGGATAACTTGTCCAATTTCAGTGCTTTAAACAATTTAGACAATTCACATTAGCGTTTTTGTCCGGATCCGGCCGATACGGACAAAAAAACGCATCTGCCGCATGTGTCACCTAATGGCCGCACTTGCGGCAAGCCCCATTCATTGTCCATGGGGCTTGTGGCAAGAGAAGCAAGTGCGGTACTGCCGCGATCCAGCACTTGCGGCAGTTGCGGCCGCAGAGAAAAAACGCGGTCAGCTGCGGTTATTTTGTGCGGCTGCACCTGCCGCAAGTGCCGGATCGTGGCAATACCGCACTTGCATAGACAATGCATGGGGCATGCTGCAAGTGTACCGCAAGTGCGACCGTTAGGTGGCACATGCGGCAGAAGCGTTTTTTTGTCTGGATCGGCCGGATCCAGACAAAAACGCTGATGTGAAAGGGTCCTTACACTATAACAAGAATTACCCCACAGTTTCGATTATGAACATGTTACTTTCTCTCGCGACCTGTACTCCTTAGGTTATCAGCAATGTCCACATCAAAGTCTGTATAAGAGAAACAAGGAGCAACTCTGGCCTACAATTATGTCTACGTCTCTTAAGGTACCACAATGCCCTACAGGTAACAAGGGCCTGAGCTGCCCTGGAACATGTACGGGTTGAGTCTGCGTCTTGACCACAGAGCTCTTCTGGGGAAGGTTGATCGGTGAAGTGTGCAGCTTGACTATGGAGATCTTCTGGGGAATCTTGACTGGTGGAGTCTGCGGCTTGACCACGGAAATCTCCAGGAGAATCTTGACTGGTGGAGTCTGTGGCTTGACCACGGAAATCTCCAGGAGAATCTTGACTGGTGGAGTCTGTGGCTTGCCAACAGATATCTGCTGGGGGATGTTGACCGGTGGAGTCTGTGGCTTGACCATGGAGTTCTGCTGGGGGATGTTGACCGGTGGAGTCTGTGGCTTGACCATGGAGTTCTGCTGGGGAATGTTGACTGATGGAGTCTGTGGTTGGACCATGGAGATCTGCTGGGGGATGTTGACTGATGGAGTGTGTGGTTGGACCATGGAGATCTGCTGGGGAATATTGACTGATGGAGTCTGTGGTTGGACCATGGAGATCTGCTGGGGGATGTTGACCGGTGGAGTCTGTGGCTTGACCATGGAGTTCTGCTGGGGAATATTGACTGATGGAGTCTGAGGTTGGACCATGGAGATCTGCTGGGGGATGTTGACCGGTGGAGTCTGTGGCTTGACCACTGAGATCTCCAGGGGAATCTTGACTGGCGGAATCTTGGGTATGTAACACATTACATTGGGATTCAGCTTCCTTGCAGGTGGTACTCGCGAGCAATTCTCAGGAGTGAAGCACTTTCTCTTGAGGTAACAGGAGCAGCAGCTCCTCTCTGGGGTCTGCTCTCTATGACCTCTTGGTGCTAAATTCTCTGTTTCACGCGCATGCTTTCCTTTTTTAGTCCTGTGCTGTGTCGCAACTCTCTTTTGCCCTAGATCCTTCTTGAAAGTCTTCCTCTACAGAAACCACAGGCTTCTCTTCATGCTCCCAGTTAGATCCATTTCCTATGGGGTATTATAGCACCTCTTGACTGTGAGACTTGACCGGCTCCTCTACACCAATATCAGATTATGAATGGAAAAGGGGCAATTAACTTCGTACAATTAAAGAGTCATGTAGCTTGTGCTGTTAAAGGGGTGGTTGGCTGCTACTATTAAAAGGTAACATAGCTGGTACAATTAAAGCGACATGTAATCAATACAGTTATAGGACATATGGCTAATATATGTAGCATGTATATGTGTTCTAGAGTTATTCATATATAGACACTTCGGCTATGAGCGGCATCCCATGTGTTGTGCGTCGTGTTTTTATAGCCCGGCTCGTAGTGAAGGAAATGTTATTTGTTTAGGTCTGTGAGAAGACCTTGCCGTGTGAAGTCCCAGGACTCTGTCAGTCCTTCCTCGTCTGTCTCTCCCACTGGCAGGGCTATGCTGCAGTTTTGATGTGCGTTTCGTTCTGCATGTGGTACCTGGCGCCGTGCCAAGTCCTGCTCATTATTACTGTGTGAATGCAAGTCAGATGGAACAGGGACGGAGATCTAAGAGAAGCCCGCTCAGCCTTAATACTGGAAAGGTTCATAAGTTTTTTATTTTTAACCCCTGTAGGAGCCGTGAAATGTGTTTGTTCCGGATTGGCGCTGCCTTGCCTGGAGCTTTGGAATATTCCTTTAAATCGTTTTATTTTTCCGGTAACACAAACATCATGTGCATCGAGCGTAATGTCAGATGTGGCCGCCGGTAACATTTCATACGGATAGCATGCAACCGTGACCTGTGACGTCTTTATAATGCCAAAATTCTTTGTAAATGGCAAATGGTCACTGTAATTGTACCACCCCCTTAACAACACCATTGTACTCAATGTCACCTCCCATGATTAATGAGATTGGAGGAAGGGAAGTGACCATTTCTGAGAACACGTCTAGATTGAGGAAATGGTTGTCAGCACAAAGAGCGGAGAAAATCCCATTAGTAATATGGCCATATGTAACAACTATGGGAAAGATGTATAAAACTCTTGTCCGTACCAACCAATCACAGCGCAGCTTTCATTTCTCTTCAGAGCTTAGAGCTCTTCAAAAAAAAAGCTAAGTTGTGATTGGTCAACAAATATGGACAACAAATACATTTACCTTTTTAGATATTTTCCATCCATCTTACCCTATTGTGAGACTCACAAGATTTACAATCAGCACCTGGTGAACTGGGGCAAGTTTCAGAATTCTTGGAACCTGGGAAAGGGCCCAAGTTTCAAATTGCGTCATCCGTTGCACATGTACAGCAGATGTGCATGCTTCATGTATGAAGAAGGGCAGACATAGGCCTACTAAAGACCCACATGTCAGACAGGAGCCTACTGAAGACCCCCATGTCAGAGAGGGCCTACTAAAGACCTCCATATCAGACAGGGGCTTACTGAAGACCTCCATGTCAGAAAGGGGCCCACTGAAGACCCCATGGTAGAAAGGGCCTACTAAGGACCCGCATGTCAGACAGGGGCCTACAAAAGACTTCCATGTCAGACAGGAGTCTACTGGAGACTCCCATGTCAGACAGGGGCCTACTAACGATCCCCCATCAGAGAGTGGCCTACTGAAGATCCCCATGTCAAACAGGGATCTACTGATGATCCTCCTGTCAGACAGGGGCCTACTGAAGATCCTCCTGTCAGACAGGGGCCTACTGAAGATTCCATTGTCAAACAGGGGCCTACTGAAATCCCCACATCAAACAAGGGCCTACTGAAGACAACCATGTCAAACAGGGGCCTACTGAAGATCTCATTGTCAGATAAGGGACCGTCTACTAAAGATCCCTATGTCAGACAGGGGCCTACTGAAGATCCCTATGTCAGACAGGGGACCACTAAAGAACTCAATGCAGGCCCTCTCTGCTTTCCACGGCGCTGGCTGTGCATGAAATGACGCGAATCACGTCATTTCCGGTTGGGTGACGTCAGTACACCACGCCGCTCGTTCGGCTTCAAGCACCGCATTGTGCATACGTACTTGAGGCAGGACAGAGTGGCGTGGGTGTACTGACGTCACCCGACCGGAAATGACGCGATTCGCATCATTTCATGCACAGCCAGCGCCGTGGAAAGCAGAGAGGGCCTGCATTGAACATGAATAAAAGATCACGTCCATTAGGGTGTGATCTTATGACGAGGAGGCACCAAACAAACACACCCTAAGGGCTAAAGAATATAGTCCCTACTAATTAGCATGGCTAATGAGTGAGTATTACAACGTTTTTATGAACTTTCACAGGAAGCATTTTGGAGACAAAAGGAGTGTGAGAATGCTCATAGGATGCTGCAGGGACATGTTTTTGAAGCTTAGGTGCCTTTTTGGAGGTGACAGGATCTCTTTAATACACAGTCTAATCTACCAAGCAACAATAAAGAATTTTCCTGATTGGTGGAAAAATACATAAAGCAAAGAATAGACATTATAGCTTCTTCACATTCGTAGGACACACTTCCTGACTCAAAACTGCAATTTCACAAGTCCTTGTACAACATATAGAGTTGATCTTGTCCCTCAATGTCATGAACCTGTACTGAGAGGAACAAGAAAGACAAATGCAACAGTAATGGAGTAAACTCAAGTCCATGCTTGAATAGAAAAATTGGAAAAACGAAAAAATGAGTTCAAGAAACCCATCTTCAGATTGGGGAAGCCACAATGTGCCAACTCTTCCACCAACCCAACAGTAGAAGTGTGGAGCCCACTGGGACGGGGTACTCGGTACCGGACCTGGGTATCACGGGGGGTTATCACGGCGGTCTTGGTCCGGACCGTGTCCGGAGCCCACAAGTAAAGGGGTTATTTACAGGGATACTCGTGACGCCACCCACGGGTTGTGGTTAATGGGAACCACCGCTGCTTCTTGCTTCTGCCAGGAGGATGGATGGTGCTGCAGCCAGATGGATGAGCTCGCCATGGGTCGGGCTGCTCCTGACAGGGTGGATAACAGTTTAATATGCATGGAAGCAAACACTGGAAACTCTGGCAGGGTTCACAGGTTTCACTTGAATTCTTCACAACTTTCTCAGTACAGTTCACAGTTCACACACAGTTTACTCTTTGCCTTGCCAGTTTACCCCTCCTGCAGTCAAGCCTCCCTTCCAGTCATATCCCCTCTTTCTGACTCCTTCCAGGCCCTTCTTCCTCAAGTTTTTGCGTGCCGTATGACAGGCTGCATGGGTTATTTCACTGTGACCCTATCACTGGGTTTAGTGTTTTTGAGCCCTTGAACGCTGCTGTGTCTCATAGAACTGAGTTAGGAAATCACACATGGAATCATCTCCCCGCTGGGATGTCTGTGATCTGGGCTTTAAACTCCACTCACCTCAGAGCCAGCGCTCTGGTATTAGCCTAGCCTCCAGTGTCCCTGCTGCACTAGGGAACCACCAGGCTCTGTCCTACCCGTGTGACTTCTGCACCAAAAGGGATTCTCCTCCTCAAACTCTGTCTCTGGCAATGCTGCCGTTTTCCTCTCCGGCCGAGCTGCACTGGCCTAGTCCTGGTCTTTACTGCTCGGCACCCTCTGGCCTACTGCTTACTACTTACTGGTTTTTCCCTTTTATTCCAGTGCTGTCACCTTGACTGCGTCCCACCCACTTCCCTCTAAACCTTAACACCCCTTGCCCGCCTACAGTCCCGGGGTCCGGGTTGGGTGTTGTATTCTGTGGGTGTGTTTTGGGGTGCTGTTTGTATAAGCTGACTACCCTCTGCTTGACTGCAGTTCCCTCTTGTGGCCACCCTGTACGCAGAGACGCCACAAAAGTCCTAGTCCGAAGAAAAAGTTTGAAGTTCAATTGGACACGGACAGTTCTGTGTCCTAGTACGGCAGGGGTAAAAGGAGTTAGGCTGCCCGCTGTTACAGAGTCCAGCAACAAGTTCAATTCATGTAACTCCTGATCGAAGGAGCCACCAGGCGATGCACTTAAAATGAGTGTCAGCCTGCACAATGGCTAACCAGGTTGGAGAGTTTCCAGGGTGATGAAACCTCAGCCCTAGTCCTGGCACCTGCGACACATGGCTTGTGCTGTAGGTTGGCCTGAGAGTCTTTCCAGGCTCTGGTTTCTTCTGCTTCATTTCGTGGATGGCAACAATAGAGCAAAGGTTGTTGGACAGCCAACCTAGGGGTGGTGACCTGAGTCTTATTCTCCACTCAGCTAGTTGGAGATCAGTAGAGATGCCACTGTTCGGGTGTGGCTCTCTTGGCTTTAGAAGTTAGGGCAGCAGCACAGAGCTCCAGTCTTGGTATGATGCCTGCAGGTTTCGAGTCAAGCTTGGCCCTGTTCAGGGTGAAACTGCGTACTTTTTTGCTGGTCTCGGAGGCATTCAGGGAGGCTGCTGCGGCCGTGGCCTTAGTAGATGAATCGTATGAAATGTAGGCTTGTCTCCTAGTAACAGTTGAAAGAGTCCTTGGAAAACCACGGTGCAGGACTTGGAGTTGCTGTAAGGCCTTTAGAGACTTCTTCCCGGTCTCCCACCTGTGTTGTCTCTGAGGTGGTGATGTGGCGCCCCGCAACAAGTGCGTCACAGGAGGGTATTGCATCCCTGACTGAAGATGCAATATCTTCCATCTCAGTGATGAACAAGTTAAATTCAAGGCTCCATACACCACATGCAACATCCAGAGGTAGAGGACCAATTGGGTCCTGGTTGGAGGAGTGTAAGATGTTTAGTGTGGGGAAAGAGCAGAAAAGCAAGTGAGACGGTGGGAGAGACAAGTACAAGGAGGAAGTGAAAACTACAGAGCTAACGGGGAGGGCACCGAGAAGCGGTGACCAAGACATGAAAGGGGCCAAGTAGCAAAGTAACGGGTCCAAAGACACCCGCGCTCAGTCCATCCAGAAACCGGTTCCGAGGTAGCACAGGAGTCCACCGCTGCACTACAAACCGGAGTGATAGAGAAGCTTCTTAGGAGCGCATCACAGCAACCACCATCTCCACAGTTGTACCAGAGGATTACCCCCCATTGGGGTTCAGGACCCTTTAGAGCCGTTTTGGGGATTCCGGCTCAGGCAATCCAAGAGAGGTTCCCCAGTATTCTGATCTGGTGCACAAGGCAGCGACGAGTAATAAGGGACAGTAAGATAGAAGAGAGACACTGTGGAGCCTTGGACAGAGACTGTTCCTCACCGGGACCACCCGGTCCACTACCTATGACTGACTGTTATGGCATGTACCGGTTATGACTACAGTAAAGACCCGTTCAGAGAAGTATCGTGTCCGTGCCTTCTTTCAGAACTGTTCTAACATGTGCAGTGTTAAACCAATCGAGCTGCCGTATTCCACCAGTGTAGCTCCTGCCCCGGGGATTCCCGCTCGTCCTGTAGGGAGTGGTTCCATCTAGCTGCAGCCCATCACCCCAGAGGTCTGAGCAGCGCTGGTGCCTTCACCGCACACCTACAGGTGGCGTCACGAAACAAACTTTATTTACTACCTAATCGTTCATTTGACCACGGGCCCACACAGCCTCGGGCACCGAACCGTGACCGTAGCCAGCACCTGAGAGCTGAGAACCCGGCAACAGTGAGTCAGTGACATAGTGTCCCTGTCGATGCCCTCGATAGCAAGCTGTCTCAGCAGTACCCTATTTTGAACTGTGATGGGTGTCCTGAACCCAAGAGGATCGTGGATGCTATTTCCAACAGGCGAGGCTCCTCGTTTCGTAGGAAGTACATTACAGGGTGAAGCTTGGAAGGTGAACGTGCCTTGTTCAACATCCAGTGGTGTGCTGAGGTTGCTTTGCGTGGGGAAAACAATAGGACCTTCCGTAAGAGGTAGGCAGTTAAGATGGGCTCTTATCTTGCGCACTGAAGTCTAGCACGGCCTCGGCTTGACCAAGTTTGCGATGGAGATAGGCGTCACAGGTTGAGAACTTTGCAGTTGCTTGATGCGAATGCCTTGGCAACTTAGTCTATGTGGGAAGAGAGGTTGAGGGAGCTACCCAGCTGTTGTAGTTGTCTCCATTGGGTTTGATGCTTATGACCCAGGTGATCACCTTGTATTCCTCTGTAGGTGGTGAGTCATTGACCTGGTTTGCAGGGTAGAGCACTGTTGACTCGAGGTTGTCGTCTTGAAGATGAAGTAGACTTGAATTGTCAGGTGGTTGTTGTTGCCACTTGTTGCTTGACTTCTTCTTTACCCAGTAGTGACTTGGGTATGGCAGGAGAGACATGTCGTGGTCATCTGACGTGATGATGGTTTTGTAAGCAGAGAGGTTGCTTGGTTTCTTTGTCTGATTACTACAGATGTCACCGATGATGGCTGAGACTAGCTCGAGGCACTGAGCATATGGTTCATCAAGTTGTCCAGAGATTTGTAGATGCATCTTGTGCAGTCGTATGATGTCTCTGCCGAGTAGAATCAAGATGTCTACTTAGTTGTCCAGGGCCTGCATCTTGCTGGCTATGTCTTTGAGGTGAGGAAATTGAAGATCCTCTTCTGATGTTGGGATTTCTTCCCTGTTGAAGGGTATTTAGTTGCACTATATGAGTGTGGGAAGTGGTATCTCCTTGGAGCTGAAGAGAGAAGTTAGTATGAGGCCGCTAGCCCTTCTTCCAGTTGCTTCTGTTACACCGCTGCATGTGCCCAAGGTGTAGAGATAGGCGTTTCCTTATAAGCCGAGCAAGTCGTTCTGACTGGGCCAAGGATTTTTTGCTCTGATCATCCAGACTTACGTCCACCTTGACTGCCTTCTCTGGATGACCTTTGGGATACACCCTTGCCAGGCAAATTCTTCTGGGGACATTTTTTCCACCAGTTCAGGGATGGTCTCCTTCTACGGCCCAGTCCCTCCACACACCAGCGACTGGCAGTGGATTCGGGGCACCGCGGGTGGTTTTTCCACTCCCGTACCCCCTAGGACTCCTTCGCACCGCAGCAGGTGTCATGCCTGCTCGACTTCCTCACTTCAACTCTCTGGTTCCCTCCTGTCCTGGGACGAACCTCATGATGGCTCCAGTCCCCAGAAAGTCTCCTGCAGTCTAAACCCCTTCTTCCTGTTTCTCACTCCCTTTTTAACTCTTGCTAAACTCTCCTCCAGCCAGGAGATGGGGCCCTCTCTAAAAAGGGTCCGCTTGAAACCTCCAGTCTGGATTTGGGATGGCGTTGTGTGCAATTCTCTATGTCTTGTGATCACAACCCCTCTCACCTGAGAACGGTGACACCACACCTGTGGAGTAAGTGCAGCATCACTGTGGTGACCAGTCCGCAGGGTTGCCACAGTAACCTTGAGATTGTTGATATTTTTCCACAATTTTGGTTCTCAAGTCCTCAGACAGTTCTAATCTCCTCTTTATGTTCTCCATGGTTAGTGTGGCACATACAGACACATTATACAAAGAATTAAGTCAACTTCTCCCCTTTTATCTGGTTTTAGGCGTGATTTTTATATTGCCCACACCTATTACTTGGCACAGGTGAGTGTGATCGCACATCACATACTTGAAACATAGTTGTTTACCCACAATTTTGGAAAGGTGCTAACAATTTTCTACGGACCATTTTTGGAGCTTTGTGTGAAGTTATGTCCAATTTACCTTTTTTCCTTGTTTTTTTTGTGTTGATCCAATACAAAGGAGATAAACATGTGTATAACAAAACATGTGTGATTGTAATAATGTTCTGGGAAAAATACGTCATTTTTGGGAACAATTTCATGGGTGACAACACTGTTGGTCATGACTGTAGGTGGCAGGGAACAAAGTGAAGACTTCAAAATAATTAAAAAAAAATCCATACTAACTAACAATATAATGGGCAAAATGAGAAAACTTAGGTCCCACCCCTGAGGAATGCATTACAATGTAATGGGCAAAATCAGGACATTTAGGTCCCAACCTCGAGGAATGCATACAATGTAATGGGCAAAATCAGGACATTTAGGTCCCACCCCCAAGGAATGCATACAATGTAATGGACAAAATCAGGACATTTAAGTCCCAACCTCGAGGAATGCATACAATGTAATGGGCAAAATCAGGACATTTGTGTGCCCTCCCAATGAATGCATACAATGTAATGGGCAAAATCAGGACATTTGTGTGCCCTCCCAATGAATGCATACAATGTAATGGGCAAAATCAGGACATTTAGATCCCACACCCAAGGAATGTAAAATATCAGGATATTTAGGTCTCGCCCCCGAGGAACACAGGTTTTGTCTCCGAATCATCATTTTTTGGGTTAACTTAAATTCACCTCATTTGTGTTTCAGTTCTCAGGACTAACCCTGCAAAACTGGACCTTTTTACACAAGGGGCTTCTGGAAATACCATCATTTATCACATTAAGAAACAAAAGCAAGAAACAGGTAAACTCATTTCTGTTCGTCTCATTGAATGGGAGATATAAGGAATAGCCAGACTTTCTTGGATGTACAGAATACAGGATTGATACTTTTGCATTTCATTTCGAGGCAGATTTGCCAGCTCGAATTTTTGAATTTTTGTGGTTAACCAAATGAATGTGGCATAGAAGAGACACGCGACGTGAAATTACAGTATTCTGGTCCAGAGCGGGGGCCGGTCAATGCTGCAATGATTTAGGTATTGCGGTGCTGACATTCAGCCATGAGCCACTGTTGCTGCAAATAGATGGAAAACTGATTGTACAGTATGAGAGGATGAGTAGGCGCCTGGTATATGTGGTTGGAAGAATATGTACATAATGCTTAAAATTATAATACAGTGAGACAAAAAACATAAATCATTACTAGCCGTAATCCATATGTAATGAGGTCCCCTACTGGTGCCTGTAGACCCCTCCAATCTAATGCACATTAACAGTTTGAGGACACATCCTCTGCTGCAAAACTATATTATACCCATTTCAGATGCAGAAGAAATTCTTAATACACACCTGAGCTGCCATACCACTTTTTATTACAGACCTCAGCTGCTGCAGAACATCATGATACACACCTCAGCTGCTGCAGAACCTCTTCAGACATACCTCAACTACTGCAGAGCCTCATAAGTTACACCTCAGCTGCAGAAGAACCTCATAATTTATCTTCAGTTGTGGCAGAATCTCGTGGCAGAATTTCATGGCATACACCTCAGCTGCTGCAGAGCCTCATAACACACACCTCAGCTGCTGAAGAACCTCCTAATAGATACTTCAATTGTGGCAGAATTTCATGGCATACACTTCAGCTGCTGCTGAATCTCATAAGACACACCTCAGCTGCTGAAGAACCTCATAATACACACTTCAATTGTGGTAGAATTTTATGGCATACATCACAGCTGCTGGAGAACCTCATAATACACACTTCACCTGCTGTAGGATCTCATAACACACATCAGCTGCTTCAGAACAGCAGAATACACACCTCAGCTGCTGCAGAACCTCATAAGACACACCTCATCTGCTGTAGAACATTATAAAACACACCTCAGTTGCTGCAGAACTTCATAACACACCTCAGATGCTGAAGAACATCATAAAATAATCTTCAGTTGCTGCAGAACATCTTAATACAAGTAGATGCTGAAGAACCTCATTACACACCTCTGCTACTGCAAATTTGACACACTCACCAGGGCCGTGGGGTACTCAGAGCCAGATCGGGCTGTTCTCTGGGAAGGTCACGTGGCTGTGACCTGGCTCCGTGGCCCCGGTAGTGCCAATAAATGGTGAATTCTTTTATATGGGATTGAACATGACACCATCCATGATGTTCGGCAATAAAAGATAGATGGCCGACACTGCGATGCAGATCCTCTGAGGCAGGTGGTGAGGCAGCTATGGTGGTTCAGCTCCCCACGGGTGGAGCGGGGGGCCCCAGGGCAGTTATAAAGTCTGAGTTGGGGCGGCGTGGCGGTAAATAACTTTGAAGACACAGCTAGGTGCAGTCTTTAAGATTTTACTCACAGTTTCAACAAGTGTCCATGTGTTTCCAACAACCTACGGGGTGCTGCGTTCAACGGGTCAGGGCTCCAGCTAACTCTCCGATAATTTGGGGACCAGTCTACCGAGACCCCCATCTGAGGTTCCTTCCCAAGGTGTCTCTCTGCGCTGGCTCCCACCCTCCTGCCCTGAGCCTCACACTCAGTGTCCTGATCCAGCAGCCCCGGGTCCTGGCAGGTGACGTCTTCCTAGTCCCCTCTGTGGCCACCTTCCCAGCGAATAAGTGTGGATTCAGGTTTTTGCACTTGAAGTTGCCACAAGCCCTGGTTTTATTGCTGAGTCTCTATGTCACTCCACTATCCGGTGTCCGGTCCCCCTCTGCGGCCCGTTCCCTCCACCAAACCATGGTCACTGTCGGCCTAGATACGGGCTCCACAGGTGGATTTCTCACTTCCCGTTGCCCTGGGACGCCTTCTGTCCCTCTAGAGCCCCTCTCTCGTTTCCTTCCTTTCTTGGTTCTGGGACAAGCTCCAATCGGCTCCAGTCCCGGGGACGTCTTCTCCTCACGTCTTCTCGTGTCAAACTCTAGACACCAACTCTCTTGTTCTCTTCACGTCACCTACGTTCGTCCGTTCGCTACGTCTCTCTACTTCCTGCTCCCACTTCCTGGTGCTCCCCTTGCCTACCTTCTCTACCCGCACCCCCTACCTATTCCCCTTCAAGGCCTGGAATGGGGCCCTCCCTGAACAGGGTCCCCCCGAATCTCCCACCTGGAGTGTGTAGTGTTGGATGCGGGTGTGTGAGTACCGGTCACTGTCCCCTCCTTACCCAATAGTGGAGTACCACACCTCTGGCTGAGGTGCAGTACCTCTGTGACGACTGGACCCTCAGGGGCACCACAAATTGAACCAAATATTTTTTTTTGAATGACGAAGGCATTTTTTTAAAGTATAAATAGTGAACAAGAATATGTATTTGTTTATTTTACTCAAATATATAGCATTGTACCTTCCACAGCACTTTTTAAACATTATCATCAAGAATATCCCATTTCCTCTTCTTAAAGAGGTTGTGCAGCAGCTGAGTTGTGTATTTTAAGCAATTATGTACCTACTTAACATATAGAATATTTGTAGTGCTGTGACCTACAAGCTCAAGCTTTTACATGGTAACCTATGAGGGTTAATATTCTATAATATATAGCTCCTCTTTTGTGCCCTACACTGTACCAGTGCCCCTTTCTATGCCGCACAATGCAATAGTGCCTCCATATGGTAATAAATCCCCCAAGGAGGCATTATAATTTTGTGTGGGCACAATAGGGTATTTTCAGTCAAGGCCACATATTGACACCCTTGAAATCGTTTGAGAAAATGAAATATTTTTCACATAAATTTATTGTAATCCCCTATGTTTTGTTATACACATGTTTATTTCCTTTGTGTGTATTGGAAAAACATAAAAACTGAATAAAGAAAGGCACATTGGACATAATTTCACACAAAACACCAAAAATGGACCGTACAAAATTGTTGCCCCCTCAACTTAATATTTGGTTTCCCCCTTTGGAGTAAATCCCTGCAGTCAGCCTCCTCCTATAACCTCCACAGGCTTCTCCTCACCTGGAGGTTCGGCCTCTTCTTTATAATCTGCTCCCGGTCTCTCATATTTGAGGCGTCTTCTCCCAGTTTTCAGATCTCTCCACAGGGGATCAATGGGATTTAGATCCGGACTCATTGCTGCCACTTCAGATGTCTCCAGCACTTTGTTTACATCCATTTCTGGGGCTTCATGATGTTTGGGGTCATTGTCCTGCTGGAGACCCATGACCTAGGATGCCCCCAGCTTTCTGACACTGGACTCTACATTTCCACCCAAAATCCTTTGGTATCTTCAGATTTAATGTTGTCTTGTATGCAGTCAAGGCATCCAGTGCTGGAGGCAGCAAAACAACCCAAAATATCTCTGACTTCCCCCATATGTGACTGTAGGTCCTGTGTTCTTTTCTCTGACGTTGCCCATATGTGACTGTAGGTCCTGTGCTCTTTTCTCTGACCTCCCCCATATGTGACTGTAGGTCCTGTGTTCTTTTCTCTGATCTCCCCCATATGTGACTGTAGGTCCTGTGCTCTTTTCTCTGACCTCCCCCATATGTGACTGTAGGTCCTGTGCTCTTTTCTCTCATCTCCACCATATGTGACTGTAGCTCCTGTGCTCTTTTCTCTGACCTCCCCCATATGTGACTGTAGGTCCTGTGTTCTTTTCTCTGACCTCCCCCATATGTGACTGTAGGACCTGTGTTCTTTTCTCTGACCTCCCCCATATGTGACGGTAGGACCTGTGTTCTTTTCTCTGACCTCCCCCATATGTGACTGTAGGACCTGTGTTCTTTTCTCTGACCTCCCCCATATGTGACTGTAGGTCATGTGTTCTTTTCTCTGACCTCCCCTATATGTGACTGTAGGTCCTGTGCTCTTCCCTCTGATCCCCCCAAATGTGACTGTAGCTCCTGTGCTCTTTTCTCTGACCTCCCCCATATGTGACTGTAGGTCCTGTGTTCTTTTCTCTGACCTCCACCATATCTGACTGTAGGTCCTGTGTTCTTTTCTCTGACCTCCCCCATATGTGACTGTAGGACCTGTGTTCTTTTCTCTGACCTCCCCCATATGTGACTGTAGGTCATGTGTTCTTTTCTCTGACCTCCCCTATATGTGACTGTAGGTCCTGTGCTCTTCCCTCTGATCCCCCCCAAATGTGACTGTAGGTCCTGTGCTCTTTTCTCTGACCTCCCCCATATCCGACTGTAGGTCCTGTGCTCTTTTCTCTGACCTCCCCCATATGTGACTGTAGGTCCTGTGTTATTTTCTCTGACCTCCCCCATATGTGACTGTAGGTCCTGTGTTCTTTTCTCTGACCTCCCCATATGTGACTGTAGGTCCTGTGCTCTTTTCTTTGTAGGCCTCATTCCATTTTTGGTAAACAGTACAATAATACCAAAAAGATCTAACTTGGCCTCTAACGTTTTCCCAGAAGGATTTTGATTACTCACTTACATTTTGGCAAACTGCAGTCTAGCTTTTTTCTGTCATTGCGTCAGCAGTTTCATTTCATTCACAAGTGGATGGATAGTTTGCGCTGACACTGATGTTCCCTGAGCCTGCAGGACAGCTTGAGTTACTTTGATACTGGATTGGGGCTTATCCACCCTCCTGACTATCCTGAATTACAACCCTCCATCTAGTATTCTCTGCTTTCCACATCCAGGGAGATTAGTTACAGCGCATCAGTTGTGAACTCTTGATTATGCTGTGCACCGTGGACTAAGGAACATCAAGATCTCTGGAGATGGACTTTTAACCGTGAGATTGTTGATCTATTTTAACAATTTTGGTTCAAGTCCTCAGACAGTTCTCTCTCCTCTATCTGATCTCCATGCTTAGTGTGACAGACACACAATGCAGACAACATCTCCCTTTATATCTGGTTTCATGTGTGATTTTCATATTGCCCACACCTGTTACTTGCCACACGTGAGTTATACAAGCATCTTTTACTTGAAACATAGTTGTTTACCCACAATGTTGGAAAGGTGACGACAATTTTATCTGGCTCAATTTGGGGATTTTGTGTGAAATTATGTCCAATTTGCCTTTTTTGTGTGTGTTTTTCCAATTAACACAATGGAAATAAACATGTGTATAACAAAACATGCGTAAGGCAGCTTTCACATCAGCATTTCTCGCCATAATGGATCACTTGTGGCAAGACTGCATTCGGTCTAATTCATTCCCTATGGGATTTCGGACATGTGCGGCACTTGAGGTTTTGCCGCGGTCCGGCCAATCTTGCACTTGTGGCAATGGAAAAAAAATTTTTTTTGACTCGCTGCAATTGCCATAAGTGCAAAACCGCAAGTGCCGCACATGTCTGCAAGTCCCATAGGGAATGAATGGGGCTTCCTGCAAGTGATCAGTTAGACAGCAATGCAGCAAAAGTGTTGGATCTGCTTCGAATATCGAAAAACACTGAAAGTAACCTAAGGCTAGGGTCACACTTAAATCTAGAATTGCGTTCACTGCATCCAGATCCAGATGTGGTGAACGCAATTGGCTTCACACAAGCAGCAACCCGGGAACCAGATTGCTGAAGCCGCAATCCGGTAACCGGATTACTCAGGATGTGTAATCCTGAGCAATCCGGTTACTGGATAGTTTGCTCATCCTGGATGAGCAAAGTGTTCTGCATTTGTTAAAGCTGTTAATTTTATTATTAAATGCTGCTATAATGTCTCTAGGGGGTGCCCACTCCCCCTAGAGACCTTCCACCCACTCAGGTGGGGATATAATAATTTATTCACTTATGTACAGCAGCCGGCTCTTGTCAGCTGCTGTACAGTTTTATTAATGAAAGCGCCGGGCTCCTCTGAGAGCAGCGCGCATACTATAGCTATTGTAGCTATAGTATGTGCCGCTGTCCGAGGTCCTGAAGCCTTATACAGTAAGATCTATGGGCAGCGCTGCCCATAGATCTACTGTAAATGGCTTCAGAACCTCAGACAGCGCACATACTATAGCTACAATAGCTATAGTATGCGCGCTGCTCTCAGAGGAGCCCGGCGCTTTCATTGATAAAACTGTACAGAATCTGACAAGAGCCGGCTGCTGTACATAAGTAATTATAGCATTATATGCCCACCTGAGTGGGTGGAAGGTCTCTAGGGGAGTGGGCACCCCCTAGAGACATAGAAACGTTTAATAATTAAATTAACAGTTTTAACAAACACAGAACAATTTGCTTATCCCGCCGCCGAACGGGATAAGCAAAGTATATGCGGTAACCGCATTGCTCAGGATTACACATCCTGAGCAATCCGGTTCCCACATTGCGGATGTTACAACCGCTCCGAAAACTGCAGCCTGCATGATTTTTCACGCAGGCTGCAGAGCCGGAGGCGGAAACCGGATTGCTTGTGATGCAATCCAGATTTTATAATAGGCTCCTATGAGGAGCTTTTTCTGATCCGGTTTTGAGCTTTTTAAAAGCTCAAATCCGAATCAGATTTAAAAAAAAAACCCCGGATATATGACCCTAGCCAAACTGCGATAATTTTCTGGGGGAAATACTTCATTATCTGGAACAATTTCAAGGGTGCCCACACCTTTGGCCATGACTGTATTACAGAGTAGAGGCACTATTACATTGCTGGGCATAAAAGGGGCACTTTTACAGTCAAGGGAACTTTTAATGTGGGGCACAAACAAAGCATTATATTTTGGGGGTGTTCACATTGGTAATTTATTATTGTGTTAGGGCACTATTAAAATGCTGGGCACAGTGGAGGGTATTGTTACTGTGGAAAATTTGAGAGGCATTATTATTTTTTCATGGGCACAAAGGAGAATCTATGACTGCTTGAAGAACATATTATATTGTGGGGTACAAAAGACATTGCTAGTGCTATGCAGGGCACTGTTGCTGTGGGGCATGAGGGAAGAGTCATGATTCCTTTTTGCAGTGTGTCTTGGACACAATAAAGGTTTCTGCAGTATTTGGTATCTGGTGTCCTAAGCTGTCAGTAGTTGATTGATGACGCAGGCTTCCATTCTGGTTCTAGGAGATGCTGGGTTGCTCAGGTGTTCCATCTTTCATGTGATTGCTCTGATACTTAGCTGAGCAGCCTCTCCCAGAATACTGCCAGTCGTATATTCTATTTGAAGTGGTGTTTGGCCTGCACTCCTTTGTCTGTCCTGATCTTGGTTATCTGACCCTGGACTGTTGCTTGATTTCCCTTTTGTCTGCTCCCTGTACTTGTTGTGATCTCCTGGTATTTTGACTCCTAAACTGTGACTTGAATATGCCTCTGTTGATTCCCTGAATCCTCTTTGTGTTCTCCTGGAATCCTGATCCTGGACCATTGTATGACTTTGCCTCTGTCTACTCTCTGAATACTATGAGCTCTCCTGGAACCTGACCCCGGATTACGTGACCTAGCTATTAGTAGTTATTAGCATCACATGAGGCATGGAGACCAATTACTTTTACAGGCACAAAAGAGGGCACTGGTACAGAGTGGCACAAATGGGCACTATTATTGTGTAAGGGGTATTGAGAGGGGATTCGGAGTAGCATATAGATGAGAACTTTGTGTGTGGAGTTTCGTGGCTCTGCAAAAGTCAACGATCCCTGTGCCCCTGAACTCTGAACACCCTACGAAGACCTTCTTATTTGCTGCTATGGGTTTCGGTGTTTGTTTTCGGCTATAAAGTCGTTCCTTTAATTCAGTTGTTATTATAAAAGTCACAGCAGAACATTCCAGGAAAACATAAACAGCACATTGCGTCTGTGCCAGGACTAGTTCAGGAATTCTGCTTCCTCACACTGCTTGCTTCCCATATCAGATAAGAGCTCTGCTGTCATCTGGATGGAACAGCAATTATCCATGCTACATGGAGTGAGTGGGCTTATCTACATGTCATCAAGGGTTACATAGTATTACTGGAAAATGTGCAGGCGGAATAACCATAAAGTATCCCTTAAGCTTAATTAGGATCTGTTTAATAGGGACAGTGTCATACAGAAGGGAAAGGGGGTGCTACAACACAAATCAAAACTGATCCCCTATTATTTGGCTTGGTTTTGCCACCCAGGAATGAATGATCCATAGAACTGTAGACTGTGAGCCCTCGTGGACAGGGCCCTCTCCCGTCGTGTATCAGCATGCCTTGACTGTTCATATGTACTGTACCTGTTCTTGTTACCCCCACTTCTTATGTAAAGCGCCATGGAACCAATGGCGCTATATAAATAAATAATAATAATAATAACTTCATTTTATTCACATGTGGACGGTTAGTTCGTGCTGACACTGATGCTCCCTGAGCCTGCAGTACAGCTTGAATTTCATTGGAGCTTGATTGGGGCTTGTCCACCATTCAGGCTATCTTGTGTTGCAACCTTCATCGATTTTCCTCTGCTGTCTATGCCCAAGGAGATTAGCTAGAGTGCCATATGTTGCGCACCGTTGACAAAGGAACATCAAGACCTCTGGAGATGGACTTTAACCTTGAGATTGCTGATATTTTTCAGCAACTTTGGTTCTCAAGTCCTCAGTCAGTTCTCTTCTTTCTGCAGAAGCAGAATTCCTGAACTAGTCCTGTTTTCACTTATCAATGACCCTTTGGCCAATTCCCTTTACCCCTTGTTCCTAACCATGCCTATGCAGTTCTACTGAAGTTCTCCACCAACTCTTCTCATCCAGTAGGTGTTATCATTGTTAGGATTGAGTAATCCTTACATGTGAAATATAGGTAAAATACTAAAAAGTGCAACTGTCCCAGCCGGGTCCTGTACAGATTAGATATTTGAGCTCCGCAGTCCTTAGTGGTATCTACATAGGCTAGAATGGCTCTGAACTCAGACTAAATTACAGCAACTCTGAAGTTAGCTGGCTGAACGTCCCTCGAGTCCTTTAGGTTCCTCTTAAGGAACTGGAGGGCAGTAAAATGGAAGGAGTGCTGAGATAGGAAGAGATTCCAGAGTGGGTAGACACAAACCACCTAAACAAAGTGAAAAGATTATGAAAGTACTGCTTGAGGGAATGTCGCCTACTTCCTAGCTGCAAATAGAAGATAGTGTCACGAGGGTCTCCCTTTCCTAGGAGACTTGTGACTGCTTTGGACCGATGTCTGAATTGAGACTTCATTTTAATTATGTCCTTTTCCTTTGGCACTGGAGGAGTTAATTAACATTAATAGTCTCTGTTGCCAACAAGCTAGCTGGGCTTTGTCCAAGTGTAGCCACTCTGTGATTACCTCTGCCTTTATAGGATCACAGGGTTCCAGCATGCTTTGCTGGAGATTGAACGTCATTCCAGGCCAAGCTCCTGAGGTGTAAGGAGCTCTGAGGAGAACCCCTTGCTGTCAAGCCGTCTGCTGTCTGGTGAAGCGTCAGCAGACGTGATGTAGCTGTCCTGTTGTCCTTTGTTTGTCTTCCCCTTCCTTCATGTCTCTTTACGGCAGTGGATGGGACTAGTGCTCCCGCCGGCCTTCCCCAGTGAGGGTTAACGTCAGGGCCAGCAGAGGGCATTGGGTTCCAGCTCGGCAACGAGGTGAAAGAACTGGTATAGGGGCGGTAGGGAGATCAGGGCACAGCCGCAGGTGCGTGCAGGAGGTCACCTCTCTCCCGTTCCCTATGAGCAGGGCCCTCCATTGTATTTATCCCTTTGGTGTTTCCTTGTCTGTTGTTTTTCGTTGTTGCGCACTGGACATCGTTGGTCCATGCGCCACTGTCACGCACGGTCGCTGGACATCCCCTTAAGGTACCGTTACACGCGGCAATATTGCATGCAATTTCTCTTGCAATTTGCTGGTTGCAGTGAAATCATGGAGACATTGTTCCATTTGTACACGGCAACAAAATAGAACAATGTGTCCATGATTTCACTGCAACCAGCAAATTGCCAGTGAAATTACAAGCAATATTGCCGCCTGTGACGGTACCCTTATAGTCCAAGCGTGACAGATAGGTGCAGGGTGAATAGCAAAAAATACCAGAGAGGTAAACCCCAGCTGGTCTTACACTGGCTGGCATATACAACAGCAGTATGGATGGACATCCACATAAGAATATCACTAGCAGGAAACACCAGCAGGGGGAAGGTGTATATTGATGCACCTGAAAAGGTGATTGGATGGACAAATGGATGAATAAAAAATACCTGTTAACCTAAAAGAGCTAAGAAAGGATAACAGATAATCAACACCCAGAAGAAAGGTATATCTGCTGTGGCTCAGCGGAAAGAGAAGCCGCCCACAATAACAGGGTCACAGGTTTGTACCCTACGAATAACAGTGATAAGAGTAACGTGGGTCACCCTATTCTCTATAAGGACCCTTTAATGGCAGATTGGTCTGTTACTATGTGCTATGTATTATTAAGGAAAAATCCATATGACAGAAAGTGGATTAATGTATAAAGGACTGATAGTTTTAAATGGTTATTATCTTTACAGCAACCTCTGAATAAATCAATAGTATAAGCCTACATAAGAAACCTTTTAGTACATCTGCTCAGAAATATATGCTTCTTTCTTCACTTATGAGCCACTTCTATCTTTCCCCTGCTTCCTAAACTACTTATTCAATCTGAAAAAGAAATTAAAATCCATCAGGGTCAAATATAGTGAGGTGTCAGGTTACATCTCCTATTATCCTCTATGGGGAGGGGAGAGGCAGACAGATGAAACAGCAGCTTCAAACAACTGTTTTATCTCACTTCAGTGCTGAATTCACAGCAACACAACTCAGTAGAGTTATACAATGCTACTATTTCTAATCTCTGTGCTAGAGACAGAACAGCAGGAACCCATCACAACTGTGTGTGCTGTATATGGGAGACATCATAACATCAGGTCTCTACCCACTAGCTCAGAGACAATAAAAAGGGGAAACAGGTGATAAATTTAGGATGCAGGTCACATATGACCAAAATTAGTGTTAATTCTCATGTACTCACATATGAGAATGACAGACTATTCTGAAAAGTTAACTGAAAAGACGGGCACACTTTAAATATGAAAATCTTACTTAAAGATCATTAAGCTAATTTGGTCAACTTTGATTTGATCATAAATCAAGAAGTGTGTTAAGGCTTAGAGGACCTGCCATAAGAGGAGCTCACTCACATATTTTTTTCTGTAGCCACCTAAGTACTGTTATAGGTCTAAAATCTTTAATAAAAACCTATTAAAAAATAGTTTGTTGCCAAGAATACCTTCGTTTAGCTAAAAAATGACCCCCAAGATTGTCCATATACTTTAAAGAGACTTGGGAAAGTCTACGTGCCTCAGGTCAAATCATAATTCTGGTGCTCATGTATCACTATTGCAGGAATGAGAAAAGTAGTGGGATCAATGGACAAGAGGGTTGTGTAGGTGTGGAATAGTCCCATATTAAGTGGTCAGTTGAACTCGGCAAGTAGCCTAAACGTGGGGTAGGGTATGGCAGAGAGTAACCTCTCAGAGACTCAAAGCAAATTGGCTATAGAACACCACCTATGGACCAGATAGATAATGGAAGGTTATCCTTACATAGTTCACCATCATCCATAATACCCACCTTAAAGTGGTAAAGGTGGGGTAGGTTGTGGTAGAGAGTAGCCACTCAGAGACCGGTAGTGTGATGAATTTGCCACCAAACCTGGCAGCTCTCTAGCGCTTCCTCTCTATACTCAGGCCAGTCAGGGAACTGATTGAGGATAAAAGAGGGACCACAGCTGACCTGTCAGTGCTGGTTTGTTAAGGCGCCCCTCAGTGAGTGTGATATATGCCTTCAAGTTCCAGGTCAGAAGTACATATAAAAAGTACCAACCTGTCACTGATAGAGGCCCTGAATAACACAGGCACCAACTGCTGCCACCAGTTTCTCGTTTGATATAAGCCTGGCCTATAGCGGGTCAGAAACTAACCAAGGTAGCGTTTAATGTTAAATGAGCACATAGGCGTGGGAGTGTCGTTATCAAGATTAAAAAGCAATTTAAGATTAAGTTTCTATTTAATTGCCGTATTGGCACACTAGATAATATTTATGTACAAGTATTATGAAGATATGACAGATGTTACACTCAGTTATGCAAATAAAAGATAAATGGAAATACTCAGATTTACAGACAAATGTAATCAAGTTACTGGTTCCTTGATGCTGGTGGTGGCTATATGGCACCCCAGTGGTCTAGTTGCCACAGTGATGTTGCCTCCTTCACTGGGGGTGATGGAATGCCTGGAAGCAGGAGGAAGTCCCCACGCTAGGTAATCACCAGCATTCACACACCAGTCCTGACTTCGGGCCAAAAGGGGGAGCTCTAAATCTGGGTTCAGGGGAGCTGCCCTGTTTCTGGCATGGGGGAGGGGGTTAGATGAGAATGTCTGAGGATAGGGAAAGGAGAGGACGTGTAGGAGAGAGCTCTGGGGAGTGGAGCTGCGAGTGAGCTCACCCCAGAGAGGAGCTACCAAGGATGCCAGAGTCCTGGATTGTGCGGGTACTGTATGTCCCAACAACCAAATCTGGGGGGCAGGAGAATGCAAGTCTCCTGGCCACACTGAAGACCTGACTGCACAATAGTATAACTAGAGCCTGTTGCCGTCACTAGCTGGCGGTACTCGTGATAGGCTCGTGCTGTCAGCAATACGGAGTAAGAGCAAACAAGTGGGAAGAGGGCCGCAGCATAGCGTACAAGCAGCAGGGACTCCTAGAGAGAGGGCAGCAGGTAGGCCTCCAATCCCACCTGGCGAGGTGGATTTCCAAATGCTTCCAGACTGACCGGACCCTCCCAAAACCTAGTAACCAGTGGCCCGGACTGCACCACAGTTCAGCAAATAAAAAGGTAAAGGAACTGCAACCCTTGTCGCTCCTTATTATTTCCTAGGCCCTCCGTCATGCACCCCAACTATGATCACTATCGCCTCCATAGACTATTACACCACCCCTGGGGCCCCCGCTCCACCTATGGGGATACCATCCCAGCTACTGCACCATCTGCCCCGGAGGTCCAAATCAGCAACGTCGGCCGAATACCACAGGTGGCGTCACGAAAAGACTATCAATATCCTCCAAATATAAACCCCATCATTGTGCAGCCAGGGACACAGAGTGGGGTCACAGCCACCGGGACCTCCCAAAGAATCAGCCGGCCTGGCTACCTAGTAACCCCCGCTCTTTACAGCCAATGCAGCCACACGGAGGCAGTGACGGGCCACCTTGTTCACTTGAGTATATTCTGCCACGTGGTGTAATGCAGGTTTTCCTCAAAGTAATACACTGATAAGATATGGCAAGGGCCTTTTAAGAACCTCTTCCCCACCCACTGACTTCCCCTAATGACCTCATGTGGGCTGGCTTTTCAATACCTAAAAAATGGGTATGAAAGTGCAGCCTTTTCCATAACTCTGCCTGGGAGCATCACAGGTGGAAGATAATGCTCTCATATTTTTGTTTATGATTTTAGCTTTCTGATGGTAGGACGCACAATATGTCTGCAGTCATTGCACTGGCCAATATTAATTTTGGGGTATTTAAGAAGATCGTACAAGTATGCAGAAATATATTTTATGATCCTATAACTCTCCAGGACTCATATTTATGATTGTCATATTTAGGGGAGTGATGTGCAGTGACATATTAATACGTATTTCCATGGTTCCTGTGCATCTCCCACAATTCTATGAAATATGGCAGAAGAACGTGTCTCCTCACCTCTCTCTACAGGTTCATGAGGGAGTCTTCCTTTTGTGTAATTGTCTTTGATTCCTCTCTACAACCTAGCTCGATTTATTTATTGGCCATGGAAGTAATATCTCCAAGTTAACATACAGATCCAGGAGATCAATTAACTCTAGGGGAATAGTGGGGGGCTCTTTCCTTGGAGAGAGGGGAGTAGGGTGACACCTGGACAAAATGGCTGCTATAGGAATATTGCTTGATACATGAGAATATATATATTCCTTTTTCTTCACCGATAGCGACTTGGAAAGAGCAAGAGCCAATAGTTTATTGGTGCAACTCACCATAGAGGTCCCTGTGAGGTCACCAACCCTGGTCAAAAACTGCTCAAAACCAGAAGTAGTTCAGACTCAACATTCTGCATTATTCTGAGGGGATGAACCTTTCACACATACAGTACTAATAGACTATGTTATTCACCTATCTTTGTTTTTAAAAACTCCAAGAAGTTTTTAAGCCTATTCTATCAAAATGTAATTTAACAGGGGTATATGTGGTGCTCTTGCTGCCACTAATGGTATTGCATGCATTTCACATTTATGGTACCATGCCCAGAGGTAAGAGGGGAAAGCTTTGCCGAGACCCCCATTTGTACCCAACACAATCCACACTCCAGGTCAGGGAGTTGCTGGGTGGGAGAAACCTATATTCAGGGCAGTTCTCACCTACTGGATGGAGGGAGGAGTTAGGTTAAGGGCGGGAGGCAGAAGGAGACAGCTCTGGAGAGATCCAGTCGGGCAGCTATGAAAGCTAGGACTACATGTGGAGTTAAGTGCTAGTCCCAGGGCCTGAGGACACAAATCTGCTGATGGCTGTCCAGCCAAGCAGAGGAGCTATATACAGAAGGGGTACCAGCCCCAATTCGGTTTGGATTCTTCAAAACTAGCCGTGAAAAATGAGGTCACTGGGCTTCAGGTACAGTGGCTACCATAGTGGACCCTCCCAGGATCAAGGAACTACTTATATAGGGTTAAGAGGACCAGCAAGTCTATCGCTCACAGAACCCGAAGTCACCTGCCTGCTGGGCCTGGCAACCACAGGAAACTTAGTAGAGGACAGGGGTAATAAGTGTCCGGAAGAGGAATGCAGTAAGGAAGGCCAAATATCCTGTGTCTTGGCAAGGTGGACCCTGAATGCATCTAGGCTGGCCATGCTGTAAGCTTGTTGGGCTATGTACCCCGGCTTGGTTGTAATCTGCTTCAACATTAAGTAAATGGTAATAACCACAAAAATCCTGTGTGTTGTCTAGCCCTTCCAGCACTTTCCTGCACCCACCTGCAGTTCCATCACCTTACACTACTACAACCCTCATCCTCCTCATCCCAACTACAGCCTAGACCTACCAAGGGACTAAGGCCCTAACTGGAGAGGGCCCAACACTTGGCTGCCATACCATCAACCCTTGGGGGTCTCCCACAGCAGCCCCTGGCCACCTACAGGCTAGAACTCCAGTTGGCATCACGATAACCAGTTTCCCCTGTAAATATCCCCGTTAAGAGCCTCACGGCCTCAATATTACCCATGGCCCTGACCTCTGGGGACTGCCACCATGACATGCCCTGAACTGGTAAACCCCTGGAGAGTTGAGTACCCCAGCCCCATGACTGCTGCATATACTGGTAACGTGACTTCCAGAAATCATTTGCAATTCATTGAGGAATCCAGTTCAATATTTCAACAGCGCCGCCACAGGGAGAACAAAGGATTACACAGATCCTATTAAAATCAATGAACTGTTTTTGTAATACATGGATATGCAGCATCATGAGACTTGTTCTTTGTGTCCATCTTCTGCTTTGACCAACATCTTCAAGACGAGGAAAAGCAGACCATCGTATTTGCCATTTGTGGTTGTACTTGGACGTAAAACCAGACAAGTGAAATAGATGTTGCTACAGTGGGACAGTGACGCTGATACAAATAATTACAGTTGTTCTTCATTCCTGAATCCAATGTTCAGTGGTGAATTAACCAACGTAACCAAAATATCGAGAGGTTTTCAAAATCTTACGCTCAAGCTGAAGCCAAACTGCAAAAGGAAAGTGTTCTGCCAGGAAAGTAGTCATTTCCTTTAAGTAGATGCTCAAAAAAAAGATGTGTTGGATTGTAATTGCTGATATGAGGACATGAACTATGGACTAGATGATGGCGGCTTGTTCTTTCGTACTCCACTCTGCTCCATAATACCCATCTTAAAGTCAAGTTCTAATCTGGAAAAAACGGCACAAATCTTGCTTTACTCAGAAAGAAATCGTCTCCTTCAAGAAGCTCCTCAGAAGGAGATGTGATTGGATAAGCTCGCGAGAGAATACCACCTATGGACTGGACAAATAATGCTAAGTTGTCCTCACATAGTTCACCATTATTCAAAATACCCTCCTCAAAGTTGAACCAACTTGACAAAACTTATTCTGCCAGGAAAGTAGTCATTTCTTTTAAGAAGCTCCCACAAAACTGATATGGTTGGCTATGCTGACATAAGAACAGCATCTATCGACTAAATATGCAATGTCATGAGTTGTCTTCCTGTAGTGTACCGTGGACCCATGTTAAAGTGAACCTCTGACTTTTATGACATAGTACATTATAGAACCAACATTCAAAGGGATAGGTGTGAATAAATGGTAAATGTCTGATCATTAGAAGTCCCACCACCAGAAACCCAACTGGTCTCTTCACCATGGTTCCAAACCAACATTCTACCTGCTGTATTGAGGAGGATCTTGGAAGGAATGGATGTCAACCATGCTGTCACATCCCCAGATTCTTCTCCGTCTGCCACCAGGCACCGCTGTGTTCACTCCAAAGGTTGGGCTTATGGTGTAGTAGTCTGACTTGTGGATGTGTTGTGTAGCTGCCCAGCTGCAGTCATTAACTCTGACTTCAGCCAATTAGGAAATGCTGCATTCTATTTAAATCCTATGTGTGCACCTTAAGAAATATTCATGCACACTCGATCCAAAGGACCAAGGGCCAAAGTACTGTGCCAAAGACACCGCCATTTATTAGGAGTAGCAGGAACAATCTGCCTAAAACACTTGGACGTAGAAGCAAGAGCTGGATTCTGTTCACAATGGAAGTGTAAATTACTGGGTGCATCACATCATTCATTTTTGGATCAGAAATTTATCTCATAAACTTATCTTTGACTGTATACCCACAATATATACAGTACATGTATGTGCACCTTCACAAGAATAATTCCCAGCTATCCGACTCCTATAGTCTCATAAAGACTTGATCACTAGCTAACTGTTGGTGCCAAAAACAATGTCCTCACTTTACCCTCCAAAATGTTTCATATGCGGGGCCCAAGCTCAGGTCTTACTGTTAAAATAAAAATCCATGGGCAAACTGGTTCCAGAAATCATCAGCAATTCTCCTTGGTAACAGAATCACCGTAAGCAGCCTCCTCACATGTGTCGGGGATCATCCGGTACCTCATCAACTATACTGAGCGTTCTCCTCAAGTAATGGCCACTTTACACGTCCCAACATCGTTCCGATATTGTATACAACGGCACGGGAGAGCACATTTTTTGGGCAGAAATCCAAGATCGCGCAGGAGATGTCACACAGCTCGACACAACTGCGATGTCTACGCCCCCTTGTACGGGCGACCCAGGAACGACCATTTAACATGGGAGAGAATAGGGGAAGTTGTACTCCAAATCGTTGTTGGGCTGTCACACAGCACGATCCTGCCAGTTCGTCCATACAATATCGGGCAGTTGGAGAGCACGCTCATTGCTCCCCCGATATCGTTTTGGCATCGTTCTTGCATCGAATTGTACATTTACACCGCACAATGCACGAACGATATCGGGGCCAACGCACGTACCACGTGACTTTCTGTCGGAGTTGGACGCCGATATCGGGACGTGTAAAGTGGCCATTACCCTCCCTCTGGTAGGCCATTAACTGCTTCTTCTCAATTAGCCCACAGTCTCTATTAGCCTGGCAATTGATGACCAGCGGAACGACAGTCTCCCGTCACAAGTCACACTCCACTTACGGCCTGCCCTCTCTTCTCTCTAACATTTTACACTGTCCAAAAAGGATCCCCGTGGCGGCCAGGAGAAGTCACCATCGGCTGGATCCTCTACACACTCTCACAAGTCTGCAAGACATCATGGAATCTGAAGATTTTAAAAGGCTGTTGGGTTGCAAAGTAATGTCTGCCTTACAGAACCGCCGTTAGCAATAAAGTAAGAATTTTTATCAACATTCATTTATGAAATGTAGATAATCTGCACAAAATATTTTCTCTCCATCCATTTTCTACCATGGCATATGCCGGCATGTAGACTTTAATTCTGGAATTTCTACCAGGCTCACGGGCTCTTTTCTTCATCAGTCACACGGACAAGCAGGAAGAAGACCAGACACGCTAAACACCTCATTATTTTACAACTAGTAATATTCAATGAGATTATAAATAAATCTCCAGCCAAGATGGATGACAAGATAAGGCAAGTGTTCCAACAATGAGTCACAAAAACAAAATTCTCGGTTCTCCTAAAAATCGTGAAAAATTTACAGTTAATTTGCCATTTTTAGAAGTTTATATTACATTCATTATTGGCGTCTAAGGGGGATGTCCAACCAAGACACTGTAAAGCCAAGGAATCTGATCTGTGACTGTTGACTTGGGGTTCGGGTCTTCTTCTTCTCCACTCCTCCACCTGCCTCCTCTGTTTCTTCTACAGGTCACTAATTATTTAGGGACCTGCCTTTTTGATATTACGTGCTGCCTCCATCATGGCGGTGGGCAGTGTGTGCAGAGTGTGATTCTGTGGGCCGTCTGCAGGTCTTCAATAAGATAGTGCGGGAGGGACACTGCTTTGCAGTCAATGTGTAATGCTGTTGTAGTTTAATCTTTGTAAATTTCCTTTGGCACATCCGGAGATGCCAGAAAGCTGCTGTAGCAGTCTATGTGTTCCTGTGCAGCTCTGCTGGTGGAGGTAGAGGTGGAGTGGTGTGTCAGAGCATTCTGTTCTCCCCTTCCCCAGCCTCTAAGTAGTTCCACTTCCTTCCACCAGGTGTTCCAGATAGAGTTCACTCTGACTTTGACTGTGTGAGCTGAAGACATCTTTGCACTTGTGCTTAGGCTTCGTGAAGATTTTCCTTCTTTGGAGGTTGCTGTATATCCCTGTCCGTGGCGTGAGGTGAGGGGGTGTAAGCTTGGGGCTGGTTTAGGAGGAGGGAGAAATGGTGGTGGCCCAGACCTCCTCACCATCATAGGTACTTCTGGGTACAGGGCTAGCCAGGGACTCCAGTCCAGGGCCAGACTAGCTACCCAGGATTCCTTGCCCGTTTATTCCATCTTGCTTCCATTCCCTCATCCGCTATACCACATGACACGGAGGTGGAGCATGCACAGATCGAGATTTCAGTTCAAAGACCAAGCCGAAATCTCAATCTGGGTATGCGCTCCCTCCAGCCACATTTTATAGAAGGCAATTTGCAGAATCCCACCGTGCAAAGGCTTCAATGAAGCAGCCTAAATGTCTAAGCAAAGTGGATGTGATTTCATGAAATCTCTGTCCTCGTTGCATCTGAAGACCCTGCTAAACTGTAGTTTTCGTCCAGTTTTTCTCTATGAGCTTCCACGTGGAACCTGAAAAAAATGCAGGTAAAAAAACGTCATTTACACTGCATTTTTGTTCCATTTTTTATTGATTTTATAAAGAAAAAAAAACAATCATGCCATTTTTATTGAATTTACCAATCAATCACTATAAGTAATCTGATCGCTGTGTTGTGCGGGTTAATAAAATTACAGGAATACAAAATATGTCTGTTGTATTTTGACTTGTGAATTTTTAATGTGGATGTTTAATATATATATATCTGACATCTGACTTTTAATTTCCTTCTAAAATACAGGGACATAGAAATACACTGCTAGGTAAGATGTATCTCTATGTGCCAGAATCATCTCCCTGCTCTGCAGCTGCAAATATAGAAAACCCGCCCATACCTTTCAGTGCAGGCTGTAGCTCATAGCTTTAGTTGCTGCCTGCAATCATACGGGTTGTGGGTTTTCAGGCCCTTAGAAAAAAAAATACTGGATAAACTCTTTAATTCTCACTATTTTTAGGGTGATGGGTTAAACCCAAACTGAGTCCCATCTCTTCAAGAGTAAGGGTAAAAACTTTCAGGCTGGAGTCACACTACTATATGACTTGTACGAGGATTGCTTGCACTGTCCAGACCGGCTGGCAGGTCTCCTGACCTGAACATGTTAGCTTCATGTATTTCTATATAGCTGACATGCTCGGGTCAGGAAAGCTGTAAGCCAGTCCGGTCATGGTGATGCGATCCTCGCATGAGTCATATACTAGTGCGACTCCAGTCTTAATGTTGGGAACAGCACTTTAGGATATAAAATATTTCAGTTTTCACACCATGGAAGTGTACACAATAAGCTGACACTTCCTGCTTTGCTGTAAAGACTGGGATAGAAGGAGCAGAGTCATATAGTATAGTAGAGCATTTAATCATATAGTCATATAGCAATGGCCCCCAACCTGTGGCTCGTGGGCACATGATGTGCAGTTCACGGGGGTCTTCCAGCTTTCTGCATAAGCACCAGATCTAGCAAACAGCTGTGAAGAATAGGTCTCCTGATGGTGACTTTTGTGAGCCACACATAGAAGAGCAGATCTGGATGGAAGTAAGGTAGGAACCCCTGGATCCTAGTATACTGCCTCTGTTTATTTTCTGTGGACAAGCTCTGGCTGTCATTATACTGGTGATAGATGTTCTGGGTGCCACTACTGTGACGATTGGAGTTGGATGTGGCTCACAACCCTCTCTCAGAGCTGAATGTGGCTCATGACAATCTCACAGAATTGAATGTGGTTTGCAACCCCCTCTCAGATCTGGATGTGGCTCGTGACCCTCTCTCAGAGCTGGATGTGACTCGTGACACTCTCTCAGAGCTGGATGTGACTCGTGACACCTCTCCAGAGCTCAATATGCAAGACAAAAAGGGGGGAGGGGGTGGGAGCGCATGTGAAGAAAGTTTTTGAAGTGGATTTAGGCCCAGGGCTGTGTAGCCACTCACCAGAGGTGGTTGTGCAACCCTGCACAACTGCGGTCTTACGCCTGTGAATCCACCTCCGCCTGGAGGTATAGTGGAGGCACCGAAAGTTGCTCCGGGAGCTCCAACTCCTGCCACGATCAATGACCGGATTGATGTCACCACACGTCCTACAACGGTGACCGTGTTGTATTGCTAGGTCATGGAACTCAGGATCTAGGATTAATGGTATCTCTTGTCCAGAGCTGCTCTTGCTAGGTGTGCACAAGTGCAAGAAGCTGAGAGTAAAAAAATCCCTGGTCTGTGGAGCGCTAGGGCTGGAGATAAATGGCACTAGGGTTATTTTAGAAAAAGTTTCTTTATTAACCTCTTACAGGACACTACGCGTTTCTGCAGCAGAGATGTTGCATCACCTGATGAAGGCAGCGCTCTGCTGCAGAAACGCGTAGTGGCCTGTAAGAGGTTAATAAAGAAACTTTTTCTAAAATAACCCTAGTGCCATTTATCTCCAGCCCTAGCGCTCCACAGATCAGGGATTTTTTTTACTCTCTCAGAGCTGGATGTGACTCGTGACCCTCTCAGAGCTGGATGTGACTCGTGACCCTCTCTCAGAGCTGGATGTGACTCGTGACACTCTCTCAGAGCTGGATGTGACTCGTGACCCTCTCTCAGAGCTGGATGTGGCTTGCGACCCTCTCTCAGAGCTGGATGTGGCTTGCGACCCTCTCTCAGAGCTGGATGTGGCTTGCGACCCTCTCTCAGAGCTGGATGTGGCTTGTGACCCTCTCTCAGATCTGGATGTGTCTTGTGACCCTCTCTCACAGCTGAATGTGGCTCGCGACACTCTCTCAGATGTGAATGTGACTTTCAAGGTCAGAAAGGTTAGGGATCTCTGCATTACAGGATGGGTAAGTTAATAAAATGTGTAATGTACTTATGGAGACCTAGAAAATACATAAAATAATCTCTGCTCACACATAAATCCACGTATAAGGTTCAACTGTCTCTCCCTGGAGTCTCAAGTAGAGCACTTTACTTATTTATTGTTTGGAGAGCCTAATTTTCTGTGACTTATTATTTTTTGTTTTATGATACCATTTTTAGATTTTTTATTAATGATTTCTTTTTTATTGCCATTCACATTTGGTATAATAAACATAGAAGGCATATTATTATTTAATATAAAAGTGGTGGAGTTTAATCTGGGCACGGGCTAATTACTCGGCACTTGGCATGTATTGATTGTAAAGCTGTAAGTCTTGGAGCGGGGTCATGTTTATACTGCAATCTATTTTGCATGCAATCGAAGGCATTTGTAAAAATAGACCTAAAAATACCATTTCAGTCTTAATGTATCTGATTTCCTACCAAAGTCCAAAGCGGTTTGTCAAATCCTAAGTCCTAATATTTTCCAGATCTTTTCCTGCCAGGCTTGTGGTATCAGGCTAATTTGGATGTAGAGAGAGTCACAATGTGTGTATTTTTTTACATTCTTCACCAGTCTTTTTTTTTACCTTCTTTTTATTATTTTTAGGCCGTTTTGTAAATGATGGACCGCTTTGGTCTCCTTACACGACACAATCGCCACGTCAGCATTGATGCTTACATTTGTCATTTAGGTAGTTTGTTTGACGGCCATTTATCATGTCGTGTAGGGAAGGTCCAGCCATGATGATCGAGGACGCAAGACCTGAATCCAGCCACATCAATATGACTTTTTAATGAAAGTGGCGGTCTGTTTTTGATCACTGAATACTGCTGGCCAAATACCTAAATTAAAAAAGATATCACATAAGAACTCACTGTTCTAATTCAAGGTAATGGCTTAAAGGGAAAGTCTAGTTTTACCAAACCCTTCCAGGAGTTTCAGAGTTCAATGAAGGGGTGTCACGCTGGACTAATGGGGGATGTCCGGCTATCGTACATGACAATGGCGCACGGACCAATGATGTTTGGCTCACAACACAAAACAATGGATGGGGAGACACCGGGGGAAGGGGGGGCACAAATACAACAGAGGGCCCTGCTCACAGCGAATGGGGGAGAGGTGACCTCCTGCACTCACCTCCAGCTGTGCCCTGATCTCCCTACTGTCCCTATACAGGTTCTTTCAACCCAACGCCAAACAGGATACATAGGCCCTCGCTGGCCCCGATGTTAGCCCTCAACAGGGAAATAGCCAGCAAGAGCACTAGTCCCAACCACTGAAATAAAAAAAACAAGAGGTAAGGGGAGACAGACAGGGGAAAAACAAGGCAACTTCTCACCTGCTGCCTAGCTCCTTGGCAGCAGACGCCTTAGCAGTAGTCAGCTCTCCAGAAAACTTCCTTCATCTCAGGAGGTTTGGCCAGGAATGAGTTCAATCAACAGCAAAGGATGCTGGAACCATGTGATCATATAAAGTGGATGGGAGTGATCACGCAGTATCCACACCTGGTAAGGAAACTAAGGAGTCTGCTAGCAGCAGAACGGACATTACCTCCTGAACTGTCAATTGAAAGAAACACGTTTAAAATGGAGTCTCAATTGAGAAAAGAGACAGAGGTCCCAAACCAGTCACAAGTCTCTCAGGTAAGAGAGACCATCGTGAGAAAGGGTCTCATATTTGGAGGTCTACACCGGCACGCGTAGAAGAGATAGGGCCGCAGAGCTAAAATCCAATATATGTTTGCCACTCGGGACAGAAGGGTCTGCCATTTTTTATCACTTCAAGCCCTTACCATGAGTCTTTAATTTCACATCCCCTTAATTACCAGCAATATCTCTAGAAAGAGATGTTCTCCACCAGATGAGCAAAAGGTGGTAGGACCATCCAGGGGTGTACCTTCTCGCTCCAACGTATTTACTTATAGTATTGGCTGTTATCAAGGAGATTATTACCGTAATAGTCATCTAAGGAACGTTCTGCCGCTTAATGCACTAGGGCAAATCATCAAGATCCGCTGCTGGCAGATACCTGTGTAATCATCGACCAATGACGTCCCGATGTGCTAGATAGCAGACAGGTTCAGAGACGCTGCTGCCCATGGTAGCACATTTAGGCCACGCAGGCTGCTCATAGTAGTACAAGCAATATGTGGCCTGATGTTGTGGTGTTAAAAATGGCTCCTGAGATGCCACTGATGCCACCACCAAATCAATGTAATGCCAAGCTTCTAGTGCACATGAAAAGAAGACAAGAAGGGATACCCCACTCCATAATTCCTGTTATAGGACCGGCATGATGTTTTTCTCTCATGATGGCTTCTTTATTGACCTTATGCCACTGCTCACTCAAGCGATCATGATACAAAGTTGTGATTCTAGTCACTGTACAGACAAGCAGTGAGGTAGGGTAGTCAAAGTTTTGGTGCTAGATACCAGGAGAGAATGTCATGGACTAAGGGGATAAACAAAGTTCACAGTCTGGGGTCAGAATACCAGGAGGACAGCGGATCACAGCAAAGAGATGAACCAAACGGATGGTCACAGGAGGTCCAAGGTCTGGGAGCAACAGATCAAAACAAAGAGCACAGGAACGGGGCCAACATGCACCAATACATAAGATGCTACGACTGGCAGACATATGGGACTAACTGCTCAGCTAAGTAGCTGGGCAATCACAGAGAATTGGGAACATCTGAAGAAGCCCAGCACTTCCCAGACTTAGATTGGATGGCTGAGCTGTCAATCAACACACCGGCAGCTCAGCCCGTCCCAGGACAAGACTAGACGACTGAGCTGTCACTCACAAAACTGACAGCTCAACATGGACCTGATTCCATAGTGCAGCAACTGTCTCTCATTGCGTCCATGAATCATTGAGTGGAAGAATCATGACAAGAGAAAGACGATAATGGAGGTCAATCCTCTTCAGAGATGAGTCTTGCTTTTGCCTTGGATGCACTGAAAGGCGGAAATGGGTCTGAAGACCATGTGAGCAAAGCCATGAAGAGGTGTTCATGAGAGAACATCATACTGGTCCTACTCCCAGGATTATGGTGGGGGATGGGTAGCAGCATAATGTATTATAGTCGGACCCCTCCAGGGGCCACTAACTCATTGGTGTTACATTGATGTAGTAGAACCAGTGGTGCGGCTATTTCGCCAAAGTGTTTTTCAACACAGTACCACAAGGCTGCATGTTGCTAGTGCTACTGTAAGCAGAATGTGTGGCCTAAATGGGCTCCCATGGCTGCAGCATATCTAGACTTGTTTCCCATTGAACACATATGGGACATCAGTCATTGGCAATTGCAATGGAAGCTGCCAGCAGTGGATCTTGATGAATTTGCACACGAGCATTCAGAGTGGTAGAATATTCCGCAGACAAACATTAATAACATCATTGACAGCAGCCATAGTAGATTTCTGTCAACTCCTTACTGAATATATTGAGATTTTTTGAATATTTTGTTTCCATTTTCTTTATAGTTTGCAGATCACTATCATATCTATCCATCCTGGGATTTCTAGAATCCTACAAGTTTTCCTTCTTCGTTGTGCAATTTCTATTTTGAGGGGTGTATATATACTGAACAAATATATAAACTCAACACTTTTGTTTTTGCTCCCATTTTTCATGAACTGAACTCAAAGATCTAAGGGTGCCTTTACACGTCGCGATATCGCAATGCAACATCGACAAAAAGTCACGTGGTACGGCCGTTGCAGTTAATATCGTTCGTGCATTGTGTCGTGTTAATGGGCAATGCGACTCGAAAAAATCGTACCTACGATATTGCAAGAAGATTGTGCAAGCCCTTCAACCGTGCGATATTGTATATGCGATGTGGCAGGATCGTGCTGTGTGACGGCGCAACTACGATCTTGTTTGCAACTTCCCCTATTCACTACAATGTTAATGCTCGGTCCCTGGGTTGCTCATACCCAGCGCACAAAAGTTGAGGACAACAGCCTAGTTGCGTTGCCTGCCGATATCTCCCTGTGTGACATCTCCTATGCGATCTTGGACAAGTGCCAACAACGTGCGCGCTCCCGTGAAATTGTATGTGATATCGGAATGATACCCTAAGACTTTTCCTATGAGCACAAAAGGCCTTTTTCTTTCAAGTATTGTTCACAAATTTGTCCAAATCTGTATAAGTTACTCTAAAGGCCCCGTCACACGGGGCAACATCGCCGGCAACATCGCCGGCAACTCCCGGGAGCGCGCACGGTTTTGGACGCTCTCCAACAAAGCTGGTGAGCTGTCAGACGAGGAGACATCGCCGGCAACTCATCAGCGATGTTGCTAGCAACTATCGCTGACAGGGTTAAATTCAACCCTGGCAGCGATCCTTAACATGGGAGCCTATGCGGGAAGTTGCTGCCTGGCAACATCGCTGTTGCCGTGTCAGATCGGGCGATGCAGGCAGATCGCCTGAGCAACATTGCCTGGTTTCACAACATTGTTGGGAAACCAGTCGATGTTGCTGAAGCAACTATTGCCGTTGAAATCACCCTGTACAGGGCAACTCTCCGGCAATGTCGCCGCAACTTGGCCATGCCCCTCAGTTGCCGGCGATGTTGCCAGAGATGTTGCCCCATATAACGGGGCCTATAGATGTGCAATTTATAACACAGCACAAGGCCAGAGATGTTGCATGTTTTCAGGGATCGTGCAATTGACAGCTGATTGAGGATCGTCCACCAGAGCTGTTGTCTGTGAATTGAAGGCTCATTTCTCTACCATAAACTGTCTCCAAAGGCGTTTAGGAGAATTTGGCAGAGCATCCAACCGGCCTCTCAACTGCAGATCCGTGTGACTGCACCAGCCCTTAACCCCCATATCCAGCATATTCACCTCTAAGAGACCGGCACCGAGGCAGCTGCTGAAATAATTGATTTGCATAATCAAATAATTTCTACGCAAACTGTCAAAAGCCATCTCAGGGAAGCTCATCTGCTGCTCATCATCCTCATAGGGGTCTCCACTAACTGCAACTTGTCCTTCTCATTGGGGTCTCCACCTGACTGCAGCTTGTCATCTTCATCGGGGTCTCCACCTAACTGCAGGTTTTTGCCTCATCGGGGTCTCCACCTGAATGCAGCTCATCACCCTTATCGGGGTCTTCACCTGACTGCAACGCATTCTCCTCATTGGGGTCTCCATCTGACTGCAGCTCGTCTTCCTCATCTCGGTCTCCACCTGACTGCAGCTTGTCATCCTCATCACGGTGTCCACCTGACTGCAGCTCATTCTCCTTATCTGGGTCTCCACCTGACTGCAGCTCGTCAATCTCATCAGGGTTGCCACCTGGCTGCAGCTTGTCCTCCTCATCGGGGTCTCCACCTGACTGCATCTCATAATTCTCTTCGTTGTCTCCACCTGACTGCAGATCATCACCCTCATCATGGTCTCCACCTGACTGTAGCTCATCCTACTCATCAGGTTTTCCATCTGACTGCATCTTATCATGCTCATCGAGGTCTCCACCTGACTGCAACTCTTCATCTTCATGAGGTTCTCCACCCGACTATGTGGCACCCCAGAGTTTGGTTGCCACAATGGCCTTGTCTCCCTGGGGGAGTAAGGTCATGCTTGGAAGCAAGGTAGGGTATCCACACCAGGTAAACAACAGCACACAACACCTTCCTGACTCCAGACCAGAAGGGGGGGGTCTAACCCGAATTTAGGGGGTCTCTGGCTGGAGGCTGGGTTAGTCAGTTCAGTTCCTATGAGGACTGTAAAAGACATCCTGCGGACTGAAGCAGTGTCAGGCTTGTCCGAGGATACTCACTAGCCAGTGTGAGGGATCCGTAAACTAGGGTGTAAGGAAAGGAGAGGAATAGGCCTGGGGAGTGGAGCCTGTCATGGTTCACGCCAGAGTGGAGCGCCAGAACTGGAAACCGGAGTCTGAGGTTGCGCAGGTCGCAGCTTAGCTACAGGTAGTCAGGACCAACAGGTAGAGGCACAGCAGGGCGACCTCAGAACCAGCCAGGTGAGGAGATTCCTAACTTGCTTCCAGGCTGGCCGGATTCCTAAGATTGACTGTGGGCTGTACCCTGATGATTGCTGCTACAGTAAAGGTAGAGGAAACAACCCCTGCATGTCTGTCAGTTCTTCAGGGCCCTGAATCCTGCACCCCAACGGCCTACCATTGCCATAGACTGTTACGGTTGCCTCAGGGAACCGCTCCCCCTGTGGGTAGCGATACCACTACAACTGCTCGTCCATCATCCCCGGAGGTCCCGCACAGCAGCACCGGCCCAATAACTGGATACTACAGGTGGCGTCACGACACCTATCCCCTAAATCCTGTATAAATACAAAAAGGGGAGACAAGAGGCGCAATAGTGCCCTATCACTAGTGACACTATCTGTGTAAGTTTATCAACAGGTGTGCACTCACCTGATCCAGTTGTGTGCCCCACAACTGGTTTGTAAGCATTTGGTTTTTAGCTGCTGCAGGACCTCCACCAGCCACTCGTATGTGGAAAAACGCTCAGATATTGGGAAGATGGTGTATCACGGTCCGCGCTGCTGCCCCAATGGAATCACGAGGAATGCAAGGTTTCAAGAAGTCATGAGGAATAGGAAGTTCCAAAAATAACAATCTCCTTTATTTCACCAACGCGTTTCGGCACCTATCCTGGCACCTTCATCAGGTACCCTCGTATTCCTCGTGACTTCTTGAAACCTTGCATTCCTCGTGATTCCACTGGGGCAGCAGCGCGAACCGTGATACACCATCTTCCCAATATCTGATCCCCTAAATCCTATCCCCCAGGGCTTTTAGAAAACTGATCCCCAGGGTCACGGAAGCTGGGTCTTGACCCCACCAGGATGCGCTCCCAAAGCCCGGTTCTGAGTACCCCACGGCTCTGGGGCGGGACAACTACAGCTCATCATCCTCATCAGTGTCTCCACCTGACTGCAGTTCGTCATCATAACCGACTTCAATGGGCAAATGCTTACAGTCGATGGCGTCTGGCACTTTGGAGAGGTATTCTCTTTACGGATGAATCCTCTGTACAGGGCAGGGGGTACTGACTTGTTTTCTGACCCCACTCCCCTGGACCCTTCAACACTTTATAACTGCACATATTAGAGGTGGATGAATTATCTCGAGAGAGGAGAAGTGCTCACTAACACAGATTTAGACAAATTTGTGAACAATATTTGAGATAAAAAGGCCTTTCATATTTATGGAAAAAGTCTTAGAACCTTGAGTTTAGCTCATGAAAAATTGGAGAAAAGCAAAAGTTTTGCGTTTATATTTTTGTTCAATATACATATATACTTGGAATGCAAGAAAGAAGATATGCAGCATCTGAGCCAAGAATCAGTCTAGTTAATAATCTGAAGAAAATGGATACAGTAGTACGCCCGCGTGTTGCTAAGAGCATAAAACCCCAGTTTTGGCCAGACTTCACTGGTTTCAGTGATTTTTCACATCTGTTTCAAAATTTGTCTTCCGACCAACACATTTCTTTGATACTGAGCCCCAGATTACTCTCGAGAATGTCTGCTGTTCCCCACTTTTCACCAAATGTTTTCTACCCTTCAGATGTGGGATTGCTATACAAAGCAGCTGGGAGACTTGACCACCTCAGGTAAACTAGTCTCGGCACCACCCTCCTTTGTTTCTTTTGTCCATGATATTGAATTTATGCTGTTTCAGGGTATGGAGCTGCGATCAGCAAAATTCCTGAAATGTTTCCAGTTTTTCGAGAAGATTTCAATGACTTTCTCTTCACTTGTATTTATGACTGATAGCTCATGGCTCATTCCTTCCTGCAAGAAATCAAAGTACAGCAAACATTTTGCAATATGACATCAGTTAGGTTAATCATGAGCAGAGCTTAGATACATCTTGATATGGTAAAATTCCATTTCTTAGGCACCAGATGCAAAACCTTTTTCTCTAGAACCCTTAAAGGGAACCTTTCATTGGATTTTTGTAAATGTAAACATAGTGCCTGCTCCAATTGCAGCAGTTTCGCTGATTCTGGAACAGTTTTTCTTTTTCTTCTGTGCCCCTCCATTCCAAATGTACACCCCATAAGAATAATGGTGCAAATTCTCCCTACAATCAACCACGTGTACACTATACAACTTCTCTATGGGCGTGGCTGTCTTATGATTGGTTAGTGTCAAAGAGAAGAAAAAGCAAACGCCTACAGAAAAGTTCTGTTTTACATGCCCAGTTTGGTGAAGAAAAGATTTGTACAATCATAACAGGGAGAATAAAGTCATGCATCGGGATTCGATCCGGTGACCTTGTACTGTGTGGTTACTTTCCTTCTCCGCTGGGTCACAGCATGGGCAATCCCTGTCCAAGTGCTGATTATCTTTGCTTCTATCTATTCGGTTTGTGGTCAGCAGGTGTTTTCATTTGGTCATTTACTCTGTCCTATCACATTTCAGGTTTGACTGTTTATACCTTCCTTTTGCTGGTCTTCACTGCTGGCTATATTCCTATGTGAATCCCTCTTAGGAGTTCCAGCCCCACTATCCAGAATTTTTGCCTGTCAATGAGAGACCAGCTTGGTATTTGCTTTTTGCTGTCTCACTTATTGTACCTACTCCTTTCACCTGTTATAGTTAGATTGTAGGAAGCTTATTCACCTTTTTCTGCTAATGCTTATTGTTTCCACACCTTGGCTCATTGGCTATCTCTGCACGCTTTCCCTATTCTGGGTTCTAGTGTTCAGCAATCTCCCTCTGGTTACTAAGGAGATATGAGGAACAACTCGACGGCCTTTCAGGTAGCCAGGTCCAGGTTGTGGTCAACATTATCGATAGAAAGGGGCAAAAGCAGATCATAAATTCAAAAATAAGATATAAAAACATGTGATGTCTTAACATTTTTTGAACATTTTCTATTTAAATGTATTTTATGATAAAAAATTGGGTGAAAAAACTAATTACCTAATAAAAGTTGAGAAAAGGTGATGTTTGAGAATTTCTAAAATGTCTTCCCCTTTTTATCTGTTTGTCATTTTGGCCTCCAATCTGAGACCCAAGTAATTTTTCGGCCCTTCCACATACACTTGATAGTTGTCAGCCGATCTCTCCCAAATCCCGCATACACAAGAACACTGCAAATTCTGACGTGCCCAAGGGCCGTGGGGTACTCGGTACCGGGCTGCAGTGTTTATGGGGAGTCATAGGGTTCGAGACCTGGCTCCGTGACCCTAGGTTCAGTGTTAAAGAGTTCTTAGCGGAATTATAACAAGGATTATTCGTGACACCACCCATGGTTTGTGGCTATGAGTGGTCACCGCTGCTCAGAACCTCTGGGGATGATGGATGGGCAGCTAGGATGTAGTGGCTCCCCACTGGTGGAGCGGAACCCGAGGGCAGTGGATGATGCAAAGTGTAGGGTGCAGGATGGAGGGTGCGCATTAACAGACAGACTCACGTTTTGTTGGTTCCTCAAATCCTTTACTGGTAAGACCAGTTCCGCCACAGATGCTGTTCTGTGAGTCCATGTAACCTGGGAGCAACTCGGGGTTCTTCACACCCGGCACGTTCTGAGGCCTCCCTGCTGCGCTTTTTCTGGTGGGTTCCTGCTGCTGCTTGAAGCTGAGCTGCGGCCCTCTCTCCCTTTCTCCTGCATGTGCCAGTATGGCAGGCAGCTCAAGTCCTTCTCCGTCCCCACTTCATGGGCGACTGCTCCTGGGCTTCTAATGCTGCTTTGCCTCCGGGCACTTGGTGTGGAGGGGGAACTTGGAATTCCCCATCCTCCGGTATTGGCTGCCGGGGCATTAAGCCTTGCACAGCCTCATACTCCGGTGTCCGTTTCCTGGTGCTTACTCTTCTGGGGGTGAGCTCGACACTGATTTGCTTCCCAGGCTCACCTCTTCTTTCTCAGACCCTTGCCTATGGGTCACTCAAGCTAAGTCTTGGTCTCCTGGGACGAGCTTAGCATGGCTCCTAGTCCACAGGATGTCTTCCTCAGTCCTCCTAGGAACTGAACTGACTAATTCCGCCCCAGACCAGAATTTATAGGGGAGCTGCCCTGAACCCGGGTTTAGATCTCCCCCTTTAGGTCTGGAGGCAGAAAGGTGTGGTGTGCTTTGGTTTTTGCCTGGTGTGGATTCCCTCTGTTACTCTCAGGTATGACACTACCCCCCGGGGGAGATAATGACATAGTGGCATTCGAACTCTGGGGTGCCACAATTCTGTCACGAGTGGCTATAATGTATGAAGGGGTATGGATATGCATTTGGAGCAGGGATGTATCATTTTTTAGACATTTCTCCTTCATGTTCATCTTCAGAGATGTTTCACATCTGTCAACTTTTCAACCTTATCGGTTACTGTTTTAGGGAGTGTTCTTGAATCAGCACAAAAATACATTTCCACAAAATATATAATAGTATGAGATGCCAAGATTTAATCTCCTGAAAACTCACAGCTGGGAATAAAACAGCTTCTACTTGACTGAGGATGATGCCGGAGCGACAAAGATAGTTTACGTTCTTCTATGGGGGAGAATGGAGAGCAATGGTGGCTCCGGGGTGTACATGACATGAACTCCTGAATCATCATTTATCATTTTAGAATTTCTGTCTTCTAAGGATTCAGTGAATGCTTTGTGATGTCTTCTAAGGTTATCAGAAGGGAGAAGACCCTGAATATAGAAGGCAGCATTCACATGTTGCAAGTGCAATCTATGTTTTTGCTACAACTGGTTTACCATGATTTTTAAATTTCAGCAAAATGTTGAGTTTCTATTGTGATCATGGCAAAAAATCTTCAATGTGTGAACACAGTCTAAGGCCAGAGGAGCAATTTAATCTTATTGATTATTAAGCGTCTACAATGGTGACACCTCTGAGGAACATTTATTTGTCACAAGTGTGTCACATCTGGCTTAGACATTAGTGATTAGAAGGTCTCGCCGATTAGCAGATCACAGGTCCTCTTTGAATTCCACTTGGCGATTAACATGAGTGAAGTGGATTTATTTTCAATTGGTTTTGAAGGGGTTAAGAGTTCCTTTTTTTATCCTGCTGAGATTCCATATAGATCTGATCTCAGCTGCTACCCCTTGTTGCCACTCCCTTTCATTATTTAAACACATTTCTTAATCTACGTTATTGTTAGTAATGATATAAGGCTCAGTGCTACATCTGTTTACAATGATAGACACTACGAATTGTTTGGTGCAACTCTTTTTTGGGATATTTATTAAAATATTAGGAAACGTACAAGTAAAAAATGGTCAAGCGGTGGATAATTCGATGATAGTTCAGGAGTCCCACTTAATACTCTGATGGTTGTTGTGGTGTGGATCCTTTTTTTTCTTCTAGGGGTCTTATATTATTCTTGTATGGCCTGTAAACATAAGGAGCCAAATTAGTCTTGGGTGTAAGGGTCTTATACTCTATGGGTGGTTATTCTGAAACCAATTTCTTACCCTCTAAGGGTACCTTTACACGCCGCAACCACAGGAGACAATTTAGGCGGCGATATTTGTTGCTGGACTGATTGCCGCCAAATTGCCTCCTTATTGCGGCATGTAAATAGTGAATTTCGCGGCGATAACACCAAGGTTGCCTGGTTTGGTTTTTTGAGCAGCGCTCTAAAACCAGGCAACCGAGGGCAACCGACATATCGCCGCCAAATTCCCTATCTACACGCCGAAAAAAGGAGGCAATTGGGTGGCAATGTGGCAGCGATATTGCCAGGTCACAATACACGTCGCAACATTGCATGCAATTTCACTTGCAACTTACTGGTTGCAGTGAAATCATGGACACATTGCTCTATTTGTACACGGCAACAAGATAGAACAATGTGTCCATGATTTCACTGCAACCAGTAAGTTGCAAGTGAAATTGCATGCAATGTTGCGACGTGTAAAGGTACCCTTAAGAGCCCCGTCACACCTGGCGACGGGGCTGGAGATGTCGGCGGCGACTGGCGGGTGCGCGCACGTTTTTGGCGCCCTGCCAGCGTCGCCGTCCCCCATTTACAGGGGGCGACATCTCCAGCACCGCGCCGCCAAGCTGTCAGGCGGCATCACCACTGGGGTGTCTGAAAACCCCAGCGGCGATGCAGGACAATGGGAGCCTATGGCTCCCATCCCCTGACAGGTCGCTTGTGGCCAGTTACATGGGGCGATGTGTGCACATTGCCTCAGATCGGTCGCCTGGTTTCAGAGCACTGCTCTGAAACCAGGCGACCTACCGGCGTCGCCGACATCGCCCCTTTACATGAGGCGACGTAGGGGTGGATAGGCCACGCCCCTACGTCGCCTATGTAATCGACGGCGATGTCGTCCCATGTGACGGGCCCTTTACACACAGAAATATATTGCTTGCAATTCACTGGTTGCAATGAAATGATGGACACATTGTTCCATTTTGTTGCCATGTACAAGTGGAACAATGTGTCCATGATTTCACTGCAACCAGTGAATTGCAAGCAATATATATCTGTGTGTAAGGGACCTTTACACGTATTGCATGCAATTTCACTTGCAACTTGCTGGTTGCAGTGAAATCATAGACACATTGTTATATTTTGTTGCCGTGTACAAATGTAACAATGTGTCCATGATTTCCCTGCAACCAGTAAGTTGCAAGTGAAATTGCATGCAATGTTGCGACATGTAAAGGTACCCTTAAGGTACCTTAAAGGTACCTTTGCACGTCGCCACTATCACTGGCAATCGGCAGCAACCGCACGTGCACGTTTTTAACGGTTGCCAACGATCGCCAATGCCGCATGTACATGCCGCCATTGCGTCGTCAACCCAAGGGATCGTGGTTGCCCGGAAGTTGAACCAGATCCTGCGGATAACTTCCTATTGAATACCGTCGCCGCTTCACATGCCGCCATCCACAAAGGAATATGGGTGTACAGCTTTAGCGCCGCAAGAACATAAGCGTGACAGACTTGTGTATTCTGTGAAGCTAACACGCTGATTGGACAACGCAATAGCGTCATGATTGGCCAGCCTGCGCTGGGAGGCTGGCTAATACATGACGCCATTGCAATTGTGTAGTGTGAATGGACAGCTCCTTAAATATGGCGCCCAGTGAAGGGACAGCCAATCGTAACACAGTAGCCCCCACCAATCATCGCTGATGTATCCATAATGCTGTGGCAAGCCTCTGGGAAATCAGTAGGTGACGCAAATTCCACCCCTGTCCCACGTTTTCACACCAATACCAGGGCAATTGTCCCTTTGTGTTGCCTTGGATTTTAGAACACGGCTCGGAAACAGCTACCCGAAGCAACTGCAAGAAACCCGATCACTTTCCCAAATTACACGCCGCAACTTCGTAGCAATTTCAAGGCAACAGTGACAAAAATCCCGATTGCCAGGCAGTTGCTACCATGCAGTGGCGGCGTGTAAAGGTACCTTAATAGTTATCAGCAATTACTGGTCCTGTATTAAGTGCTAGGCATTTATCCTCTTTTACTCATTGGAGGGTGTTCTCCCGTACATCCAAAAACAGACGTTTGAGGGAATAATCATTTAGTCCCTCTAAAAAGATTTGAAATATCACTAAATGAGGAGATTTTACCTTAACCTTTAGCAGTAGTTGCGTCTTGTCAAGTTTTTTTGCCTTCCTCTGTATCAACATGTTAGGCTATGGGTTGAACTAGATGGACTTAAAGTCTTCCTTCAACCTTAAAAACTATGTTACTATGTTACTAAGTATTTAATTGTTGGTGATGTACCAATGTGGCGCCCCTCTGGACAAACCGCAACCAGAGGTACTGCACTTCTGTGGTTAAGAGGTGCCCCTGTTCTCCTGGTGTTGGGATGGTATGGTTGAGCCACAACACAACACACACACACGGAGTGACGAGCCCCTGGGACAAAGGGTGGACCCTGAGGGAGGACCCAGGCCATAAAAGGGGGACGGAACAGTGTTAGTTCAGTTCAGTTCTGTAGTAGGAGACCGGAGGAGTAACATCAACTGATGGTGTAGTGGTAGTCGGGAGTGTAGAGGCGGTGTGGTGCCGACTCCCATGGGTTGAAGCTACACCATCATGCTTGCCCGCGGGAGGGAGAGAACAGCCCAGTAGAGAAGGAGAGAAGAGCCCTAAGGGTGCAGATGAGGCACCGACCCCCGTATGCCTTAATCTAATGAGACAGAGGGCTTGGTGGAGGACACAGGGACCGGCCCTGCAGACGGTGCGGAAGCTTCAAGCCTGAGCGGAAATCGGAGACCTCAGACTCCTAACGGGAGCTGGAGGCCGAACACCCAACACATCTTGGGGAAGGTGGCCGAACTAGGGAGCAGGGCCCGGGAGGGATCCTAATGGTGTCCGGGACACACAGAAGCACCTATGGCTACCGGTACCTGAGCTCTGTGTAGCAGAGGGCATTGAGAGCCTGGGATGCAGAGCAATGACCCGCTTGCTTTAGATGAACATTACCCCTTATAATGCCGAGGGAGACGAGACCCATGAGCGACTGTGACACCGAGAGAAAGTAGAGAAAGGGCACCAACCGTGGCTTGACTGCACCGACCTGGCTCTGGAGAAAGAGCAAAGTACCAGAGACTGGCAGAGAGCGTACCAGGCGGCCATGATTAACACCTGAAGTAAAAGTAACAGAACTGTAGCCGTGGAGTGTGAGACTTTTATTAGCGGTGACCATCGGCCGCGGAGGCCACCTGAAACATCGAGGGTACTAATGACGGCGTGAGCGTCTGCCAAGGTACGAGCCGGGGAATACCATTCCACTGCCCTGGGGAATGCGCTCTGCCTGCAGGGAGCAGGACTATCTAAGCTGCTGGTCATCATCTCCAGAGGTTCTGCAGCAGCGGCGGCCTATCCTGACCACATACCACAGGTGGCGTCACGAATACCCCCTTATCCCCTCAGACATCCCTAACATCATCCCCTTTATTAAATTGACAGCTTCAGGGTCACAGGACGGGTTCTCGGCCCCGTCTGTCCCCGTGAAAAGAACCGAGAAGTGAAGACGTAAGAACAACTAGTAACTGCCCGATACCGAGTCTTCCCCGGCCCTGGAGTGGGCGTGTCAACTTGGCGTCACGAACAGGATGCGAGCGGCCCTGAAAGAACGGGTCTCATGAGCCTTAATAACTGTTAAAACTGTATAAGAATTGGCTCTCAAAATGGCGTCAGGGAAGAGAACAGGCACCATGTGCAGGTCCGTGTGCGTGTTTTGGCCCTCATCATAGAAAAGACCTTGGAGAAGGCGCAAAATAGCAGGCCCGCCCCAAGTACTAAAGAAAAGACAAGGGGGCCTGCTATCAAAAAGTGTTGACCCCGTCTGGAGGAGGAGATGTGCCCTATAGAGTGGAAAAGAAGGAAGGAGAGCCGCGTGGTGCGAAAGAAGTAACCACCATGGCAGACAACAGTTCCAGAACTCCGGCGGGCAGATACGCATCAGAGAGCGCTCCCAATGCAGATGGGGAGGCCCAAGACTGGGTACGGTTTAATGGACCCAAGGACTTTGACGAAGCTATGAAAGAGCTAAGTCAGTTGTTGACCACTGCGCAGTTGTGGTCTGTGAACGCGTGGAGGAGGTCCAGGTTACAGAAGGCAGCACTAGGAGCCCTGGTGCAAAAGCCTCCAGTACCATTGATAGTTGCACCAGTGGAGGAACCAGCAGCAGCGCCTGATTTAGAACCAGCAGCTGTGCCAGAGTCACCAAAGCAGAGCAGGGCGGCAATGCCAGAATCGCTTGAGGAGATACCGACTGCTACAACTGAGCCACCAGAGTGGGAACCGCAGCCCAAAGACGATACCACCGAGTTGGAAGCCAGTGGGGGCTCAGAGGAACTTTTGTGAGCTGTAGGCGGTAGGGCGCATTGGGTCTCCCATGAACACTTAATGTCGTGGCCCAGGCGGAGAACAAAGTCCAGGACCATGATGACTACTGGACCCGAAGGCAGGCCGAGGAGGAAGAGGAGTGACGGCAGTGCAGAGACAAATGGCAGCTGCCGAAGGAGGCCAACCTCGAGGAGAAAAGGGGTATGAGAAAGACCTTAGCTCCAAAGCCGACAGAACGGCACCGCGGGGTAGTTGTAGACTTCCATCTTAAAGACAGCTGGGGGTTCGTTAAAGAATATGGACTGGAGCAGGAAATGTTTGTGAGTCATCAGGATGTGAAATCCTATCTCCCAAAGGGACACCCCAGTCAAGGCCTACACCCCGGCGAAGAAGTCGGCTACACCCGGTGCATGGGACGGCGGTGCTGGTACGCCTAGCATGCGTATAAAGTCTTGCAGCCACTGATTCCGTAAGCCAAGCAGGACGTACAAGTTTCCGGGGGAAGGACAATTTGCAGGCAAGTGGCCCGAACCCTAAAGTAAGAGCAGGAAAGTACTGTAAATACTAGTTAGTTTGTTTTCTTGTGTAGATATTATGTATATTTCAGGTTAGTTAGGTACCGGAGTTCTGTAGTACTGTACAAATGTAAATTGTGACATGCAAAATGTGTCACTCCAGGGTCCTAGTGCCACAGTGTCATCACTGCCCCCGGGTGGTGGTGTCATGCTGGAGAACAACAGAAGGGTCTTCTCATCAGGCAGGTAACCCGCACACAACACCTTCTGCCTCCAGGCCAGAAGGGGGAGGCCAAACCCAGGCTCAGGATGAGCTCCCCTATAAATTCTGGTCTGGGGTGGAGCCAGTGAGTTCAGTTCCTAGGAGGACTGAAGAAAACATCCTGGTGGACGGAGCATCCAGGCTGCTTGAGCTCGTCCCAGGATTGCTGACTAGGTTATAGCCCTAAGGCTAGGGTCTGAGGAGAGTTGAAGGAACACCTGGGAAGCTGAGCGGCACGATGCTCACCCCAGAGGAACTGCGCAGAGAACGGACACTGGAGTCCGAGACTGTGCAGGGCCTAACGTCCCGGCAGTCAATACCGGAAGGTTGGGAATTCCAGGTTCCCCAGCCACGCAGTGCCCGAAGGCAAAGCAACAAAGAGAGTTCAGGAACTGTTATTCTAGACGAGGGTTAAGAAAGGACTCGAGTTGCCTGTCATACCGGCACCTCGCAGGAGAGACAGGGCGGCAGCTTAGCTCATGCAGCAGGAGGATCCCAAACACAGAGCACAATAAGGAGGCCAACGACCTGGCCGGGTGAGGAGAACCCTGAGTTGCTCTCAAGCAAGGACTCCTGACAACTGCCCGGAATGAAGATGCTCCAGTAAAAGACTGAGTAACTATAAAACAGTGAGGCTGCGTGTTGCTTATGCCCGTCGCCCTGCACCCCAACCCCTTACTACATCTACTGCCCCGGGGATCCGCTCCGCCCGTTGGGAGCCACTCCATCTTAGCTGCCTGTCCATCACCCAGAGGTTCTGCAGCAGCTGTGGCAGTCATATACCAGAGGTGGTGTCACAAATAAATTTCCTTTCATCATCCCCTTTCCCCTACCAAACCAGAAATCTCTCCTTTTTCAACTGAAACCAGGGTCACGGAAGCCGGGTTTTGACCCCTGTGACTCCCCAGAACTGCTTAATATCCCAGTCCTGAGTACCCTACAGCCCTGGGGTGCATCAATAGCGGCTCCTGTTACACTCACGATTAGTGACCACATCAAAGTGCGGAAAAAGAAGCCATCTCATCCAAACTCACTCCACTGTGCCCTTTACTCAGCAGTGTAGCGGGAGCGACCCCTGCTACGCAAACCTGCTCCTTTGGCTCAAAGCTCAAATGATCCTGTTTCTCCAGCCTGTGATGGCGGCTCCCCGAAATTGAAGTGTTATACCTAGACGGAGGGGTTGGTGCTCACTGGCATCTATGCGTATCGGATCCTGCTGCAATAAGCGCTTATTTTGAAGGGCTGACCAGGAACGGACAGCTGCACTCTGAAATGCTAAGGGATGTACACCATGAATACAGGGATATTAACATGCATTACTGCTAAGGAAAAACATGAACAATGGAGATACTTAGCATAAAAAGTTTTATATGAGTCTAGTACAGGCCTGGACTATTCATTTTCCACTTTTCCTCCTCTTCTTCTAAGAGCCATAACTTATTTAATTTTCCATCAGTATAGACACATGAGGGCTTGTTTTTTGCAGGACGACTTGTAGTTTTGAATGACATTGTTTATTTTACCACATATTGAACCGCCCACCGCGGCCATGGGGTACTCGGAACCGGGCCCTCTCGTCATCGTTGTCTGGGGCTGCCGGATGTCACGGTGTTGCGACCTGGCTCCGTGGTCCCGGGTGGTCAATAAAAGGGGAAAACAGTTTTAAGGACTATCATGATGCCACCTGTGGTATGCGTCTATGGGTAGCCGCCACCTTAATCGGGACTTCTGACAATGATGGGGGTAGCGGCAGAGATGTGGAGCCCTCCACGGGTAGGGCTGGTCACCAGGGCAACCATGCAGTAGGTGTGGTGCAGTGGATGCAGGAATCACAGGCGCAGGTCGTCTCTGGCTGCCGATTCTCAAATCAGTCTGTCTCCTTCCCGGCGCAAGAAACACAGTCTCAAACAGTATCAACCTTTAACTGGGTTTACTTTACTTTCTCTTCAGCTGATACAACTTACAACGATTCAGCAGCGGCTTCGCTGCTTTTTCAGCAATCAGGATGGTTTATCTACGACTCCCCCTTACGTGTCTTTCTCGGGCCTTTTTGGTCTGTTCCACATGCTGGCTACAGTCCAGCAGTCACGGGCTTTCATTGAGTGACTTTCCGGGTCCCCTAGCCCTAATACGACGGCCTTCCTTTCACTGCGCCGGAGGTTGGGTCTCGGGACATAAAGACCCTGCAAACCACAGGGTTTGTCGTTAGGGCATGAAGCTTCCCTGCCACTTCAGCAGAGCCGGCACTCTGGTCCCAGCCCAGTCCCTTGGTGTCCCCGCTGACTCGAGCACACCTTAGACTCCCTCTTTCTTTCACCACAGTCTACAGCCTTGGACCCGGGCAAACCCCATAGTGGCACAGGCCACCGGATTCGCGTTCTTTCAGTCCTGTCAGATGGTCTCGCCTCTCCTTCCGACTGAACGTGACTGGTCTGGGGTCTCTGAACTTCGGTTTTGTCTCTCTCTGCACTTGTCTTGTCTCTCTGAACTTGAGTCTGTGTTCGTCCATCTGTGTTCTTTTATAACCTCCCCTAACCGGGTTCCTCTTCAACTTTCCACCCTCCACCTGGCTCCTCCCGCTATTCCTGGACATAGAGTGCTTAGACTTAGGATCGGGAGTGTGTTGGGTGTTTGTGTGGGGAGACCGACTTACCAATCCCAGCTGCTGCGCCATCTAGTGGTGACCGGTCTGTAGGGGTGCCACAATATTATACTGGAAAATGGACAAAAAACTCTAAATGCGGTGAAATTTGAAAAAAAAGTGCAATTACGCAATTGTTTCTTGGATTTTTTATTCACCATGTTTATTATATGGTACAACTGATGTGTTGGTATGATACCTCGGGTTGGTACGAGTTCGTAGATACCAAACACGTACACCATGTTCCAAATTATTATGCAAATATTCTTTTTTTCTGATTTTCCTAAATGGTCGGTGCAAATGACAGTCAGTGTAATATAAGTCATCATCCGTTAGAGTATACATCGAATTTTATTGAAGAAACCTCCCAATGATAACAGTATAATCTTCCAAATTAAAAAAAAACTCTAAATGCACTGTTCCAAATTATTAGGCACAGGAGAGTTTCTAAACATTTGATGTTTGAAAGAACTGAAAATGCTCATTTGTTGAATTTGCAGCATTAGGAGGTCACATTCACTGAAATAAAAAGCTATTTAACACCTAACATCCTAACAGGCCAAGTTACATGGTAACATAGGATATCTTTGATATCACCTTCACAATTCTTGCATCCATTGAACTTGTGAGTTTCTGGAGAGTTTCTGCATGTATTTCTTTGGATGATGTCAGAATAGCCTCCCGGAGCTGCTGTTTTGATGTGAACTGCCTCCCACCCTCATAGATCTTTTGCTTGATTTTACTCCATAGGTTCTCTATAGGGTTGAGGTCAGGGGAAGATGGTGGCCACACCATGAGTTTATCTCCTTTTATGCTCATAGCAGTCAATGACACAGAGGTATTCTTTGCAGCATGAGATGGTGCATTGTCATGCATGAAGATGATTTTGCTCCTGAAGACACATTTTCGCTTTTTGTACCATGGAAGAAAGTTCTCAGTCAGAAACTCTATATTCTTTGCAGAGGTCATTTTCACACCTTCAGGAACCTTTAAGGGGCCTACCAGCTGTTTCCCAATGATTCCAGCCCAAAACATGACTCCTCCACCTCCGTGCTGATGTCGCAGGATGGACAAACCATCCACTACTCTATCCATCTGGACCATCCAGGGTTGCTCGGCACTCATCAGTAAACAAGACTGTGTGAAAATGAGTCTTCATGTATATCTGGACCCACTGCAACTGTTTCTGCTTGTGAGCACTGTTTAGGGGTGGCCGAATAGTAGGTTTATGCACCACAGCAAGCCTTTGAAGGATCCTACACCTTGAGGTTTGAGGGACTCCAGAGGCACCAGCAGCTTCTAATATCTGTTTGCTGGTCTGTAAGGCCTTTTTAGCAGCTCCTCTCTTAATCCGATGAACTTGCCTTGTAGAAACCTTCCTCATTCTGCCTTTATCTGCACAAACACATCTGTGCTCAGAATCAGCCACAAATCTCTTCACAGAACGATGATCACACTTAGGTTTTCGTGCAATATCTAATGTTTTCATCCCTTGTCCAAGACATTGCACTATTTGTTGCTTTTCGGCAGCAGAGAGATCCTTTTTCTTTCCCATGTTACTTGAAAACTGTGGCCTGCGTAATATTGTAGAACATCCAGTTTTCCTTTTATTGGGCTCACCTGCCAAACTAATTATCACCGGTATCTGAGATTGATTTCAATGATCCAAAGAACCCTGAGGGTACCATTACACGTCGCAACATTGCATGCAATTTCACTTGCAATTTGTTGGTTGCATTGAAATCATGGACACATTGTTCTATTTTGCTGCCGTGTACAAGTGGAACAATGTGTCCATGATTTCACTGCAACTAGTAAATTGCAATTGAAATTGCATGCAATGTTGCGACGTGTAAAGGCCACTTCACACACACGATATCTGAGTCCAATATCTGAACAGATCTCTGGTTGCAGTGAAATCATGGATACATTGCTCCATTTTGTGGCTGTGTTCAACATGGAGCAATGTATCCATGATATCACTGCAACCAGAGATCTGTTCAGATATTGGACTCAGATATCTGTGTGTGTGAAGTGGCCTTAAGGGTACCCTGAGACACAATACCATCAATGGTTTTCATTGACAAAAAAAAAAAACAATAAACCCTATGACACTTAAAACCAATTTGCATAATAATTTGGAACATGGTGTATACTTTTACATTGTTACATTTGAACATGACAACAAAATGGAACAATGTGTCCATGATTTCACTGCAACCAGTGCGTTGCAAGTGAAATTGCATGCAATGTTGCGGCGTGTAAAGGTACCCTTACTGTTATCTAAGGCCGGCTTCACACTGCGGCACGATCCGGTCCGGGGCTGTCCGGGAGGAACCTGACAGCCGCGGACCGGATCAGCACACAGGACTGGAGGGCTATTATGCCCTCCGGTCCTGTGTGCAGCTCACACAGCTGCAGCCGCTGACAGGTCAGGACCGCGGCGCCCGCAGTCCTGACTTATCAGCAGCGGGAACTGGGTGCGCTGCACACTGGACCGGAGGGCATAATAGCCCTCCAGTCCTGTGTGCTGATCCGGTCCGCGGCTGTCAGGGGCCTCCCGGACAGCCCCGGACCGGATCGTGCCGCAGTGTGAAGCCGGCCTTAGTGGTGAAAAAAAATTCTGAATTTTTTAAAGAAAAAGAATTGTGCTTTTGGTGCTAATTTCTGCTACCCGTAGCGTTTTCATTTTTCGGGATCTAGGGCTATTTGACGGCTTATTTTTTGCAGCTTGAGCTGACATTTCTATTGATACCATTTTTGTGTGGTTGTGATGTCTTGATCACCCATCATTGTATTTTATTACAATATTGCGGTGACCAAAAAAACATTATTTTGGCGTTTTCAATTTTTTTTCCATTACGCATTTAACAGATCTGATTAATTGATTTTATATTTTGATAGATCGGGCATTTCTGAGCGTGGCAGTACCAAATATTAGTATATATATACAGTGGGCTGTGGGCTGTGTAAAATAAAGAAAAAAAATTAAGTTTTTTCAATTATACATAAAAAAAACCTAAAACTTCAAATCACCCCCCTTTTGCCTCGTTGAAAATAAAACTATGAAACTTTTTTTGAAAATACACATATTTGGTATCGCTGCATTAAGAAATGCCCGATCTATCAAAATATAACATCAATTAATCAGATCTGTAAACTGTGTAACGGTAAAAAAGTCCAAACACCAAAATTACATTTTTTTGGGTCGCAGCAACATTGCAATAAAATGCAATAATGGGCAATGAAAACATCACATCTATCCGAAAATGGTATCATTAGAAATGTCAGCTCAGGACGCAAAAAGTAATCCATCACACAGCCCAAGATCCCGAATAATGAGGACACTACGGGGCGCGGAAAATGGCGCAAAAGTGCAATTATTTTTCTTTAAAAACGTGTGAAATTTTGTACCACTTAAATAAAAGTAAAAGTATACATGTTTGGTGTCTATGAACTCGTATTGACCCGAGGTATCACACCGACATGTCAGATTTACCAGAACATGATGAATAAGAAACAAACAAACGTGTAATTGCACTTTTTTTTGCAATTTCACCTCTCTTGGAACTTTTTTCCTGCTTCTCAGTGCACTATATTGTAAAATACATTACTTTATTCAAAAGTACAACTTGTCCCTCAAAAAGCAAGCCCTCATATGTCTATATTTGCAGAAAAATAAAAAATGTATGTCTCTTGGAAGAAGGGGAGGGAAAAAAAAGAAGTGGAAAATCGCCGGGGGTGAAGGGGTTAAAAAACACCTGTGGATTGGTTCACCGGACAACCCCTGTAAAGTAATGCTACACAATGATCAAATACTGTGATTGGCTTATGAAACTATTTTATATTCACATTCACATGTTGGAGTGAGTATAGTATCAGGCAGTTACGATGACATCATCATAGACTCTGAATGACATCACAGATGGTTTAGAATGTGCAGAGATCTGCTCTGGAGCCATCTTGTGCCACTTGGATCTGACAGCCGGAGAGGACAAGTCCAGGTAAGGAGAGCTCTACTATTAGGGTATATCACGCAATAGACAGATTTATTATAATGGGGAAGGGCACCGTTTTTGTATTAATACAGATGATATTATATATTTGTATTAGTATAAATACACAAATATTTATTAGCATTATAGATCCTATACTATCATTTAATCTTTGTATCTTGATGTAACTAAATGTATCCAACCATACGATTGTATGAGAAGCGGACAGAAGTTGTGTGATATGCAGAAGAATATACAATGCGCATTTCATTATTAATGTGGACCTTAAGACAGAAGATTTTAAAGAAAGAGAATTGCTCTTTTGCGCCATGTTCCGCGCCCTGATTTTCGGATCTGGGGCTGTTTGACGGCTTATTTTTTGCGTCTTGAGCTGCCATTTCTAGTAATACTATTTTCGGGTAGATGTGATGTTTTGATCATTGCCGTTATTGCATTTCATTGCAATGTTGCGGCGGCCAAAACTAACATCATTTTGGCATGTTGACTTTTTTCCTCTTCTGCAGTCACTAATTGTAAAATAATTTACTTTTTCGAAATGGTCAACTTGTCTAAAAGCAGCCCATATGTTTTATTTTGCAGAAAAATTAAAATGTTTTCTTAGAAGGGGGACAAAAAAAGAAGTGAAAATCGCCGGGTTGAAGGGTTTTAAAAAACATTTTGGTTTCAGGACAACCCTGAAATAATCTACACAATGATCAAATACTGTGTTGGTTATAAACTATTTTATTACATTCACATTCGTGATATATCATGCAGTTACGATGACATCACACATGACTCTGATGACATCACAGATGGATTAGAATGTGCAAGTCGCTCTGGAGACTCTGATGCACTTGTATTCTGACAGCCGAGGTGAGAAGTCCAGGTGGAGATCTCTACTATTAGGGAACAGCGAAATAACAGATTTACTATAAGGGGAAGGGCACCGTTTGATTAATACAGATGATTTTTATTGATTAGTAAAACCAATATTTATACTTATAGATTATATATCATTAATCTTGTATCTGTATGCTTTATAAATACATTGATGAGAAGGTGAAAGCTTGTGTTTCAGAAGAATAAAATGTCATCATTTTGAATGTGACCTTAAAAGGATTAACAACAAAGGTGACGTCTTATGCCTCGTTGACTACCCATTCTGCTGAGCCCAACGGTTTTTTGACGAGTTGGGTGACATTTCTTTGGATAATAGGGTCAGATTGTTATTGATCTCCCAGTTATGCACCTTGTGTTCGAGGCCAAAATTTTGATGTTGCTTTTTTCGGTTGCAGGTCTGATGTCGATTATTGCATTTATATTTGATTGATCACATATTTGGGTCCGAATGAATTTTTTGCGTGAGAATAACTCATGGGGCAATAGAGAGATTATATGTGTTGTGTATGCTTTATTAATGATTGTGAATTTTGTCTAAGGATAGTTCACCGATTCATTGATCCAATGGTGATATCACAAATTTGTGACACGCATGTCGCTCGACTACATTCTGCTGAAGCCCACACTTTTGAAGTTGGGTGGAACATCACTTTGGAATAGGGTCCAGTTGTTTACTCCACAGTTTAGCACCAGTGTATCGAGGAAAATTGTGAGGTTTATCTGTGCTGTTGCATCTGGAACTGTCGTCATCTATTAGCTATTTACTGGATTTGATCTGATCGCATATTTGGGGTCCGATGATTATTTGCCGTGAGAATAACTCATGGAGGAATAATAAGAATTAATGTGTCGTGTATGCTTTATTAATGATAGAGTGAATGCTTAGTCTAAGGATATGTTCACCTGTTGCATTGAACCAAAGGATATCACACCAAAGGTGACCGTCTGATAGCTCGCTGACTACCCATCTCTGCTGAAGACCCAACAGCTTTTTTGAGAGTTGGGTGGAGGACATCATCTTTGGAATAGGGTCCCAGCTTCTTATTACCTACACAGTTTAGCACCCTTGTGTAATCGAGGAAAATTGTTGATGTGTTTTCTGTGCTGGGTTGCAGGTCTGGAACTGTCGTCATCCTATTAGCTATTTAGCTGGGATTTTGATCTGATCACCATATTTGGGGTCCAGAATGAATTTGTTTTGCCGCTGAGAATAACTCATGGAGGAATAGATAATATTAATGTGTGTGTGTGTATGCTTTATTAATGATGGAGTGAATGCTTAGTCTAAGTATATATTCACCTGTTGCAATGAACCAAAGGATGATCACACCAAAGGTGACCGTCTGATAGCCTCGCTCGACTACCCATCTCTGCTGAAGACCCAACAGGTTTTTTGAGAGTTGGGTGGAGGACATCATCTTTGGAAATAGGGTCCCAGCTTGTTATTACCTACACAGTTTAGCACCCTTGTGTAATCGAGGAAAATTGTTGATGTGTTTTCTGTGCTTGCAGGTTGGACTGTCTCACTATTAGCTTTACCTGGATTGATATCCCTATTGGTCGAATGAATTTTGCGCTGAGATAACTCTGGAGAATAGATAGAATTAATGTATGTATATGCTTTATTATATGAGTGAATGCTTGTCTAAGTATATTCACTGTTATGAACCAAAGATGATCACACAAAGTGACCGTCTGATAGCCTCGCTCGACTACCCATCTCTGCTGAACCCAACAGGTTTTGGTTGGGTGGAGAACATCATCTTTGAATAGGGTCCCAGTTGTTATTACCACAGTTTAGCACCTTGTGAATCGAGGAAAATTGTTGATGGGTTCTTGCTGGGTTGCAGTCTGGAAATGTCGATCTATTGTATTTACTGGGATTGATCTATCACCATATTTGGGGTCGGAGAATTTTTGCCCTGAAAAACTCAGAGGAATAGAAAGAATATGTATGGTATCTTATTAATGATGAGTGATCTTATCTAGTATATATTCACTGTTCATGAACCAAAGATGATCAACCAAAGGACCGTTGATAGCCTCGCTCGACTACCATCTCTGCTGAAGACCCAACAGTTTTTGAGAGTTGGGTGGAGGACATCATCTTTGGAAATAGGGTCCACTTGTTATTCTCACAGTTAGCACCCTTTGTAACGAGGAAAATTGTTGATGTTTTTCTGTGCTGGTTGCAGTCTGGAAACTGTCGTCATCCTATTAGCTATTTACCTGGGATTTATCTGTCACCATATTTGGGGTCCGGAATGAATTTTTTTGCGCTGAAAAACTCTTGAGGAATAGATAAAATAATGTATGTTAATGCTTTATTAATGATGGAGTGAATGCTTAGTCTAATATATATTCACCTGTTGCAATGAACAAGGATGACACACCAAAGGTGACCGTCTGATAGCCTCGCCGACTACCCATCTCTGCTGAAGACCAACAGTTTTTTGAGAGTTGGGTGGAGGACATCATCTTGGAAATAGGTCCCAGCTTGTTATTATCTACACAGTTTAGCACCCTTGTGTAATCGAGGAAAATTGTTGATGTGTTTTCTGTGCTGGGTTGCAGTCTGGAAACTGTCGTCATCCTATTAGCTATTTACCTGGGATTTGATCTGATCACCATATTTGGGGTCCGAATGAATTTTTGCGCTGAGAATAACTCATGGAGGAATAGATAAGAATTAATGTATGTGTAATGCTTTATTAATTATGAGTGAATGCTTAGTCTAAGTATATATTCACCTGTTGCAATGAACCAAAGGATGATCACACCAAAGTGACCGTCTGATAGCCTCGCTCGACTACCCATCTCTGCTGAAGACCCAACAGTTTTTTTTGAGAGTTGGGTGGAGGACATCATCTTGGAAATAGGGTCCCAGCTTGTTATTACTACACAGTTTAGCACCCTTGTGTAATCGAGGAAAATTGTTGATGTGTTTTCTGTGCTGGGTTGCAGGTCTGGAAATGTCGTCATCCTATTAGCTATTTACCTGGGATTTGATCTGATCACCATATTTGGGTCCGGAATGAATTTTTTTGCGCTGAGAATAACTCTGGAGGAATAGATAAGAATTAATGTTGTGTAATGCTTTATTAATGATGGAGTGAATGCTTAGTTAAGGATATATTCACCTGTTGCAATGAACCAAAGGATGATCACACCAAAGGTGACCGTCTGATAGTTCGCTCGATACCCATCTCTGCTGAAGACCCAACAGGTTTTTTGAGAGTTGGTGGAGGACATCATCTTTGAAATAGGGTCCCAGCTTGTTATTACCTACACAGTTTAGCACCCTTGTGTAATCGAGGAAAATTGTTGATGTGTTTTCTGTGCTGGGTTGCAGGTCTGGAAACTGTCTCATCCTATTAGCTATTTACCTGGATTTGATCTGATCACCATATTTGGGGTCCGAATGAATTTTTTTGCGCTGAGAATAACTCTGGAGGAATAGATAAAATTAATGTATGTGTTATGCTTTATTAATGATGGAGTGAATGCTTAGTCTAAGTATATATTCACTGTTGCAATGAACCAAAGGATGATCACACAAAGGTGACCGTCTGATAGCTCGCTCGACTACCCATCTCTGTGAAGACCCAACAGGTTTTTGAGAGTTGGGTGGAGGACATCATCTTTGGAAATAGGGTCCCAGCTTGTTATTAGCTCCACAGTTTAGCACCCTTGTGTAATCGAGGAAAATTGTTGATGTGTTTTCTGTGCTGGGTTGCAGGTCTGGAAACTGTCATCATCCTATTAGCTATTTACCTGGGATTTGATCTGATCACCATATTTGGGGTCCGGAATGAATTTTTTTGTCGCTGAGAATAACTCTTGGAGGAATAGATAAGAATTAATGTATGTGTAGATGCTTTATTAATGATGGAGTGAATGCTTAGTCTAAGGATATATTCACCTGTTGCAATGAACCAAAGGATGATCACACCAAAGGTGACCGTCTGATAGCGTCGCTCGACTACCCATCTCTGCTGAAGACCCAACAGGTTTTTTGAGAGTTGGGTGGAGGACATCATCTTTGGAAATAGGGTCCCAGCTTGTTATTACCTACACAGTTTAGCACCCTTGTGTAATCGAGGAAAATTGTTGATGTGTTTTCTGTGCTGGGTTGCAGGTCTGGAAACTGTCATCATCCTATTAGCTATTTACCTGGGATTTGATCTGATCACCATATTTGGGGTCCGGAATGAATTTTTTTGCCGCTGAGAATAACTCATGGAGGAATAGATAAGAATTAATGTATGTGTATATGCTTTATTAATGATGGAGTGAATGCTTAGTCTAAGTATATATTCACCTGTTGCAATGAACCAAAGGATGATCACACCAAAGGTGACCGTCTGATAGCCTCGCTCGACTACCCATCTCTGCTGAAGACCCAACAGGTTTTTTGAGAGTTGGGTGGAGGACATCATCTTTGGAAATAGGGTCCCAGCTTGTTATTACCTACACAGTTTAGCACCCTTGTGTAATCGAGGAAAATTATTCATGTGTTTTCTGTGCTGGGTTGCAGGTCTGGAAACTGTCGTCATCCTATTAGCTATTTACCTGGGATTTGATCTGATCACCATATTTGGGGTCCGGAATGAATTTTTTTGCCGCTGAGAATAACTCATGGAGGAATAGATAAGAATTAATGTATGTGTATATGCTTTATTAATGATGGAGTGAATGCTTAGTCTAAGGATATATTCACCTGTTGCAATGAACCAAAGGATGATCACACCAAAGGTGACCGTCTGATAGCCTCGCTCGACTACCCATCTCTGCTGAAGACCCAACAGGTTTTTTGAGAGTTGGGTGGAGGACATCATCTTTGGAAATAGGGTCCCAGCTTGTTATTACCTACACAGTTTAGCACCCTTGTGTAATCGAGGAAAATTGTTGATGTGTTTTCTGTACTGGGTTGCAGGTCTGGAAACTGTCGTCATCCTATTAGCTATTTAGCTGGGATTTGATCTGATCACCATATTTGGGGTCCGGAATGAATTTTTTTGCCGCTGAGAATAATTTATGGAGGAATAGATAAGAATTAATGTATGTGTATATGCTTTATTAATGATGGAGTGAATGCTCAGTCTAAGTATATATTCACCTGTTGCAATGAACCAAAGGATGATCACACCAAAGGTGACCGTCTGATAGCCTTGCTCGACTTCCCATCTCTGCTGAAGACCCAACAGGTTTTTTGAGACTTGGGTGGAGGACATCATCTTTGGAAATAGGGTCCCAGCTTGTTATTAGCTCCACAGTTTAGCACCCTTGTGTAATCGAGGAAAATTGTTGATGTGTTTTCTGTGCTGGGTTGCAGGTATGGAAGCTGTCGTCATCCTATTAGCTATTTACCTGGGATTTTATTTGATCGCCATATTTGGGGTCCGGAAGGAATTTTTTTTGTCGCTGAGAATAACTCATGGAGGAATAGATAAGAATTAATGTGTGTGTGTGTATGTTTTATAAAGAGCATCCATTGTCCTAGATTGTGAGCTCCTAGGAGCAGGTTGCATGTCTTTTCCTTTCCAGGTCGGCTCTGCTAAGCTTATAATTACGTACATATATACAGCAATTAGCAGCAGGTCACACGTGATCCAGGGAGATATCCGATCGCCAGAAATGGGGTCAGGAAGGAATTTTTTTCCCCTCTGAGGTAGAACTCTCCGGGGGTTTTCTTTGCCTTCCTCTGGATCTTTGGGTCCGGTCGCTCATCAGGTCCGCAATGTCCGCAGCAAGTTCTGTGGTCTCCATCGGACCTGAGAGTCACCGTGACCCTTAATTTATTGAAGGACCGGTAGTATTTTCATTACAATGTTGCTTATTGCTATTAAAAAAAAATAAAATAAAAAGTTACAGAATATATATTGTGTTTTGCGTTTTATTTGTCTGCACTTCACCCTACACAGCGACAATCGCTCAATACTCCAGAACTAAAACCAGACTCATCTACTGATCCGGCATCCAATAAAGCGTCCCATCTGTATACATGGCTCCCGCTGCTGCAGGACTGGGAAAAAAGTGGGCGCCGTACACAGAGCGAGTCACATGACTCCAGCCATGATAACGTCATCTGACCCAAGTCACATCACTATAGGGGCCGGTCTCAGTGGTGGGGGCACTCATATCGTATAGGTCCAGCCATGATGTCACCTGTCCCAAGTCACATCACTATGGGGGCCGGTCTCGGTGGTGGGGGGCACTCACATTGTAGAGGTCCGGCCATGATAATGTCACCTGTCCCATGTCAGATCATTATGGGGGCCGGTCTCGGTGGTGGGGGCACTCACATCAGAGAGGTTCGGCTGTGATAATGTCACCTGTCCCATGTCAGATCACTATGGGGTCGGTCTCGTGATGGGGAACTCACATCGTATAGATCATATATAATACACTACCTGAAAGAAGACTGAAAAGCGGGTCACAGAGACGCAGAACACAGGAGACTAAGGAAAAGGAGGAAAGAGGCGACTCAAGGGCAACAAGTAGCCACAGGACCAAACGGGGGGGTCAGGAATGATCATAATGGTGCATTCACTAAGACCAGCTTTAGGAAGGAGGAGAGAAACTTGGGTCCAAATTCTGCACCTATTTATCTGGATAGGACAGATACATGATTTATGTTAATCATATACATGTCCTGGCCAGTATCTCCCAGAACAAAGTCACCGCCCGATGCAGAAGTGAGCAGCACTGGACAACCCCTATATGTGTAATAATGACCCACAGAGCCGCCTCCATCAGAAGAGATGCATACATGTCTGTCCATCAGAGGAGATGTACACACATCTGTCCATCAGAGGAGATGTACAAACACACATCTGTCCATCAGATTGGGGGGAATGGGGAGAGTTTTTGATATTTCCCGCTTTTAGCACTAGGCTAAAAAGACAATTTACATACAAGGAAGATGGACAAAAGGATAGGAAGACAAGAAGAACAAGTGGATTCAGAACAGCCATATTTACATCATTTACAATAACAAATATAAAGATTTATGGAAAGCGGTAGGTTCTCTGATGGATGAGAACATGTGGATGGATTCCTCACATCACTGGTTTTCCCTATTATACCAGCTATTAATGGGAGACATATGGAGATGGGACTGGTCATGTGCAGGGTCCCTACATCAAAAAGGTTACAAAAAGCGGATAGGAGCAGGCTCTACTAAGACTTACATGTTATGGGGCTACACAGCAGTCCATAAACATCCTGTAAGCGGTGGCATTGGGGTTCGGGTGCTTTACCTGCGCCCCTATCAATAATTTGTGGTGATAGTTCGGGACATGAGTGGGACTGCAGGCTCTAGTGTCTTAGAACCAATAGGGTGATAGGAACCCCTGAATAGTTTGGAAATGGGCGTCCGTTGGACACATGAAATCCTCCACAGCCTTAGTCAGCACAGGATATATCTCTGTTTCTTATGGTACTCAATAGATAAATGTAGCATCCTGAGAGAGGAAGAGACAGAGCAGCAGGTTCAGCTCCAGGCAGAACTTTACCCCAATTACCGCACACACTAATAGAGGAGGCCTTACACCTCTCCAAGGTGAACGTCCGAAACTGCACTGATAACCTGGTTATCCTCCTGGACCATGCCTGTTACTGGACATCAGTAAAAAGGTACCTAAACAGAGACTATTGTGTGTGTGCCTGCTTCACCACCGCCGCCTGCAGCGTTCACAGCAGAACCGCTACTACTACTCCCCCCATCAACCCCCCCGCTGCCCTGAGGTAAGGCTCCACCTGCGGGGAGCTGTACAGTCATGGCCAAAACTTTTGAGAATGATACAAATATTAATTTTAACAAAGTCTACTGCTTCAGTTTTTCTAATGGCAATTTGCATATACTCCAGAATGTCATAAAGAGTGATCAGCTTAACAGCAATTACTTGCAAAGTTAATATTTTCCTAGAAAATGAACTTTAACCCCCAAAACACATTTCAACATCATTGCAGTCCTGCCTTAAAAGGAGCAGCTAACATCGTTTTAGTGATTGTTCCATTGACACAGGTGTGGGTGTTGGTGAGGACAGGGCTGGCGATCAATCAGTCATGGTTAAGTAAGAATTACACCACTGGACACTTTAAAAGGAGGCTGGTGCTTGGTATCATTGTTTCTCTTCAGTTAACCATGGTTATCTCTAAAGAAACACGTGCAGCCATCATTGCACTGCACAAAAATGGCCTAACAGGGAAGAGTATCGCAGCTAGAAAGATTACACCTCAGTCAACAATCTACAATGATGGAGCACCTTGCCATAAAGCAAAGGTGATAACTAAATGGCTCAGGGAACAAAACATAGAGATTTTGGGTCCATGGCCTGGAAACTCCCCAGATCTTAATCCCATTGAGAACTTGTGGTCAATCATCAAGAGACGGGTGGACAAACAAAAACCAACAAATTCTGCCAAAATGCAAGCATTGATTATGCAAGAATGGACGGCTATCAGTCAGGATTTGGTCCAGAAGTTGATTGAGAGCAGCCAGGGAGAATTGCAGAGGTCCTGAAGAAGAAGGGTCAACACTGCAAATATTCACTTGCTGCATTAACTCATCTACTGTCAATATAACCTTTTGGTATCATAATATGATTGCAATTATATTTCTGTATGTGATATAAACATCAGACAAACACAAATAAAAACCAGAGGGCAGCAGATCATGTGAAAATATCATTTTGGTGTCATTCTCAAAACTTTTGGCCATGACTGTACTACCAAAGCTGCATTTCCATGACCTCAGCGGCCGGCTACAGCGCTGTAACCCTATTACCAGGTACCACAGGTGGCGTCACATTACAATTCCTTCATCATTATTATCACCCCCACCCGCCATTGAGGGTCCAGGGCACGGAACTGGGAACCGACCAGCCGTGATCCCCACTGAAGTAACCAACTGTCCCGGTATCCGAGTACCCCCTACCCTGTCGACCGACTCAGTTCTGGTGTCACAAACAGGATTCTGTGCCCGGTAAAACTGGGTACTGTGTGCTTAAATTGGACTTTATTGACTGTTTTGTGAATTCTAAAATCGGGCCGCCATTGCTGCCCCACAGAGCGGGAAGAGCGTCGCGGCTGGAAATGAGCGTGGAGATAAGTCCTGCCCCTCCGCTCTGCGAGGATTAACGAAGTGCAGTGGCTCCGGAAAGACCCGAGGAGATCCTAGGTGCTCCACTTCCCCTGTAGAGCCACTGACTACCGAAAAAGTTTACCTCAGCAGGCAGTGGTTAACTAGGGGGCACCGCCATGAGTGAAGCAGACGATGCACAGGTCCCTGACAGAGGGGATGTCCGGGACACAGGAACAACCAGTTCCGCAGCCGGTGTGGGAACCGCAGCACCCGGAGCAGTAGCCCCGATAATGCCGATAGCCTTGCTGTACATACCGGGAGCAAAATGGTTACCAACCTACGAAGGTGAGCCCGATACCTTAGCAGCCTTCAAACGAAAAATGTGTGCAGTATTGGACATGTAATGACAGGAAAGCAGCGAGCTGCCATTGTGCTTGGGCAATTCACAGGCGCAGCGGAGCTGGAGGTCGAATCTTGGAGTGATGCTGACAGAGTCTCTGTGGAAAATGTATTTGACACGCTCAAAGCTGTTTTTGAAAAATGCACACAGTCTGAACTAAGGATGATATTCTACCAATGCAAACAGAGACCGCAAGATACCATCAGAGACTTTGCCCTATGTTTACAAGGGGCACTCCGGTCCTTAAAACAGGTAGACCCGGCAAGTGTGCTAAAAGAAGATAAAATGCTTGCAGAACAGTTTGTGAGTGGACTGAGGTTGGACTTCTACCGCCAGCAGGTACACATGTGGGTCTTAGATCATCATGATGTGATCTTTAATGCATTAAAAGACCGTGCTATAACCGTGCTACAAGACCCATTGCCTGCAGAATCTGCAACAACAGCATGGCAGGTTGATACCTCTCCCATAGAATTTGAACCTACTCCCAAAGACCCTGCAAAGACGGTAGGACAAGCTGCAGCAACCAACCCTGATGATGACCTACGTAACCAGGTGCTGCAGCTAACCAAAAATATGGATTAAGTGATAAAACTCTTGCAAGCCAGGCCAGGGGCACAACCACCAAGCAGAATCCAGCTAGCTATCGCCTTGAGGATGTCCCGTGGATGAGGAGAAAGCCCATGTCGCCTGTGGAGGGGACCAACAAGTCGCCCGTTTAGGGGACCCGCGCACCATTCCAACGCAGAGCCATCGACCACACGGATTCTTCAGGACAACCCGTCTGCCTTCGCTGCAACAAACCCGGACACTTCGCAAGAGGATGTCCTTTAATCCCGAGATTCGTGGGTCCGAGCGCTAATCCCTAGGAGTAAGATGACAGGGCCCATATGACTGGCGTAGTCGGTACGTGGGAGTCCGTACCTCAACATTATGCTAGAAGGAATCCCCATATCAGCCCTACTGGACACCAGGTCACAGGTTACCACCATCCCCATGTCCTTTACAAACAATTTTGGTCTGAAACTGATCTTAGACCCCCAGACTCTAACTTTGTTATTCTTGCAGTTAATGGACAACCACTGAATCAGGTGGGGTTTAGAGAAGTGCAATAAAGCTGGGGAGGGTGGAGTTAAAAGGGTTATGTGTGGTAAGAACTGATGCCACCCCTCCCCACCAGAGGCACGGAGTCTACCGGGTAGCACAAGAGTTTGAACATGTATTTAGTAAGCATCCATTAGATTTTGGGAGGATTAAAGGGGTACACCATCACATACCCACAGGAGATCATCACCCAATTAAAGTGAGACATAGACCCATTCCACCAAACCACTACCAGTGTGCCAAAGAGATGCTGCAGGACATGAAGGAGGCAGGGGTTATAAGAGATAGATGTAGTCCCTGGGCAGCCCCCTTAGTCCTAGTCAGAAAGAAGGATGGCACTATGAGGACGTGTGTGGATTACAGGGAAATCAATAAGATCACTCACAAAGATGCTTACCCGTTACCCCGAATAGAGAAGTCTCTTGCTACATTTCTACGTTAGATCTCACTAGCGGATATTGGCAGGTCTCCGTTGCAGAAGAAGACCGAGAGAAGACAGCATTCACAACACCAATGGGCCTATGCGAATTCAGCAGCATGCCATTCGGGTTATGCAATGCATCGGGAATGTTTCAAAGACTCATGGAATATTGCCTGTGACACCGGAACTTCGAGACTGTGCTCTTATACCTAGACGACGTCATCGTGTATTCCAAAACCTACGAAGAACATCTGGAACACCTGGCGGAGGTATTTACAGTTCTACCAAAGTACGGAATGAAGCTCAAACCATCTAAATGTCACCCGCTGAAACCAAAAGTCCAATACCTCGGGCATGTGATCAGCGCAGATGGAGTAGCACCAGACATGGAAAAAGTGACAGCTATCAAGGACTGGCAGAGGCCAACCACCGTCACCGAAGTATGTCAATTCTTAGGTTTGGTTGGGTACTACAGAAGATTCATTAAGGGCTACACAAAGATGGCAGCTCCCCAAGATCTTCTGGTAGTCAAAACTAAGAGGAGAAGGTCTTCAGAGCCACCATTGGAATGGGGAAAGGAACAAGAAGACTCCTTCCAGCAGATGAAGCGGACTCTGACCAGTAAGGAAATCCTGGCTTACCCTGATTATAACCTACCATTCGTCCTCTACACCGATGAAAGCAATGTAGGCCTGGGAGCAGTGCTATCCCAGATACAAGATGGCAAGGAAAGAGTAATTGCCTGTGCTAACAGAAAACTTCGACCCACTGAGAGGAACCCAGAAAACTACAGTTCCTTTAAGTTGGAGTTCCTGGCCTTGGTCTGGGCTGTAACAGAGCGGTTCAAGCATTACCTCGCAGCTTCAAAATTTACCGTCTTCATGGACAACAATCCGTTAACACACTTGGATACCACGACGCTTGGTGCATTGGAGCAACGCTGGATGGCCCGACTATCAAACTATGACTTTACCATCAAGTACCGGGCAGGCCGCAACAACGCAAATGCTGATGCCCTCTCCAGAAACCCTCAAGTACATTTGCAAGGACTTGAAGAAGAGGCGGATGACTTGGAGGAAATAGAGCTCCCAGCTTTCCATAAAAGTAGAAAATGGAAAATGACAGAAACCCATATCTACCAGAACCGTCAGAATGTTGCACTAAACCCGTTGCCTCATTATGGATGGAAAGAGACACAAGACAGTGATCCGGCAGTGAGCCTAGTGAAGAGGCTGGTAACCCAACCGGATTCCCAACTTGAAAAGAATGCTCCACCAGAGGCCCTATACCTGTGGAAAGAAAGAAGCAGGTTATTCATCTATCAAGATCAATTGTGCAGACGGTATATCAACCCCAGAACACATGAAATGGTATGGCAAATTGTGGTTCCAAAGAGAGACGTCCAAATGGTGTTGGAAGCGTACCATAATGGAACAGGACACTTTGGATGGAGAAAGCTGGAAATATTGTTACGTGAGAGATTCTATTGGATCGGCATGAGGTCTACCATAGAGAAATGGTGTACAAATTGCGGACCATGCTCATTAAGAAAAAACCATAACAGCCAGAAAGCACCACTACAGCCTATCATTACTAAACAGCCATTAGAACTGGTAGCCTTAGATCACTTCAAACTTACACCCAGCAGATCGGGCTATACCTATGTTCTTACCATGGTGGACCACTACTCCAGATTCCTTGTAGTAGCTGACTTAACAGCTCGGACAGCCGCAAGAACCTTTCAAGCCTATTTCTGCAGATCACACGGGTACCCAGAACAGGTATTGACAGACCAAGGTCCTGCCTTTGAAGCTGAAGTATTTCAAGAGTTCTGCAACCTATACGGATGCAAAAAAATTCGTACCATGCCTTACCATCCCCAAACCAACGGAATGCGCGAAAAGATGTGGTAATAGAATTGTTGAAAACTCTGCCCTTAGAAGAGCAAAACGGATGGCCAGAGAAGTTCCCAGACCTTGTTAACATCTACAACAACATCCCAGTAAGCTCAACAAATTGTACCCCTGCATACCTCATGAGAGCAAGACCAGGACAATTGCCAGTAGACTTTGAAATGGGCATTATAGTTCCTGAAGAAGACACCTCAGATGCAGACTGGGATGCTACAAGAACAAAGCAGTACAAGAAAATACAGGAATGTGTTGAGAGAAGTCTGGCAAAGTCAAGAGAAAAACAAGAAACCAACTTTAACAAAAGCGCACAAGGAACACCCTTAACACCAGGTGAATTGGTTTTGAAAAGGAAAAGGAGACTACACAAGTTAGATGATCAATGGGAAACAGAACCATACACTGTATTACCATCAAACCTTGATAGCCAGAAGACCTGTCTGATCAGTAAAGACAATGGAGAAACAACAGGAACAGTGTCCAGAGATCATTTAAAGAAATGCCCTCAACCGTTACAACCAAAGGAAGATGCCCCTTGTCCAGTACCAGAAGAAGAGGAGCCAAAGACAGTAAAGACAATCCTAGGAGATTTACCTGCAGATTGGCCCCAAATAGAAGGTGCATACCTAATACCCATGTTGACATTCCCACAACCAGTAGAAGAAACAAGAGCAGAAGAACCACCCATTGTAGCAGAGGCAGAGAAACCTGCAATCGGTGCACCTGCCATTCACGCTGTGAGAATCAGAATACACTCAGGTATACCTGTGTTATGCAGGTCAACACATGGGTCAGTAAATAGTGTTCACTCTACACCAGGCTCACACACTTGTGGAATACCAGTTTTACGTAGGTCAACACATAGTAACTTGGGTCAAATACCACTAAGATATAGACAGTAAAATGTGAACATAGAAAAATGTAAATAAATGTTTAAAATGTAAATATGTAACCAATGTTAGTATACAGAAAGGTGAAGAGTAGGCTAAGACAACCCAAACCAGGTACACAACATCAGAAAGGGGGGTGAGTAGAGTTGGCGTAAGGAGCTGTCTAGGGAGAGCAAAATCTTTGCCAATAGGTGACCCCAGGGCCAGGAGGCCTACAGGGCTTATGACCGTTAGAGGCCCCTGCAGTACCTAGGACTCCTATGCCGAGGCACACGTAGTAAGTGTTTGTTGTGTTTTGAATTTTAAGCCTACAGAGACTTTACTTGTTTGGACTTTTTGAACTTTTATAATTTTCTTTGGACCTTAGCCACAGGACTGGTTTTGGCAAAAATACCTTAAGCAGCTACAGCGGATGGACTAGCACTTTATCGACTGGTTACCTGTTTGTTTTTTCTAATTTTTCCTGGTTTTTGTAAATTTTATTTTTTAGACTCTGTTCAAATTTCAAATGTAAATAGTAATGTTATGTTATGTTTGTTGAAAAATGTTTCAGTCCCAGAGGACTGAAGTTAACTAGGGGGAAATGTGGCGCCCCTGTGGGGGATTGCCACAGGACCCACCGGTGCAGGGAAGGATGCACACCTTGGCTCACACAGCACACAACACTTTCCAACCCAGACCTGGAGGGGGAGCCCTACTTGCTGCCTTAAGCAAGATTCCCTATAAGGATCCAGGCCTGAGGGGAGGAGTCAGTCAGTCTGCAGTCTGCTATGAAGAGAACAGTCAGTTCAGTGAGCGAGTACAGAAAAAGGTACTGGAATGAGCTGGTTGCTGGGTCCAAGCCAGGCCCAGAACCAGGAAAGACTGACCCCAGCTGTGCAGTGCCCTAGGGAGAGGGACGGAGGCCAGTGGGAGAGATAGGAAGACAGAAGAAGAGAACATATCTGGTATCCCTTTATCCCACCTGGACACTGGAGTTCGAAGCTGCTATTACTCTATTGGTAGCAGAGAAAGCCCGGGCAGACCAGGAGGATTTAGTCCCCCTGGAGATCAGGAAAACCTTTGCCCCAAGCCTGACCAAGCATAGGACCAGGGATCCAAGCAGAGGATAGGGATCCCCCACAGAAATGTCCTCACTGTCAGTTGTGGAGTAGCACCCTGAGAGAGGAAGAGACAGAGTGTCAGGTTAAGCTCCAGGCAGAACTTACCCCAATTACCACACACTAATAGAGGAGGCCTCACAACTTTCCAATGTGAACATCCCAAACTGCACCGATAACCTGGTTACCCTCCTGGACCGTGCCTGTTACCAGACATCAGTAAAAAGGTACCGAAACAGAGATATTGTGTATGTGTGCCTGCTTCACCACCTCCACAGCAGAACCGCTACTACTACTCCACTCATCCACCCCGCACCTGTCCCGGTATCCGAGTACCCCCTACCCTGTCAACCAACTGACTTCTCTAGGGCTCTTCTCAGATATTCATTAGATTAGTGCTCCAGAAAACCAAACCAGCCCCTGTGGTGGTCATAACTGCAGCAGCCCAGGAGCCATACTCGACAATGAGGGTCCTCTGAGGTGGTGAAAGATGTAAGGACCCGTTCACATCACATTTAGCAGTGCATTCAAGTCTTTACAGAAGGTGTTCAACTGAATCATGAAAAACTGGATTGTGTCATCTGAAATTACCAACACCTTTAAAAAAGGACAAATGGAGCCCAAACATTCATACTTTTTTCAATTCAATCCATCACGGGCACATTGGAGCCCCATTTTGGGGAGATTTAGATAGAAGCCTTAAATTGGGATGTGAAAGTACTGCAAAATTCAGTGAGAATAGGCCCTACCTGTATATGGGAATGGTTAAAGAAAGGAGACTGTGAGGAAGGAAGGGAAAGGAGAGCTTGAGGAGATGAGAGATCCTGGTGTTGAAGCTGCAATTAGCTAACCCTAGCTCTACGCCAAACGCAGGGTACCAGTGCCCTAGGTCGCCAGGGGATTGTAGACCCTGGGGGGCAGAAGCTGGGGAATGGAAGATTGACGATCTGCTGGTCAGTTGTGTAGACCCAGGAGCACAGCAATACAGTTAGCCCGTAGCTGTGAGGACTAGGGACAGCACCATTTGTAAGGTTCATTTTATCTGCTAGATCGAAGAACTACACAGGAAGATCAAGGGAGGACAGGATAGCTCCCAGGCACCTCAGACTCAAAACATATAGAGAACGGCATTTATTAACGGCAATTTATTGTGCCTCCTGGAGGATAAGGCAGCAGTTTGACCTTGGGCACTTGACTAACCTCCCACACGCGATGCTAGCACATATTACACTTTTGGCTGGTCTACAGCCCATGCCAGAGCCATAAGGGTCATTTCATGCCACAGCTGCAATGCGGAATTCCATTTGATGTTTTCATGTTTCATTTCGACTGGTGTTAAATACTAGAGATGATCCAAACTTTTAAGGTTCCGATTTGGTTCTGTTCGTCGTATTTCCAGGTTTTCGCCAAGCAGTTCAACAGACTTTCCAAACCCCATTGAATTCAACAGGAGGTAAAAACAAAGACATACCAAACACCTTCGCACAGGTCCAAAAACTGCCAAAACCCCTCAAATTAGGGCCAGAGAGGTGAAAAAGTGGAATCTATTCCCCAGAGTTAAAATTTTTATAATTGCACTCTATGGATGCATGGGACAAGGCCTGGCCCAGTATTTCAAGGTTCAACATTGATCAGTAGTAGGGAGCTGAGTGACAGGTGTAGGCATCGTGCTCAGAGAGCCCTACTAAATTAAGTCAACACAACAAGAAGATCCCAATAAGAGTCTCCACATTTCCTAAAATAATGGCCAGACAACACTAAGGCTGTGTTCACACTGGGCGTTTGGGCTGTTTTGCTCAACAGTTTTGTAGCCAAAACCAGCAGTGGTGATTAATCCAGAAGTGGTGACGTGTTTCTATTAGACTTTTCCTCTGATTGCTCTACTCTGGTTTTGGCTACAAAACTGATGAGCAAAAACAGCCAAAAAGCCCAGTGTGAACACAGCCTAAAGTGCATATATTACCCGGAGCAAGATCATTTTAATATGGAGCAGTATGGATGTATGGAACAGGGCTTGGCCCAGCATTTCAAGGTTAAATATTGTTCAGTAACAGGAGGATGAGTGACAGGTATAGGCCTGCTAAATTGAGGCAACACACCTGAAGGAGACCCAAATTGAAGTCAAAACATTTCCCAAAATTAGTGTCAGACAGCAATAAAAGTGCCATCAATTGCCCCAGAGTAAGAACATTTTATAGTGGTACAGTATAGATGCATGGAACAGGGCTTGGCCCAGCATTTCAAGGTTAAATATTGTTCAGTAACTGGGGATGAGTAACTAGTGTAGGCCTGCTGCTCAGAGACCCCTGTTAAACTCAGGAAACACAGAACAAGTAAACCAGTCAATAAAAGTCTCCACATTTCCAAAAAATTATAGCCAGACACCACTAAAGTGGCATCAATTACCCCAGAGAAAGAACATTTTAAAATATATCAGGAGAGAAGGAGAAGGAATGAGGTTAAAATACCCCGAGCTGCCGTTATATGAAACTCAAGGAGAATAAAATTATTAATAACGGGATTTATTATGCTACGCATTTCAGAGCACAGGCTCCTTCCTCAGGCAAAATCACACATTACATTATGATTTTGCCAGAGGAAGGAGCCTGTGCTACAAAACGCGTAGCATAATAAATCCCGTTATTAATGATTCTCCTTGAGTTTCATATAACAGCTGCTCAGAGTATTTTAACCCTATTCCTACTCCTTATCTCCTGGTACATCACACTGGGATCTGTAGCAGCTGTGGCCACTGATTTTAAGCGAATATAGTGGTTGTGACTTCTCACAACCACAAAAGGTGAGCGACTTCCTACATTTTATTTATTACTCATTATCATCTTGGGTAATACCCTAAGGTGCACTTTCTGTCTTTCAAGTATTTGTTTCAACATATTAAAATGGTAAAGTATGTACAAGGCTTTTCCTAGCATTCCAAGGTTAAATATTTTATTTTTTTTATCCAATAAGTTTTTATTGACGTTTTATACATAACATCATAAAGACAATGGAAAGGGTATGCAACACAAAGTAAACAAATTAACCAAGAGAGTAAGGAGGGTTGGGGGGTGTCTAGGCGCGAGTCCTGACCAGTGATAAAACAGCACATGCTCGCAATGTACAGACAAGAAACAAGGAGGATGAAAGGGAAGAGCGCAGAAGAATTACCAGAGGGGAATCGGAGCAGCCAGAGGGTGTGATGCCCACAAAACCCTTGACTGCAAAGTCTTGTCTCTCGAGGGTCTGTCCAGGAATAGGTAGTATTCATAAAGGAAGATTAAGCCTATCAACCACCTCCCTTAAGGCTGGACTTCCATTTAGCCCCAAGACTAATCCTAGGGGCAGTCAATATATGCGCGACTACTCCCCTGAGATCAGAGGCACCTGGTCAATTCCTACATTCAAGATTGCCAGTTGGGGAGTAAGAGGTAGACTGGTGGAGGTGACTGTCTTTAGAAGGCTAGCAACGATCAGCCAGAAAGATGCTATTTTTGGACAAAACCACCAAGAATGGACCAACGTGCCTCTCTCGCCGCAGAGATTCCAGCAGAGTGGGCAGTGATCCTGAGAGAAGCAGGCCAAATGCACCGGAGAGTAGTACCATCTCAAATGTATCTTTGTTAGGATCTCTAAGTGATTTATGCAATGTGTTGATCTCTGTATGTCTCTCAGGCTAGCCTCCCATTCCTCCAAAGTCTCTTGAAATTTTAGATCCTCCTCCCACCGAAGCATTTAGCCAGGCCTCAACGGAAGGAGAAGATTATTAATTTCTTTATAGATACAGTAGAGTCCCTTGGCTCGGTTAGCCTGCGATAAAATAAATTTTTGGTAGGAAGAGGGGAGCCTAGAGGAGGATAGGCAAGACAAGTAGTTGGACGCCTTAAGACAGTTCCGGATTTGTATCTACTAGTATTGGGTGTTTGCTATTTGAGGGAATTTCTTACATAGCTGATCAAAGGGAAGAAGGGATCCCCCCCGTAATAAGTCTCCCAATTTAGAAATACCTGCGTCTTCCCAAGGTTGCAAGTGTAGACAGGGAATGACGATCTTGAAGGATTTGAGGCTGATGGTCTCCGGAGGAAGGGTGATCCAATCACAGATCATCTCTCTCCAACCGCATAGCAAAGCCTGCATGGTTGGCAAGTCAAACCGACAACTTGTAGGCCCAACAAGGTTAAATATTGTTCAGTAACATGGGGATGAGTGACAGTTGTAGGCCTGGTGCTCAGAGACCCTTCTAAATTAAGGCAGCACACATGAATAAGACCCAAAGTGGAGTCAAAACATTTCCAAAAATGATTGTCAGACAGCAGTAAAAGTGCCATCAAGAGTCTGTTATAAGGATTGTATTAGTATAGCGGGTCTGGCATGAGGGTTGTATTAGTATAGTAGTATAGAAGGTCTGGTATGAGGGTTGTATTAGTGGAGAGGGTCTGGTATGAGGAATGCATTAGTATACAAAGTATGTGTGTGGGGAACTGTGGAACATGATACTGTGTGTGGGGAGCTATTTTGCAAAATACTGTGTGGGGGGAGGCTGTGGGGCATCATACTGTGTGTGACGAGCTGTGGGGCATCATACTATGTGTGGGGCGGCTGTGGGGCATCATATTGTGTGTGGGGAAACGTGGGGCATCTTACTGTGCGTGTGATGCTGTGGACATCATATTGTGTGGTGGGCTGTGGAGCAGCATACTGTGTGTGGGGAACTGTGGGACATCATACTGAGTATGGGGAGCTGTGGGGGCATCATAATATGTGTGAGGAGTTGTGGGGCATCATATTTTGTGTAGGTAGCTGTTGACATCATTCTGTGTGTGATGAGCCTCACACTCAGTATGATGCCCCACAGCTCCCAACACACAGTGTGATGTCCAAGAGCTCCGCACAGACAGTAAGATGCCCCACAGCTCTGCACACACAGTATGATGTCTCAGATCTCCCCACACACAGTATGATGCCCCACAGCCTCCCCCACACAGTATGATGCCCCAAAGCTTCCCACATTCAGTATGATGCCCCACAGGTCATCACACACAGTATGTTGACCCACAGCTCCTCGCACATTGTTATGCCCCCACAGCTCCCCACATACAATATGATGCCCCACATCTCCTCACACACAATATGATGCCCCAACAGCACCCCACACAGAGTGGGATGTCCTCATCATTTCTTATATTGCAAAGTTGGGATAAGTATAGCCATTATTAGAAGCCCAAGTGTTGACATTATCTCACTTGGGATGAGAAACATAGACCATAAACAAGGAGGTGAATGTGGACTCATGTCATCAATCCTGGACCCGTATAGAGAGAGGCCATCAATATTTATATTCCAGAGAGCCCAATAAATTGGATATCTTGCTGGGGCCTCCACACATTTGTGAAACAGTGACTGTACTCAGATGTGAAGAGTAGACTCAGGCCATTCCCTGGTCTCCTGACCTGAGTTAAATGCGCTACAGTTATATATGTCGCAGTTCGCTCAAGGGTGGAAGACCCGGCGATCCAGTCAAGTCTTCCAGTGCAAGAACAGTTGTGTGAAACCGACCTTAGGAAGCCGGTTCCTTATAGGACACACCTCAGATATTCGAAAAAACAAGTTTAGATGTTTTTAGGGATTGTAGATGTTACCCATTGTAGTTGTGTAGATAACTCTATAGTTATATATGTAGCAGTATTCTCAGGTTGGAAGACACAGCGGTCGGGACAAGTCTTCCAGTGCGAGCACAGTTGTGTGAAACTGACCTTAAGAAGATGTTTCCTAGTAAAATACCTCAGGAGTTTGGAAAAACAAGTCAGGATGTTTTTAGACAGTGTAAATGTTACCCATTGTACATATATAGAGAGCTCTACAGTTATATATCTGCAGTTTGCTCAGGTTGGAAGACTTGGCGGGCCAAACAAGTCTTCCGGTGCCAGCACAGCTGTGTGAAACCAACTTTAGAAAGATGTTACCTTGTAGAACACACTCATGAGTTTGCAAAAACAAGTCTTCCTGTTTTTAGGCATTGTAGATGTTACCCATTGTAGACGTGTAGATAGTGCTGCTACAGTTATATACAGTATGCAGCAGTTCTCTCAGGGTGAAAGACTTGGCAGTCTGGACAAGTCTTCCGGTGTGAGCACAGTTGTGTGACACCGATCTTAGGAAGACATTTCCTAGTGGAAACACCTCAGGAGTTTGGAAAAACAAGTCCATGTTTTGGAGGTTTGTAGATGAAACCCATTGTAGATGTGTAGATATCTCTACAATTATATATGTAGCAGTTCTCTCCAGTTGGAAGACTTGGCAGTCCGGACAAACCTTCCGGTGCAAAAACAGTTGTGTGAAGCCAACCTTAGGAAGACGTTTCCTTGTAGAACACCTCAGGAGTTTGGAAAAACAAGTCCATGTTTTGGGGGTTTGTAGATGAAACCCATTGTAGATGTGTAGATATCTCTACAATTATATATGGAGCAGTTCTCTCCGGTTGGAAGACTTGGCAGTTCGGACAAATCGTCCGGTGCGAAAACAGTTGTGTGACCTTAGGAAGACATTTACTTGTAGAACACCTCATGAGTTTGCAAAAGCAAGTCTTCCTGTTTTTAGGCATTGTAGATGTTACCCATTGTAGACGTGTTGATAGTGCTACAGTTATATACAGTATGTATCAGTTCTCTCAGGGTGAAAGACTTGGCAGTCTGGACAAGTCTTCCGGTGTGAGCACAGTTGTGTGAAACCGATCTTAGGAAGACATTTCCTAGTGAAACACCTCAGGAGTTTGGAAAAACAAGTGGGGGTTTGTAGATGAAACCCATTGTAGATGTGTAGATATCTCTACAATTACATATGTAGCAGTTCTCTCCGGTTGCAAGACTTGGCAGTTCGGGTAAATCTTCCGGTGCGAAAACAGTTGTGTAAAGCCACCTTAGGAAGACGTTTCCTTGTAGAACACCTCAGGAGTTTGGAATAGTAAGTCTTTAAGGTTACGAGGATTGTAGATGTTACCTATTATGGATGTGTAGATAGCAGTGTAGATGTCCATGCTTATGGAGGAATGAATTACCAAAAAGGCAAGGAAGATTCTAATCAAGGGCCATAATATTTAGATTGATTTTTTTAGACCCATCTTTGTTATTGGAAATATTGGTGGAATTTAGCATCAAATGGCAGGAACACCGGAAAAGACTGAGGCTATTGACTCCGTGGTTATGACAGCTGTTAGTGATCTTTTCCTAATAGCCTTCAACAGGGGGCGATGCGTTCTGGTACTTGATTATTAGCAATCCAAGGAACATAAATATTTGTAATAAAAATGACGTCCAACTCAACCGGTGTTCATGATTCTCTTTTATTAACGATCCTTAGACTGTCTATCCGATAGGATGCTACCTGATTTGATGTCAGCCTAACCTCCGATGGGAGAGGATCTTGCACAATAGACAGAAAACTTAAGTTCAACCTCACCGGGAAGACGCCAAACCTTGACCTAATTATTAACCATTTCACTCCACGCGTATGAAGCAGATTCAATGCCAAAATCATGTAATGTCCTCCTAGGCTTTACAGATATGTTAGAGTTTTAAATGCATCTAAAATCAGCTCACATGGTATTGGAAACTGATAAGTAGCCCATTAAAAGACAAAAATAACAAAAAAGAAAAAAAACAAATAAAAAATTAGGAAAAATAGTAAAAAAATAAAATAAAAAAAGGTGAAAAAAATAGAAGCAAATGCGAAAAATAGTAAAAAAAAAATGAAAAAGCATGAAAATAAAAAATAGGGATAATTAAATAAAAAATAAGAAAAAAATGCTGGTCTGGAATACTGATGCGCCACCTGACCAAAGTAGTCACAAACGATTAGTTCATCTCAATCAAATAGGAATTAAGGGTAACGTCACACATAGCTGCCACTGGGTGAATTAGGATGTGTCCAAAAAATGCATCCAAAATCTGTTCACATGGTATTGAATCTGAAATTAGCCGAAAGAAAGAAAGAAAGAAAGAAAGAAAGAAAGAAAGAAAGAAAGAAAAGAAAGAAATAAAAAAAAATGCTGGATTACTGTTGTCACCACTGGACCAATCTCTGCTGAGATCCTGGAAAGTGCAGGGGCAGCTATCTCAGCTCTGCTGTGTCCCAAAACTAAATTCTTTGATTGTGTGAGAACAGCTATAGCCAGTAATCTATGTGATTGTCACGATGGTCTCTCTTACCTGGGAGATTTGTGACTGGTTTTGGACCTCTGTCCCATGTCTGTATTGGGACTTCATATTAAACGTGTTTCTTTCCTTTGACAGTTGAGGAGTTAATGTCAGTTTTTGTTACTAGCAAGCTAGCTAATTCTTTGTCCAGGTGTGGCTACTCTGTGATTACTCCCATCCCCTTTATATGGTCACATGGTTCCAGCATGCTTTGCTGGTGATTGAACTTATTCCTGGCCAAACTTCCTGAGGTGAAGGAGAGCTGACTACTGCTAAGCCGTCTGCTGCCTAGGAGTGTGGCAGCAGACATGAAGTTGCCTTGTTGTTCCCCTGTCTGTCTCCCCTTCCCTCTTGTTGTTATAATTGCAATGGTTGGGACTAGTGCTCCTGCCGGCCATTCCCTATAGAGGGCTAACATCCAGGCCCGCGAGGGACTAGGTATCCTGCTCGGCGACGGGTTGAAAGAACCTGTATAGGGATGATAGGGAGATCAGGGCACAGCCACAGGTGAGTGGAGGAGGTCACCTCTCCCCCATTCCCTATGAGCAGGGCCCTCCACTGTTTTTGCTTCCTTGGTGTCTCCCTGTCTGTTGTTCTATATTGTGCATCAGACATCGTTGATCTGTGTGCCACTGTCACATACGGTAGTCAGACATCCCCCTTAGTCCAGCATAACAGTGATACATCATTGGATTCAGGGTTTCTTTGCCTACATTATGTTTCTGTCAAATAAGGTAGCAAAAAACTGTTGACAGATTCCCTTTAAGACTTTGCTTTACCTTCAATTGAGGAACTTTCAATACAAACTGATTCTCTTTGGAGTTTTCTATTCCTTTTAATGACAGACACCCTGGCAGAAAATATTTATAAAACAAGTTTACTTATGCCATCCGCACGTAAAATATAGCGCTATAATAGAGCGCCCCAAGGCCCGGCACCATAGATCATACTGTACAAACAGCAGGAGATACTATGAGAGCAGATGTGCGGTTTCTTTCCCGACAGATGTTACAAACACAAAACAACTTCATCCCATTTCCATGTATTTATCTTCAGATCTGATATGGGATAAAGCTCAGATGCCGCTTATCATTTCTCAGCTCCTGGTTTATATGGGAGATCGTGGTCCATCCTCCACCTATAAAATGTTACTGCCTCCTCCTGTAGTGAGAACGTATGGGAGATGAAGACGGCGGACATGACTTTACAATTACCGTACTACAAAACGCCAACGGCTAAAGAAATCAGGAGCTAATGAAGACCTGCCGCTCCACCGGGCCGGGGCAGAAGGACGTCTGTAAGGGCTTAGCCGGCTGCAGATTGCGGAGGTATGTGGGCTACACCACAGGATTAACACCTAATACTCTGCTTATTTACAGCGCACCAGCTTCGATAATATATCTGCACTAGCCTGCAGTGGGTATATCATTGGTAACAAAAAATGGCACCCTCTCACCAAACCATATCAAAGAAATACATGTGGCACACACCGCTCCTGGGTCCAGGCTTTGCTCCCTTCACCCCGGTCTGCTGAACTCTGGTGTGATCTACAGTATGTCAGGCCCCCAGTCATCCGCCCAGGTCTATATAAGGCCTACAAAGACACACACCAGTGTTTTGCTATTAAAAGACTTTTAGTGTCCCTGTGTCCTTTCTTCCAGCGGTCTCCAGTGCCTCTGCTACCTGCTTTGCACTCTCTGGTTTGCCAGTGGCTTCCAGTACCTCTGCTACCTTCCCCCCAGTCTCTGGCCTTCCTGCAAACTCCAGTACATCTGCTACCTGCTTCCCAGTCTCTGGTCTGCCTGCAGCCTCCAGAACCTTTTCTACCTGCTTCCCATTCTCTGGTCTTCCTGCAGCATCCAGTACCTCTGCTACCTGCTTCTCAGTCTCTGATCTGCCTGCGGCTTCCTGTAACTCTGCTGCTTCCCAATCTCCAGTCTTCCTGCACGTATCTTTACTACCTGCTTTCCAGTCTCTGGTCTGCCTGTGGCCTCCATTACCTCTGCTTCCTGCTTCCCAGTCTCTGGTCTGTCTACAACCTCCATACCTCTTCAACTTGCCTCCCAGCCTCCGGTCAACTTGCGGCCTCCAGTACCTCTGCTACCTCCTTTCCAATCTCCGGTCCTCCTGAAGCCTCCAGTACCTCTGTTACCTGCTTTCCAGTCTCTGATATGCCTGTGGCCTCCTGTACCTCTGCTGCTTGCTTTCTTCTCTCCAGTCTTCCCTTGACTTCCAGTATCTCCACTACAGTACTTGCTTTTCAGTCTCTGGCTCGGCCTGTGGCCTCTATATCTCTGCTACCTGCTTCCCAGTCTGCGGTCTGCCTGCAGCCTCCTATACCTCTGCTATCTGCTTCCCAGTCTCCTTTCTGCCTGCAGTCTCCTTTACCTCTGCTTTGAAATCTCTTTTCTGCCTGCAGCCTCTATTGCCTTTGCTACCTACTTCTTGGTCTCTGGTCTGCCTACATCCTCTAATATCTCTGCTATCTTTTTCCCATGTGATTCACCTGCCGTTATGTTGATGCTTGTAGCCTGTGTGCCCACCCAATACTGGTCTTAAAAGTGAGCCCCTTAACATGCAAACTAGAGATGAGCAAAAAGATTTGCACTTTCCCGGTCTGGCATCGCCTTCAGGTCTCCATTTCACTGCAAACCTACTTGAATGTGGGCATCCTGGGTGCCCATTGTGGTTATGAAGCCACCACAATGTCATGCAGTCCATTAACTAGGCCTCACATCAAGGTCACCTTGAACTTGCTAGAGATTCTCAAGATATCGTAATTTGAGTGGCAGCTGAAGAAATTCACGCAGCTCTCATCTGGCTGCCATGGAGTACAAAAATGAAGCAGGGCACATCTGGAGAAAACTAAAATGTTACTGTGAGGTTCTGGTAATCCAGAACCTTGGGAATCCTAAAAATGTAAAGTATCCCTGTGCTGGATTATTACGAAATGTATCAGATACGCTAGTCCTGGCCGGTCCTTCCTAAAGGATCGTATCCAGTCTTAGGACCTTATGACCTATGAGATCACTGAGGACTGCATAGAAACATGAAGGGCTACCGGCTCCAATAAAATTAGAGAAACGCTGGCAGAACTGGCCAACGACCTAATGGGCATGAGATTCTCCGGATTTTCCCCTGTTTGATGAAAAAATTTGGGTTTACAGAGTTTCAAAGCCTGATTCTTTAGCTTCTTGGGGATAGGTCACCTCCAAAACTGTATGACCACAGTTCAGTGCACTCTTTTCAGAAAAAGCACATGTATGCGTTAGACTAGACGAGCGCGCACGTGTATTGGTGGTTAAGAGGGATGGCTGAATGAGCTTAGATAAGTTGGCTATCTATAGTACGTTGCTTCGTGAGAAAACCTGGTTTGATGTCTTAGTCCTAATACCCCAACCAAAATGGCGTTACTGTCACTATCGGGCCTCTTACCGTCATCACTCTCTAGGCAACGCAAAACATCACGCCGGCCCTACAGACATTAAGGCTGGCTTCACATTTGCGTTTGTGTCTGCATGCTGATGGCATGCAGACACAAACGCAGTGTAAAGCAGGGCCGAAAGATGTGTCCGCAGTGGAGAATGTCCGCCTGCGGACACATCACTGTGGAGCCCAGCAGCCAATCAGCGGTGTCCGGGGCGGAGATCAGCGGCGGAGATCTCCGCCTCCCGGCCGCCGGTAAGCTCCGGGACATGTCGGCGGGGAGAACAGCTGATCTAACAGCTGTTTGAATCTTCCCGCGCCGACACCGAGAGGAGATGTTGGCGCGGGAAGATTCAAACAGCTGTCACATCAGCTGTTCTCCCCGCCGACATCGCTAGCAGATTACCAGCGGCGGGGAGGAAGAGGAAAGCAGTGGCTCAGCTGATCTCCCGGTGGCCGTCGGTGAGCTCCTGTGACATCACCGGCGGCCACCGGGAGATTTTTCAATGGGTCCGCAGCGTTCTCCTGCGCTGTCAAGCGCTGAACACTGCGGACCCATTGAAGACAATGCAGGTTTTGTGCGCTTGGGACGCTTGCTGATTTTCCAAGCTCCCCGAGCGCACAAAAAAATGCAACTGGCTGCGTCCCGGGTGCGGATGCTGGACACCGGAAGGAGCAGATATCGTCCGCATCCGCACCCGAACGCAGCAAACGCAAGCACTATGCGTTCCTATGTTAAACATAGGAACGCAGTGCGCATGCGTTTGACTGCGTATGGGAACGCAGCATAAGCTGCGTTCACATACGCAAATGTGAAGCCAGCCTAACTGTGTCCATCTCCCCACTTGTCTATCTCCTTAGATATGTTGAAGAAACAGGCGTGGGAGATAGATCTAATCGAATATCTGACCCTGACTAGCAGTTATCAAGGGTATTCGGTATACAATGTAATGTGTTTTTTAAAAAGGGTTTATTCTGAACCTTAAATGTGTCAATGAAAAACTACTTCAACTTTTTCAAAAGTATTGAACTACTCTCGTTTCTTCTTTCAGAACTGGTCTCTCTTGGGTTTTTGTCTCAGGTCTTCTCTCTCTTGAGTTTGGTCTCTCTCGTGTGTGGTCTCCCATAGGTCTTCTCTCAGGTCTGGTCTCTCTTGGGACTTCTCTTGGATCTATTCTCTCTCAGATATGGCCTCCCTTGGGACTTCTCTCAGATCTGGTCTCTTTCGTGTCTGGTCTCCATTGGGTCTTATCTCAAGTATGGTTGTGGCGCCCCGCACCGAGTGCATCACAGGAGAGTATTGCAGCCATAAATGCAGCAGCAATATTCTCTGACACAGCAGTCACACAGTTAACTCAGAGATCCATACTCTGCATGCATCACCTAGCATAGAGGGCCAATCAGGTCCTGGTGGGCGGAGTGTAAGGGTAGTGTGTAGTGGAAAGTTTAGAACAATTAGTCAGTCAATAGAGTCGAGCCTGGGATGGTAACAGGAACGTAGAAGACCTTCTGCAGATTCCCAGCTCTGCAACCTAGGAGAGGGGGTTGCACAGTTTCGTGCGGCCCCCTGGCCACCTTCTACCGGCCATCTCCCTACCGTCACCACGGTTGAGCACCATTACTCCCGGTGCATTACCAACCGAACTACGGGCATCAACATGCGGGTCCAAAATCACCCCGTGCCCATCACAGCCGGTTTGCTGGTACCGAAGCTAGCAGCAGTTCAGCTCTGCTATGCGAACCAGAGGAGTGGAGGGATCGCTTTACAGGAGCACCCCACCATCACCAAATCCAGTCGTCTAACCAGCGGTGTACCCACCAAAGAACCCAAGGCTCCCCAAAGCATCCGGAACGTATACCCCGGATAGGGCATTTAAGCAGCCTCCCTGTACCCGAACTGGCATTCCTGGGCGACAATGGCACACAAGCTAGATAGAACGGAGGAACACCGCGGATCTCTGAGGGACACCTATTACTGCTGAGTCCACCCGGTCCACTACCCGTCACTGTATACTATGTACTGCCTGCTGGTTACAGTAAAGAACCCGTTACAGAGACTTACAGTGTCCGTGCTTCCTTATGAACTGACTATCCGCATGGTAAGGTAACCGCAGCTGCCTCACAACATCTTCTGGAGCTTCTGGCTCCGGGAATCACCACTCAGCCTGTGGGGACCGTTTCATCTTGCTGCATTCCATCCCCTGGAGGCCCCGCAGCGTCGGTACAGTTACCAAATCTCTCATAGGTGGCGTCACGAAACAATTTAACCCTTAAATCTGTTCCCACAAGATGTCTCATCACTTTTGATCTGTACCACCGGGCCCCACTACCGGCAGGCGCGGTCCACCCGTGACAAGGAGGAAGAAGCGAACGCCTGTCTAAACCGGAGTCCCGGCCACGGTGAGTCATGGTCTCTTTCAGATCTTCACTCAGATCTTCACTCTTCACATCATCTCTGGTCTCCCTTGGTTATTCTCTTGGGGCTGGTTTCTCTCAGATACTGTATATACTCTTGGGTCTTCACTCGGGTCTGGTCTCTCTTGGTCTGGTCTCTCTTGTGTCTTCACTTGGTCTGGTCTCCATCAGGTTTTCTCTTGGCTCTGGTCTCTCTCATAACTTCACTTGGGTCTGGTCTCCATCAGGTTTTCTCTTGGATCTGGTCTCTTGATTCCATTACTCAGGACAGATCTCTTGTAATGGCAGCTATAAGGCAACTCAGCTGCTCACTCGACTGTCCTGCTACAGGTCCAGTTGCCAATTTTTCCTCTTCACTACCGTCCTGGGCCTTTTATTATTAACTCCGCCACAGCTAGTACCTGACGTGGTGTCTCCTCCAATCCCATCCCCGGGGGAACACGCACATCACTCTTGGGTTCCTATTAATGCAATTCTTTCTGCTTTCTCTCGTTCTCTATCATCCTTAACCAGCAGATGCTGGTGTTTGCTTGCCACTCCTTTAGGCCTTAACTGTGTTCACCTCCGATTTTATACATGTGTAAGGGACAGCTATGGAAGAAAGGTCTCATCCGATATCTGAAGAATGAACCGCTCATTGCACAGAGCCGGCGGCTGTGCCTGTGAGGATCGCATCAGCAAGCTTCAGATCACATCAGTGCAGGCACAGGGGGAGGTGAGTGAACACACACCACAGCACTGAGAGTGGTCATCTCCGTCACAGAGCTGTGGATTTGGCAGTGTTTCAGAGAAGGAGATGACTGTTCAGAGAAATGTGGCTCTATCAGAGTTTACATAGGGGAATGAGGTCAGGAGTAACAGGGCATGCTGGAGACAAGGCAGGAGGGCTTGCTGGAGACTGGGGAAAGGAGTGTCGCTAGGCATGCTGGAGACTGGGGTGGGCATGTGTGGCGCCCCACCAGGTAGGCCATCACCAGAGGTCCTGTACTCCTCCATTAAAGGGAGAGTAGTGCCTTTGCTCTCCAGGTGCTCGGATGGCGCAGTTGAGCTTCACACATACACAAAACTTAGGACCCTGGAACGGTGGGAGGACCCAAGCGTAGCCGGGAGGGAAAAAGGGAAGTGCAGAGGCAGAACGACAGAAAGGGTAGAGGAGAACAAGGAGAGAAGTGCAGAAGTAAGAAGGAGAAGGTGTTGGCTCCCGCGGACTGGAGCACAGTCATGCTCACCCCGGGAGGGAACGACCGACGGGTGTGGAGTAAGAACAGAGCCCTTGCGGTATGGAGTGAGAAGTAGATCCCCGTACGCCCATATCTGGCGAGGGTACAGAGGGGCTGGTGGACTCGCCCTGAACACGGCGCGGATGCTGTATGCCTGAACCATTGAACTGGAGGCTCCAAGTTCCTAATGGGAGCTGTGGCCGAACTAGAGAGCAGTACCCGGGAGGGGTACAACTGAGCACCTGTGCCTGTCGGTACCTGAGCTCTGTGTGCAGAGGCACTGAGAGCCTGAGGGGCAGGGCGGTGTCACGCTCGCCCCAGAAGAGAAACTACCTTATAGCGCTGAGAGTGAGACCACCAAAGAAAGAGACACCAAGTAAGAGAGAGAGAGACAGGAACAACAACAGAGGCTCGACTGCACTGTCCTGGTTCTGGAGACAACGCTGAAGTGGAGGTTGGCAAGGGAAGCACCCGGCGGCCATGCTGAAACCACCGCCAGAGTCACGGGACCTGGTCTCGGCCCCCGTCTGTCCCCGTGAAAAGAACCGAGAGTGAAGAATAACAAGCTGCCCTGTTCCCAAGTGCCCCCAGCCCTGGAGTGGGCATGTCAACCTGGCGTCACATACAGGATGCCAGCGGCCCAGTAACACCGGGTCTCGTGCGCCTTAAAGAACTGTTAAGAGACTGTGTAAGATCTAGCTTGCAAAAATGGCAGTGAAAAGAACGAGCACTACTTGCAGGTCTGGGGGCGTGTCTAGGCCCTCATCATGTGAATGACATTGGTAAAGTCGCGAAATAGCAGGCCCGCCCCGAGTACTACAGAAAAGGCAAGGGGGCCTGCTATAGAGTGTTGCTGACCCCGCCTAGAGGAATGACAAAGGGCCTGAAGGGTGAGGCACCAGAACCAGAACGATAGAGAGTCACGTGGTGCAAGGAATGAGAGGCATCATGGCTAGCAGCGGGACGGACACTCTGGCTGGTGGACAAGAGGGAGAGAAAGCTCCCAATGCAACTGGGGAGGCTATAGACTGAGTACAGTTTATCGGTTCTGATGACGTTAAAGAGGCTATAAAAGAACTGAGCCAATTGCTGAACAGTGTACAGTTGTAGGCCGTTAACACCTGGAAGCGGTCCCAGCTGCAAAAAGTGGCACAATGAGTGCAGATGCCGGAGCCTCCTGAACCACCAGAACAGCCCCAGCGGTAGAACAACCAAGCCAGAGCCAGGCAGTGGCACCAGAGCCGACAGAAGAGCCACCGGCTGCCACACCAGACCCGCCTGAACCCGCAGTGAGAGCTCAGCAGAGACCCGAGGTCGAGAGCGGAAGGGCGCATTGGGCATCCTATGAAAGGCTAAGAGGGGGTTGGCGATTGCGGCCCAGGCAGAGAGCAGGGTCGAGAGCAGGCACGATGGTGACTACTGGGCGCAAAGACAAGCCGCTGAGGAGGAAGAGCAACAACAGCGCCGAGACCGCTGGCAGCAGAAAGAAGAGGCTAACCTGGAGGAGAAGACCTACGTGCAAAAGACTTTGGTGCCTAACCTGGTGGACGGCGCCCAGGAAAAGTTGTGACTTCCACCTTTGGGACGGCTGGCGGTTCATGAAGGAGTACGGCTTGGAGCAGGAGGTTTTCGTCAGCAGAAGAGATGTTGAGTCTTACCTCCCGAAGGAACATCCCGGTTCGGGACATCCACCCCGGAGAAGAAGTCGGCTACACCTTGTGTATGGGATGGCGAGGCAGGTACGTGTTGCGGTTGTACAAGATCCTGCAGCCTCAAACCCCATACGCAGAGCCGGCTAGATTTTCAAGCAGGGAGGATGGTTTGCAGGCAAGCGGCCCTTACCCCTAAAGTAAGTCCTAGGAAGCCAATGTAAATAGTAATTAGAATGTTGAAGTGTGTAAATAATATATGCAACTGGTTAGATATGTAGCGGGAAACTGTAAAATTTAAATTGTAAAGTGTGTATATAGTTAACCCGCCATGATCACCGTATAGTCAGGCGGAGGACTTTTGACAAGGAACTGTTTTTAAATCCCAGTAGGTGATGCTGCTCAACGAGACTGTGATCTCTGTGTTTTTGTTTTTATGAGCAATTTTTACAGCATTGATTACAGACATTTTGTGGGTCGGCGCCACCAGAGGTATTGCACTCCTCCATTAGAGGGAGAGAACGTGCCTCTGCTCTCCAGGTGCTGGGATGGTGTAGTTGAGTTTCACACACACACACACACCTAAGGCCTTCGTTACACGCTGCGATATCATTAACGATATCCATTGTAACATCACTGGTTTTGTGACATTGCAGCGATGTCGAAACGACATTGTTGCGTGTGACACGTATCAACGACCAACGATAAGTTCGCTGATCATTGATGTGGAATAATGGTCAGGACCATTTATTTATCATTGGTCTCCTGCTGGCGGCCAGCATCAGCATGTGTGACAGCGGGAGACCAATGATAAACGACCTCCCAGCGCTGTACACCACACGCTGGAGGCTGCTAACCAGGGTAAACGTTGGATAACTAAGCACAGCGCTGCGCTTAGTTACCCGATGTTTACCCTGGATACCAGCGTTCTCGCTGGTCACTGATCGCTGGTGAGTCTGCCTGTTTGACAGCTCACCAGTGATCACAAAACAATGTTCCAGCAATCCTGGCCACGTCGGATTGTTGGTCGGATCACTGAGACATCTACTGTGTAATGACTCCAGGATGGTGGGAGGACCCAAACGTAGCCAGGAGGGAAAAAGGGAAGTGCAAGAGCAGAACAACAGAAAGGGAAAGGGTATTGGAGAATAAGGAGAGAAGTGCAGAAGTAAGGAGGAGAAGGTGTTGGCTCCCGCGGGCTGGAGCACGGTTACGCTCGCCCGGGAGGGAACGACCGATGGGTGTGGAGGAAGAACAGAGCCCATGGGGTACGGAGTGAGAAGTAGATCCCCATATGCCCGTATCCGGCAAGGGTACAGAGGGGCTGGTGGACGACCCAGGGACCCGCCCTGAACACGGCGCGGATGTTGAATGCTCGAGCCGTTGAACCGGAGGCCCATAGTTCCTAACGGGATCTGTGGCCACCCCCCAACACAATTTGGAGAAGGCAGCCGAACCAGGGACAGTGCCTGGGAGGGGTACAACTGAGCACCCGTGGCTGTTAGTACCTGAGCTCTGTGTGCAGAGGCGCTGAGAGCCTGGGGGGTAGAGCGATGTTTCGTGCTCGCCCCAGAAGAGAAAACTATCTTATAGTGCTGAGAGAGAGACCACCAGAGAAAGAGACACCAAGTAAGAGAGAGAGAGACAGAAACACCAACAGAGGCTCGACTGCACTGCCCCGGTTCTTGAGACAATGTTGAACCGGAGGTTGGCAAGGGAAACACCAGGCGGCCATGCTGGAACCACCAAGTAAAAGTAACAGGACTCCAGCGTGGTGTGTGAGACTTTCTTTAGTGGCGACCACCGGTCACAGGCCGCATGAGATTCCGGGGTACTGATGACCTAATGCCTATATGCCAAGGTAGGAACTGAACCCTCCTTTCAGCTGCCCTGGGGAGCGAAGCCATCCAAGCTGCCGGTCATCGCCCCCAGAGGTTCTGTAGCAGCGGCGGCCGTTCTGGCCACATACCGCAGGTGGCATCACGAATACCCCTTTTTCCCTGTCATCCCTGTCATCTCCCCCTTTATTAATATTACACCGCCAGGGTCACGGGACCTGGTCTCAGCCCCCGTCTTTCCCAGTGAAAAGAACAGAGAGTGAAGAACAACAAGCTGCCCAGTTCCCAAGTTCCCCCGGCCCTGGAGTGGGCGTGTCACATGCTTGGGACTTTGACGTGCCTGCTGCAGTGTGGGGCGTGCTTGTAGGGGACTGGGTGTAAACGACCAGTTGTGACTTAATGCCCAAGCTCCAAAACAAACACACCTCTGGTCGGTGGCTTAGCTGCTCCTCTACAAGCAGAATGCTGATATCCAAGTAACCATGCAAAATGCTGACACGGTATAAATTACAAACTGTCATCATTTTGCAGCCTAATATACACTAAGATTTTATAAAAAGCCTGGACAAGCCCTTTAACCAGCCGATGGTGGTCTTTTAACACATTAACTGTGGCCATCTCCTCACTTTTCTATCTCCTTACGCATGCAGAAGCGACAACTATGAGGGAAAGTTCTCATACAGTATCTGACCTTGACTAACAGTTATCTAGGGTATTGGGTATACAATGTATGGTATTTTTTAAAAAAGGGTTTGTTCTGAACCTGAAATGCTTTGCTGAAAAACTACTTGAACTTTTCCAAAAGTATGGAACTCTCAACAGCATCACGGTAAGTATTATATGCCTATACCTCTATCAAGGAAGTGGTCATGGAGGGTCTGGTCTGACGACTGAAGACTATAAGATGCTTATGGTCTTTTGCAAGTGAAATACTGCATCAAAAATGATCTAAATAAATATATACACAGCACATAGTCTGCATATCCTCATAATGATGTAATAAATGTTCTCCAGGGCTCCCTGTGCATGGTAAATATGCATCAATAACATGTTTAAAAGCCTGTAAAGTCGGATTGTCACGAGTGAAACGTCCATTAGTCAGAACTCTGTCTTTCCGGAGATGGTAAATATTTAAACGCTAAACCCCCGGGGGCAGCAGGAAAGAGCGGCCACTGGGTATTACTTAGTGGAGTCTGTTAGTAAATGTTCAATGTTATTCCACATGCAAAACATATGTGAGCTGAGCTTGTCTGGGAGCGATGGGAAGGTGCTGGAAATTTTAGGCCAGGAACAGATTATAGCTGCGGTTGCACGATCACGTCCTGAGTTGGGTCGAAATCCCTATTGCCAAGGGTCCTGGTTGCCCACCATAACCATACTGCTACGTCAGAAGTCAACGTAAAAGTTAAAGGCGTTCACAGGATATGCCAAAAATGTAACAGAGGTGCGGGATCCACATCTATGTCGAGGACGGGAGCCTTTTGCGCATGCCAGTATCAGAGAAGAGGTGATGGCGCATGCGCAGCTTTCTACATTTGTCAACACGATCTCTATAGGAGCCTCCGAAATTGCTCAATCACTTCCTCTGCCGCTATGTGGGCAGCATAAGTTATTGAGCTAAGTGATTGGCTCCAGATCTGTCATGATGACATCAGCACTTCAGCCAATCAATGAGCTCAGTGACTTGTGCTGTCTACTGTACAAGTGCGGATAAGTTTAATAATTGGCTGCAGCACTGCAGCCAATCATTGAAGTCAGTGGCTTGTGCTGTCTATTCTACCAAAGCCGGTGAGCTCAGTGATTGGCTGCAGCGCTGCAAACATGGCAATAGTGTTGTAGCCAATCAAGGAGGTCATTGGCTTGTGCCGTCTAGGTCAACAGAACTGATGAGTTGTGATTGCCTGTAGTGCTGTCAACATGAAATCATTGCTGCAGCCAATCAATGAGCTTAGTGGCTTCTGCCATCTAGCCCAGCAAAGCCACTGAGCTGTGATTGGCTGCATCACTGCCAACATAAAATCAGCGCTGCAGCCACTCAGTGCAGTCAGTTGCTCAAGCATCTCCTCTTCCAGAATTTGTGAGCTTGGGGTTTGGCGTCAGCATTAACAACATAAAAGCAGCACTGCAGCCAATCAGTCGGGTTAGTGGCTCATGCCTTCTACTTTACCATAGCCAATGAGCTCAGTGATTGGCTACAGTGCTATGAAAATAAAATCAGCACTGCAGCCGATCAGTGCAGTCAGTTGTACAGAGCAGTCTCCTCTAGCAGAGATGGCGAGCTCAGTGATTGGCTGCAGCGCTGTCAACATGAAATCAACTCTGCAGCCAATCAGTGCAGCCTTTGGCTTGTGAAGTCTACTCTAGCAGACCAGTGAGCTTGGTGATTTGCTGCAGTGATGTTAACATAACATGAGCACTGCAGCCAATCAGTCAGACTATGGCTCGTGCCATTTACTTTGCCAGAGCCGATGAGCTCAGTGATTGGCTGCAGCGCTGCAAAAATAAAGTGTTTAATCTACCTGCAGCACCACCACAGGTGGAATGACGTATTAACACAGTTCTCACTCAATCATTGCACTGCCTATAGTAATACTGTATACACAATTACCAGGTTTTCAAGAGAGAAAAACGTACAAAAGCAGCATCATTGCTCTTCAGCATGGGAAAATGTTGTCACAGTGGGGGGTGGGTTTGGGGGTCCAAAGAAACATTTGGGGAGGGCTGATGTCTAGGATCTAAAGTAATATTTTTTGTGCCACTGTTCTTCATGAGTGGTGTCTGGTATTAAAAGTTGGGGCTAGGCTGCAATACCAGACCCAACCCATAAATAGAGATGGCGCTGTTTCCTGGAAAAAAAACTTTCGATTGGAATTGGAGTGCAGATATTACATTGGGGGCATTTAAAGGGATACCGTATCCAACAATTAAAACTCCTGTGATGGCTTTTATCATACGTTTCAGGAGGAATTGCTCTATAAATAGAGATCTAGGGTTTTCTGCTTCATTTCTTTATCCTTCTGGCTCCTCATTGTTTTAGCAACTGAAAGTAAATATTAGCAATAGACAGAGATGAGAAATAGACACAGCTTGTATCAGAGATCACATGTAGGTCGATCACGGCCCCCGAGCGCTATGATGATATCACCGCTATGTGTTGTCATCTTCCCTGATTAGTAAATTAATTCAATGAGTCAATGAAAATTCAGGAGGCACAGCTCCCTGGTATGTAATTATCACATTTCTTGCCTTAACTTGAAATATAATATTTGCCCTTTTGCCAATTTCTGTGAGGTGATATCAGGGAGAAACTAAAAAGTAATACACTAAGCACTCCTCACAATGCTTTACTTTAAGCCCCACCCATGAGTATAAGACACACCCCTGAGGTACAGTATATGAATTTCATGTAGTGAATATGACCGATCATCACATTCGAAAATTAATAAAGACCCTAGATCAGACCCCATAAAGAAATAAAACGCCATATCAGACCCCATAAAGAAATAAAACCCCAGATCAGGCCCCATTAAGAAATAAAACCCCAGATCAGACCCCCTAAAGAAATAGTACCCCAGATCAGACCCCCTAAAGAAATAGTACCCCCAGATCAGACCCCTAAAGAAATAATACCCCCAGTTCAGTCCCCTAAAGAAATAATACCCCCAGATCAGTCCCCCTAAAGAAATAATACCCCCAGATCAGTCCCCCTAAAGAAATAATACCCCCAGATCAGTCCCCCTAAAGAAATAATACCCCCAGATCAGACCCCCTAAAGAAATAATACCCCATAGCAGACCCCCTAAAGATATAATACCCCCATATCAGACCCCCTAAAGAAATAATACCCCCATAGCAGACCCCCTAAAGATATAATACCCCCAGATCAGACCCCCTAAAGAAATAATACCCCCATAGCAGACCCCCCTAAAGTTATAATACCCCCATATCAGACTCCCTAAAGAAATAATACTTTTAGGTCAGTCCCACTAAAGAAACTATACCCCAGATAAAACCCCCTAAATAAATAAACACAGCAGATCAGACCTTCCAAGTAAACGCACATCCCACACCAGAGTTCAGATTGGGATATATATACCTGCTTTTTCAGGAGTCCAAAAATTATCCAATTTTTCTGGAAGCCCTCAGACTTTTCAGGAGAGTTGCAAGTATGACATAAGGCTGAAGTAATGCCAAGAGAGGCAAGATACCGTACCTTTAAGATTGTTATATCCCTTCAATTTTTGTAATTAGATTGCAATATGTAGTAAGTATTTAAACAAGGCTGTGTCATCATCATCAGAAAGTTACATATTATTAAGGTTTTTTAGTTTAATGCATTTTTCAAAAAATATTTAGTAATTTTTTATTTCTATATCACTATTTATATAAAGGAAAAGTTATGAATGTTGTATTTATAACTCTGGCCACTAAGCCTAATACTTATACTGATACACCCTGTTCTGCAGAAATTACTTTTAAGCAAACATATCATAACACACAAAATTACACTGAAAACTGTTTCAAACTATATGTAACAAAGGATTCACAATTGTTGCTAGGAGATGTCATAGCTCACCTCCTCCTCCTGTACAATGACTGATAACACCTCTATATACAGTAGATAACACAGGATCCACTATTCACAATAGGTGATATCACAGCTCACCTCCTCCTGTACAATGACTGATAACACCTCTATATACAGTAGATAACACAGGATCCACCATTCACAATAGGTGATATCACAGCTCACCTCCTCCTGTATAATGACTGATAATACCTCTATATACAGTAGATAACACAGAATCCACAATTCACAATAGGTGATATCACAGCTCACCTCCTCCTGTACAATGACTGATAACACCTCTATATACAGTAGATAATACAGGATCCACCATTCACAATAGGTGATATCACAGCTCCCCTCCTCCTCCTGTACAATGACTGATAACACCTCTATATACAGTAGATAACACAGGATCCACCATTCACAATAGGTGATGTCACAGCTCACCTCCTCCTGTACAATGACTGATAACACCTCTATATACAGTAGATAACACAGGATCCACCATTCACAATAGGTGATGTCACAGCTCACCTCCTCTTGTATAATGACTGATAACACCTCTATATACAGTAGATAATACAGGATCCACCATTCACAATAGGTGATGTTACAGCTCACCTCCTCCTGTACAATGACTGATAACACCTCTATATACAGTAGATAACACAGGATTAAACATTCACAATAGGTGATGTCACAGCTCACCTCCTCCTCCTGTACAATGACTGATACCACCTCTATATACAGTAGATAACACAGGATTCATCATTCACAATAGGTGATGTCACAGCTCACCTCCTCCTGTACACTGACTCATAACACCTCTATATACAGTAGATAACACAGGATCCACCATTCGCAATTGGTGATATCACAGCTCACCTCCTCCTGTACAATGACTGATAACACCTCTATATACAGTAGATAACACAGGATCCACCATTCACAATAGGTGATATCACAGCTCACCTCCTCCTGTACAATGACTGATAACACCTCTATATACAGTAGAGAACACAGGATCCACCATTCACAATAGGTGATATCACAGCTCACCTCCTCCTCCTGTACAATGACTTATATCACCTCTATTTACAGTAGATAACACAGGACCCACCAATCACAATAGGTGATATCACAGCTCACCTCCTCCTCCTGTACAATGACTGATAACACCTCTATATACAGTAGATAACACAGGATCCACCATTCACAATAGGTGATATCACAGCTCACCTCCTCCTCCTGTACAATGACTGATAACACCTCTATATCAGAGATAACACAGGATCCACCATTCACAATAGGTGATATCACAGGTCACCTCCTCCTCCTGTACAATGACTGATAACACCTCTATATACAGTAAATAACAAAGGATCCACCATTCACAATAGGTGATATCACAGTCTCACCTCCTCCTGTACAATGACTGATAACACCTCTATATACAGTAATAACACAGGATCCACCATTAACAATAATGTCACAGTCTCCTCCTGAACAATGACTGATAACCTCTATATACAGCAGTAACAAAATCCACCATTCACAATAGGTGATATCACAGCTCACCTCCTCCTGTACAATGACTGATAACACCTCTATATACAGTAGATAACACAGGAGCCACCATTCACAAATAGTCACAACTATCCATTTTCTATCCATTCAAAATGACTTTGCACTTGCACATTAACTGGTTCAATACAAAAGAACGGGAGGAGTCTGTTCATTGCTCCTAATGTACATGTGCATTTCCTGAAACAACAATAAGTTGAAGTCTAACAAATCCCCAGTGGCCAAAGTAAGAATTGCAAGGTCTTTACTTTTTATTTTTAATCCAGATTGGCAGAAGTTTTAAAAGAAATACAGAACACCATAACCTTCATTTAAACAGTAGGTAATTATCTGGTGAGAACGTCTCTCGAATAGCTGCCAGATTATGAAACGTTCTGGATTAGCAGGTTTTTTTTTCAGAATTTTAGACGATTCGGTAATACATACATCAGTCTACTAATGGGAACAATAGAAAGTCTAGTCTGACAATTTATTATGGTAAGGCGGCCTCATATGTTATCTGCGAGGCCGCTGTTCTCTCCCAGACGAGGAATCCTTGATGTGGTCTGTGCATTCAGTCTCCGCGCTCTGACTCACAGGGACGCCCTATTTTTTGCAAATTTTTGATGGTAATGTTCATTATATTACATTTATATCAGTATATTGTAGATTCTTTGAAATTTCTTTAATCCACCATCTGATATTAGTTAAGATCTGATCGGCTCCAAGTCTACATCATACATGGTTCACACAGGGTCAGTGTTTTCTACTGTATATAGAGGTGTTATCAGTCATTGTACAGGGGAGGAGGTGAGCTGTGATATCACCTATTGTGAATGGTGGATCCTGTGTTATCTACTGTATATAGAGGTGTTATCAATCATTGTACAGGAGGAGGAGGTGAGCTGTGATATCATCTATTGTGAATGGTGGATCCTGTGTTATCTACTGTATATAGAGGTGTTATCAGTCATTGTACAGGAGGGAGGTGAGCTGTGATATCATCTATTGTGAATGGTGGATCCTGTGTTATCTACTGTATATAGAGGTGTTATCAGTCATTGTACAGGAGGAGGAGGTGAGTTGTGATATCACCTATTGTGAATGGTGGATCCTGTGTTATCTACTGTATATAGAGGTGTTATCAGTCATTGTACAGGAGGAGGAGGTGAGCTGTGATATCACCTATTGTGAATGGTGGATCCTGTGTTATCTACTGTATATAGAGGTGTTATCAGTCATTGTAATGGAGGAGGGTGAGCTGTGACATCACCTATTGTGAATGGTGGATCCTGTGTTATCTACTGTATATAGAGGTGTTATCAGTTATTGTACAGGAGGAGGAGGTGAGCTGTGATATCACCTATTGTGAATGGTGGATCCTGTGTTATCTACTGTGTATAGAGGTGTTATCAGTTATTGTACAGGAGGAGGAGGTGAGCTGTGATATCACCTATTCTGAATGGTGGATCCTGTGTTATCTACTGTATATAGAGGTGTTATCAGTTATTGTACAGGAGGAGGAGGTGAGCTGTGATATCACCTATTGTGAATGGTGGATCCTGTGTTATCTACTGTATATAGAGATGTTATCAGTCATTGTAAAGGAGGAGGAGGTGAGCTGTGATATCACCTATTGTGAATGGTGAATCCTGTGTTATCTACTGTATATAGAGGTGTTATCAGTCATTGTACAGGAGGAGGGTGAGCTGTGATATCACCAATTGTGAATGGTTAATCCTGTGTTATCTACTGTATATAGAGGTGTTATCAGTCATTGTACAGGAGGAGGAGGTGAGCTGTGATATCACCTATTGTGAATGGTGGATCCTGTGTTATCTACTGTATATAGAGGTGTTATCAGTCATTGTACAGGAGGAGGTGAGCTGTGACATCACCTATTGTGAATGGTGGATCCGGTGTTATCTACTGTATATAGAGGTGTTATCAGTCATTGTACAGGAGGAGGAGGTGAGCTGTGACATCACCTATTGGGAATGGTGGATCCTGTGTTATCTACTTATATAGAGGTGTTATCAGTCATTGTACAGGAGGAGAAGGTGAGCTGTGATATCACCTACTGTGAATGGTGGATCCTGTGTTGTCTACTGTATATAGAGGTGTTATCAGTCATTGTACAGGAGGAGGTGTACTGTGATATCACCTATTGTGAATGGTGGATCCTGTGTTATCTACTGTATTTAGAGGTGTTATCAGTCATTGAACAGTAGGAGGAGATGAGCTGTGATATCACCTATTGTGAATGTGGGATCCTGTGTTATCTACTGTATATAGAGGTGTTATCAGTCATTGTACAGGAGGAGGAGGTGAGCTGTGACATCACCTATTGGGAATGGTGGATCCTGTGTTATCTACTTATATAGAGGTGTTATCAGTCATTGTACAGGAGGAGAAGGTGAGCTGTGATATCACCTACTGTGAATGGTGGATCCTGTGTTGTCTACTGTATATAGAGGTGTTATCAGTCATTGTACAGGAGGAGGTGTACTGTGATATCACCTATTGTGAATGGTGGATCCTGTGTTATCTACTGTATTTAGAGGTGTTATCAGTCATTGAACAGTAGGAGGAGATGAGCTGTGATATCACCTATTGTGAATGGTGGATCCTGTGTTATCTACTGTATATAGAGGTGTTATCAGTCATTGTACAGGAGGAGGAGGTGAGCTGTGATATCACCTATTGTGAATGGTGGATCCTCTGTTATCTACTGTATATAGAGGTGTTATCAGTCATTGAACAGTAGGAGGAGGTGATGGTTGCTGGGAATGATTTCAACGGAACCTTTAAGTCAGTCTGTAGCTCAGATGTTTCATTTATGAATCAGGTAACTCAGGATGAACAATATGAGGTCTGTAAGCAAATCTTAAAAAATGATGAGTGAAACTATATCGCAGTCTGTAAAATTGTGGTAGACAAGTCTTTTTCTAATTTTAGAGGGATGGTATTTAGTTTTTTAGAATTGCAGTTATAGGCTTTAATTAGACTAATGCTTCCTTTTTGCCTTTTCAGCGGAAACGTGGGATGACAAGACGGCTGATATTTGCTCCCTGCAGGAGGAATTCTTTCCTGTATGCTGTGATGACCTCCATGATTTTGTTGTGTAATTACCTATAGTCTGACCCCATACCTAGGTTTCCTTTTCCTTTATACCGTATGTTTCCATTTCCTATTACATACAGCATATTTAAAGTGATGATGGGAGCTCCGACACAAAGGTCCAAATCCAATGTAAACACATATAGTTAAAGACATACTGATAGGATATTTAGATTGTGAGCTCCAAGAGAGACAGCATTACTCATGGATGTAAAGTGCTATGGAATCAATAGCGCTATATAAATTAATAAATAATAATTATTATTATTAAAGGGGTTATCTAAAAGAGGTTAAGGTATATGTGCACATATTTTTCAGGAGGGTTCTGCCCTGAAACCACCTGAAAAATTGTCATAAATGTCATAAAAGTGCCCCATTAACTGAATATAGCACACAGTAATGTCATAATGTTATGTGCGGAAACTCTGAAGCAGTTAAAAGAAGTTATCTGCTCATTCTTAGGGTGGTTCCTTCTTGCTCTTGTGGCTCCCCACTGGTTGGTGCGCCACGGAGGGGTACTGCACCCAGACTAGCTTGTGTAGTATTCCTGTGACCAGGGGATTGGATTTTTAATTTGAGGCCCTCACACTACGCATTCACACACCTAGAATCAGGGGACCCAGCCCCGGTGGGAGGAGCTTAGGTGGGTAGTGGAGAGCGGGAAAGAAAGCTTAGAACGCTGGAGGCAGCTCGTCAGGAGAGATAGAAGAAGAGGGACCCTACGAGTGACGCAGTGGAGGGCACCTAAAAGACGGTGACCCGGACTGAAGGGGATCCTCGGGTGTCAGTTAACACCCTAATCCAGACCGGAACGGCACCCGGCCGGAGGGACCGAGCCCAACACCGGAGGACCAGCTCCGAGGCGGTGCGGGCGTTTACCCCAAGCCACAGTAGCGGTAGGGACGCGAGCTCATTCAAGAAGCCGCGCCCCAGTCCTGCATATCCCCATAAAGCCTGCAATGGGTAAGGCGTCCTCTGTCCCGTAGATCCCGTGAGCAGGTGCCGGGCTCTGTGAAGGGCAGTACTAAAGAGAAGGAGTGAAAAGACAGGGAAAGTAAGGACAGAGGGAGAATCCTGAAGGAACATCACTGAGGGCTTCAAAGAGACATTCCATCCTCTGGTGACTACCCAGGCCAGCTACCCGTGACTGTATACCTATAAGCTGCCTGAAGTTTACGAGTAAATCCGTGCAGAGCCTAATCAACGTGTGGGTTCTTATTCCATTGAGCTGGGGAAAGCTGCATTCCTGTCTCCTCAGGCAGACTGCATCAAGCCTCCACCTGCAGAGCCACCTTCCTGTGTGAGTTCTCCCTTTTCATCACTGCCCCAGGGATTCAGCTCCACTTGCGGGGAGCATCATCATCTAGCTGCCTGTCATCATCACTGGAGGTCTGAAGCAGCGCTGGTAAAGTTACCAGACACCGTAGGTGGCGTCACAAACATTTTTTGTTTTTGTTTTATGTTACGCATTTTTCAGCGACCACCAGGGCCATGGCCTTGAGCACCGGCCACCAGTGACAGCAACCTTGATCAACGCCCAGGATCCAAGTTCCCCACGGCCATGGGGTGGGTCACTCTCTATATTTAACAATGCAGAGTGAAAGATGCGGATGATGGAGCCATCTCATGAACGACAGCAAAAATGTCCACAAGTGAACACCATGTGCAGATAGCCTAAAACTAGGTTCATGGCTAAGTTTTGTCATGCCATTGTTTCAGGACTCCATGCAATGGCCTCTTTCTCTGTGGTCGGTGTCCTTCCCTTCTGAGCCACAGCCCGGTCGGTTTCTGTCCAAATTCTGATGGTTCTTTTATCTTTACTTCTTCCTTTGTTTTGTGGTTATTCAGGTGTTCTCACTTGCTTGTTTTGTCTCTGTCCTATCACATCCAGGGTGGAGCTATTTATATCCTCCTTTCACCTGCCTTCTTTGCCCACTATATTTCTACAGTAGGTGGATTTCGCCTAAGGAGATCCAGCCCTGCAGAGAAGGGATTTTGTGCATTATGTGGAGACCAGGGCTGTATTTGGTCTGTGTTTTTGTCATTTGCCTTCCTTACACTTATCTCCTATTTTCTGTTAGGTATGTAGGAGGTTACCTTTGCTTGCATGTATTATTTTTCCTTTGTCCGCTTATGCAGGTGTTTTATGTTTGCTCACCTTTGTTTTTTGTCTACCCCTGCACTATTAATTTGGTTAGTTCAATGGCCTTTTAGGGAGTCAGGCTGTGGTTTCTAGTCATGCAGCTAGGGACATTCAGTCTGTGTAGGAGCCAGTAGGGTGTGTGTGCATCTGCAATGCTGTGTGTGAGTCGATATTTTTATAAAAGTTTCTTAAAAGCCAATCTCAATAAACTTTGCATAAATCAATAGTACAATTGAATACAGGAAACTTTATAATATATCTTATCAGAAAAAAATGCTTATTTTTTCACTAATTTCCTACTTGGTCAAAATAAAACAAATATACATCTATCTGAGGGATCAAATAGTGCTGTCTATTTAGACCTATGGTAAGCGGTAGGAGAAGGGAAAAACAGGATGAGAGAACAGGCAAAGGAAGACACAAACACATATAGATGGTGAGGCTATTTTCTAGTAAGTGTTTTATCTCACCCCAGCACTGGATTCACATATACACTGCTCAGTCTTGCTCCTTCATGATGGTACTGCTACTGAACATGTGCTGTAATGATACACAAGAGCAGGAATCCCTCATGTCTGTGTGTACTGTGTATGAGAGACATCATAATAACTACTCTCCAACCACTAGATCATGCTAGAATTTGTGTGACACTTTATTATCACATTCTGGTTCCATCAGGGACCACCACATTCCTACCCGGAAACTCCCATTGTATAAACTTCACCTCCTAAAATTTGCTCAGACTTCTTCCTAAGAATTGTGACACTACTGTAAAATTTGGACATTTTGCATGTACGTACTGTATGTACAATTTAAAGTGGATTTGTCACCAGATATCTCAATATAAACAGTATTGTTATTATTGTGGCGTTCCACCGGTCAGGTCGCCACAAAAGGGTACTGCACTCATTACCGTGGTGTGGCGTCTCAGTCCAAAAGGAAATGGGATGGTGAACCTACAACCCCACCAAACACACCCGCACACCCTAGGACCCAGGAGAGTTAATAAGAGTGAGTAGAAGTGTGCAGGCGAATGGAGAATGAGAGCCCCAGGGGTACAGGTGGAGTCAGAACAGCCTAGGCACCCAGATCCGGGACTAAGATAGTCGGACGAGGGGGTGGTCAAGAACCAGGGTACCGGCCCTGAGCGTGGCGCACACGCTGTAAGCCCGAACTAGATCAGGGCATTGCATGCGGAGGCGCTGACAGGAGAGGCAAAGAAGTAGCGCTGGGAGAGAGACCAGAGAACGGAGAGGCATGCAAAGGGGTCCTGGGTAAGCTATCCCAATTCCTTGCAAACAGGCCAAACTGGTCTTGGTAGAGAGACTTGGTAGCCAATTGCAAATGAAGTACACCGGGTACAGAATTCCAACGCTGTGTGAGACTGTGTAATTCCCTGCCTTTGGAGCCGCCGACTACCTCAGCATACGAGACACGAAGGCCCAGCATAATCATGGCCTTACACACCCTTACAACCAAACATGTCTGCCCCGGGGTAACGCTCCACCTACGGGAAACGACATCTAGCTGCCATTCCAACAACCCCCAGAGGTCTGACCCCCAGCGTCGGTTCATGCTGACCAAGAACCGTAGGTGGCGTCACAAATATTTCCCCTATAAACTTTATTCCCCTCCAATAAAACTCCAGAACTTGACCTCCCTCCAGACAGGACAGTACAAGAAAACTGACTCTCCCGGGGTCACGGAAGCCGTGTCTCGACCCCTGTGACTCCCCCAGCAGAACTCATAGCCCGGTTACGAGTACCCCACGGACACGGGGATGGGCAAGTCATTATCATTTATTGTTACAGTGCCATTTATACCATAGCGCTTTACATTCGAAAATAGGTCATACATACACAAGTACAATAATCATGAACAATACAAGGCACAGACAGGTAGTGGAGGAGAGAGGACCCTGCCCTCGAGGGCTCACAATCTACAAGGAATGGGTGAGGAAATAATAAGTGAGGAGAGAGGACCATGCCCATGAGGGCTCACAGTCTACAAAGAATGGGTGAGGACAGGGCCGGCGTTAGTGGGGGGGCAGACTGGGCAGTTGCCCAGGGCCCCCACTCTCTTAGGGGCCCCCAAAAGAGCTGAACTGAAAATAGCAATAAAACAGTAAAAAAAAATTAAAAATGCACATATTTGGTATCGCTGCGTTCGTAAGAATGTAAGCTATCAATATATGAAGTAAATTAATCAAATTGTTAAATGGCATAACGGGAAAAAAGCAAAAACCGCCAGAATTATGTTTTTGGGCCACCACGTTGTTACAATACAATGCAATGCAATAAAAGGTGATCAAAATGTTGTATCTGACTCAAAATTATATCAGTAAAAATGTCAGCTCAGGGCACATAAAGTAAGCCCTCACATAGCCCAGTATCTTCAAAAATTAAAACATCATGGGTCTCGAAAAATGGTGAATAAAGCAAATTTTTATTATTCCTATTTTTTTTTTTTGCAAATTTCTGGGATTTTTTTATGATTGAAATAAAAAAAAATGTTCAGTATCTTCTTATTCTGACCTAGATAATCAACTTATGAAGTCACTTTTACCATATAGTTAACATGATAAATAAAAAACTAAAAAACATTGTGGAATTGCATTTTTTTTTTTGCAATTTCAAAGCACTTGGAATTTCTTTCTCGTTCTCCAGTACATTATGTGGTAGAATGAATGATGTAATTCTATAGTACAACTCGTCCCGCAAAAAAATAAGCCCTCGTACGGCGATGCGGAAGGAAAAATAAAAAAGTTCTGGCTCTTGGAAGAGGTGAAGAAAAAACAAAAATGAAAAACTGCTCAGTGGTGAAAATAATAAAATCCTTGTAATAGCAGCAGGAGCGCCCCCCATAGGCTTCAATCTTCACATGTTCATGATCGGAGTAAATAGAGTTAGGCTAGGGTCACACATAAGCCCTGGATCCGTTATGGGCATCAGTTTTTCCACTTTTGTGTTCTAAGCCCAAAAACTGATGCCAAAAGGCTGCACTCACGTGTGACTGCAATGGTGTCAGTTTTTTTTACAGGACCCAAAAAACGTTGCAAGCAAGCAACGTTTTTGCGTGCAGTACAAAAACGGATCCGTTTTTTTTTTACATAGGGCCCTATGGGAAAACTGATCTGTTTTTTAGAGCATTGTTTATGGGAAAAAATGGCAAAGTCCCAAAAACGCAGAGCTGCGCCGGAGGGTCAAAAAGCAGCCTAAAAAAAACGGATCAGTTATAGAAAACTAGGGAAAAAACTGATGGCTATGTGTGACCCTAGCCTTAGGGGACCTCCTTAATTCCTACATTAGTAGCCAGTTGTCAAGCAGAACTTACAAGGCAGTAAAGGGGATGTCCAGGATTAATAAAACTTTACTACATTCTTTCAAAAACAGCACCACCCCTGTGTACAGGTGGCATGTGGTATTACAGCATAGGCCCATTCCCTTCAATTGAGCTCAGCTGCAAAATCACATACAACCTGTAGACAGGGGTGGCGCTGTTTTTGAAATAAACAAATGTTTATAGAATTCTGGATAACTCCTTTAAGATCAATATTTCCACTAGTGACCCCAGATCAACACAAGACCACCAGTATGGAGCTTAATTAGAATGTATTTTTTTTATAATATGAAGAATATAGCAGAATTTTGTTAAAGATGACATTTCAGTAGATGATCCTATGAAAACATTCCTCTTACTGTCTCTCCAGTTTGTAAATCCTATTTCATTAAACACTTGTAGGTCATTTGTAATCAATATAAGGAGTCCTGTGTTCACAATCCCCATCTCTTGGTCAGAGGATAATGGCCACTTTACACGTCCCAACATCGTTTCGATATTGGATACAACGGCACGATAGCGTGCACTTTTTTGGCAGAAATCCAAGATCGCATAGGAGATGTCACACAGGGAGATATCGGCAGGCAACGCAACAGTGTGGCGCCCCGCAACGAGTGCGTCACAAGGGAGTATTGCAGCCGCAATATTCTCTGACACAGCAGTGAAATAGTTAACTTTGAGATCCAACCCAACATGCAACACCTAGAACAGGGGACCAATCATAGGTCCTGGGGGGTGGAGTGTTAGGGTAGTGTAGTAGAACACACAATAGTCTAGACGAGTCTGAGAGAACAGAGGAGTCTGAAACCTAGAGCGAAGCCTAGAACACAGAACTTGGAGAGGAGCGGGGGCTCCGCACCCAGTGCGGGCCCCTGGGCCGTCACCGGTCGGGTGTCAGCACCTGAGGCCTTAACTACCGGGATTGGGCATTATCTACACGGGTTCCCAAAAGACTCCCGTGCCCACAACTCACAGCCGGTTCACTGGTACCGAAGCTGGCAGCAGTTCACCTCTGCCACGCGAACCAGAAGAGTGGAGGAGCAGCTTCAAAGGAGCACCCCACCACCAGCCAGTTTCCAGTCGTCTAACCAGCGGTGTACCCACCGAGGGATCCAAGGCTCCCCAAAGCATCCAGAACGTACATCATGGATAGGGCATTGAAGCAGCCTCCCCGTACCCGACCTGGTATTCCTGGGCGACACTGGCAAACAAGTTAGGTAGAATGGAGGAACACTTGTGGATCTCTGAGGAACACTATCACTGCTGAGTCCACCCGGTCTACTACTCAACCACTGTATACCATGTACTGCCTGCTGGTTACAGTAAAGACCCGTTGCAGAGACTACCTGTGTCCGTGCTTCCTTATGAACTGTCTGTCCGCACAACAAGGTAACCGCAGCTGCCGCACAACATCTTGAGCAGCTCCAGCCTCCGGGGATCATCGCTCAGCCTGTGGGGAGCGTAACATCTTGCTGCTGTCCATCCCCGGAGGTTCCGCAGCGTCGGTAGTCCTTACCGAATCTACTCATAGGTGGCGTCACGAATAAATTAAAACCCCTTTAATCTGTTCCACCAAGACGTCTTCACTTTTGATCTGCACTACACCGGGCCCCACTACCGGCAGGCACGGTCCACCCGTGACAAGGAGGAAGGAAGCATCGCCTGTATAAACCGGAGTCAGCCGGCCACGGTGAGTCAACAGCGATGTCTATGCCCCCTTGGACGAGCGAACCTAGGAACGACCATTTAACATGGGAGAGAATAGGGGAAGTTGCTCTCCAAATCGTTGTTGGGCTGTCACACAGCATGATCCTGCCAGATCGTCCATCCAATATCGGCCAGTTGGAGAGCCTGCACAATTCTTCCCCGATATCGCTTTGGCATTGTTCTTGCATCGTATTGGACACTTACACCACACAACGCACGAACGATATCGGCGCCAACGCACAAACCACGTGACTTTTTATCGAAGTTGGACGACGATATCGGGATGTGTAAAGCGGCCATAAGAGGTTAGAAAGAGCGACTTTCCCTGGAGGAGCTGTCCTGTATGACACAGACAATGATGGGAATGGATGTGTGTGTCTATGTGTGTGCTCGGTGTATATGTGTAATATATAGTGTTTGCGTCACATACCGTGTGTTGTGTGTATGTAACATCCACATTTATAAATCCCACCAGTACAGATGAGAGTTCCTAGGAGTAAACATGTCGGCAATCACCCAACAAACGAGCAAAATGCGGCTCATCATCGGGTGATTGCATGTTTATGGAGGAACGAAAATCTTTGCTCTCGGCAACACTTCACCCAGTGCAAACTGCAGAAGAGCTGCCGATAACATGATACTGTAGAGGACAGATTGCTCTTCCGGTGATTGTTCTGCACCCATCATTCTTCATCCTGTGTAAAAAGGCCGGAAACAAGCCCTGAATGACTTGAATCTTATAAATCGCACTCATTCACCAGTATTTAGAGCCCACTTTAACCTTTTGCCCAGGGCCCCACTTTGCCTAAAACCGGCCCTGGGTGAGGATATAGTAGATGAGAGAGGATCCTGCCCATGAGGGCTCACAGTCTATAAGCGATGGGTGAGAATACAGTAGGAGAGGATAGAGTTGGTCGTATGGTGGTTTAGTGGACTGATGATCTGATGATCACTGCAGGTTGTAGGCTTGTCAGAAGAGGTGGGTCTTCAAGTGCCCTTTGAAGGTTTCCAGGGTAGACGAGAGTCTGATGTGTTGGGGTAGAGAGTTCCAGAGTATGGGGGAAGCACGGGAGAAATCTTGTATGTGATTGTGGGAAGAGGTGATAAAAGGGGAGCAGAGAAGGAGATCTTATAAGGATCAGAGGTTACGTGCAGGTAAGTACAAGGAAACCATCTCACAGATGTATGGAGGAGATGTGGATGGCTTTGTATGTCAGGGTTTGGGCTTTCAAGTGGAGCCTCTGGGCAATAGGAAACCAGTGAAGGGATTGGCAGAGAGGAATGGCTGGGAAATAACGATAGACAGATGGATAAGTTGGACAGCAGAGTTTAGGATTGATTGGAAGGGTGCGAGAGTGTTAGATGGAAGGCCAGAGAGGTTGCAGGAGTCAAGGCAGGAGATGATGAGGGCATGCACTAGTGTTGTTGTAAATTCTTGGTTATGGAATGTATGGATCCAAGAAATATTTTTGAGTTGGAGTAGACAGGACGTGGAAATGGCTTGTATATGTGGCTTAAAAGAGCAGCCATTGACTTTGATGGATGGGTCTGGTGGAGGGGTAGAGTGAGGCTGGGGTCACACATAAGCCCTCAGTCAGTTTTTGGCTTCAGTTTTGTCATTTTTTTTTTCTAAGTCCAAAAACTGACAGAAAAACGCATTGGGTGTAATAAACACCCTGTGCGTTTTTCTCTGGAGCTCAAAACATTGCCCTGTCCGTTTTTGAGCCAAAAAACGGCATCAGTTAAAAAACGCATGCGTTTTCATGCGTTTTTTTTAACATGGGGCCCTATGGGAAACGCATGCGCAAACGCATGCAAACGCATGCACTTGCGTTTGCGCATGCGTTCGCGCATGCGTTTTTTTAATGAAAATTCCAAAAACGTACAGGAGTGCAGGAGACACAAAAAGCACCCTATAAAAAACGGATTGGTGATGAAAATGACTTCCAAAAACGGATTTCTATGTGTAACCCCAGCCTGAGCTGGAGGAAAGATGGTGAATTCTGTTTTGTCCATGTTCAGTTTTAGAAAGGATGTGATGTCAGGTCCAGAGAGGTAGATCTGTGTGTCATCATAGAGATGATACTGAAGACCGAGGGACTCTATAAACTGCAAACCTCCATGAAAGTCCTAAGTGGACTCAAAAAAATTAATATTCTTTATGAATAGATTTCCAAACCTTCAGTAAGACCAACACATAGGTAAGGTTGTGGAAGAGATTTGAGAAGAAAAAGTTTCCCAGAAGAATTATATATTCATTCAGGGCCGAGGTAAAACTTGGTGACGTCCACTTAACCAAAACTGGTACAGAAGTGTCCTAATGCCAATGGTAACCTGAAGAATTGGGAATTCCGTTCTGGAGCTGGGCAATTACAGATTACTACAAGTTACAAGTTAGGATTCAGTGTGTAACTGGAATTTGCCTTTAGAACATGATTTATTGGTTCAATAATGTTTTGATGTTAAAACATTTATCAGGATTTTTTATTTACATTTTTGGTGTCACTTTCCAAAAAATGTTTTGAAATCTTGCAGTTTTCACTCTGAACATGAAACCTTGAGGTGGTCTCAAGTCCTGAAATGGGTCGAATTGCAAAGAGCCTGTAAAATCAATACACTTTGTAATTCAACTATAATGAAAAATAATTTCTGCTTTCCAGAATAGAGGTATTTTTACTTTTATGGCCGCTTTACACGTCCCGATATCGTTGTCCAACAACGATAAAAAGTCACGTGGTTCGGCCGTTGCCGCCGTTATCGTTCGTGCGTTGTGTGGTGTAAATGAGCAATTCGATGCAAGAACGATGCCAAAACGATATCGGGGAAGAATTGTGCAGGCTCTCCAACTGCCCAATATTGGATGGACGATCTGGCAGGATCGTGCTGTGTGACAGCCCAACAACGATGTGGAGCACAACTTCCCCTATTCACTCCTATGTTAAATGGTCATTCCCTGGTTCGTGCGTACAAGGGGGCGTATACATCGCAGTTGTGTTGCCTGCTGATATCTCCCTATGTGACAGCTCCTATTTGATCTTGGATTACTGCCAAAAATGTGCGCGCTCCCGTGCCTTTGTATACAATATCGGAACGATGTTGGGACGTGTTAAGCGGCCATTAGGCTGAAGGCACATCATCTGACATCATCCCAGTGCCTCGCGCGAGTGCAATGCGAGATAAACTCGCATTGCACTAGGAAAAGTGATTTCATATTATGTCGGGCACATTGGTGCGCATTTGAAGCGCTGAACTCGCAAAGCGAGTTTCAGTCGCGGCATGCTGCCACTGCATGCAAGTTGTAAGCGCGAGCAATCAATAGAAAACAATGGATGCGTTTAAAAAACGCACCATGCAATCACATGGTGAGAGTCTCGAAAATCCACACTTCCGGCACACACATTCAAGAAGCGGGCGGGAATAAGCAGGGCACACACCGCAGACCACCGGGAGCCAGAGCCCGCCAGCTGCGCAGAGCCTCCCGTCAACAGACCGGCCCTGCTGATGACACCGGCCATGTACTGAGGCTGTGATCCCGGCTGTGATCTCTGTGACTGCTGGGACCTGATGCCCTCCCCCTCCTCCGGATGGCCCCCACCTGTCACTGCCCTCCACCCCCCACCTCCGATGCCGGGACCTGTTTGCAACTTCCCCCACCGCTCTGCTGGCGGTGTGGGCGGATGCCCTCCCCCTCCTCAGGCCTCCTCCTCCTCAGGCCTCCCCCTCCTCTGGATGGCCCCCACCTGTCACTGCCCTCCACCCCCCACCTCCGATGCCGGGACCTGCTTGCGACTTCACCCACCGCACTGCTGCCGGTGGGGGCAGATGCCCTGCCCCTCTTCAGGCCTCCCCATCCTCCAAATGGCCCCCACCTGTCCCTGCCCTTCACCCCTCTTCCCCGATCCCCATGTCCGATCTCACCGCTCCTCAATCCCGCCAGTGTAGCCACCGCTCTGCCTCTTCTCGCTGGAACGCCCCTCCTCCAGTGCTGCTCCGCCCGGAGGTAAGTACCGTATGAATGAATGAACGAGTGAGTGGGTTCATGGATGGATGGATGGGTTCATGGATGGATGGGTTCCTGGATGGATGGGTTCATGGATGGATGGGTGTGAATGGATGGATGTGTGCATGCGTGGTTGTGAGCGCGCGTGGATGTGTGGGTACGTGGATGTGTTGGTGCGTGGATGTATTGGTGCATGGATGTGTGGGTGCGTGGATGTGTGGGTGCGTGGATGTGTGGGTGCGTGGATGTGTGGGTGCGTGGATGTGTGGGTGCGTGGATATGTGAATGCGTGGGTGTGTGGATGCGTTTGTGTGTGGATGTGTGAGTGCATGGATGTGTGGGTGCGTGGATATGTGTGGGTGCGTGGATGTGTGGGTGCGTGGATGTGTGGGTGCGTGGGTGCATGGGTGCGTGCATGTGTGGGTGTGTGGATGTGTGGATGCGTGGGTGCGTGGATATGTGGGTGCATGGATATGTGGGTGCGTGGATGTGTGGATGCGTGGGTGCGTGGATGTGTGGGTGCGTGGGTGCGTGGGTGCATGGATGTGTGGGTGTGTGGATGCGTGGGTGCGTGGATGTGTGGGTGCGTGGATGTGTGGATGCGTGGGTGTGTGGATTTGTAGGTTTGTGGATGTGTGGGTGCGTGGATGTGTGGGTGCGTGGATGTGTGGATGTGTGGGTGCATGGATGTGTGGATGCGTGGATGTGTGGGTGAGTGGATGTGTGGATACGTGGGTGCGTGGATGTGTGGATACGTGGGTGCGTGGATGTGTGAGTGCGTGGATGTGTGGATGTATGGGTGCGTGGATGTGTGGGTGCGTGGATATGTGAATGCGTGGGTGTGTGGATGCGTTTGTGTGTGGATGTGTGAGTGCATGGATGTGTGGGTGCGTGGATATGTGTGGGTGCGTGGATGTGTGGGTGCGTGGATGTGTGGGTGCGTGGGTGCATGGGTGCGTGCATGTGTGGGTGTGTGGATGTGTGGATGCGTGGGTGCGTGGATATGTGGGTGCATGGATATGTGGGTGCGTGGATGTGTGGATGCGTGGGTGCGTGGATGTGTGGGTGCGTGGGTGCGTGGGTGCATGGATGTGTGGGTGTGTGGATGCGTGGGTGCGTGGATGTGTGGGTGCGTGGATGTGTGGATGCGTGGGTGTGTGGATTTGTAGGTTTGTGGATGTGTGGGTGCGTGGATGTGTGGGTGCGTGGATGTGTGGATGTGTGGGTGCATGGATGTGTGGATGCGTGGATGTGTGGGTGAGTGGATGTGTGGATACGTGGGTGCGTGGATGTGTGGATACGTGGGTGCGTGGATGTGTGAGTGCGTGGATGTGTGGATGTATGGGTGCGTGGATGTGTGGGTGCGTGGATGCGTGAGTGCGTGGATGCGTGGGTGCGTGGATGCATGGGTGCGTGGATGCGTGTGCGTGCATGGAAGGATGTGTGCGTATGTGGATGTGTGACTGCATGAGTGGATGTGTGCACGAATAGATGTGTACATACGTGGATGATGGGTGGATGGATGGATGCAACAAGGGATCAAGTGTCCTCTTCTAGTCCCAGGGATCATAGTCATGGTGCACTGTATGACAGATCATTACCATACAGTGCACCATAACTCTGACCCCAGAGACTGTAGGAAGAGGACACTTGATCCCTTGCTGCAGTCTCTGGATTGAGCAGAGGCGATCGAGCATCGTGGGACCTTCGTTGTGGACTACGTCGGAGGCGATCGAGCGTCATGGGACCTTCATTATGGGCTATGTCGGATCTTTCTAATTTAATAAAGATGGAGTCTGAATTTTGTTTGTGTTTTTTTTCCAAATAAAAATATTTTTCTCTGTGTGTATTTATTGACTACTTACCAGAGATTCCTAGTGGCATGTCTAACATTGGCCCAATATTATGAATCTCGGGATTAGTGCCAGCTGCCAATAAAAAGCTGTTATTAACCCCTTTATTACCCAGTTTGCCACCGGCACCAGGGCAACTGGAAGAGAATGGGTACAGCGGCAGAAAATGGCGCTTCAATGAATGCGCCATTTTCTGGGGCGGCTGCGGGCTGCAATTCGCAGCATGGGGGGCCCAGAACGGGCCTCTCCATGCTGTGGATTCCAGCCCCCAGCTGTCTAGTTGTACCTGGCTGGACCAAAAATATGGCGGAGCCCCACGTCATTTTTTTTCTAGAAATTGTTCTAGAAATAAAAATAAAATGGGCTTTGCTGTATTTTTGGTTGCCAGCCAGGTACAACGAGGCAGCTGATGGTTGGTGGCAGTCCGTAGCTGCCAAGTTGTACCTGGCTGAACCAAAAATATGACAAAGCCCCAAGTCATTTTTTTAATTACTTTTACCAATAAAATGACATGGAGCTTTGCCATATTTTTGGTTGCCAGCCAGGTACAACTTGGCAGTTGGGGGGCTGCAATCCTCATCGTGGAGAGATTCAAATGTTGTGGGCCCCCCCACGCTGCAAATTGCAACCCACAGCCATCCCAGAAAATAGCGAATTCATTGGAGGTGCCATTTTCTGGTGCTGTACCCCAACTCTTCCGGTTGCCCTTGCACTGGTGGCAATGCTGGAGGCACACAGGTGCTCTCCATACGTGACATGGTGTCCGCTAAGAATTGTTAGCGGACACCATGTTGCGTATGGAGAGCCGCTGTGTGCCTTACAAATTGGAGCTCCCCCACAAGTGACCCCATTATGCATCTGGATTTGTTCCTTGGGGGGTCTAGTTTCCAAAATGGGGTCACTTCTGGGGGAGCTCCAATGTTGAGGCACACAGGGGCTCTCCATACACGACATGGTGTTCGCTAACAATTCCAATTGTTAGCTGACACCATGTCGTGCTTGGTGAGCCCCTGTGTGCCTCAACATTGGAGCTCCCCCACAAGTGACCCCATTGATTGACAAATGAGTGGCAGCAAATCAGTGCAGTCTTGACACCAGGAGAAGGGTGCTAGTCTGTCGGATCGCAGTAGGAATGAAAAAATCTTAATCACACCACACTAGCACCCACTAGCACCCCACTAGCAACGCACTCGCACTACTACACGCATCAAACTCGCATCAATATCGCGCTTCAAAAATGCGCCGTTTTGGAGGGATCAGTGTGCCTTCAGCCTTATAGTGTAAAGCTCATTACCTAGGTTACCGGCCACCGCTGCCATCTATAAGAGACGGATGATCTCCTAGGCAAGCAGTGCAGTGTTTGCAAGCTCTTTTGCTTTAGATCCTAGAAGTGCAGCTCTGAATTTGGACAGATCGCTGGATTCAGGCAACTTCACATCAACCGTGCCTCTCTGATGCCTCTCTGCCCTCCTACATGATGAAGCAGTGCCATACACTGCAGTTCTAGTATCTATAGATCGCTTATAAATCGATAAAATCATACCTGCTCCTCTGCTCTGGCCCCCACCTCAGAGAACTTAAATATCCTCACGCCCCCTACCACGCCCCCTCAATAAACACAATTGTGTGGGGGCATGAATGTAGGCTGATCCTGCAGCTCCCAACATCCACGCCCCTGACACACCACCTGCTTTTTGCACTTACTTGAAGCTGCCAGGCTGTAGATTCTGGTTTCCCTGAGATGCGGGCCAGAGCAGAGGAGCAGGTATGATTTTATCGATTTATAGGAGACTCTATAGATCCTAGAACTGCAGTGTACGGCTCTGCTTCATCATGTAGGAGGGCAGGGACTGTACTAAAAAGTTTTCCCCCACTGGAGTCCCCCTTTAATGAGCGGCAGTGGAAGCAGCAGAGAGAGAGGGGAGACAGAGCAGGGAGACTGGTAATGCTTTTCTTGCATCTATCTTTCTATCTATACTATCAGTCTTTCTATGGGCGGCACGGTGGCTCAGTGGTTAGCACTGCAGCCCTGCAGCACCGGGGTCCTGGGTTCCAACCCACCAAGGAGGAGATCTGTAAGGAGTTTGTATGTCCTTCAGGCACTCTGCTTTCCTCAACACACTCAACAGACTGATAGGGAAAATAGATTGTGAGCCCCAATGGGGACAGCATTGCAAATGTATGTAAAGCGCTGTGGAATAGCGCTATATAAATGAATAAATATAATTATATCCTATCATTTATCTACAGTTGTGGCCAAAAGTATTGACACCCCTGCAATTCTGTCAGATAATACTCAGTTTCTTCCTGAAAATGATTGCAATCACAAATTCTTTGGTATTATTATCTTCATTTAATTTGTCTTCAATGAAAAAACACAAAAGAGAATGAAGCAAAAAGCAAAATATTGATCATTTCACACAAAACTCCAAAAATGGGCCAGACAAAAGTATTGGCACCCTCAGCCTAATACTTGGTTGCACAACCTTTAGCCAAAATAACTGCGATCAACCGCTTCCGGTAACCATCAATGAGTTTCTTACAATGCTCTGCTGGAATTTTAGACCATTCTTCTTTGGCAAACTGCTCCAGGTCCCTGATATTTGAAGGGTGCCTTCTCCAAACTGCCATTTTTAGATCTCTCCACAGCTGTTCTATGGGATTCAGGTCTGGACTCATTGCTGGCCACCTTAGAAGTCTCCAGTGCTTTCTCTCAAACCATTTTCCAGTGCTTTTTGAAGTGTGTTTTGGGTCATTGTCCTGCTGGAAGACCCATGACCTCTGAGGGAGACCCAGCTTTCTCACACTGGGCCCTACATTATGCTTCAAAATTTCTTGGTAGTCTTCAGACTTCATAATGCCATACACACGGTCAAGCAGTCCAGTGCCAGAGGCAGCAAAGCAACCCCAAAACATCAGGGAACCTCCGCCATGTTTGACTGTAGGGACCGTGTTCTTTTCTTTGAATGCCTCTTTTTTCTCCTGTAAACTCTATGTTGATGCCTTTGCCCAAAAAGCTCTACTTTTGTCTCATCTGACCAGAGAACATTCTTCCAAAACGTTTTAGGCTTTCTCAGGTAAGTTTTGGCAAACTCCAGCCTGGCTTTTTTATGTCTCGGGGTAAGAAGTGGGGTCTTCCTGGGTATCCTACCATACAGTCCCTTTTCATTCAGACGCCGACGGATAGTACGGGTTGACACTGTTGTACCCTCGGACTGTAGGGCAGCTTGAACTTGTTTGGATGTTAGTCGAGGTTCTTTATCCACCATCCGCACAATCTTGCGTTGAAATCTCTTGTCAATTTTTCTTTTCCGTCCACATCTAGGGAGGTTAGCCACAGTGCCATGGGCTTTAAACTTCTTGATGACACTGCGCACGGTAGACACAGGAACATTCAGGTCTTTGGAGATGGACTTGTAGCCTTGAGATTGCTCATGCTTCCTCACAATTTGGTTTCTCAAGTCCTCAGACAGTTCTTTGGTCTTCTTTCTTTTCTCCATGCTCAATGTGGTACACACAAGGACACAGGACAGAGGTTGAGTCAACTTTAATCCATGTCAACTGGCTGCAAGTGTGATTTAGTTATTGCCAACACCTGTTAGGTGCCACAGGTAAGTTACAGGTGCTGTTAATTACACAAATTAGAGAAGCATCACATGATTTTTCTAACAGTGCCAATACTTGTGTCCACCCCCTTTTTTATGTTTGGTCTGGAATTAGATCCAATTTGGCTTTAGGACAATTCTTTTTGTGTTTTTTCATTGAAAACAAATTAAATGAAGATAATAATACCAAAGAATTTGTGATTGCAATCATTTTTAGGACGAAACTGAGTATTGGGGTGTCAATACTTTTGGCCTTAACTGTATCTTTCTATCTATCCTATCATCTATTGCAAACACAACATAAGCTAATGCTGTAGATTTGCACAAATCTGTAACATGACTTTACATTGTGTTTGTTTTCTAATGAAATGAAAACCGTTGCAGTCTGCGTTTACCTGTGCATTTTAACAAACGTATACTTTTCTATTTTGGCATGCGTTAGTATGTGTTTGTTGAATGGAGGCGTATGGTTGCTTTTGCGTGTCCGTTACATTGCTTTCATGCTGATGTCAAACAGATCCACGATGTGAACCTAGCCTTACTGTTTAGAATCTTTACAGTTTGGGTTTTTTTTGCATAGTTTGAATTTATGATGAAGTGTTCATGGGATATAATGTTCATGGCCAATGGCAGACCCCACTGGTAACTCACTTTGGGAAGAAAATGCACGATTGAGATGGTGACCAGTCCTCAGTTGACTACACATGGCTTTATCTGGTTGCCCTAACGAACTCATTTAGGGATGATATAGTGAACGTACCACTATTTTGGCAGGAGGTGAAGCATTTTAGTCCTAAAGGGTCTAAATGATATACCTATTGTATCTTTCTAATATCCCTTGATAAACATATAGATCATATTGGAACTCTCATTAGATTGAGATCAAATATATTTGGTATAGACTTCTCTAAATTGGGACTTTTTTCCCATCTTGGTTACTTACCGTTGGGGTTTTTTATTTATTTTTTTTTAAATTCTAAAAAATTCTACATTTGTAGTCCCTCCTTGACAAATATTGGTTTTTTTTTTACAATATTTCTGGGTTATTTTTGGAAGAATAAATACATTTCCTTCTGATAAAGACACATGAAGTGGAGACCAAGTTTCCTTTTTTCGTCCTTCCCGTAATTGCTTTCACAGTACACACATGCCTATGTTTTAATTCTGTAACAACAGGCTTTGTTTGTGTCCCCTGCTGCCTCAAATTTGGCATCAAATGACCGTCCAAGACGATAAAAGAGAGTGAATCATCAGATCCTTACAAAAGAAGACGCTTCATTGCTCAGTTCTTAGAAAAGAACGAGTGTCTGGGGTGACAACGGCGAACTGTTGATGCAAGCGAAGGCTTGGCAAGTATTAAAAGGTCAGCACTCCGGCTCTAACCATGATGTTCATCTCGCAGGCATCATGAAACGGGCCCGGAAAAGGGACTTTTTATTGATTAGATGACAAACTTCAGACAGTGGGAAAAAGCCTGAGGATACCTACAGACAAGTCAACAATCCCATGTCGTCAATGTATCTTATTGTTCTTCAAATCATTTACAAAGCCTAAATATTAGTCTGTAGTAAGGCTGGCTTCACATTAGCGTTCGCTGCCGCTGTGATTGCGGCGAATGAACGCAAGCCGAACGTAAACACCGCCCATCCCTATGTTTAACATGGGGACGCACGGTGTATGCATTCGGGTGCGGATGGCCGTACATCCCCATTGCCCTCCATGTGTGATTTGTATGCATGCAGAGGCTTGCATATAAATCATGCATTCACATCCACACCGAATCTGCAACATGTTGCGTACAGGTTGCAGATTCTGTGCGGCCGGGAATGTTTATTTTGTGCGCAAGCCCCTGCATGCATACAAATCAAACATGGAAAATATAGATAACTATATAGCTCACTTATCTAGCAGTAGAACTATAGGTCCCAGCAATGCTCCTGACCCACCCCAGGGCCATGGGGTACCTGGTTCGGGCTGCAGTTCACGGGGAAATGTCACTGGGGCCTGTTGCCCGGTCCCGTGGCCCTGGTGGTCGCTGAAAAAGGGGAAAAATAAAAGTAAAAAGTGTTCTTGACACCACCTACGGTTCCCGGTAATAATACCGGCGCTGCTTGCAGCTAGTTGGTAACGCTCCCCATAGGTGGAGCGGGGTCCCCAGGGCAGTTGTGGTGAATAGGGATTTACACAGGGAGGTGGCTCTTCAGGTAGAGGCGCTGGCAAGCAGTCTAAGTTTAGGGCAGGATCAGGGGCCGTAATAACAGACATACACACACTGGGGCTTTGCTTCCGTACCTTTTACTGATGATATTGCAAGGTAACGTCCAGGGTACAGTCCAGGTGGTCGGGTGGCAGTTCAGGATTTCCACACCCGATGAGTTGTGAGGCCTCCTTGTTGCAGTGCTTGTGTACTCTAGTCCTGGCCTGTCTGAAACCTGGCCCTGACCTCTCCTGTGTCCCTCACTCGTATAGCAGGCTGCTGGGCACCGCTATTTCCACTGCGGTCCCTGGCTCTGCTGGTGGCTGTCCTACAAGTGCTACGCCAGGAGACTGAAGTCTCCTTGGCTCCCCGGTCTTCTCTGCTGGGCTGACTGGACCCGTGCAGACTCTGACTCCGGCGTCCACGTTGACTCTTCCTCTCTTTTGGGGTGAACCGACTGGTCCATCTTCCCCTCTCTGGCGTACCTTGTCTCCAGCCCTCACTCTTGGGTCCTTCACACTGGCTAGGCTTCCCTCTGATACGGGCCTACCGCGGCTCCATTCACCAGGTGTCTTCACAGTCCTCTCTCTGGAACTGCACTGCCTAACTCCGCCTCCAAACCTGAATTTATAGGGGACCTTGCCTGAAGTCGGCAAGTAGAGCGCCTCCTTCAGGTCTGGGGTGGAAGGTGTTGCATATGAGTTTACCTGATGTGGAAATCCCTGCTCCTGGTGTTTCTGTGGCAACTGAACCGTAGGGGTGCCACACTCCCTTATAGCTATCTCCAGCATTCTTCTCCAGCAGTAGAACTATAAGTCCCAGCAATGCTCCCTTATAGCTAAATCCAGCATACTTCTCCAGCAGAAGAACTACAAGTCCCAGTAGTAGCTGCTCACTATTTTTTGTACATATTTGTTCTTTTGTTCTCCCAGAGTTCCAGACTGGAGCTTCAGGGTCCCGTTGTTTGGAAAGGATAGGAACAGCAGGCAAAATCCAAGGAGGAGCAAGGCACCTCTTGGGAATTGTAGTTCTCTGCAGTTCAGCAAAAGAACCAATATCTGTAGAGGTGAATATGAGTGGCACTCTATACATAGCTTCCATAGAAGGTGCTACATATGTTCAGACTTTCAAGCTGCTTTTTAGCTGCTTTTTAGCTGCTTTAAGTTTCCAGAAACGCTAAGCTGTTAACAGAAGTGATTGGACCGTTTTCTGCTTGGAAGATGCTTCATCTTTATAATATAAGCAAATAGGAAGGCAATAAAACCTCCAGAAGACACCTGGGCATCTTTTGGAGGACTATGTAAGAATATCCAACCTGCTCAGGATCCTCTTGGCATAGAGATATTCTCTATGGAGGACTTATCTTGCCGTTTACTACATTGGCAACCCATTCATTCAAATAGATAGATACAGTGTGATACTTACTTTTTCCTGTGGGGGCACTGCAGGGATAGTAAATACTTATTACTAGGTTTCTTCAAAAGGTTACAACAAGAGGACCTTGTATTAAATGCTTATTGTAAAAGAACGCTTGTAACAAATAGGTATTTTCCGAAGCAGAGAACCCCTTTAAATATAATTACAATATTAGGACTAAGTTTAAATTCTAAAAAATATTATCTGACAAATATCTAATGGCAGCCCTCTTCTGAAACTCCGACCTATCGAAAAGAAGAAATTACCATGAAACCAATCCTTTTAAGGGATATTATAGTCTGAGACATTTCTGGAATGAGGCCAGAATATTTAATAAAAGTCTTGTAAAGCGGGGCCCTGACCCTTCTGACAAGCCATTAGATAGGACTCACCCACCAAACATATATAACCCTTAAAGGGTTATTCTCATCTTCATTACTGGGTATTTTGTTAGATAGTGTTTGCAAATACAATTTTGCAATTTACTATGCATTAAAATTTTCCAACCTTCTTGAGATATTAGGACTTTTCTTTTGTTTACAGCCCATTGCTTTGGAGACCAAGTCAACGAGCTGTAAACCGAAGAAAAGTGTTAATATTTCAAGAACGGCTGCAAATTTTAATATGTAATAAATTGAAAAAGTGCTTGAACTATCTGACAATATCCATCTATGGAGATTGGAATAACCCTTTAAATGATTACACCCCCATTAGTATCTTCAGACGTCCCTCACTTGAGGCATTTCTGCCTCCTAAGTCCTCTAGATTCATCGCCCATCTACTTTATTGTCTGCCATAAATTAATTTTTCAAGATTATCTAAGCAATGAAATATAAAGGCTACATAAACACAACCAAGCATTCCTTTTAAGTTGCTAATTCATTATAGAAAGACGACAAAAACCTCCATGTCTTATCGCACAGCATTTCCTGGAAACAGCCCACACTCTATATAAACATTACATATAGGACACGCATAGTTACTGGCCATAAAAGATCAGGAAAGAATGGAATAGGAACAGTTTTGGTGACGGCTCTAGCACATAGAGAGGAAAGTGGTCACATAAAAGTGACTGCTGCTCACGAGAACTATTTGTCATCCAGAGAAGAGAGGCGTTCAGCCCCATATTCCCATCCGGAAGCTGTCTGCTAATAAGCTCACTCACCATATCGCCTGTTGACGTCAGTTGAGCGAGACAAACTCAAACTGGAATCCGAAAACGTAACTGAAGTGTTTGAAATTTGAATTTGTTTTGTTACAATTTCCTTTGTCCTCGCTGAGGCCGATTGGTTTTGTAACTGTCAACATGGCCTTCATTACAGTTTACAAAGCATGGGGGACGGATGTTGCCACCCAGTTTTTCCAGACTTTATATTGTTATAAGCAGAACTTAAAGCTCCGGCATCCCAGTCTAAATCTGTAAGGTGGCCACTACATAACATTTGCCAGTTATAACCAGGGCTTGCAGTCGGTTAGTCAAACATCTGACTCCGAATCCTCCTCCTCAATTTCCATGCATCTGACTTCAACTTCATCAAAAAGGACACTAAAGGGGGTGTCACACGCGTCAATGTCGTCAGTGAGATGATCGCTGACGACATTGACGGCTGATCGCTGGTGAGCTGTCACACAGACAGACTCACCAGCGATCAATGGACCAGAGACATCGTGGAAATGATTTAAATATCGTTTCCACGATGTCTTGCTCCCGCTTGCCAGCCTGCTGGAAGCGGGAGCAGGCTGGTCTCCAAGGTAAACTGCGGGTATCTAGGCAGCACGCGCTGCCTAGATACCCGATGTGTACCTTAGTTACCAGCCTCCTCCGCTCACCGGCTGGTATCTAAGGTACACAGCGGGTAACTAGGGACCCTAGTTACCCGCTGTGTACCTTAGATACCAGCCGGTGAGCGGAGAGGAGGCTGGTAACTAAGGTACACGTCGTGTATCTAGGCAGCGCGCGTTGCCTAGATACCCGCAGTTTACCTTGGATACCAGCTCCCAGCGCTTGTGAGAGGCGCTGGGAGCTGGAATATCGCTACTCCCGGTGTCACACGCAGCGATGCTGCGTGTCCACCGGGCGACAATCGCCAGGTTTTAGGACAGATTCTAAAAACCTGGCGATCATCAACCAGCGATTTATCGCTGGTTGATTCAGTATGTCACACGCGTCAATATCGCTGCAACGTCACGTGAGGCTGAGATTGTGCAGGCAATATTGACACGTGTGACATACCCTTAACTGTACAACCACGACTGTGATGTCAGTAAGCAAAGCATTCTCCTCCTCCTCCTACTCAATTTCCATGCATCTGACTTCAACTTCATCAAAAAGGACACTAACTGTACAACCACGACTGTGATGTCAGTAAGCCAAGTATTCTCCTCCTCAATTTCCATGCATCTGACTTCAACTCCATCTAAAAGGACACTAACTGTACAACCACGACTGTGAAGTCAGTAAGCGAAATATTCTCCTCCTCTTCCTCAATTTCCCTGAATCTGATTCCGACTTCACCAAAATGGACATGGACTCAGATTCCACAACCATGGCTGTGAAGTCAGTAAGCCAAACATCCTCCTCAATTTCCCAGAATCCGACTCCGACTCTACTAAAGTGGACACTGACTCCACCACTCCGACTCTACAACCATGGCTGTGAAGTCAGTAAGCCAAACATCTGACTCCGACTCTGACTCAATTTTCCTTCTACTCCAACTTCACCCAAAATGGACACAACTCTGATTCTGACTCCACAGCACTGTGTTGATTTCTGAAATGGTCCTGCAGAAGACCATGAGTGGTGTGAAAAATGCGGCCGTGACATATGTTTCCATAATTGTGTCCCTTTTACAAGTGACACTCCTACACCTCCATGTTTTCCACCTTCTGTATCCTTGGAGCATGGGTGTCAGTTTCATGATAAAAACATGTCTAGCTGTCCACCTAAAGGTTCTCAGAGGCTTCTGTAAACCCTGAGAGATGTTCCAACCGTTCCAGTAGTTTGGAAGGTCCCACCTTTTTCCAAGACCTTTCCTAAGATGTTTTGGGAAAGTAAGCAAATTCATGGGCACTTTTAGGCCACCGGGTCTTTGAGCACCTCTCTTGGTTGCATATTTAGGTAAATTTGCTTTTTAAAATAGCAGGAATGCCAGTCAACATTCCCTTTGGGAACATCAATGGTGGACATGTTAATTATTTTTGTCAACCATCTTTTTAAATACATATGGCACAATAACCCCAACCCTCACCTCGGTTGCTAAATCTCCAAGAGTACAACGCAGGGTGGAGGGGTTCACTGCAAAAACATTTGTTACCAAAGTTCCCATTAGAAATCTAAGTTTCGGGGAAGCCCCAACCTTACATCCCATTGCAATGCTCGGACCTTCCTGTATACCTACAAATATTAATAATAAAGAGGTCATTACCATAAAATGGTGGATTGTTAAAATATTATTTACAGATGCCTTTGCATTTACATTCCTCAGGGCTAGGAATATTTGACCTTCGCACTCGTCAAGATTAGAGGTCAAAGCTGGAGGTTCGTCAATGCAGCTGGACAGAGTTGATATGTACCCTGGGGTCCTTGGTCATGAGAAGGCAGGTTTACTGTCCATTCTGACCCCTGTCATTACTGTTTTATTACATATTGATTGTAACTGGAAAACTGACTTAGTGACAAATGATCACAAGTGAAAAAGTCATGGCTGTCTTGTATTTTCAGAAGTTTCTGAATCCCAACTGCGAAAAGCATCAGGACCAAAGAAAATGTATATCTAGTTGGAAAACTTTATTGGATAAACAAGAAGTTTTGGACCTTCGCTAAAAGATAGACTACGGATCAAACCAAACACAAAAATGGTTCAATTGAACATTTTAGATATGACATTGATATATTGCTTTAGAATCAGCTTCCAGTCACATCAGTGAATCCTCTTTGAAAGAGCAAAATGAGTCAAAAATAGTTTTGTGTCTCGGTTGTCCTCTAAAGAAGATGGCCAATTTATGGTTCCAGAGTCGTAGACCCACTAGGTCAATAGAGGATTTAACTAGTGGCTAAACCAGGGATCGGACGGAATGTGACTTCTTCACTTTTAATTCCCACAAGACGTTTGGACCTTTTCATAGGGTTTTCAAGGTTTTCGTCCTTGGAGAAGTCTGTGTAAGCAATGATTGAAAAAAGACAAAGTAGGAAATTTTAAATTGCATTGGAGTTTGGTGGAAAACCAAGAACAGGCAGAGGTCAATACAATTAGTAAAACCAAAATTGTTGCCCTTACAATGTGCGTCAAAGATTTGGCCATTGGCCAGAATGGACCCCTCCTATCAATATACATTTAATCATACAAAAAAGTGGGAGGTTTCAGGTCCTTTTAGATTATATATATCCAGTCACTTATGTCAGTTTTCAACATGAATTTATTTAGTAAATTGTTTATACATATAAATAATTCATTTTATAACATAGTATTTTACATAGGATATACATAGATTTCATTTGATTGTTTATTTCATAGAGGAACAGTTTAAAGTAGACATTGTGACATTTAAAATTTCCATACAGTTGGTTTATCCCTCTTTTACATGGACAAGGACAGTGAAGAGTTTGTGGGCATTGATCAAGTTATCACTTGTATAGCAGTGCCTATCAAATTTACCCCTCCATTGGGGATGAAGGTTGGCTATATAGTAAATAGTAAACCCCCATTTTGAAAATCAGCAGAGTATTGCTAAGTATCCATGTAAGGCTCTTGCAGTTAACCGTCAATGGGGACTATAGTTATTGTACCTATATAGTTCACACGATCTTTGCATATCAATCCTATCAAGGTAAACATCAACCCTCCCACAGCTCAACACTTACCATGTCCTGTAATGGGTGGAGTACGGGTGCCCCAAAACCCGTTTCGCTTTGGGCTTTCTCAATGGTTTCCGTTTTAAGTCCCGCCGGCCGCATCTTTTATACCCATTAAGCTCCCTCACTGTGTCCATTTCCGGTCCGCACTCTTCCTCGCGAACAAAGACAGACCATTAAAGCTTATAAACATGATGTAGCCTTGTAAATTTGGCCATTTGCACTCACATTGCCTGCAACAGTTCAGGCCTAGTGAAGCTATTTAGCAGGCCTATTAATGCATCCCGAAGATTATGGCAGTGACGATAAGACAGTCTCAGTAGGGTGGTCCTCCAAAGATTTTGGCTTTGTAGTTAATGTAGCCCAAGCCAACAGACCTGTTTGAGAAGGTAGTTTGAATCCTGCTTTGAACAGGGTTGGACATATAACCTGGTGTCTCTTCAACTCTACATTTTGATTCTAAACCACTGAAAACTAAACCTTAAGGATCCCAAACAATTTAGACTAATGTGGGAACCACCAACTGGGTAGATTGGCTAACTTTTATTTTTATGCGGGTCTTTTGACCTTCCCAAATGAAAGTCGGGGAGATAAGGACCCGAAGTCAATATCGACTTTAGTTCTTGGAAAAACAAGCCACCACAGTGAAGTCTGGCAGCAGCACTTCACTGAAACAAGACGCTCGGCAGAGAGGATTGGAAGTGTCAGCCGGGATATAGCGAGTCAGACCTAATTTGAGCCTTGCCTTGTTTCAGATATATTCTAATAGACTAGGAACATCCCAAATCATCAACACCATAAATGATCATTGATAAAGGATATGTTCTAAAATAATAGTCATTGACATTATTTCTGAAATTCACTACAAACCTGATAATCATATCCCAACATATTGCACTCTACTACATGATGGCAACACATCGATAAAGTTGTAGATGGGATACATCTCTGTATATCATTCTGCTTTCAACTGTTAGGACTTCGGATCTTCTATTGGCATTCTGTGCATTTTGCCCCTTTTTAAAATGGTGTCTGCTGTTCACTCTTGTTCATGTGATCCCCTCTCTGCCTTTATTAACCTCAGCCTACTGTCTAACCATGCTCAAGTATTCAGTGGAATTCCTGGCTCCCTGCTTTCCGTGATCTTCTAGTGAACCTCCTGTGGCAAATCCACTCCAGCTTTTCCTGTGTCCTGCAGTGCTTCTCCAGCTTCTGCACACCTGCTTAGGGCTTCTCCTACAAACCTGCTTCTGTGCCGTGTGTTTCAGATTTAGGTTCCGCCTGTTTGCCCTGTGAAACGTAAGCCCTGTGTGCCTGTAAGCTTTGCAGCTTCCCTGTTAGTTTTGTGCAGTTGTAGTTTTTCTGGACTTTGCGGGACTTTTCTTAAACTACACTGCACTTTCAGTTCAGGACTTGTTCTTGTGACTACCTTTCCCACAGGCCTTACTGAAACTTACTAACTCATAGATTTTTTGTGATGTGAATTGCTTCTAAAGAGGTAAAAGTAATGTATATATGTGAGCAATCTGCTGCTGTGAGATGAAGAGTCAGTTGGTTTCCTGAGGAAAGGAGTATGGATATAGCTCTGAAATTCGTCACATAAATCCACCGTTCCTGATATACCTTTGTGGTCCTTTTCAGTCCACAGCAGCGTCAATCACTCACATATATCCATTGGTTTGACCTGTTTGTCACCACAAATTGCACATGGTTTGTGGATCCTGCACAGCCATTACATGTGAGGCAAGCAGGTTGTTGTCACACAACCACCCCATGTGATCAGCAACATCTGTTTTTTACATAATATATCATAAAGATAAGACATTATTTTGCACTTTTGTGTTCTTGCTTCTAAAGCATTCATTAGCCAGTAGTATTTCACATTTTTCTTGTGTTGGTGTGCAGCAGAATTTCCCCATTTTTTATCTTGATGTTTTTCTAGCTACAACTTACCATAGAGGTGTCGCCAGTCATTTTCTATGGTTAACATTATTACATTTTGACTGTGCACCTCCCCCGACCTGTAGCCATGTTGCAACTCTAGATCTTATTGTAAGTTTGGCCCTAGACAGCCCTTACAGTCTGGTTTTTTATTTCATTAGTGGTATGGACACCCATACAGGCAATTCACACAGCAGACAGAGGCAGTAGGTTAGGACTTTTGTCCTACAAACGCCCTTACAGGCTGGTTTTAAATTGCAGTTAGTGGCATGAATACCCATAAAGCAATTTCACATGGAAGATAGAGGGAGTAGGATAGGACCCAGTGGGATGAGACACCTTGATGTGGTTACTGGGCTCACATGCATTGGCCATCGCATCAGCTAAGTGCTCATTGTTTTCTATGTACTTTGAAGCGGTTTTCTGCTATGCCTTATGCTCCATTCACACTTGTACTAGATCTACACATGGCCTTGGCAATACATTCATTAGCCGATATGCTATTTCATATTTTTCTTGTGTTGGTGTGCAGCAGAATTTCCCCTTTTTTATCTTGCTTCTAAAGAGACTTTCCTGTTTGTTACCTGTTTGATGAGCTTGATCTCACATTTATTAACTGCCACGTGTCTTGTTCACCATTAAACTTGGTTCAGAGTATCTGTGCTCCAAAAAGCTATTAGATTCCTGAGTAAATCCTTACAATACATTACACCAATTATGCTACATCGGTTGCCATTGTCCCAGCTGTGCTTCCTCGCCAATGTTGCTCCAACCTCTCCACGCTGCTGCACCAACGCCACCTGTCTGTGCCGTATCTGTGTGAGTGCAGCTCATCGGGATCCAGAGCTTGTAGGATCCAGTCTAATAGGTGTGACCTAACAGTGAACTATTTAGTTATCAAAAAAAAAAAACTTTTTTTCAGCTCTACCCCCTATTGTAAAATGAGGAATAACCCCGAATTTGGGAGATTTGAATAAAAGTGATTTGTTATGCAAAAATATATATACAATATATGTATATGCAATGCAAAACAGATCCGATATTAATTATTTTCTTTTATTTCTACCAAAGCAGCGATCCCTGAAAATGTTTTGACTGAGAACAGTTAGGAACACAGAGAAGGTGGAATTTGCAGACAAAACAAAAAAGTAACTGCCGAGAGAATCACTAGATTTGGCCAATTAATTAATTGGCAGAAGCATCAGTATGACATCAGCTCTCGTCGTCTTCGGATTGATGTCTGTTTCCTCCATTGCTGGACAAAACCACATTTTCATATAATCGGTTATAAATGTTCCAACACTTTGAGGTCGAGAATGTTTTGAAGTACAATGTGTTTTTGGACTCCACCTAACCGTACATCCAGAATGTATCATTTATAAATTAGAGTTTTTAGACACTGGTCTGTAGATTGACGGCATGTTGGCCGGTCTCGAAAAGCATGACAGAACCAATCAGTCTTTTGGATCATTAATCCTCAAATGTGCACATCTTTGCATTCCCATTCTCCAAACCCAGAATACTTAATGTGAATCTCTAGCCAAAAAAAATTAAAAACTCTGTTTGGCCTGGAAAATCATTCTCTCGAAACTCAAACCTACTATACCAAAGGTTTTCCATTGTGAGGAGAAGGTTAAGATATTTGGTTTGGACAACTGAGACAGCCATCGAGGTGAGTACATGGCCAGATAAAGAGTTGGCATATAGAATGTCCTGCCCTTAATGGTATACCAAGCGGTGGACACCGCAGTTCTCTTGCCACAACCTGGATCTGGGGATCTTTTCCGGCTACTCCCAGCACTAATTGGGATAAAGCCTAGAGGTCCTCATACACATTTAGCAGCTGCCTTAGAACTATTAAGGGCAGGACATTCTATGTGCCTATTCTTTATCTGGGCCACGTAGCTTGTGGCATCCGCGATTCATGCTGTCTCTCCTATATAGCCACACCGTATTCTCTATGGAGAAATACTTGAGCACACTGAAGAAATTGAGGGCTGAAATGTTATTTTTGTTAAAATTATTTACTACTCACCCACCGCCGATCCCATAGTGATCCCCGGTGATGTCTTCATCCCAAGCAGCGGCAGGACCTGTGGGTGAGTTGTCTGTTCAGTGCTTCTAGGACCTGCACATGTGAACTCACCGTGTGATTGTGTCACATGGTGCAGTGCAAGGTCCTGGAAGCACTGAACAGACAACTCATTCACAGGTCCTGCCGCTGCTCGGGATGAAGACACCACCGGGGATCACCATGGGATCACGGTGAGGGTAAGAAAGTATGTTTGTCTGTGTGTATCTGTCTGTCTGTCTCCTCCGAAACCAGAGAAAAAAAAGAGCACAAATGATGATCATTTGTGATGATTTTTTTCAAAAAGAAGATACATTTTTGGTGTAGAAACTGGATCACGAAAAATGGATCACTAAAAAACGGAGCACAAAAGCTCTGTCTGAACATAGCTTAAAGATGTGGGAGCCAACTTGAGCACTGGACAATAGGAAGTGCCATTACATATATAGTTTTGACATACTTGTGACATATGGTAGTCAGCACAATCCAGAGGCTTTATACACATTACATAAAAGTTGTCTGAACTAGCCGATTTTGGTAGGACCACAATAAAGTGTATGTAGGTATTCTGACTATTTTTTGACAGCTTATGTTGGGGGAGAGAAAGATTGTGCCATTTAAGCACCCAAACCTTGTGTTGTTCCTGTATACAATGTTTCACTATTGCTAAAGTGCCCTCATATGTTTTACATAGCTATTGGCCAAACTGATCTATCGGCCACCTAACTCTCCAATCGACACTTTGCCAAACATGCCTCTGTCTTCTATGAAAGACCGAAGACAGTGATCTCGGAGGCGGATTACCCTTTAGATAACAAAAAGATCGGTAGTCCCAAATTGGACATACCAGAATTTATCTTTCCCGGCATCATATATTGGGGTATAGTTGGGGCTCCTTATACATATTTGACTGTCAGTGAACCAGTTGACATCAATGGGTTCAGCCAACGTTACTCTAATGTATACAAGAGCCTTTACACCCTTTGCTCTATTGAAAACACATGGATGCTACCATGAGCCAAATATTCGCGTGCATGGGAGTGTTAGGAGAACTAGACATCGAGCGTTCGGACAACGGCTATCTAACATGCATGGATACCTTTAGACCAATAATTTTTTACAACTTTTTTTATAAAATTTCCATGTGCTAATCGTTAGCTACTACTCATGGCCACCCCAAAGTTGTTCTGAACAACCGTGAATGAGTCTAACGGATATCAGATAATCACTGTCTAGATTTCACCTTCACGACCTACATTAATTCCCAATACCGTAATGCAAGGCGTGGAGATTGTTCTGCCAAGGACAATCCTATTCTAGATGGAGCAAGCGAGGAGATAATCTTTTTCTGTTTACTCTTCTTAGTATTTATCCAGCTTTATCCTCATAGGGTACTAGCTGGCCAGATTTGTAGGATTTCCTTAATTAACCTGCAATCAATCAATTAACTTTCCTGCATATAAGCAAGTGTTTTGGCACATCCATGGAGCTCAAATGTATAAATTGGCCGGCCGAGACCCAGCTGGAAAACATTGCAGTCACAAATGATATCCAGTACTTGTTCTCACTCTATAATTTTCTATTGTCAGGTGTAGGCTCTCTGGCTGTGAACTCGTGAAGTAATAGCGTAAAGCAAGTGATTGATGGACAGTTCTTTGCAAAAGCCGTAATTAAAAGTTCAGATAGAAATGTGTAGTCCTTATATGGCTCCAATATGGCAACTTCTCTTGGGCGGCATACATATGAGTAATACTTATGGATGCTGACAGATCCCACAAGATCTTCGTTCTCAACAAAAAGATGGTCGAACATATTGGATTTTGTTGTCTGGGGTCCTATTCCCTTTTGTTTGGCCTGGCAGGCACCCACTTCTTCTCTCTTTGGAGGCCAAACTCAATGTCCATGGTAATGGTGAGATCTTGGTGAGGAAGTTATTTTTATATCTAATATTTTCTGGAGTATTAATCAATCGTGCAATTACATGCAGACACAAGATTTTGTGTTGAAGAACTTCTATTATCTATGAACCCTACACTGTCCTTAGCAGCAGGGGCGGACTGGCCCAGGTGGCAGGGGGGCAAGTGCCCCCCCAGGCTGGCTATAAAGGCTTCTTCCAGGGCCGCCCCCATACTGAGTGGGCCGGTCTGGCTATGCTTCGCGGCCGCAGCCGCTTACTTCGCAACGCGCCGAGTGGTGATGAGTGTGCTGCCTTCACTCCTCCTTCCCCCCTGCTTCTCACCTCGCCAGACTCCACTAGCACCCCCCCCCTGCTCCTCACCTCGCCAGACTCCACTAGCACCCACCCCCCCACCGCTCCTCACCTAGGGCTGACATCAACTCAATGCCTCCCTGGGCCGGGAGCGCCAGCCCGCCCCTGCTTGGCAGATCTCCCCAGTGGGATATGCCAACTTTCTAGAAACTTTTTTATATATCCGTCCATGGCAATAGACACAAAAGGGGGTACCTTGGACAGACTAGGCACAAGCTGCTCTATTAGGCAGGATCTATGCAGTATTCTGGATTTACAACAGGGTCCAGGAGATTGCTGCCTATGGAAGGGCTGCAGTCTAGAGATAAGAAAGTCACCAAGCAGGGTCAAAGCCGGGAGTCAGTAAAGGACAAAAAAATCGGGATCTGATAGAGAAATCAGGGAGCTGAGGCAAAACCAAGATGGCAGCAAGGTACAAAATCATGAAGCAGAAGAAGCGTCCAAAAAACAGGCAGAGCAGGAAAAACACCAATATAAATTAGGACACTATTCAGGGAAACCAAAAACTATTTCTAGCAGCTTCCAGCAAGAAGGCGAAGGTATTAGTGGGGTGTGGGGCTTTCCAATAGGCTGAAGCCAGGAGTTAATGACTTCAGCTGGACAGAACACACATCCACTAGTCAGACTGTGGTACAGCAAGTCCCAGTCACACAAACCTTAGTAGGCTTGCATAGCCTGCACTGAGATTCTGACTTCTCCTCTATCACCAGCATTGCCTACAGGGTGAATACGGTGGTGCCTGGTGACAGAAGCAGATGTGATGGCCCAGACTTTAATGGGGATGTGACAACTAGTATGAATTCAGTTGTCAACCTCCCAACTTCATTTACAGGTACAGCCATGGGGTCAAATGTGACCCCTCCTTACACAAGCTTCTACCAATATTCTAAGTAAATATATTTCTTAGCTTGCTATTGACATGAAATTCTCACCAGATATCGATAATAACCCATTTAATCAACATAGGCATATAAATCAAACCATAGATGTCCATAAATTAAGTTATGTGTAATAATGAGAAAAGACATATGGGAAAAGTATTGAACACATGAAGAAAGAGAAGTGCAAAAGTCATGGAAAGTCCTGACATCAGATCAAATATATCAGTGATTATAAAGCAATCCTGCTACTTAGTGAAAAATAATATCAACTGGTTCAACTGATGGCCTATAAAAAATGTCTCATTACCAAGGTGACACCAAGATTGCCCAAGTTTGGCCTAGACAGTGACGTCACCATCTATAGTCCAGTAGACCTTGTTGCCAAAAGTCTTATTTAACAAACTTATTTGTTATTTTTTGATCTACATTGCCTCCGATGATAGAATGACCAAATGTTGTTTGAGATGTTCAAACATTGATCATTTCTGAAATTTTTCCTAATGAGGAAATCAACAGTAGAAGGGCATGTCCTGGATATGCCATCCATGAAAATCTTTGTGTATGTACAGAAGCTCCTATTATATGCCATAGGAGCTTGAGATATCATTTAGATGTGCCCTTCTATTGCCCCATGTTATTGTCACGCTCACGGGGGTGAGTGTTTGGGAGTGGACCCTCTGGGTCATGACACCTGGGGGAGCGGGCCTGGAAGACCATGAAGTTTTCCGCTAACACCAGAGGAGGTGAAGATATACCTAGCTAGTAGGTGCCTATCCGGGTGCAGCCACAGGAGGTCTGTATGCCATGACAACTGACTCAAGGGATTGGCTCTTATGGACAGGAAAGTCACTAAGTAGGTGTGGCTGGATTGGATGATGTATGTAGGTAATGCGACTCAGCAGTACCAGGTAGATGCAAGCTGGTATCTGGCAGAGTAGGTGCAAACTGGAGCAGTCTGGTGAAGGGACAATAAATGCAGTCTGGTATAGGCAGGTGCAGGCAGATGTAGACACCAGAGCGTGACATGACAGCAGGTATGAGCATGGGAATACAGACTCATGGTACAGGGACAAGTATACAGGCCCAGGGATCAAGGTACAAGAATGGGATCAAGGATACAGGGGATATGAGAACTATCAATACCACTAAGGGATAGACCACATTGCCCACACACCCCCCAATGGAGGAAGGCACCTTCAATACACTGTGCTTCTCAGCTATAGAATGAGAAGTACTTCCAAGTTGGGATGCTTTGGTCTTTTAAGAAAGGGGCATGTCCCACGCGTGGCCTAAGCACGTAAGGCCTGTGAGATACAATGAGACACAAGGCTGGAGGCAGGAGACAGGACTTAAGAACATGGCCAGGCCTGCTGGAAGGGTGGGCAAGCTGCGGACGTCAGATTCCCTGTTGCGGGAACGCCATCCTGTCAAAGTAGATAAAAACGATTTTATACTCATTCATTAGGGATTATAATTAGCAGGGGCTATATTCTTTAGCCCTTAGGACATGTTGTTTTGCAGGCTCCAGGATCCACCCTCTCTCTCTCTCTCTCTGTGCTGCTTTGCTTGTGCAGGCTTTGCCCTCCCCCTCTCTGTCACTCACAAAATGCAAATCATTAGTCCTGCCTTCAGCTGCACATCATAGCAGAAGCTGCGCAGAGAGGGCTGGATCCTGGAGCCTGCAAAACAACACGCCCTAAGGGCTAAAGAATATAGCCCCTACTAATTGTAATGCCTAATGAGTGAGTATAAAATAGTTTTTATCTACTTGACAGGATGCTTTTAGGAGACAAAAGGAGTGTGAGATTAGTGATAGGATGCTGCAGGGACATGATTTTGTAGCTTAGGTGGCTTTTTGGAGGTGACAAGATCCCTTTAACAGGAGAGAGGTGAAGGTCAGACAAGTGAGACAGCAAAATAATAATACCACACTTGTCTGTATCTGACAGAAGGTATCCTTGGCAGTGGGGCTGAAACTACTAACCAGGATCCACATAGAAATATAGCCAGCAGAAAAGACCAGTATAAGGAGAGTATAAATAGCCACACCTCAGATGTGATAGGACAGAGTAAACAAATAAATCAAAACACCTGTTAACCACAAACAAAAATGAATTGAAGTAAAGATAAAAGACAATCAGCAGTTGGAAAAGAGTTAACCATGCTGTGGCTCATCAGAAAAGAAACAGACCTCACAGCACAAGGTAATCATATCAATTCTCGAGGCATGATACCCCACTTTTACCCCCTGTTCACTAACAGTGATGTTAAGCACAGTTGTGTTTAGGCCTATATTTCGAGGTAGAATCTTTTCCTGATTATTTCCTTCAGAGAAATAGTTTACTAATCTGTAGAGCCTGCCATTCCACAATTTCCAAAAACAACGAACATGGCCATATACATTAGATTACTTGTGTCCAAACCTGGTGAATTAAGTGTATAGGAGTCTGGACTTTTTTACAATGTCAGTTGGTGAGAAGTAACATAGTAACATAGTTTTTAAGGTTGAAGGAAGACTTTACGTCCATCTAGTTCAACCCATAGCCTAACATGTTGATCCAGAGGAAGGAAAAAAAAACCCCTGTGGCAACACTAAGCTCCACATTGGGGGAAAATATTCCTTCCTGACTCCAGATACGGCAATCAGACTAATTCCCTGGATCAACGCCCTATCAAAGAATCTAGTATGTATGACTGATAATATTATAGTTTTCAAGAAAGGCATCCAGGCCCCTCTTAAATGTTAGTAGTGACTCACTCATTACAACAGCATGTGGCAGAGAGTTCCATAGTCTCACTGCTCTTACAGTAAAGAATCCGCGTCTGTGATTATGATTAAACCTTCTTTCCTCCAGACGTAGAGGATGCCCCCTTGTCCCAGTCTCAGGCCTAAAAGTAAAGAGATCATTAGAAAGGTCTCTGTACTGTCCCCTCATATATTTATACATTATTATAAGATCACCCCTAAGCCTTTGTTTTTCCAAACTAAATAACCCCAAGTTTAATAACCTGTCTTGATATTGCAGACCCCTTAATCCTCTAATGACTTTTGTCGCTCTTCTCTGGACCCGCTCTAGTTCAGCTTTGTCTTTCTTATACACCGGAGACCAGAATTGTACACAGTATTCTAAGTGTGGTCGCACTAGTGACTTGTATAGAGGTAAAATTATGTTCTCCTCATGAGCATCTATGCCTCTTTTAATGCATCCCATTATTTTATTTGCCTTTGCAGCAGCTGCCTGACACTGGCCACTAAATGTGAGTTTGTCATCTACCCATACACCCAGGTCTTTTTCAGTGACAGTTTTGCCCAGTGTTTTACAATTAAGCACATAATTATACCTTTTGTTTCTTCTGCCCAAGTGGATGACTTTACATTTATCCCCATTAAAGCGCATTTGCCATTTAGCAGCCCAAGCTTCTAGTTTACATAAATCCTCCTGTAATATAAAATTGTCCTCCTCTGTATTGATTACCCTGCAGAGTTTAGTGTCATCTGCAAATATTGAGATTCTACTCTGTATGCCCCCTACAAGGTCATTAATAAATATATTAAATAGAAGCGGGCCCAACACTGACCCTTGTGGTACCCCACTGTTAACTGTGACCCATTCTGAGTGTGTTCCATTAATAACCACCCTTTGTTTCCTATCACTAAGCCAGTTCTTAACCCACTTACACATATTTTCCCCTATCCCCATTGCCCTCATTTTATGTATCAACCTTTTGTGTGGCACCGTATCAAAAGCTTTTGAAAAGTCCATATACACCACATCCACTGCATTTCTTTGGTCCAGTCCAGAACTTACCTCTTCATAGAAGCTTATCAGATTAGTTTGACAGGAACGGTCCCTCGTAAAACCATGTTGATAATGGGTCATGAGGTTATTTTTCTTCAGATACTCCAGTATAGCATCTCTTAGAAAACCCTCTAGGATTTTACCCACAGTAGAGGTTAAGCTTACTGGCCTATATTTTCCAAGTTCAGTTTTTGTCCCCTTTTTGAATATTGGCACCACATTTGCTATACGCCAGTCCTGTGGTACAGACCCTGTTATTATGGAATCTTTAAATATTAAAAATAATGGTCTATCTATGACAGTACTTAATTCCTGCAGCACTCTGGGGTGTATCCCATCCAGGCCCGGGGATTTATCAATTTTAGTGATTTTTAGTAGAAGCGGGACATCTCGCGAAGCGGTCACCATCGGTCCTAGCACCTCCCTCCCTGTATCATGCACCTGCTGCTGTAATTTTTTATTAAATTAATCAGCTGTAAACCGGAATGCTGATTGCCACCATCTTTTTTTGGATATATTGTCTTGAACTCTGGCTGAGCAACAGGAGATTCCACAGCACGCCACCGCCACCGGAGTATACAAGTAACGCTGTTAACAGGTCAGTGCCCCGCTTTCATTTCTATGCTGGAATTGAGAAGTAGAAGAGTCGGACATGTTGGATTTTGGCATTCTCAAACTTGTACTCTTAAAAAAGATAGGCAACTTCCAGAGGTACCAGAAATAGACTAATCGAGTATTCCTATTTTGAAACTGCATGAAAGCAAAACTGTCAACAGAACAAGATGATCAACCTCTGTCTAAGGCCCCTTTCACATCAGCGTTTTTCGCTGATTGCGACAGATGTGGCAGATTTACCGCATCTGCCGCCTAACGGTCGCTCTTGCGGCAAGCCCCATGCATTGCCTATGGGTCTTCCGGCAAGTGCGGTATAGCCGTGGTTCCGGCACTTTCGGCAGTTGCAACCATGAAAAAAACGCGGTCAGAAGCGCTTTTTTTCCCGGCCACAAGTGCTGGAATCGCGGCTATACTGCACTTCCCGGAAGCCCCATAGGCAATGCATGGGGCTTCCTGCAAGTGCGACCGTTAGGCGGCAGATGCGGTAAATCTGCCACATCTGTCGCAATCAGTGAAAAACGCTGATGTGAAAGGAGCCTTAGATGTACATTCCCTTCTTCCATTCCATGAATAATAGGCCTTTTGGTTCACACTCTCTTGATGTCCTTATTATAGTAAAATTAGCAAAAATTAAGTAAACAAAGAAATTTGATGGACCCTGGTTTAGGGACTACATCAACATTCCATGGCTGGACCGCCTCCTCCTACCGGTATCCTCGGCTCATCCTTTGATTAGCCGGCCTTGTGTGATGTAATATTTTTTGTGTGATGCACATACGATGTCATACCAGGCCGACTAACCAAAAGAGGAGCTGAGAAGGCAGGTAGCCGGCAGTTCACGGTGTACCCATCCGTCAGGTATGGAATACTTACATGACCGGTGCTCCGAGGCCCTACAAATTGATTTGCTCATCTCTAAAAGTAACACAATTTATATTTAAAACTATCTTCAAAGACCAATTGTACAACATTCAGATTGCTGTTTTCTTTTCAAGCCAGAAATCCCGGAGAGAATTTTAAGGAATGTCTTAAACTGTTTGTTATGGCACATAGCTGACTATAAAAATGTGTGTGATTTCCTTGTGTTAGACATAAAAGACGTTCTCTAGATAAAAGTATTCTGAATGTCCATTTATCAATCTGGGGAGGACGGTATAAGGATTCCAGGTGTGACACTGGGTTATCAGATGTTCTTAGCTACCTAAAGCAACCATTAATGCTACTTTCATGAATTGCTCAAGATCAGGTCTTAATGATTCATGGAATGTTATTATAATATGCTGCAACCAAAGGGGATATATATAGAGGAACAAGGGCCCCTTTAACAGGTATTCAAAATGGCTTCCCTTTGGTAATGCCAACCAGAATAGGAGGACTTTGCTCTTTCTGTTTCCATATCTTGTTTGGTAACATTTCAGTGCCTTTGGAAGAGTCCTCCATAACTTCAAAGCACCAAGTTGCCAATGAGGTTGTGTGGCGCCCCACATGGTCAGGCGTCACAGTAGGGTATTGCACCCGTAAAAGAGGTGTAATGTTCCCCAGCTGCAAGTGGATCCTAGGCTGGTGGGTGGCACCCATTCCTGCACTCCCACACAGAGTAGTGCTGGGAGGTTACCTCTAGGGAGGGGGATATATTCACCTCTAGGGGGAACTAGAGTCAGTCAGACAGTGAGTCTGAATCAGATAAGTAGTGTCTGAGAGTACGGAGTCGGAGGAGTTGGAGTGTGGAGCGAGGCAGAAGGTTAACCCGGACAGCTCTACGCTGATCCAGAGGGAAGATAGAGATTCCTGAGAGGATCCTGAGAGAGGGTGCCTGACAAGGGAGTCTGGGCCCTAGAGAGAAAGGGGGAACACCAGGGTGGAGCGACCATACTCCAAGGAATTTCCCAGTCCACCACGGGAATGCCGAACCCGAGGAAACGGCCAGAGTCTACCTCTGAAAGTTGTCAACCGGCTGCTGCGGTCTGTTCACCGGCTGCGGCACCCTGCCAGATGGAGCGGTCTGCCTGCTTCTTCACCACGAGGAGGGGAGCCCCAAGTCTACCTAGAAGGAGCCATTGGCATAGACTCATCCTAGGCGGGGAAGAAAGGAAACGGGTTCGTCAACTAAGGTACACCACGGGTTCCACCATAAAACCCGGCATCCACTTGCAGCCACCCGTAGAGCTACCTGTATGAATATCATCTTGCTGAACTGTGGACTCTGTATTTTACTGCTGACCGTTTACAGTAAAGTACCCAGGAGAAAGTGACTTTGCCTCCGTGTCTTTGTGCTGCAGAATTCAACCTGTTTGCTTACAGGGACACTGCCCCGGAGGACCAGCTCTACCTGTAGGGAGCTTTGCCATCTCAGCTGCACTACCATCGACCTCCGGAGGACTTTGGCGGCGCTGGTGACCCATCACCAGGTACTACAGGTGGCGTCACATGACAAACTCTAATCCCCTGTACATACACCCCTTATTGAAGTGTCACCCAGGCCACGGGCTCAGGCGCTGCCACCCATGACATCCCTGTGAAAACACCCACCGAGCCTGATACCCGAGTACCCCAGGGCCTGGGGCTCGACAGTTGGACCAGTCATGGCCGGGCTGTTGCTCTTCAGGGTTTTCAAAGAAGCCAAATGGGCTGCCTTTATGGTAAGGATATGAAAATGGTATGAGTTCAACTGCTGGAGAGGTCATCAGCACTTATGAGGGAAAACCCAGTTACCAATACAATTGGTCTTTTATAACAGTGGTCATCTTAGAGTAGTTGTCACATGTAGAATGCGCTGCAGTCTCTGTGAATCGCTCTGCAGTAGTTAAATGGAGTGAATTTCTTTAGTCTATTAAGGGTTAACTTCTATGGATCTCCAGGTGAGCTACTGCTGTGTGTATCAGGTGGTTATCCACTTGCCAGCCTTTAAATAATCCCATTACCCATCAACTGGTGTCATTGAAAGAGTTCATTCACTCTTTGACCTGTGATCTGTGCTATGCTGTGTGTAGTTGCCACTGGAGTTATCAGAAGCTGTCTCTTCCTTGAAGTTGCTGTGACTATCTTGGTCCCTGGGTGGAGGAGAAGGTGTTATATATATATATATAGGGCTGGTCAGGAGCAGGGCAAGGGTGGTGTCTCAGACTTCCTCATCTTTAGAGGTACTTTTGGGAACAGGGTCAGCTTGGGATCCCAGTCTAAGGGTCAGACTAATTCATCTGATCGCCTTTAGCTCGTCACTGCCATCCTTCTTCAATACATCTTCATCTGTTATAGCCTCCCCTGACAGTAGTCAACTACTGGCCTCCAGGAAAAGCCTTCAATGACAGAAATTAATGTAGAACATCTTCAACTTCATATTAAATAACTCTTGCAGACTCTTCAGAAATGTTTGAGGAGTCCAGAAAAAGGGGGGCCCTTCTGGATTCACAAAACCTTCCAAACTCTGTGGGTGAAGCCAGAAGTTTCCTGAACATGGCTCTGGGATGCTTTGTGAAGCACATCAATGGGGAAGAAAATAGGGGCTGCGCAAAGGTGTTGGCTAGAAAGGGGGTATATAGAAAATAACGCTCCCTGTGATGTTTCTTTAGGGTTTTATGACTTTCTCTACTATCTCTAGTAATAAGAGGTGAGCTGTGACGTTTTCTCCCTGTCCAGGTTCACTTATATCCAATTATATCATTACAATTATACATAATGAACTATGTGGATCAGACATTAAATTCATCATGCATTCAGAAAGGTCGCCATTTGCTCCACTCCATAAATGATCATATACGATGTAGGGCTGCAGTGCAGGGAGATGATCCCACTCCTTCCCTGAGCGCTGACTCATTTCTGCTGTTCTAATACATCTATTTCCGTAATATCAACATCTCCACTGTATACATCACATTCGCTGTGTTATCTGTTGCCACCAGGACTCCGATTTATTGCATATGACATCACCAGAGAGAAACTGGGGGTAAAAGTTTTAATTATACTGTAGGAATATAAATGACTCCACTGAATAGTTACTGTGCTCAGGTATGGATCCAGTCCATGAATGTAGTGACGGAAACTCAGCATTCAATATTGCAGTGAACGAGTGTAAAGTTTTAATGGCAATCCGTGAACAATCAATGTTAACGTTTCTGTCACTATTATGGACCTTCGTCAGAATTCAAGCTGATTGCTGTACTGTAAAGGGATCTAACAAGGTAGGCAATGCACTATACCTACACGACTATAGGCACAGTACCATCGCACTGCCTACCATGTTATATCCCTTAACAGTACAGTAATCAGCTTGCATTCTGATCAAGGACCATAAGAGTGACAGAAACGTTACCGTTGATTGTTGATGGATTGCCATTAAAACTTTACGCTCGTTCACTGCAATATTGAAACATTGAGTGCAGACTTTTCTCCACTACAAAACTTTTAATTAGTCACCCTAAAAATCTATGCAAAATGTTATCTCTTACTGTACTTTGTTTTAAGCTCTCTGCCTCTGCTTGCTGTTAGTTAAAAATTCTTCTCTAATATTTCTCAAAGCTGATATGTTTCCAAAATTGTAGCCATACTGAAAGTACAGGGTGGGCCATTTATATGGATGCACCTAAATAAAATGGAATGGTTGGTGATATCAACTTCCTGTTTGTGGCACATTAGTATATGGGAGGGGGAAACTTTTCCAGATGGGTGGTGACCATGGCGGCCATTTTAAACTCGGCCATTTTGGACCCAACTTTATTTTTTCAGTGGGAAGAGGGTCATGTGACACATCAAACTTATTGAGAATTTCATAAGAAAACAATGGAGTGCTTGGTTTTAATGTAACTTTATTCTTTCATGAGTTATTTACAAGTTTATGACCACTTATAAAACGTGTTCAGAGTGCTGCCCATTGTGTTGGATTGTCAATGCAACCCTCTTCTCCCACTCTTGACTGATAGCAACACCGGAGAAGAAATGCAGCACAGGCTTCCAGTATCCGTTGTTTCAGATGCTGCACATCTCGTATCTTCACAGAATATACAATTGCCTTCAGATGAGGGATGAGAAACTTTTATGTGAATGTGAAGTTAAGAAACAAAACCCCCGCTACTGGTCTGATACCTCAGTGGAGAGATCCCTCCAACACTGCTGGAACACAAACATTGATGGAATGGTGTGGTATATGGGGTACAAAGATAGTGGGGTCATTCTTCATCAATGGGAACCTCAATGCCACTGGATATCTGAAATTGCTACATGATTCAGACATCCAGTGACATTGAGGTTTCCATTGATGAAGAATGGCTCCCACTTTTATTTAGGTGCAGCCACATAAATGGCCCACCCTGTACATTGATAGAATGACCAAATGTTGTTTGAGATGTCCAAACATTAATCATTTCTGGAATTTTTCCTAATGAGCAGGTCCTGGATATGCCATCCATGAAAATCTTGTGTATGTGCAGAAGCTCCTATAATATAACATAGGAGCTTGAGATATCATTTAGATGGGCTCTTCTATTGCACCATGTTATTGTAACGGGGGAGGGTCTGGGAGTGGACCCTTTGGGCCATGACACCTGCAGGACTTCAAAAGTCAGCTATGACACCATGGCCAACTTCAAAATGGCCGCCATGGTCTCTACCCATCTGGAAAAGTTTTCCCCCTCCCATATACTAATGTGCCACAACAGGAAGTTGATATCACCAACCATTCCCATTTTATTAGGTGCATCCATATAAATGGCCCACCCTGTATAGTTGACTAGCATTTCTATAGAAGGGAAACCCATGAAGAATGTGGACTTTACTTTAAATGGTATTTTTAATGTTGCAATCACTGGGAGTCAGAACGTTGTGAGCCTGAGAACTGTGACCCGCATGAATGAAGCCATGGTCAATCAAGAGAAGCCGGACAGAATAAAAGAGGGGTGAACCCCCCCCCCCAACATAAAGGGAGGCTGACATGACAGGGTTAAGGCGGGAGTGGGAAGTGTGCTACTGGGTAGATTAGAAGGAGTGGTTATTAGCTGAAGGGGAAAATAGTAGGATGGGATTATAGGAGAAGGGGTGGAGGCTTAGATTAGGGACGATTTACAGTGGTGGGCATTATTTGAGTAAAAGGGGGGGAGGAGTGATTATGAGGGGGGAGTAACAAGGTGGAGTCATATAAAAGGGGGCCACCATTTTGAGGTGGCAGCCATTTGGGTTCACTGACCCCTGTTGAGGATCTCCCACCCACCCTCCCTAATTTGGTAGCACTTGAGCTTGCAAGTTTGGCATTGGGGTTTCTTTTGAAGTAAAGGTTTTTTTTTTATTTTCCATTGTCATTTACTCTGTTATTATATTTTGTCGCAGTAGCTGGGCGTAAGGGGAGAAGATCCTCGAAGTTGGTGGAGGTGGTTATTGGGGGAGCAATGGGGGGGAACCCAAGAGGTTCTGGACCCCTCGGAGTGGATCAAGAGGATGGTGGCGTTTAATGGAAAAGTAGGCTGACAGACGTGCTTCCGAGCTGGAGTCGATCGGCTGGAAGCAAGTTTCAGTCAGGTGAGATCACCCAGGTTAAGGGTATTTGGGGCTTCGAGGTTCAACCCCTTTGAGTTTAGCATGTTTTGGTTAACTTTTGTAAGTTATTAATAAATGGCTGCTGTGGCCAATTTAATCCAATAATGGAGTGTGGTTTCGTTATTTGTGGGAAGGGGCAAGGGGGTTGGCCGGGCAGTGGGAAAGTGGGGGTTAAGTTAACTTGTTGGTTGAGGTACATAAGGACTCGCCTATACCTTTTGTCATGTGCTTTTCACTCCATTCTGTTATAAGTGTGTCACATCAGGCTTAGACTCTTGTGGTATCTGGCATTAGAAGGCCTTGGTGATTAGCAGACCATAGGTCCTCTTTTGATTCTGGTTGGCAATTAACATGAGTGGGGCAGATTTATTTTCATTTGGTGTTGAAGGGGTTAAGAGTTCCTTTTTGATCATACTGAGATTATATATAGCTCTAAGCTCAGCTGCAGCCCCTTGTTGCCATTCCCTTTCATTATTTAAAGTCACTCCTTAGTCTTTCATGTGCCAGTTATGGTTCTTCTATGCTGACCTCTCAAGTCAGCTGTGGAGTCCTGTTATTTTATTCCTGCTTGTTTCTCTCTCTCTCCCAGTGTTGTCTTATTGTAGTAATAAGACTAGTGTCTTGCTGCCCAAATCACTAGCTAGGGCTAGCTCTGGGTCAGCCAGGGCTTAGGCACATGATTGCACACAAGGGGAAAGACCCATCTGGGGACGATAGGGAGTGCAGGGTTCAGACTCAGGTGAGTGTTTACAGGTCACACTTATCCTCTCTCTCTATTGTCAGGATCCCTTTACCTTTCCCCTGGTTTTTCCCTTCTTTTGTGCCACATGCTGGATCACTTCACTCTGTCACGACACATTCAGACTTATGGGAGTGCTGGAAAACAGCTGAGCATAGTACAACTTCAAATAACAATATCTCTAAATTTAGTTTTCCTTCATTTGCTGAAATAATCGTAGAAAGTAGTTATTTTGGACAAATGCTCTTGTTAGGCGAGTATCCTGAATAATAGCTGATCGCAAGGTTTCCATGCTGGAATAATCAGCTGTAATCTATAGTGATCCAGTCAGCATGTGTTTGATTTTTCTGCACTGCCCCCACAGGTGAAATAAAGTATTACACAGATCCCATTAAAATGTCTAATCATGTAATGAAAAATTGTGTTGGTCCTCCAGGGCAAGAGATGCTCATTCTCAGCTCTGACTCCCTGCAAATACGTTTTTTTTCATGTAAAAAAGTTTTTTTAATGTAAGGTAAATAATTTTTTTAATCAAACAAGATGACTCTTTCTTTTAAACATGTAATTATTAGCAGAGCCCAGGTTGTCCCGCTCTTGGAACTCCCAGCAATCTGTAGCGCCTCGCTAAGAGCGCGCTACAAAGGGTACTGCACCCCTGACTGAAGGTGCCGTATGCTTTGTTTTGGTAATGAGTAGAATAAGCCTGAAGCTCCAGTACCACATGCAAACATCTAGTAAAAGAGGACCAATTAGGATGCCCGTTACCAGGGTAACCGGTCCTGGTGGGAGGAGAGCCTAGGTGATAAAGCAGGGGGAAAGCAGCAAGGAATTAGGAAGTGAGATCCAGAGAACAGTTGCTTAGAAGTGAGTGCAGTAAAAGGAGTGAGACAAGAAGGAGAAGCTACAGAGAAACAGAACAGCAGAAGTGAAGCTAACAGGGAGGGCACCTCAAACCGGTGACCCAGAAGAGAAAGGGGCCAAGAACAGAAAGGGTAACCAAATATCCTAGCCCAGTCCAAACCCGGAGTACCGGCTCCGAAGTGGTTCTGCCGGCTAAATCCCTGAACCACAAACCCAGAGTGGTCGATGACTTTTTAGGAGCATGACCCAACCGCCCGACACCAAGCACAGTCCTCACCAGAAGCGCTAAACTGAGTTGGGTTCTCCTTGGAGAGATAAGGGGATCTCATATATCTCGACGGGCCTGGTTTAACAAGCGGGATCCGTGCAGGGCAGCAGAGCAAGGGACAGAGAGCGTGATAGAGAAGGAACACCAGTGGAGCTTCAGAGCGACACTGCTCATTGCCAGAACCACCCGATCCACTACTCTGCAAAGAGAACTGCATTACCCTATAACCCTGCAGGATTCAGGAGTAAAGTACCGTTCAGAGTGAGCAGCATGTCAGTGATTTCTTCCTTGAACTGCCTTGTTCCACAGTGACTGTGCTGCCATACTCCACCGTCCATTCCTGCTTCCAATACCCCGGGGCATCGCTCCTCCTGTAGGGAGCCACTACATCCTGCTGCCGCCCATCACCCCGGAGGTTCCAGCATCGCCGGTGCCATCACCGGGACCTACAGGTGGCGTCACAAACAATTTCTTTCTTATTTTTCTTTTATTTTTCCCTTTTTCATTGACCACCAGGGCAACAGCCTCAGGCACCGCCACCCGTGACTTCCAGCCTGCGCTTGAGATCTGAGTCCCCTGGCCTGGGTGAGTCAAACCCACTATAATCAGAGTGATCGAGGTCAAAAGTCTTTTCTCTGCAGCACCACTGTAGGTGAAATGGAGTATTACATGTAATTCATATAACTCTCTATGTAATGCAAATATCCTGAGTCCTCCAGAACAAGAGACACACATCCTCAGCTCTGACTCCCTGCAATTGTTTTGTAAACCAGACAACCCTTTTTTTTTCGATAATCAATCATTTATTGGTAGATGGATTACTTCTTAGCAGATCACAAGTTGTCAAGTTGTCCCGCTTCTGGAACTCCCAGCAATCAGCTGTAATCAAACTGACTGAGGCTGAAAGTGTTGATTTTCTCTGCAGCACTACCGCAGGTGAAATGGAGTATTACATGGAATTCATAACTCTTCAGATAATTGAAAGATGTGCAGAGTCTTCTGGGGTAAGAGACAACCTGTCATGACATTGACTGTCAGATAGTAGGGTCAGAGTACACCTAAACTGTCCCTCAAGCTGTCCCTAAATTAATCACTGTCCCCAGGATTACCCTGAGGGTGAGGATGCCTGGGTCTCATGCCTTGCTTTGCTCCTAGAATGGACTCACCTAGATGTCCCTCAAGTGAGAAAGGGGGCAGGAAAACAAGGGGAACACAGAGGGAACTCGGCAAGGAAACAGATATGAAAGAACTACAACATCAACTTGTTTGTATCTTTGCTGCTGCTAAAGGAACAAACACTTCAGTATTACAGAAACAGGCTCCTTCACTATGGTCAATATAGGAATTCTACATCCAACATGGGGGCGAGTAAATATAGCCAAAGGGTGAGATAATCACAAACTGCAGCTTGGATAAACACTAAGGGAACTCTCAGTCAGCAGTGAAAGGGTCCTTAACCCCTTCAGCAGGGAGGAAAATAAATCTGCAAGGTGACAGTCAAATGCGCTCCACAGAGAACCTGAAATGGATTAAATGCTGACACCTATTGATCCCAGGTCCCCCAGAGGTAACATCAGGTCATGACACTACCCCTGTGTATTAGAAAATCCATCACTTTTTGGTAGATTCATTACCTCTTAGCAGTTCACAAGTTGTCCTGTGTTGGAACTTCCAGAGGAAGAGACACGCATTCTCAGTTGTAATCAGAGTGATCGAGGCCAAAAATGTTACTTTTCTCTGCAGCACCACCGCTGGTGAAATGGAGTATTACACCGTACTCATATAACCCTCTATGTAATGCAGATATGCTGAGTCCTTAAGAGCAAGGTGAAATGGAGTATTACACCTGTGAGGACGCAGTCTTTTTTTATTTTTATTTTTAAAGTGTGTCGTGGGTTAATATTCTTAATTTGGCCAGACGTATTGTTCTGTTGTTTGTTAAGTCATGGATGTTAGGTTATTGTTTCTTATTAGTCTGCTTAGAGCCCCATTGTCTTGATTTGTGGATTGCAAACTAAATTTAAATTACCTCACCCCTTCAGTGTACATTATTCAAAGGAAAATTATGCAGTTGCATTTAAATTCCAACAAATAAAAGAACAGCCTTATTACACCAATCCTGTAAGGGCACAATATACCCTGAGGTGAAGGCACGGGATATAAAAAGGTCTTGCTTCACTCACCAGTGGTTCATATGCTGTGTGGCCTCAGTCTAGGGGCTTCGGTTCGGCTAGAATATTACATTGTGTCTTCATTCTCTGCATGGCCTTAGTCGGAGCTTCAGATCCAACTAGAGGACCATAAAAACTGGATTGTATTCTGCAGCATTCTAGGATTCTAGGATTCGGCTGGAAAATCAGAAACTACTTAAGGAACCCAGGTTGGAACAATTTGGTCACCTTACTACAGATTTTGCTGTGCTCGGTCAGATTGCTTGTTTGTAGGTGACCAAATACTTATTTTCACCAAAATTTGAAAAACATTTTCCAAATCAGATAATGTGATTTGTTTTTTAATTTTGTCTCTCATAGTTGAGGTCACCTATGATGTCAATTACAGGCCAACCTCATCTTTTTAAGTGGGAGAACTTGCACAATTGGTGGCCGACTAAATACTTTTTTTCCCCACTGTTTGCTGAGTCCTCCAGAACAAGACTCATGCTCAGCTCTGACTCCCTGCAAATACGTTTTGTAAGCCAGACAACCCCTTTGTTTTAGACAATCCATCAGTCTTTGGCAGATTTGTTACCTCTTAGCAGATCACAAGTTGTCCCAGAACTCCCAGCAATCTGCTGTCATAAGAGTGATTAAGGCAAAAAGTGTCGCTTCTCTCTATAGCACCTCCACAGGTAAAATGGAGTATTAAATGCTATTCATACAATTCTCTATGTAATGCAGATATGCTGAGTCCTCCAGAACAAGAGACAACCTGTCTGTCAGATAGCAGGGACAGAGTACACCTTTGCTGTCGCTCAAGCTAGGGGTCACCAGACTAATCTTTGTAGCCAGGATTACCCCAGAGGGTGAGGATGCCTGGGTCTTGTGCCTTGCTTTGCTACAAGGAATGAATCACCTGGATGCCCTCCCCTCACAAAGGAGTAAAGGGGCAGGAAGGCAAGGGGAACACAGGACTCCAAATTCTGCTCCAGTTTGTATTTTTGCTGTTGCTAAAGGAAGGAACACTAAGCATTACAGAAACAAGCTCATTCAACATGGTCAGTATAGGAATTCTATATCCGGCATGAGGGCGGGTAAATATGCAGAAGTGAAAGATAATCACAAGCTACAGGTCGGGTAAAGGCTAAGAGAACTTTCAGTTTGCAGCGAAAGGGTCCTCTACCTCTTCAGCATAAAAAGGAAAGTAAATCTGCAATGTTACAGTCAAGTGAACTCCACAGAGAACCTATAATCGCTTAAACAATGAGACTTCCTGATCAGAGGGCCTCCAGAGGAAACATCAGGATCTGGTAGACTCATTACACGACCCCTTTGTAATAGACAATTAATCAATTTTTGTTAGATTGGTTACCTCTTAGCAGATCACAAGATGTCCTGTGTTGGACCTTCTAGAACAAGAGACACTCATTCTCAGCTGTAATGAGAGTGATTGAGGCCAAACGTGTTGCTTGTCTGCAGCACCACCAAAGGTGAAATGCAGTATTACACATACTTATATAACTCCCTATGTAATGTACATATGCTGAGTCCTTCAGAACAAGAGTGACTCATTCTCAGCTGTATTTGCAGCACCACCGCAGGTGAAATGAAGTATTACACCATGCTGATATAATGCTCTAGGTAATGTAGATATGCTGAGTCCTCCAGAACAAGACTCATTCTCAGCTGTAATCAGAATGATCAAGGCAAAAAGTGTTGCTTCTCTCTGCAGCATCACCGCAGGTCAAATGGAGTATTACACCATGCTGGTATAACTCTCTATGCAATATAGATATGCTGAGTCCTCCAGAACAAGATTCATTCTCAGCAGTAACCACAATGATCGAGGCAAAAAGTGTTGCTTTTCCCTGCAGCATCCCCGAAGGTGAAATGGAGTATTACACCATACTGATATAACTCTCTATGTAATGTAGATATGCTGAGTCCTCCAGAACAAGACCCATTCTCAGCTGTAATCAGAATGATCAAGGCAAAAAGTGTTGCTTTTCTCTGCAGCATCCCCGAAGGTGAAATGGAGTATTACACCATACTGATATAACTCTCTATGTAATGTAGATATGCTGAGTCCTCCAGAACAAGACTCATTCTCAGCTGTAATCAGAATGATCAAGACAAAACATGTTGCTTTTCGCTGCAGCATCCCCGAAGGTGAAATGGAGTGTTACACCATACTCATATAATTTTATGCAATGCAACTAAGGAGACATTCTGAGCTCCGACTCCTTGCTCCTACATTATTAATTAATATGACATAACAATGGTTAAAACCCCTTCCTACATTACCCAGCCCTACACAGTGGCTCAGTAAGAGGATTAAGCTTGATCCCGGCCTCCCCGGATCATATAAACTCATGTCATGTAAGTCGCTGACTTCTAAAACATATATATACGGTAAAGTATTGCAGTAGTAGGACAATGGATCCAAAAACAAGCACCTATCGGGCCGGCGGCCAACGCAACAACGCTTCAAGGCGGACAAGTCTCATTCAATTCTACCTGAATCATTCAAGCCCCTTTCCAGCGAACATGTGGTTCTCATTTAAAACAAATTAACCCGCCACCGCCCCCCCATATTCTCCTTTTCCTCCGCACTCACAGATGTAGCAGAGCCTAGCTGCAACCGGATGACAAACTCAACTCTACTACATGTATGAAGCAGCTGATTTTCTTATGTCTGAACGTTCCGCGAGTCGTCTTATTTGTTCTTTTCTTCTTCTTTTGTAAGATTACGGTCACTTGTGATCAGAGGATTTTCTTACAGGGGGACCCAAATCATAACCAAAAAAGGATATGTTACTGGAATTGGCAGCCGCGTGAATTTGGCTTTTTCTGATGATTCTGACTCTGGGCTTGGGGAATGACAGGCATTTTTTTCATAGCTGGGGCGAAACCCACCAATTTTTTTTCGCATGCCGAGACCCCATTGGTCGCTCATTAGAATATGCTGAGGAGGACAATGGCTTTTACTGGCTGCCAATTGTAAACATAAGGAATAAGGATTCATCGACTTTTTTTTTAACTTTCGGAGGGGGAGGAACTTTGGGAAAGTCTGAAGGTTTAATTCAATAGAGCTGTGTGTTAGGAAGCCCCTGCCTTTTTTTTCTTGCCTCTTTGCAAAGCGGCCAGTGACTTCCTCCAGCTGCAAACTTTTCATCAGAAAGGTAAGAGAGCCATAAATATCAGGCATGTTTTATGATATTTTATTGCATTTTAATGTATTTTGCCTTTTATTTTTTTGTTTCTGCATTCAGTTTGTTTATACTTGGAATATAAATATTTTTATACTTAATTTGATTCTTAGAATGATCAACTCACAGGTAAAACATGGAGGTCCCCCATTGATTGCACTTAGTCAATAGCTGCGTTGTACAAGGATTTCAGCTCTGAAGCACTGCTGGCTGCTTATTAATTTTGCATTGTGTGCACTTAATGCTGCAGGAAAGAAGAGTATGTTTGAGATCTAAGGGGTCCAATCTGTCCACCCAGCCAAATAGCTAAACTGTGCAAGGATTTCAGCTCTGAAGCACTGCTGGCTGCTTATTAATTTTGCATTGTGTGCACTTAATGCTGCAGGAAAGAAGAGTATGTTTGAGATCTAAGGGGGTCCAATCTGTCCACCCAGCCAAATAGCTAAATTGTGCAAGGATTTCAGCTCTGAAGCACTGCTGGCTGCTTATTAATTTTGCATTGTGTGCACTTAATGCTGCAGGAAAGAAGAGTATGTTTGAGATGTAAGGGGGTCCAATCTGTCCACCCAGCCAAATAGCTAAACTGTGCAAGGATTTCAGCTCTGAAGCACTGCTGGCTGCTTATTAATTTTGCATTGTGTGCACTTAATGCTGCAGGAAAGAAGAGTATGTTTGAGATCTAAGGGGGTCCAATCTGTCCACCCAGCCTAATAGCTAAATTGTGCAAGGACTTCAGCTCTGAAGCACTGCTGGCTGCTTACTGTATTCAATACCCATTGGGCACACTTAATGCTGCAGGAAAGAAGAGTATATGTTTAAGATCATCGAGGGTGCTATCTGTCTACCCAGGCTATAGTGAAATTGTGCAAGGATTTCAGCTCTGGAGCACTGATGGTTGCTTATTAAATTTGCACTGAGTGCACTTAATGCTGTAGGAAAAAGAAAAGAAGAGTATATGTTTGAGATCACAGGAGGTCCAATCTGTCCACTCAGCCAATAGCTACATTGTGCAAGGATTTCAGCTCTCGAGCACTGCTGGCTGCTTATTAAAGTCCAATTGGGTGCACTTGTGCAAGGATTTCAGCTCTGGAGTACAGGGTGCACTTAATGCTAAAAAAAAATTGTGAATATATGTAATCATAGGATGTCCAGTTTATCATCCAACCAATATCTACAGTGTGCAAGGATTTCAGCTCTGGAGCACTGCTAGATGCTTATTAAAATCCCATTGGGTGCACTTAATGCAGCAAGAAAATTAGCTAAATTGTGAAAAGATTTCAGCTCTGGGGTCCTGGGTGCACTCAATGCTGAAGCAAAAATGTATGTTTGTGATCACAGTGGGTCCACCCAGCCAAATAGCTTAATTGTGGAAGGATTTCAGCTCTAGAGTACTGCTGGCTGCTTGTTAAATGCCATTGATTGCAATGAGTTCACTTATTACGGCATTTAAAATACTGATGTGTGGTTGATATCACAGAGAGTCCAATCTGTCCACTCAACGAATGTGCAAGGATTTCAGCTCTGCAGTACTGGATGCACTTAATGCTCAAATAAAAAATAAGCATGTATATTTGTGATCATAGGGTATCCAACCAACCAATTGCTATATTGCACAGGGATTTCAGCTCTGCAGGTTTCTTCATTAATTTTAATCAGTGCAGGAATAATATGCATGTATGTTGGATATCACTGAGAGTCCAATCAGTCCACGCAACCATTAGCTACATTGTGCAAAGATTTCAGCTCTGAAGTATCAGGTGTACTTAATGTTGTATGAAAATATTGGCATATATGTTAATGATCGCAGGAGGTCCAATCTGTCCACCCAAGCAATTGTTGTATCCTGCAAGGATTTCAGCTCTGGAGTACTGTTGGCTTCTTACTAAATACTCATTGATTTCAATGTACGGTATGTAGTTAATTCTGCACAAAAAATATGTATGTATATGTTGGATGTCAAAGAGGGTCCAGTCTGTCCACTCAGCCAATAGATGGGTTGTACAAGGAGTTCAGCTCTGGAGTACTGCTGCTTTATACTAGATACTCATTGATTTCAATGGATGTAGTTAATTCTGCGTGGAAAATACATATATATGTTGGATATCCAAGAGGGTCCAATAAATACATTGTGCAAGGATTTCAGCTCTGGAGGATTTCAGCTCTGGAGGATTTCAGCTCTGGAGGATTTCAGCTCTGTAGGATTTCAGCTCTGGAGTACTGCACTACACCTTTATAATATACCATTTTATTAAAGTGCAGCAGTGTTATAAGAGGTGAATATTTCCCAAAACTGGATATGGCAGAGGGGGAGCTAGTTTTGGACAGGGGCGTAACTCCAATAGTTGCAGGGGTTCTAATCACACCCGGGCCGTGGGCCTAGGGGGCCCCAAAAGTCACTTTGGCCTATTGAAAAAGACTAATGCTATTAAGGATTTGCAATAATTTGGGGACCCATTGGAGCTGTCACATCGGGGCCCCTGGGCTTCAAGTTACGCCCCTGCTTCTGGACTTCCTGTCTCCTATCCCATTGAAGAATAATAGTCGGCGTGGAAAGAGTTGATAACAGGGAACAATAGCATGCACTCAACCAGGCGACAAATACGTCTCAATGTAAGATTGGTGCCCCTTGGGATCTGGCATGTGTATTTTGCCGCATTGATACCCTAAATTATACCGCCATAGGGTTATATAATACCGTAAATAATCCATAACAGCTTCTCTTATCCCAACGCCAGTCTCGGCTCTGCTACATCTGTACGCTTTGCTCCTATAAAGTGGTGTAGTTGGGTGGGACCGTAGTAGAGGAACATCGCCATCCCTATGTCATGTCGTTATTCCAGGAATAAAGGAAACAGGAGAGCAGCAGACATGCTGAGACAGTGCCCCGGCCTCCATGGCGGAGGAGATAGAGATTGTGGGCAGAATTCCTCCACAAACACACAGAGAAATCCCATAACCTTTGTCTGGATTCTCAGCGCATTTTTCGTTTGATGTCGATAAAGTTTGTACAAATCAATTTTTCGGCCTACGATCCACTTACTATTATACTATTTCTAAGCCTTAAAGGGATATTGTCTGCCTTTTATATTAAAAGGAATTGTCTTTATGATCGATTTTAGCGTCTTCTGGGACAAGAATCGGGATTTCTTAAAGGGGATCTCCAGCAATATGGGAAATCATTAGTGATGAGCGAGCACCTCAGTGGATGAGCACTCGGTACTCGGAATGAGTAGGTTGGTGGCAGGTACGGGATCTATTTGGTAGCGAGTATAGTGGAAGTCAATGGGAAAGTCGAGAACTTCAATGGATGAGTGCTCAGTACTTGAAATGAATAGGTCGGATACTTGACTGGTTTGACTAGTTTACCGAGTAAGTTGGAAGTCAATGGGAAAGTCGAGCATCAGCACTTCAATGCACGAGTGCTCGTTACTCAAACCGAGCAGGTTGGACGCAGGGACGGGCTTGACTCGTGTACTGAGTATAGTGGAAGACAATGGGGAACTCGAGCATGAGCACTCCAATGTACGAGTGCTTGGTACTCGAAACGAGCGGTCAGACGCTTGGACGGGCTCAATTTGTGTACTGAGTATAATGGAAGTCATTAAGAATCTCGAGCAGTACAATGCACGAGTATTAACGTACTCGAAACAAGAAGGTTGAACGCTCGAACAGGCTCGACTCATTTACTGAGTATAATGGAAGTAAATGGGAAACTTGACACAAGTGTGGAGCCCACTGGGACGGGGTACTCTGTACCGGACCGGGGTATCACTGGGGGTATCATGGCAGTCCTTGGTCCGGACCGTGTCCCGAGCCCACAAGTAATGAGGGATATTTACAGGGGAGTTTGTCGTGACGCCACCCACGGGTTGTGGTCAATGAGGGGATCACCGCCGCAGCGTACTTCTGCCAGGAGGATGGATGGGTGATACTGCAGCAAGATGGATGAGCCTGCCGCGGGTCGGGGCTGCTCCTGACAGGGTGCAAAGGTGAAATAAAGTTCTGTTTGCAGGGAATCACACACGGGAGACTTAAGCAGGGTTCACCGGGTTTTACTTGTAAGTTCTTAGTGCAGTTCAAACAATTCACGGTACAGTTCACACAATTAACTCCGGACAGTCTCTGAACCCTCTGCAGCCAGGTTTCCTCTCTCTGTGACCGTTCACTTTCTCTGTAACCTTTCAGGCTTTCCTCTCCTCAGTTCTTCCCTGTGGGCTGTATGGGGGCAGCTCGGTCACTTGTCTGGCTTCCCCTGTGGGTGTGGGTGGCAGGCCGGCCCTATGCGCTGCTGATCCTTCAGCCTGTGTGTTGGGTGACCAGACCTGGAATCTAATCTGTGTCTCCCCGTCGGTGTGATAGTGTACCGGCGTGTAGCTACGGTCACCCAGAACCGACTCTCTGGTCCCAGCCTAGCCTTGGGTGTCTCTATCTTGCAAGGGATCACCGGGCTCTCTCCGACCCGTGTGATTACCTGGGTACGTCAGGGGAGTCTGTCCCGCCTATAGTCGGTCAACCCTGCCGTGTTCCTTGGACCCAGTTTTCCTAGTCCGGTCTCTGTCTTTCCTTCCCTTGGGCTGGCTTTCTCTCCATGGAAAGGTGTCTCGCAGGTTTCTGCGCCTCCAGGTAGCCCTGTCCCTCAGGAAAGTGTCACTTTCTGCTGGTCTTTACCTCTCGGCACCCATTGACCTACTAACTAACTCCTCCTTGTTCCCCCCTTTTGTACCTAGTTTGTCATCTGACCTACGTTCCACCCACTTCCCTCTAAACCCTACCACCCCTTGCCCGCCTAGAGTCCCGGGCTCTGGGTTGGGTGTTGTGTCTTGTGGGTGTGTGTTTTGAAGGTGTTCCTAAAGAACTTTCTAATTTCTGCCTGGCTGCAGTTCCTACCTGTGGCCACCCTGGTCGCAGGGGCGCCACACAAGAACTTTAATGTAAGAGTTCTTAGTACTCGAAACAATTAGGTCAGATGCTGAGACGGGCTCAACTCATGTACCAGTATAGTGAAAGTCAATGGGAAACTCGAGCACGATCACTGCAATGCACAAATTGTCAGTACTCGAAACAAGTAGGTGGAATGCTCTGACAGGTACAACTCATGTACTAAGTATATTGGAAGTCACTGGGAAACTTGAACATGAGCACTTCAATGCATGAGTACTTGGTACTCGAAACATGTAGGTAGGACGAGCTCGACTCATGTACCATTATATGATGAAACTCAATGGGAAACTCGAGCATGATCACTTCAATGCATGAATGCTCATTACTCGAAACAAGTAGATGGAACGCTCGGACAGATTCATCTTGTGTACTGAGTATATTGGAAGTCAATGGGAAACTTGAGCACGAGCACTTCAATGCACAAGTACTCGGCACTCGAAACGAGCAGGCGGACACTAGGACAGGCTTGACCTTTGTACCGAGTATAATTGAAGTCCATGGGAATCTTGAGCACTGCAATGCACAAGTGCTCGGTACTCGAAACAAGCTGATCGTACGCTCAGATGGGCTCAATTCGAGTACTGAGTATATTGGAACACACTGGGAAACTTGAGCATGAGCACTTCAATGCATGAGTACTTGGTAGTCGAAATGAGCAGTTCGGACGCTGGGACGGGCTCGAATCATGTACCAGTATAGTTGAAGTCAATGGGAAACTCGAGCACGATCATTTCAATGCATGAATGCTCAGTACTCGAAAACAAGTAGTTGGAACGCTCGGACAGATTCATCTTGTGTACTGAGTATATTGGAAGTCAATGGGAAACTTGAGCACGAGCACTTCAATGCACAAGTACTCGGCACTCGAAACAAGCAGGCCGGACACTAGGACAGGCTTGACCTTTGTACCGAGTATAATAGAAGTCCATGACAATCTTGAGCACTGCAATGCACGAGTGCTCGGTACTCGAAACAAGCTGATCGTACGCTCAGATGGGCTCAATTCAAGTAATGAGTATATTGGAACACACTGGGAAACTTGAGCATGAGCACTTCAATGCATGAGTACTTGGTACTCGAAATGAGCAGTTCGGACGCTGGGACGGGCTCGAATCATGTACCAGTATGGTTGAAGTCAATGGGAAACTCGAGCACGATCATTTCAATGCATGAATGCTCAGTACTTGAAATAAGTAGGGCAAACATTCGGACAGGTTTAACTTGTGTGCCGAGTAAATTGGAAGTCAAAGGGAAATTCAAGTTCGAGCACTTCAGTGCATGAGTTCTCGGTACTTGATGCAATCAGCTCGGACACTCAGAGTGGCTGAATTTGTGTACCGAGTATTACGAAAGTCAGTGGAAACCATGAGCACTTCAATGCACGAATACTCAGTACTTGAAACGTTTAGGTAGGATGAGTTCTACTCATGTACCAGTATATGATGAAGCTCAATGGGAAACTTGAGCACGATCACTTCAATGCATGAATGCTTAGTGCTCGAAACAAGTAGGTCGAAAGCTCGGACAGGTTCAACTCATGTACCAGTATAATGCAAGTCAATGGGAACTTCGAGTACGAGCACTCCAATGCACAAGTGCTTGGTACTTGAACTGAGCAGGTCGGACGCTAGGACAGGCTTGACCTTTTTACTGAGTATAATGGAAGTCCATGGGAATATCGAGCACTGCAATGCACGAGTGCTCGGTACTCGAAACAAGCTGATTGTATGCTCAGATGGGCTCAATTCGAGTACCGAGTATAATGGAAGTCAGTGAAAACCATGAGCACTTCAATGCACAAGTGTTTGGTACTTGTAACAAGTAGCTGAGACGAGCACTACTCATGTACCAGTATATGATGAAAGTCTTTGGGAAACTTGAGAACAAGCACTTCAATGCAAGAGTGCGAGGTACTCCAAACAAGCTGGTCAGACGCTTGGACAGGCTCCACTCGAAACTTGAGCATTTTTCGAGTCTTCTGGAGTTGACTGTCCATCCTGCTCATTTCGAGTACCGAGCAATCGTGCATTGAAGTGCTCACTCATCACTAGAAATAACCAGTTGTGTAACATACCAGAGTATGCCGTAGTGGTTTTAAGGATGCCGCAGCTGAAATGGTGGGAGTTGTTGTTTACATGTATTGACCGTATCCACAGGATGCTGAGATAAATCCCAACAGATTTAGCCCATGTTTTTGGATGAGATATATGTAAAGATCCACACCCCTTTCCTGCAGCTGTAGTCATTATTTGGGGACTTTATGAGTTTTTTTTTTCTTTTTTTTTATAAAATTGGGGAAGAGTAATAACGTGTACCTAAATTGGGTGAAGGATCTGCAGTTGTACTATGGGCCCTGTAGTTACTCCCAGGCCCCCTCTACCATTCTCGGGGCATATGTACTATAGAGACAGATCATGAGGCTGATATAAGGTTCTTTAAGGAATTTGGTGGGTGCCATCACCTTAATTATCATATGGCAAGAACCTGTGAAGTGAAAATTGCCCCTCCCCTGAGGAACTGTACTGTTGGCCTAGAACAGTGATGGCGAACTCCAGGCCTCGAGTGCCACCAACAGTACATGTTTTCAGGATTTCCTCAGCATTGCACAGAGGTTGGAATAATCACCAGTGCAGGTGATTATATTATCACCTGTGCAATGTAAGGAAATCCTGAAAACCTGCACTGTTGGTGGCACTCGAGGCCTGGAGTTCGCCATCACTGGCCTAGAAAGTGGCTTAGGTTGATGGGAATAAACAACAGGTCCTTGGGTGACAATACTGGAAGCAAAAGGTTCAATGTACCACTTTTCCCCTATATCCAAATACCTCGGCCCAGGGAAACATATTGTCTTGTTAGTGTCCCTTTTCCCACCAGACTCCAGGACAAATGCCCTCTTTGCACCGCCCCCACCTAATTCCCTGAGGAACATCGCTGAGAACTTCAGAACTCTCCTAAATCCACTCACGGTTCGGGGAGGTCCTGTTTTAGATTGACCATCGGGCCCAAAAATCTCAAGTAACACCTTGGTCTAAAATGAAGTGGCCACAATGTTGCCTAATTACGGATGATCACAGATTTCTGTCCCTATCGTATCGGCATACATGCCCACTCTCGTAATTGGCTGCCACTTGCCCAGTTTTTCTGAATGAGTCTCGGTAAATTTGTTTTGCGCCTGAGGCCAAAATAATAAGGGTTGCACAAAAGAAAAGGGCTAAATTGCCAACACCATGGTTGGTAACTATGTGTTGGCAATTGGCATGGTACCAGGCATGGTTTGGAGCACAGTATAATAGAGGTTCAGAGAAGTCCTGGGCCCAGGATGAATTCTTTAGCTGGGTCCTCTTTCAATTACCATATAATAGTTAAAAAGTATTTTTTAGTTATCAGGGAATTGAATGTTACCTCTGCACCCTTTGCTATTTCTGCACCCTTTGCTATTTCTGCACCCTTTGCTATTTCTGCACCCTGTGCTATTTCTGCACCCTTTGCTATTTCTGCACCCTTTGCTATTTCTGCACCCTGTGCTATTTCTGCTCCCTGTGCTATTTCTGCACCCTGTGCTATTTCTGCTCCCTGTGCTATTTCTGCCCCCTGTGCTATTTCTGCCCCCTGTGCTATTTATGCCCCTGTGCTATTTATGCCCCTGTGCTATTTATGCCCCCTGTGCTATTTCTGCCCCCTGTGCTATTTCTGCCCCCTGTGTTATTTCTGGACCCTATGTTATTTCTGCACCCTGTGTTATTTCTGCACCTTGCACTACCTCTGCACCCTTTGCTATCTTGGTTCTTAGTTTAACCTTTTCCCCTTTGCTACCTCTGTGGCCTGTGCTGCCTCTGTGGCCTGTGCTACCTCTGCGCCCTGTGCTGCCTTTGCGCCCTGTTTCCTTTGCGCCCTGTGCTGCCTCTGCGCCCTGTGTTTCCTTTGCGCCCTGTGTTGCCTCTGTGCCCTGTGTTGCCTCTGCGCCCCGTGTTGCCTCTGCGCCCCGTGTTGCCTCTGCGCCCTGTGTTTCCTTTGCGCCCTGTGTTGCCTCTGCGCCCGTGTTGCCTCTGCGCCCCGTGTTGCCTCTGCGCCCCGTGTTGCCTCTGCGCCCCGTGTTGCCTCTGCGCCCCGTGTTGCCTCTGCGCCCCGTGTTGCCTCTGTGCCCCGTGTTGCCTTTGCTCTGCTACCTCTGCGCCCTGTGTTACCTCTGCACCCTGTGCTTTCTGCCAGATTCATATAGCTGTATCTTGTGGTTACATGTGCTATTTCTTATGCCAAGGCCAAGTTGGCAGAACTATTACAAGGCAGCATTTGATATTACGGAGTTAATTTGTTACTCGCTGTCATTTTTCGGCACTGGCGCTGATACCCGCTATGTCTGCCCAGAACACAAAATTCCTATAAAATAATGAGGCTGACATGACCTGTCACCCCCCCTGGTGCATGGCAAACTAAATGCAGCATTGAATGCAGCATGTCTGCTGCATTCAGGGAAGGGGCACCCCACGGCTCTAGCCCCCCTGTAAGCTTTTAAAAAAGACTTTATAAACCTTACAGCTATGAGGTCGCCTGGGTGGGATCTTATTAAGAGGTCCTGGCTGCTGGCACAATCCTCCCTGCCTCCTCCTTGTGTGTTCCGCCCCCTCTGTGTCTGCCGCCGCCTCCTCTTCTTCTGGGTCTGCCCTCCTCATCTTCTGGGTCTGCCCTCCTCTTCTTCTGGGTCTGCCCTCCTCTTCTTCTGGGTCTGCCCTCCCCTTCTTCTGGGTCTGCCCTCCTCTTCTTCTGGGTCTGCCCTCCTCTTCTTCTGGGTCTGCCCTCCTCTTCTTCTGGGTCTGCCCTCCTCTTTTTCTGGGTCTGCCCTCCTCTTCTTCTGGGTCTGCCCTCCTCTTCTTCTGGGTCTGCCCTCCTCTTCTTCTGGGTCTGCCCTCCTCTTTTTCTGGGTCTGCCCTCCTCTTGTTCTGGGTCTGCCCTCCTCTTCTGGGTTGCCCTCCTTCTTCCCCTGGGTCTGCCCTCTCTTCCTGGTCTGCCCCTTCCCCTGGGTCTGCCCTCCTCTTCCCCTGGGTCTGCCCTCTTCTTCTGCTCCTGACGTCGCACAGAGTAGGAACAGAAGAGGAGGTGGCGGCAGACACATAGAGGGGTGGAACACACAAGGTGGAGGCAGGGAGGATTGTGCCAGCAGCCAGGACCTCTTAATAAGATCCCACCCAGGCGACCTCTTAACTGTAAGATTTATAAATTCTTCTTTAAAGCTTACAAGGGAACTAAAGACATGGGGGACCCTTTCCCTGGGTGCAGCAGACATGCTGCATTCAGTGCTGCATTTAGTTTGCCATGCACCAGGAGGGGTGACATGTTCTCTTTAAGAATAATTACAATAGTAACTGTGCACAGTGCGAGATCATCAATAACTGATACATGTTATTGTGTTGCTATGTAAAATTGCTATGTCCCTATAGAATCTTACTTTTTTGGCGAATGCAACGGGTACTGCCACGAGGCCATTTTGATTGTGACACAGTGTTTACAGAAGTTGTAACAAAAGATTTACCATTCAGGAGCTTGGAGAAGTTGGATGTGTGGCACCCTACCGGTCAGGACACCAGGAGTACTGCACCCAAGCCAGGGTGTGGTTCTCCACTAGTCAGGAGATGGGGGATGTTAGGTGTGATGATCCTCTGCACAAACACACACCCACTTAGTACCCAGGGGACCCAATGCACAAACCCCAGGGGGGAGGCCCCAGTGGAACAACAGGGGTAGAGACGTGTGGGCCAACATGTTAGGCTATGGGTTGAACTAGATGGACTTAAAGTCTTCCTTCAACCTTAAAAAACTATGTTACTATGTTACTATGTTACTATGTTACTATGAGGGAAGGAGTTGTCAGTTTCAGTTTGAGTTGACCTGCAGGGCAGAAGAGAACAGTGTGAGTAACAGGAGAGTGAACAGCTAGTGTGTGCAGAGCTGAAAAAGTGAAGAAGTCAAGTCAAGAGAGGAGGAGAGAACCCTAGGGGCACCGGCAGAGCTGAATTGGACCATGCTCCCGAATCCGGAGTTTGTAACACCAGGCGGAGGGGTTGTGGTCAGAAACAGGGATCGGACCTGAACGCGGCACGGGAGTCTAATACCGAACCGCTGAACCGGAGGCTACGAGCTTCATAGGAGCTGTAGCTCAAACACCTGGCGTATTCCCAGAGATAGCAGCCAGAAAAGGGTCCGGGGACAAGGTACCAGTTGCCCACTCATACCCGAGGCTGCAGGATCGGGGCTCTTCCAGGAGCGCTGAGGAACAGGACCACTGAGAGGCAGAAGGCAGGCACACCACCGAGGATCTCGTACCTGCTACTCCGATCACCTAAGACTACGCAGGCTGTAGTTTACCCAAGAGTGTGAAACATCTATGACCTGTTGAACTTGAAGTGAGCAAACCCGGGTATAGAATTGCAGAACAGTGTGAGACTGTGTTATTTCCGCGACAACCGGCTGTGAAGGCCACTGAGCAAGGTAATGGTGTCTGAGATAATCCCTGCCTGCCAGAGACTATAATCCTTATTCCCGCTGCCCTGGGGACCCACTCCACCCATGGGAAGGCACTCCATCCAAGCTGCCCGTCCATTGTTCCCAGAGGTTCTGCAGCAGTGGCGGCTACCCATAGCTGCAAACCACGGGTGGCATCACGAACATTTATCCCTAAATCCACCCTATCCCTACACACCCTAAGAACGCTTTAACATTGAACCCAGGGTCACAGAGCCGGGTCTCGACCCCTGTGACTCCCCAGAAGAAGCATTAAAGCCGGGTTCCTACTGTCCCATGGCCCTGAGGTGCATCAGATGACTTGCCACAATGCCTGCCAAGAAATGGACAAAGGGTTTGGTTATAGTTAGGGAGAAGAAAGGCCCCTGACATTTCTGTTCTATGAAATAAATCTTGATTTAAAATGAGGTCTTGAGTCTGTTTTTGCTTCTTGGGTCTGTATTTGTTTTGGCCAAAGGTCCCCAACTCCAGGCCTTGGGGGCCGCCAACATTACAGGATTTCAGGATTTCCTTAGTATTGCACGTGTTAATGTGATTAAATGCACAGGCAATGATTCCAACCCCTGTGCAATACTAAGGAGATCCTGAAAACATGCACTGTTGGCGGCCCTCGAGCCCTGGAGTTGGGGACCCCTGGTTTAGGGAGTCAGTTCCATGTATTCTGTATTTTGTTTAGAGGTCTGGTCTTGGGTCTGTATTTCTTTAGGTGTCTAGTCCAAGATCTGTGGTTGTTTACTGGTCTTGATCCATCTTGATGGAACCCTGAGGAAGGTGCAGGGACGACACTGAAACCAGGGGAGGAACTACACTGGTGCAGCCTGTGCAGCTGCACCAGGGCCCCGACCGGCTGGGGGCTCCTTCAAGCCTGGAGGGGGGCCCCCAGCCGACCCCCGCAAGCCGCCGTCAAAGGAGAGGAGGGTCAGGCAAGGGAAGCAGAGAGCTTCCTGCTTCCCCTGCCTGATCCCGCCCCTCCTCTCCTCTGCTCCTCCGGCCCCTAGCATACATCCGGCGCGGCTCCCAGGTAGGAGAGCATCGCGCCTGCGGCTCCCTGCGGCTCCCAGCGGCTCCCAGCAGCACCCCCCCCCCCCTTTCCGGGCCGCGCCGACGGCAAGCGCCCCCCCCCCCCCCTTTCCGGGCCGCGCCGACGGCAAGCGGCACCCCGCCCCCCCCGGTCCTCTCCTGCACCAGGGCCCCCGGGGGTGACGGTCCGCCCCTGACTGAAATGCGTCGGTTGGAATAAAGGAGGTGAACGAAAGAAGCCTTGTCTTCTCATTCTTTTGGCGGCAGTGCGGACCTGTTGGGACTCCACTCCCTTTGGTGAAATTGGATAAAATGCCACGTTGCACTTGGAAGTGTTGGGTCCAGCGGCAGCCGTCCAAGCGATTTATACCGGTTGTGGGTCATCACAACCGGGAAAGGTGAGCACATTCCCTCACAGGGTTCGTACTACTTATCTTCAAACGCTAAGACACATCTGCGCCTCTTTTGTGTCCTTTGTTTTAGAGTTGATCGATCTTGAGTCTGTATTTGTTTAGGAGGTCTAGTCTGTGATTGTTTACAGGTTCTGGTCTTAGACCCAAGACCAGAACCTGTAAACAATCACAGACTAGACCTCCTAAACAAATATTTGTTTAGCAGTCTAGTCTGAGATTTGTTGGCTGTTTATGTCAGGCCCACAAGGGTCTGGGGTACTCAGATCTCGGGTGGTTGGGTGCAAGGATGTCACAGGTGGTCGATGCCCGAGTCTGTGCCCTTGGGAAGACAATAAAAAGGGGGGTATTTACAGGGATAAGAGTTAATGTTTGTCGTGACGCCACCTGTAGATCCGGTGATGGCACCGGTGCTGCTGGGGCCTCTGGGGTAATGGGTGGCAGCAAGGTGATGCAGCTCCCTACAGGTAGAGCTGGGTCCCTGGGGCAGTGTAGTGTGATGATTGGAATAGGGCAGTTCAGTCTCCGCTGTGAGACTGGAATGTCATAGTCAACCAGGAAGAAACACAGACACTTGTTTGCTCTGCACTGGTCTTTATTCCGGTAATCTACAGTTTACAGGGTATATGGTTGTTACAGCCAGGGTAGTGGACTGGGTGGCCCTGGCAGAAGGCGATGTCTCTCCAAAGCTCCAGCTATGTCCCCTCTTTTCTCTTCCACTGTCCTACCTCTGCACACTCCTTCTTCCTCTCGCTGCCCTGCACGAATCCCGCTTACTACCAGGCCGGTTGGGTGATATGAGATACCCTTCTTCTCTCTAAGGGGCTCAACCCAGTTTGGTGCTTCTGGTGGGGACCGTGCTCCTAAGAAGCTGTCGATCATACCAGTGTTTGCAGCTCAGGGATGGACCTCTGCACCGCTTCGGAGCCGGTACCCTGCTTTGGACTGGGCCAGGGTCGTTCAGTCACCCTCTCTCTGCCCCTCTCTGTCTGGGTCACCAGGATGAGATGACCTCCCCGTTACTTCTTCTTCTCTTGTGTCTCTCACTCTCCTACGTCCTCCTAGGTTCTCTCTCTCCCAGGTTCTCTCAGGTTCTCCTTTTCTTCCCGCTCATTTCCCACTCCCTATATAACCTAGCTCTCCTTCCCCGGGACCGGTTACCCTGGTAACAGACTGTCCCAATTGGCCCCCTGTCTCTAGGTGTATGTGTGTGGTGGGGAGCTGCAGACTTCCATTACCCCTACCAGGACAAGAATACTGCACCTTCGGTTCGGGGTGCAGTACCCTTTTGTAGAGAGCTGACCAGCGGGGCGCTGCATTTACAGGTCCTGATCGATCTTGGTTCTGTATTTTATTAGGAGGTCTAGTCTGTGATTGTTTACAGGTTCTCGTCTTGTAATTTATATTTGTTTAGCAGTCTAGTCTGAGATTTGTTGATTGTTTACAGGTCCTGATCGATCTTGGTTCTGTATTTTTTTAGGAGGTCTAGTCTGTGATTGTTTACAGGTTCTAGTCATGGATTTATATTTAAGAGTTTAATCTGAGGATTGTGGTTTATTTATATACAGGTTCTGGTCTTGGGTCTATATTTGTGTAGGGGTCTATTTTGCAGTCTGTGGTTATTTACATGGTTCTGGTCTTGGGTCTGTATTTGTTTAGATGTCTAGTCTGAGGTCTGTGGTTATTTACAGGTTCTGGTCTTGGCTCTGTATTTGTTTAGGGGTGTCTAGTCTGAGATCTGGGGTTGTTTACAGGTTTCATCTTGGGTCTGTATTGTTTAGGGGTGTCTAGTCTGAGATCTGGGGTTGTTTACAGGTTTCATCTTGGGTCTGTATTGTTTAGGGGTGTCTAGTCTGAGATCTGGGGTTGTTTACAGGTTTCATCTTGGGTCTGTATTGTTTAGGGGTGTCTAGTCTGAGATCTGGGGTTGTTTACAGGTTTCATCTTGGGTCTGTATTGTTTAGGGGGTTCTAAGGTCTGTGCTTGTTTATAGGTCCTGACCTTGGGTCTGTATTTGTTTAGAAGTCTTATATGAAGTCTGTGGTTGTTTACTTTTTGGTCTTGGTTCTATATTTGTTTAGGGGTTTAGTTTATTGACTGTGGTTATATACATACAAGTTCTGGTCTATGAGTATACTCTGAGGTTTATGGTTGTTTACAGGTACTGGTCTTGGTTCTGGTCTTGGTTCTGGTATTTGTTCAGAGGTTTAGTCCAGGGACTGTGATTGTTTCAGGTCTTGTGTGTATTCGTTTAGGGTAGTCTGGTCTGGGGTGTCTATTAGTTCAAGGGGCTTATTGTGTGATGTATGTTTGGAGGGTTTATCATCACGTCTGTTATAGTTTGGTCTGGATTTGACTTAGTAACGGTTTAGAGGTCTGGTTTTTAGTCTGCATTAGTAAAATACTAAAACAGGTTCAGAGAAACTGGTTTAGAAAATGACATGGGCAGATATTCTATAATTTGCTCATTTGGCTAAAGAGAAGATTTACTTGCCGTGAAGATGGGGCCTTATCTCGGGAACGGAAGAAGAAACACACAGAAATGACGGGTTCAAAAGAACAGCAACATTTCCACCATGTAGAAAAATGTATATATTTATGACGGAAAAATATTGGAATCTGAGAGTCCTCAGGTTGATACCTTTTTAATGGCAAACTGACAAGATGGTAAGCAAAGCAAGCTTTTGGGACACTATGGCCTCTTCATCAGGCTGATAATGACACAGATTCTGAAGACACACACAGTATATAAGTACGCAGGGTGGGATGATGCAGTAAATATGACAGGTTACATTTCTGATGGGCATTAGGGGGCATCATATCTTTGAACAGACCCCAATTAAAGGACAATTAAACTTTCACACTTTTTATCAATAAACCGTTCCGATATTTACTGCCATCACTGTTTCACCCCATCCCATACTGATCAATCCTATTCTGCTCCACCTCACTTGTCTTGAGAACTGCACTATTTCATGTCATGTTGTGTGTGTATGTATGTATACATGTGTTATATATATATATATATATATATATATATATAGTATATGTAGCACATCAGATTTTGTCTCATATTAGCCTGAAGAAGAGGCCTGAGTAGTCTCGACAGCTTGTTATTTGTTACCGTGTTTTCAGTTCACCATTACAAGATATGAATCACTGAGGACTCTCAGATTTTAATACTTTTGTTTATGGCAAGTGACAAGTCTTCATGATCGCCACCCTATGGGACTCATGTTCTTGTGATGGCAGGGCCTAAACCTTTGAGCTCTGAGTTATGTTGTTGTAGTTGTTATTATTATTTATTATTATTATTGCACCATTTATTCCACGCCGCATGTGAAAAGAGACATACGTAAACAAATGTAATAATCATGAGCAATTCAAGGCATCCACAGGCACAGGAGGAGAGAGGACCCTGCCCACGAGGGCTCACAGTCTACAAAGGATGGGTGAGGATAGCGTAGGGGAGAAGAAAGCACCCTGCCTGTGAGAGCTCACAGTCTACAAGGAATAGGTGAGGATATAGTAGGTGAGGTAAGAGGACCCTGCCCACGAGTGCTCACAGTCTACAAGGGATACGTGAAGATACAGTAGATGAGGAGAGAGGACCCTGCCCATGAGGGCTCAGTCTACAAGGGATGGGTGAGGATACAGTAGGTGAGGAGAGAGGACCCTGCCCACGAGGGCTCAGTCTACAAGGGATGGGTGAGGATACAGTAGATGAGGAGAGAGGACCCTGCCCACGAGGGCTCACAATCTACAAGGGATGGGTGAGGATACAGTAGATGAGGAGAGAGGACCCTGCCCTCGAGGGCTCAGTCTACAAGATGTGAGGATACAGTAGGTGAGGAGGAGGACTCTGCCCATGAGGGCTCACATCTACAAGGATGGGTGAGGATACAGTAGGGAGGAGAGAGGGCCCTGCCATGAGGGCTCACAGTCTACAAGGAATGGGTGAGGATACAGTAGGTGAGGAGAGAGGACCCTACCCATGCGGACTCACAGTACTACAAGGGATGGGTGAGGATACAGTAGGTGAGGAGAGAGGACCCTGCCCTCGAGGGCTCAGTGTACAGAGGATGGGTGAGGATACAGTAGGTGAGGAGTGAGGACTCTGCCCACGAGGGCTCACAATCTACTAGGGATGGGTGAGGATACAGTAGGTGAGGGAGAGGACCCTGCCTATGAGGGCTCAATCTACAAGGGATGGGTGAGGATACAGTAGGTGAGGAGCGATGGACCCTGCCCATGAGGGCCACAGTCTACAAGGGATGGGTGAGGATACAGTAGGTGAGGGAAGATGACCCTGCCATGAGGGCTCAAATCTACAAGGGATGGGTGAGGATACAGTAGGTGAGGAGTCGATGACCTGCCCATGAGGGCCCACAGTCTACAAGGGATGGGTGAGGATACAGTAGGTGAGGGCGATGACCCTGCCTATGAGGGCTCACAGTCTACAAGGGATGGGTGAGGATACAGTAGGTGAGGAGCGATGACCCTGCCCATGAGGGCCCACAGTCTACAAGGGATGGGTGAGGATACAGTAGGTGAGGAGAGAGGACCCTGCCCACGAGGGCTCACAGTCTACAAGGGATGGGTGAGGATACAGTAGCTGAGGAGATATGACCCTGCCCATGAGAGGCCCACAGTCTACAAGGGATGGGTGAGGATACAGTAGGTGAGGAGATGACCCTGCCCATGAGGGCTCACAGTTGTGAGTAAATTTCAATTAGGTGAAAAAATATATTTTTAAAAAAGTTAAACATTGTGATTTATGCCTCTGCATCGAAACATATAGTTTAGTATACTTTTAGGTACAGTAAAAAAAAAGAGGGATACCAACATGAACATAACATTACCCTACATATTTTAGAAAATTTCATTCTAGCCATAAGGGGAATTATCCATACCTCAGTCAACCCCCTTCTTACATTTCTTACTGAAGGTTTTGAACTGTTTAGGTTAAAAGTGGAATATCCCTGGTTAATAAGTAGACGAGGTTGAGAGGGTTGGAGCCAATCGGGCCCATTCCTAAAATATTTAAGGAATGTTACTGGCCTTAGGGTCTTCCAGATGCTTGAGGAACATGGAGGAATGCTGACGACTCAGGATGAAGTCCTGTATTAGAGGGATGAGGAGAGGATTACGTTCCTGTTATTATACCAGGTTCTTGTTTCGGAGCTTAGTGGCCCCTTATTATTATTATAAGGCAGATTTACCGGTCTTAAATGTGACAAAAACTAATATTAACATAATAGACCTGACTTATCAAGTGTCTCGAAAGAATAATTGGTAAACAAGCCTCAACAGACCTTATATGTTGGGTTTGTGGGATATACGCCCCAAAAATCACATGATGATGCATGTTTATAAGTTACAATGGGTCAAAATTGTTTTCTTATATATGGTAAGCATACGCTTTGTTTTTTTATATTTGTTTTTTTAGTGAATTACAAGGCAATACACAGGGCGTAGTATACAGATCTTCACAATGATACTTATTCTGTATGGAGGACTATGTGGGGCACATTGTCCCGTATGGAGGACTATGTGGGGCACTATTTACCGTAATAGGACCTGACTTATAGTGTGGGTAACAGTCCCCTATATGGGGATTGTGGTGGCCACATTGTCCTGTTTTGAAGTTTACTGGGCCAACATTTGTCTTATATGGAAAGGAACTTTGTTTGTATATTTGTTCTAGTAATTACAGGCAATACAGGGGGCAACATGTCTTAGACTATGTACATTTCTGTATGGAGGACTATGTGGGGCACATTGTCCCGTATGGAGGACTATGTGGGGCACATTGTCCGAATGGAGGACTATGTGGGGCACATTGTCCTGTATGGAGGACTATGTGGGGCCGTTGTCCAGTATGGAGGACTATGTGGGGCCCAAAATATGTAACATTGTAACTGAGCCCTTGGTCATATTCTGAGTATATGTCCCAATATACATGATATGAGATGTAGATTACATTTTATATTTTACTGTTTTAATAAATGAGACCAAGTAAAACAGAAAATCTGTGCTGCATTTATATCTTAAAGGGGTTGTCATCCTATAGGGGTAAATTTTGTGTAACTTAAAGCGTAACAACCATTTACATTTTTAATTAATAATAATGTAGAACAAGTAATTAAATACCTTTCAAATATACTTCATAAGTGAAATCTGGAAGAAAACCTTTCAAAAACCTTCCAGATGATGTCCCCACTAGGCTGTTAATAAACCTGACATAGGCTGGTTGTCAGGGAAATCCATCTTCAGCTCCACACACTGAATATGGCTGTACAAGGGTGGGGGGTGGGGTCCCACATAGCATTCACATTACAGCTGATCAGAGTCTCAGGTTACCTCAGGCAGGGACATTGCCGAGCTCAGGCTGTCAGCTCACAGCTCCTGTGAACTCTCTTCAGTCACGTCAGCTCTGCTCTGTGTTATCAGCTGATGGCCTCCTCACAGCTCTTTAGCTGATTCCTCAGAGCAGAGCGATGTGAATGGAGAGGGGTCAGATAAGATCACAGGAGCTGTGTGCAGACAGCCTGAGCTCCGCACTGTCCCTGCCTGAGATAACCTGAGACTCTGATCATCTGTGAACGCTATGTTGGTCCCACCACACCTTATATTGCCATATTTAGTGTGTGGAGCTGAAGACAAATTTCTCTGACAAACATGTCAGGTTTAGAAACAGCCTAGTGGGGTCATCTTCTGGATGATTTTTGAAAGGTTTTCTTCCAGATTTCACTTATGAAGTATATTTGAAAGTTTATGATAATCACTTACTCTACATGATTATTAAATAAAAATTTAAATGGAGGTTACACTTTAAGACTATGATAAATTAATTTTTGCAATTGGGTTTCATTAAAAATTGTGCACCGTGTGCCTTTTAAAGCCCTGTGTTGTACTGTTTACTACTGACTGCAGAATAAGCTAACTGAGAATCTGTCAGCCAGCTCGCCGTGATGGTCTGATGGGGAGTTTGCAACTTTTGTATTTATCTGTAGTCCTTTCATTTTGACAATGCATGTATACAGGCAGAACATGTGGCTTGAGTCCATTTGGAAAAGGGGCCCATCATTGGATGATATTAACTTTGTCATTGTGTTGTTCACAAAACAAGGTGTTAGAGATTTGCATGCTGAGTGTTTTGGTCTGAAATGGCAATAGTTGGCACTGTTATGGGGTCTCCATTAGGGCCCATTTCTTCTTTGTACTCCACTGTGTGCTAAATAAACTTCATATGCTGTACATAATTTTTTTGAGAACATGGCTTCCAGGATGATGATGAGGGTAATTAATGGTGTAGTGGAGAAAGTAGGCATCCGAAGTCAGACTTTGCAAGTATGGTGGTCCAGCCGGTCTGATTAGAACTGTAGTCTGCTCAGCTGGATGAGTATATATTGACCTCTCTGTTGACATTTCCTGTACTTTAGGTTTCTTGGTGCCTGCTGCTCTCCAGTACTCCCTTTGGTTAATGCAAGTTACTTCCTGCCATGCTGGTAGTGGGGGTGCCTATAGCAGTTCCTTAACCCTCTATACTACTGATGACCCAGAGTACTCCACTTTCTTATCCCCCTCTGTCCCCCCGTGTTGTAGTAATTGCATTGGAGCAGTCTAGTGTGCACACTGGCCTATGCATTCACCTGTGTGAGTGAAGGTGACAGTAAGGGACTAGGCTTGTGATTGCAGCAGGGGGAAGGACCTGCATAGGGTGGTAGGGCAGTTCAGGAAGTACAATCCCTCGCTTTCTACCATCAGGGGTTTCCTTCCCTTTTCCATGCCTCATTGTACCCTTCGTGTTGCACCACGTGCTGGGAGTCTGATTATCTCAGTGTGACACTCGCACTGTTTTGCAAACAAGGTAGAAAATTGCACATCAGACGCATCAGTCTGGGATAGAAAAATCGGGCACCGTAATGGGGTCCCTGCTATGGCCACCTCCAGCTTATTAAGCTTTGTAAGTCTGAATATTTGGAACAGGTGAAGAAACAAATATGATCCCAATTTTGGATTGAAATGTCGGTAAGTATAAATATAAAGAAGGAATAAAATTATAAAGCAACCTCATATTGTGATGTGTAATAGTCCTAGGTAATAGTTTTTTGGGGGGCTCAGGCCCTGACATATTACTGGTAACATAATTATTAATTATTATCAGATGTTACCCCTACAATATCTCTATGTTTAGTAATCAAGGACATGTGTCTATTGATTAACATAGAAGCCAGTTAATCACAATTGTTTTTTTTAAGTGTGAAGGTTTGGAAAGGGGGAGAGGAGAGGAGAGGGGAGAGGAGAGAGGGGAGAGGGAGAGGAGAGGAGAGGGGAGAGGAGAGAGGGGAGACGAGAGGGGAGAGGAGAGGGGAGAGCTCCAACAAATTCCAATGTTTATTTGCAACTTGGTTACTAGAAATCTCTCCATATAAGGGCAGCGGCCGCTCTCCATTCATTAAATACTGCAGATATTATTCACCCCGGTGTCCACATTCCAAGACCAGCCGCAAAGTAGTCATCATCCTAGACCACCACTCACATCCTCCTGCCCCTGACAGTCAGATCTAGGATTATAGCCGCTTGATTCAGCAATTCATTTACATAGCACTACAGACTATATATAGTAAAGTATATGATTATTATTCCTGCATTATTTACAATTAGTGTATCTATTTATTATTATTTATTATTATTATTATATTTATATAGCGCCATTAGGTTCCATGGCGCTTTACATGAGGATGAGGGAGACAAGAACAAGTACACTAAATCTAGGCGATCAGGACGTACAGGTACAGGAGGGGCAGGGACCCTGTCCACGAGGGCTCACAGTCTATGAGTGGTGTACCTTGAAGCTCAAGGGCCTTGATGTGAAAGCTCCAACGGGGCCCCCAATTATTGCAAACCTTTAATAGCAATAATTTTTTCTATAAGTAAAGGGACTCTTTGGACCCCCTAGGCTCAAGGGCCCGGGTGCGATTGCACTCATTGTAATTAAAACCCTGTATTTATCTATCTACATAATATCTATATATTATCTCTCTAACTATCTGTATCTATCTAACCTCTATCTATCCAAATATAATATCTATCTATCTATCTATCTATCTATCTATCTATCTATCTATCTATCTATCTATCTCTTCCAGTAGATATACATGTGTCACCCACTGGCAGGGACCTGGGGTACTCCTAACCGGGCCCTCTCGTCATCATCTGGGGCTGCGGGATGTCACGGTGGTGTGATCCGGTCCCTGATCAGTAAAAAGGGTATTGAAAAATGTATGAAAATAAAAACAAAAATAAAAGTTGATGTGACGCCACTGTGGGATGCGGCCGGTATAGCCACTGCTGCAGTCAGGACCTCTGAGGATGAGGGAATAGCAGCGAGGATGGTTCAGCTCTCCAAGGGAAGAGCAGGTCCCCAGGGCAACTGTAGAGTCTGTGGATGTGATAGCTCGTTGGGGGTGCAGGGTTTGGTGTGTGGAATAACTGAAAGACACAGGGGTAACAGTCTCATTTACCTCTCACTGAAGTCAGAACCATGTTCATCCGGGCCACAGTTCACAAGTGGTGTTAGGGGTCTAGAGCCTGGAAGTAATATTGGCTTTCCGCACCTGGCAAGTGCTGAGGCCTCCCTGCTGGTCTGCTCTAGGTGGGCCCTGGCTGCTTGAAGCTGTGCTGTGACCGTCTCCTCTCTTGTCTGTCTTGGCCGTGTGACAGGTAGCTTGAGCCCTTTTTGGTGCTATCTCCTTCACTGCGTCTCCTGAGCACTGTGTTGCGGCTGTGTGCAACTTGGAATCACCCACCCTCCGGTTTTGGCCGCTGGGCATAAAGTCCCTAGCGACCTCGAACTCCGGTCGTCCAGTTCTGCGCTCGGTGCTGGGGTGAGCTGGCACCGCTGCACTCCTCACACCTTTTCTCCACTTCCCTCAACCTCACCCTGGGTCCCTCATGCTGGCTGGTTAGTTTCCTTGGATGGGCCTAGCACGGCTCCCGACCGTGGGATGTCTTCTACAGGGCTCCTAGGAACTGAACTGCCTGACCCCGCCCCCAGACCAGAATTTATAGGGACCTGCCCTGGACTCGGGTGTAGAGCTACCCCTTATGGCCTAAAGTTGGGAAGGTGTTGTGCATGTGTGGTGCCCTGCTCACGCAGGTAGCCACAACTTCCCTAATGCACAGTTGGGTTTCCACGGCAGGTACCTACTACATGCAACACCTTCCACCCCGGCACAGTAGGGGGAGCCCAACTCAACTGGCCTTAGGTGAGATCCCCTATAAATACTGCTGCTGGGGGAGGAGTTAGTCAGAGTGTGCAGATGCGAGGAGAGCTGCGAAGACGTCCTAGTGATTGAGCCGGGTTAGGTCCGAGACAGTGACCTGGAGTGGCCCTTCTGATGTCCCGCAAGCCTAGGAGTGGGGACAGAAGGAAAGGAGCAGAGCCAAAAGGGAGTGCGGAACTAGTGAAAGTTCGCCCAGAGACGTACCGGACATTGGGGATCTGCACCTGTAGGATACTTCAGGACTACAGAAAATCCCGTCACACCGTGGAGACTTCAGTCACCCTGATCCCCCTGTGAGTCCACAGAGAGGGAGCCAGACACTGAGGCATCACAAGGCAGTGATCAGAGAGGGTAAACCCATGGACCGGCAGGAGGAGAGAGCAAGGACCCGAGGAGAGAGGAGGCCAGTCTGGCTGCAAGCAGACTGGGCTTCAGAAACCGTAGAGAAGCAGAAGGAGGCCGTATACCCACTTGCCATGGGGACCCACTGTGCACCTGGTCACCTGTCAGTGCCCTGGACGTCTTTACCTGCTATACCACCAGTAAAAGGTAAAAGAGACTTCTACCATGTGTGTGCATCATTCCTCTCCGCTCCGGTGCCCCTTATAGACTGGCTCCACTCAACTCTACACTACACAGCCCCGGAGAACCAGCTCACCTGTAGGGAGCTTTGCCATCTCAGCCGAACTACCATCTACCTCCGGCGGACTGTCGCGGTGCTGGTGACCCATCACCAGGTACTACAGGAGGCGAAACATGACAAACTCTTAACCCCTTTTTGAAGTGTCACCAAGGCACGTGCTCAGGCGCTGCCACCCGTGACATTCCCCCGTGCGAAAGCACCCACCGAGCCTGATATACCTGATGAACTATTTGTTTAGTTTCCAAAACCCTTCCTGATGCTCTAAGCTGTAAGTGACGGACACTAATCCAGTCTGCGGAGACGACTGTAGCCTGTTACCATTGAGATACATAAATCTGCATTAGAGCAGTATGCACAAAACCATAAATTATTGAAAATTACAGGTAGATTTACTGCAGATTGGAGCATTACAAGTGGCTGTGGCCTATGAGGTCCTGTACATGTCCCTGTGATGAGGAGCAGCTCTGTGGGTGGAGGCTGTTTTACATGTCCCTGTGATTGAACAGCTCTGTAGGTGGAGGCTTCTTTGCTTTACAGTCCCTGTGATGAGGAGCAGCTCTGTAGGTGGAGACTGCTTTACATGTCCCTGTGATGAGGAGCAGCTCTGTAGGTGGAGGCTGCTTTACATGTCCCTGTGATGAGGAGCAGCTCTGTAGGTGAAGGCTGCTTTACATGTCTCTGTGATGAGGAGCAGCTCTGTAGGTGGAGGCTGCTTTACATGTCCCTGTGATGAGGAGCATCTTGTAGGTGGGGGCTCTTTACATGTCCCTATGATGAGGAGTAGCTCTGTAGGTGGAGGCTGCTTTACATGTCCCTGTGATGAGGAGCAGCTCTGTAGGTGGAGGCTGCTTTACATGTCCCTGTGATGAGAGCAGCTCTGTAGGTGGAGGCTTCTTTACATGTCCCTGTGATGAGGAGCAGCTCTGTAGGTGGAGGCTGCTTACATGTCCCTGTGATGAGGAGCAGCTCTGTAGGTGGAGGCTGCTTTACATGTCCCTGTGATGAGGAGCAGCTCTGTAGGTGGAGGCTGCTTTACATGTCCCTGTGATGAGGAGCATCTGTGTAGGTGGAGGCTCTTTACGTGTCCCTGTGATGAGGAGCAGCTCTGTGGTGGAGGCTGCTTTACGTGTTCCCTGTGATGAGGAGCAGCTCTGTAGGTGGAGGCTTCTTTACATGTCCCTGTGATGAGGAGCAGCTCTGTAGGTGGAGGCTGCTTTACATGTCTCTGTGATGAGGAGCAGCTCTGTAGGTGGAGGCTTCTTTACATGTCCCTGTGATGAGGAGCAGCTCTGTAGGGTGGAGGCTTCTTTACATGTCCCTGTGATGAGGAGCAGCTCTGTGGTGGAGGCTTCTTTACTGTCCCTGTGATGAGGAGCAGCTCTGTAGGTGGAGGCTTCTTTACATGTCCCTGTGATGAGGAGAGCTCTGTAGTGGAGGCGCAGCTCTGTAGGTGGAGGCTTCTTTACATGTCCCTGTGATGAGGAGCAGCTCTGTGGTGGAGGCTGCTTTACATGTTCCTGTGATGAGGAGCAGCTCTGTAGGTGGAGGCTGCTTTACCTGTCCCTGTGATGAGGAGCAGCTCTGTAGGTGGAGGCTGCTTTACATGTCCTCTGTGATGAGGAGCAGCTCTGTGGGTGGAGGCTTCTTTACATGTCCCTGTGATGAGGAGCAGCTCTGTAGGTGGAGGCTTCTTTTCGTGTCCCTGTGATGAAGAGCAGCTCTGTGGGTGGAGGCTTCTTTACATGTTCCTGTGATGAAGAGCAGCTCTGTAGGTGGAGGCTTCTTTACGTGTCCCTGTGATGAGGAGCAGCTCTGTAGGTGGAGGCTTCTTTACATGTCCCTGTGATGAGGAGCAGCTCTGTAGGTGGAGGCTTCTTTACATGTCCCTGTGATGAGGAGCAGCTCTGTAGGTGGAGGCTTCTTTACATGTCCCTGTGATGAGAAGCAGCTCTGTAGGTGGAGGCTTCTTTACATGTCCCTGTGATGAGGAGCAGCTCTGTAGGTGGAGGCTTCTTCACATGTCCCTGTGATGAGGAGCAGCTCTGTGGGTGGAGGCTTCTTTATATGTCCCTGTGATGAGGCGCAGCTCTGTAGGTGGAGGCTTCTTTACAAGTCCCTGTAATGAGGAGCAGCTCTGTAGGTGGAGGCTTCTTTATATGTCCCTGTGATGAGGAGCAGCTCTGTAGGTGGAGGCTTCTTTACATGTCCCTGTGATGAGGAGCAGCTCTGTAGGTGGAGGCTTCTTTACATGTCCCTGTGATGAGGAGCAGCTCTGTAGGTGGAGGCTTCTTTACATGTCCCTGTGATGAGGAGCAGCTCTGTAGGTGGAGGCTTCTTTACATGTCCCTGTGATGAGGAGCAGCTCTGTAGGTGGAGGCTTCTTTACATGTCCCTGTGATGAGGAGCAGCTCTGTAGGTGGAGGCTTCTTCACATGTTCCTGTGATGAGGAGCAGCTGTGTAGGTGGAGGCTTCTTTACAAGTCCCTGTAATGAGGAGCAGCTCTGTAGGTGGAGGCTTCTTTACATGTCCCTGTGATGAGGAGCAGCTCTGTAGGTGGAGGCTTCTTTACATGTCCCTGTGATGAGGAGCAGCTCTGTAGGTGGAGGCTTCTTCACATGTCCCTGTGATGAGGAGCAGCTCTGTAGGTGGAGGCTTCTTTACGTGTCCCTGTGATGAGGAGCAGCTCTGTAGGTGGAGGCTGCTTTACGTGTCCCTGTGATGAGGAGCAGCTCTGTAGGTGGAGGCTTCTTTACATGTCCCTGTGATGAGAAGCAGCTCTGTAGGTGGAGGCTTCTTTACAAGTCCCTGTAATGAGGAGCAGCTCTGTAGGTGGAGGCTGCTTTACATGTCCCTGTGATGAGGAGCAGCTGTGTAGGTGGAGGCTTCTTTACAAGTCCCTGTAATGAGGAGCAGCTCTGTAGGTGGAGGCTTCTTTATATGTCCCTGTGATGAGGAGCAGCTCTGTAGGTGGAGGCTTCTTTACATGTCCCTGTGATGAGGAGCAGCTCTGTAGATGGAGGCTCCTTTACATGTCGGTGTGTTTTGGTCTCATTGTTCTGTTGGATGTTTGTGCTTTCACTGCCCGGACATTAGTGCCAGTTCACAATATTAATTCTCACTTCTTACAGGGAACTCCCTGATTAAATCAGCAGTTTCAGTAATCTCCGTGAGAGAAGGAAACATGTTCTCTGGATCAGGATCTGGGCGGTGCTCTGGTTCCTCCTCACTAATTTTAGGAAATTGAATAAAGCCCACATTTTCTTTCTAAGTTTTTATTTATTTATTGTTTTTAGTTAACTTATTTTAATATTTTATGCTTAAATTGAATTATTAGAATACAAGATATTGGGGAGAGGCTCCTGCTGCAGTTAGGTGTCTTACACTGTTGTCATACCTCAGACCGGTCGGCATATGCTTAATATATTTACAAGTGAACTAAGTAATAAAATCTGGAATTACCTCAGGTTGGATGATGACCTGTGTGAAATTTTCTGCTGATATCTCAAATAATACTTATAACAATATGGTAAGCATTAATAGGAAATGTGCGATGAGAATATTACACATCTTTTAACACTAGGACTACTGGACTCGTGACCCCGCCTAGAACTACTGAAAGGAGTCATTTTGACTCCTTGCTTGTTTTCGTTTATTTTTAGAGTTTCATTTGTGGTTATTTATTAATAATTATATTTTTTGTAATGTATTATTATTGTGAGATCCAACAGTAATGCTTTTGATTGTTTTTTTTCTGCTTTTCTTATTTTTCTACAGAAATAACAATAATTATAATAGACGTTTTTCAAACATTTTTTTTTATTCAAGTGCACACATATAAACAACAACTGAAGAACAAAAAGCAGAGAAAATGTAGGTGGAGGAGCATAAAAATGAAAATATGGCGCAGAATTCACCTTCTAAACATTTGGTGTTTCGCATTTTAGGCATTGCCTTTGATTTATGGCAGTACATTGCCCACACAAAGACTTACCACAAGTCTTACAATTGCCGACAGATCTATTTTTCTTGCACTTTTCTTTGAGCTGGCAAAATTTTGTTTGAACCATCACTTCTGAGCATGTAGAAACTTGGGACGTGGAACCCTTTTCCCTATCTGTGACATAAGGACCACTCAACTCTCTCACAAGCGTTTGCAAAAATGCCTTGCATGACATTTTTTGGTGGGTAATCTCCTTGAATATTATCCATGCATTTATACCCGCAAAGTCTAAGGCATTTTCAAATGCATGAATAGGCCATCTCCTTGTGCATGTTCGTGTGGTATATTGTCGTGCCATCTGATCCACTACATCTACTCCATATTTTGTTTCATTGTAAAACTTTACCGTTTCTGGAGTTTTTTTAGCGGAATCAGACGCAACAACAACATCTGGATGGACGGAACTCAAAATGATAACATTTTTGTTGGGCTTTCCTTGATATACTGTAAGTGTAAAATTGTCTTCATTTCTAAACACTTTAGTGTTGTACAATTCCTCTTTCATGGATTTTATTTCTTTAGGCACTTCTCGCCTTATCTTCTTCAGTGTTCCCACGATGGTTGTTCCTTTGCTTTTTAGCTGTTTAGCTAATTTTACTGAAGTAAAATAATTATCGGTTGTAACATTGCGACCTTTTTTCAAAAACGGGTCCAATAACTTAATTACCACATGGTCAGCTAAACGGTCCTCAGCACGGCGTGTGTCATCTTTTACTAGATAAGGGAAGCCATTTGCCAGATATTTGCTCTCCTTATCAACAGCTAGCCAATATTTGTGGCCATATTTATCTGGTTTGGAAGGCATGTACTGCGTGAATGGACACTTAGTTTTGCTTGGGAAAAGTTGCTCATCCACCGTTATGTATGGGCCAGGTTTGTAACACGCAATACAATTTTCAATAAACCTGTCCCACACAGTAGAAAATAGAGCAAACTTGTCCATTTGCAGTCTCTCCGATCGAGTAGATTTCTCATCAAATCTGAGAAACCTCATAATTTCAACAAAGCGGTCCCTAGACATTGTCGCTTTGCAAAACGGTATTCCCCAGTCATTACACCAAATACTGCTAATCGAGTGACGGTTCGTGCCAGATATTCCACGAGCATAGAATATCGCAATGAATGCATTTAGCTCCTCATCAGATAGAGTAAACTGTAAATTATTGTTCCTGCTTGCTTCTGCAAGCGTACAGATCTTTATATGTGTCAATATATATGAATCAAAAAATAAACGCCATGCGCTCAAAGGACTATCGATAATGATATTTCTTCTGGCATATCCTGTAGGGCCAGGTGCTTCTCGAAGAATATTTTGGCTGTCACGCCTACCAGGCAAGTGTTCTCCAATTTCAACAGGTTTCCATTGAATACCATCCGCTGAAACTAGTATTCCTTCAGATTCGCCTTCTCTGGTGTTTGTTGTTGCATTACCTTCGCCGCCATCGTTATCTGTTGTTCTTTCATTTCTGGGACGTTTTGCTGATTTTTTCTGTCCACGACCAGGAGGATGGTCACGAGGCAACATAACTGCATGGGCCCGATCCCCAGTTGATGTGCTTGGAATATCTGGAAAAAAGTTGATGAATATTTAGAATTTTTGTTTTGTAAGGGTCCGTGCACACTGGCTGGATTAGCGGCGGAATATCCGACCGGATATTCTCACCACAATCCGGCCCGTACCTGCCCGCTCAGGTACAGAGCGGAGTTTCATACCTGAAGCTCCGCTCCGAACCCCGGGCTGGAGCCGCTGTCTGGGACGGAGCCGTGCTCGCGCGTAAGCAAGCGCTGCTCTGTGCCTGACAGCGGAGCTTCAGGCATGAGCGGGCAGGTACGGCCTGTATTGCGGCAAGAATATCCAGATGGCTATTCAGCCAGAATTCTGCTAGTGTGCACAGGCCCTAACTCAGTGTGTGGAAGAACAAATAAATACACATAACTACTTACCTTCTGGATTTGTTCCTTCTGAGTCTTCAGATTCACTTGATATGTTCTGAGGAATTAAATCTTCATCACTGTCAGAATCAAATACATGTTCCTGCAATTCGGATTCCGATTAATCCTCCGGTATGGATTGCAAAGTAGCCAGAATATCCTGAGGCTTTATCAAACGTCTTCTCTCCATATTCCTCACAAATTCCATAATTCTATATAGTTCCCTGCTGAAAAATAGAAATGAAATGAAAACTAAAAGAAATAATAACTGTTCTGCCACCTTCAAAAGTAGGTGGGCTGAATCAGTTGACAGACAGCTAAACTATTTCATAACAATTCATACCTGTATGAGTCTTCAGAGCTCGTATGTCTGCGTCTGTTCTGAAAGTAAAGTTACTATCGAGAATACTGTCTCCTGCTAGGACCTTAGAAAAACACCACCCTTCATTAGCATAAGATAAGAGCCAAGAGTAAACAAGCTATTTTGTTCAGCATTACACAGTAATACAAGCAGGTAAAACACAAGGAAAATGTGAAAAGTTGACATGTAAATTGAACTACATCTATATGAACATCAGGGTAAATAAGACAGAGTGAAAAAATTATGCACAAAACTTTATAGCAACATTTAGTGACAAAAGGACCTCAAAATATAGTAAGGAGTCAAAATGACTCCCTTCAGTAGTTCTTGGTAAATTTTGAAAAAAACGCGCAATTTTTTCACCAAAATTATTTATTCTCACAAAATCTTTTTTCACATCATATTTGAGGAAAAGTCATCGAGTTTCAAGCCGGAATTCTGAAAAATGTAGTCACAGAAGAGAAATAAAAAACGAAAGGAGTCAAAATGACTCCATCAGTAGTTCTAGTGTTAAAATGGGTATTTACTAGGGATGAGCGAGTATACTCGGAACTCACCGAATAGTAGCGGTATTCGGCTACTCACTACTCTCCGAGTATCTTAGGAGTAGCGAGTAGTCCAATTACTTTCACAGTGTATCTATAGGCACACTGCGAAAGTACCCTAAAGTGAATAAAAGTTGTTAAAAGTAATTAAATTACATACTCACCTGTCCGACGCCTGCACTCGGACCATCCCAGAAGACCTGCGATCACCGGACAAGGACCTGTGATTTCCAGCCAATGAGATGGCCGGTAGCAATTTGGCCAGATGGCGACACGTCACAACCACATGATCGCTAGCGGCCACCTGATAGGACCTTGCAATCTGGCCAATCAGGTGGCCGCTAGCGATCATGTGGTTGTGACGTGTCGCCCTCTAATTGGGCAAATCGCTACCGGCCATCTCATTGGCTGGAAATCACAGGTCCTTGTCCAATGATCGCAGGTCTTCTGGGACGGTCCCGATGCAGGCGTCGGATAGGTGAGTATGTAATTTTATTATTTTTAACAACTTTTATTCACTTTTAGGGTACTTTTGTAATGTATCAATAGATACACTGCGAAAGTAATCGGACTCGCTATACTCGCAATGAGTACAGAGTACCGGTACCTACTCGTTGCGAGTATAGCGAGTCCAAATATTAAGGTAATTGCTCATCCCTAGTATTTACATTTAAATAATGCATTTTTTGTAAGGTTAGTTCAATATTACTACATTTAAATATAAATAATATCTTATAATAGCCCCATTGGCCACTAAGTTTATGAATAGACTTCTTCTTCGAGATGACTTTTCAGCAGTCTCCTCATCAGACAGGTTACGACAATGACTGATAACACCTCTATATAGAGTAGATAACACAGGATCCACCATTCACAATAGGTGATGTCACAGCTCACCTCCTCCTGTGCAATGACTGATAACACCTCTATATACAGTAGATAACACAGGATCCACCATTCACAATAGGTGATGTCACAGCTCACCTCCTCTTGTACAATGACTGATAACTCCTCTATATACAGTAGATAACACAGGATCCACCATTCACAATAGGTGATATCACAGCTCACCTCCTCCTCCTGTACAATGACTGATAACACCTCTATATACAGTAGATAACACAGGATCCACCATTCACAATAGGTGATATCACAGCTCACCTCCTCCTGTACAATGACTGATAACACCTCTATATACAGTAGATAACACAGGATCCACCATTCACATTAGGTGATGTCACAGCTCACCTCCTCCTGTACAATGACTGATAACACCTCTATATACAGTAGATAACACAGGATCCACCATTCACAATAGGTGATATCACAGCTCACCTCCTCCTCCTGTACAATGACTGATAACACCTCTATATACAGTAGATAACACAGGATCCACCATTCACAATAGGTGATATCACAGCTCACCTCCTCCTCCTGTACAATGACTGATAACACTTCTATATACAGTAGATAACACAGGATCCACCATTCACAATAGGTGATATCACAGCTCACCTTCTCCTCCTGTACAATGACTGATAACACCTCTATATACAGTAGATAACACAGGATCCACCATTCACAATAGATGATATCACAGCTCACCTCCTCCCCTGTACAATGACTGATAACACCTCTATATACAGTAGATAACACAGGATCCATCATTCACAATAGGTGATGTCACAGCTCACCTCCTCCAGTACAATAACTGATACCATCTCTATATACAGTAGATAACACAGGATCCACCATTCACAATAGGTGATATCACAGCTCACCTCCTCCTCCTGTACAATGACTGATATCACCTCTATATACGTAGATAACACAAGATCCACCATTCACAATAGGTGATATCACAGCTCACCTCCTCCTCCTGTACAATGACTGATAACACCTCTATATACAGTAGATAACACAAGATCCACCATTCACAATAGGTGATATCACAGCTCACCTTCTCCTGTACAATGACTGATAACACCTCTATATACAGCAGATAACACAGGATCCACCATTCACAATAGGTGATGTCACAGCTCACCTCCTCCTCCTGTACAATGACTGATAACACCTCTATATACAGTAGATAACACAGGATCCACCACTCACAATAGGTGACATCACAGCTCACCTCCTCCTCCTGTACAATGACTGATAACACCTCTATATACAGTAGATAACACAGGATCCACCATTCACAATAGGTGATATCACAGCTCACCTCCTCCAGTACAATGACTGATAACACCTCTATGTACAGTAGATAACACAGGATCCACCATTCACAATAGGTGATATCACAGTTCACCTCCTCCTCCTGTACAATGACTGATAACCCCTCTATATACAGTAGATAACACAGGATCCACCATTCACAATAGGTGATATCACACCTCACCTTCTCCTCCTGTACAATGACTGATAACACCTCTATATACAGTAGATAACACAGGATCCACCATTCACAATAGGTGATGTCACAGCTCACCTCCTCCTCCTGTACAATGACTGATAACACCTCTATATACAGTAGATAACAGGATCCACCATTCACAATAGGTGATGTCACACCTCACCTCCTCCTTCTGTACAATGACTGATAACACCTCTATATACAGTAGATGACACAGGATCCACCATTCACAATAGGTGATATCACAGCTCACCTCCTCCAGTACAATGACTGATAACACCTCTATATACAGTAGATAACACAGGATCCACCATTCACAATAGGTGATATCACAGCTCACCTCCTCCTCCTGTACAATGACTGATATCACCTCTATATACAGTAGATAACACAAGATCCACCATTCACAATAGGTGATATCACAGCTCACCTCCTCCTCCTGTACAATGACTGATAACACCTCTATATACAGTAGATAACACAAGATCCACCATTCACAATAGGTGATATCACAGCTCACCTTCTCCTGTATAATGACTGATAACACCTCTATATACAGTAGATAACACAGGATCCACCATTCACAATAGGTGATGTCACAGCTCACCTCCTCCTCCTGTACAATGACTGATAACACCTTTATATACAATAGATAACACAGGATCCACCATTCACAATAGATGATATCACAGCGCACCTCCTTCTCCTGTACAATGACTGATAACACCTTTATATACAATAGATAACACAGGATCCACCATTCACAATAGGTGATATCACAGCTCACCTCCTCCAGTACAATGACTGATAACACCTCTATGTACAGTAGATAACACAGGATCCACCATTCACAATAGGTAATATCACAGCTCACCTCCTCCTCCTGTACAATGACTGATAACACCTCTATATACAGTAGATAACACAGGATCCACCATTCACAATAGGTGATATCACAGCTCACCTCCTCCTCCTGTAAAATGACTGATACCATCTCTATATACAGTAGATAATGCAGGATCCACCATTCACAATAGTTGATGTCGCAGCTCACCTCCTCATCCTGTACAATGACTGATAACACCTCTATATACAGTAGATAACACAGGATCCACCATTCACAATAGGTGATGTCACAGCTCACCTCCTCCTCCTGTACAATGACTGATAAACACCTCTATATACAGTAGATAACACAGGATCCACCACTCACAATAGGTGACATCACAGCTCACCTCCTCCTCCTGTACAATGACTGATAACACCTCTATATACAGTAGATAACACAGGATCCACCATTCACAATAGGTGATATCACAGCTCACCTCCTCCAGTACAATGACTGATAACACCTCTATATACAGTAGATAACACAGGATCCACCATTCACAATAGGTGATATCACAGTTCACCTCCTCCTCCTGTACAATGACTGATAACCCCTCTATATAAAGTAGATAACACAGGATCCACCATTCACAATAGGTGATATCACAGCTCACCTCCTCCTGTACAATGACTGATAACATCTCTCTATACAGTAGATAATACAGGATCCACCATTCACAATAGGTGATATCACAGCTCACCTCCTCTTCTACAATGACTGATAACACCTCTATATACAGTAGATAACACAGGATTCACCATTCACAATAGGTGATATCACAGCTCACCTCTTCCTGTACAATGACTGATAACACCTCTATATACAGTAGATAACACAGGATCCACCATTCACAATAGGTGATATCACAGCTCACCTCCTCCTCCTGTACAATGATTGATAACACCTCTATATACAGTAGATAACAGAGGATCCACCATTCACAATAGGTGATATCACAGCTCACCTCCTCCTCCTCCTGTACAATGACTGATAACACCTCTATATACAATAGATAACACAGGATCCACCATTCACAATAGGTGATATCACAGCTCACCTCCTCCTCCTCCTGTACAATGACTGATAACACCTCTATATACAATAGATAACACAGGATCCACCATTCACAATAGGTGATATCACAGCTCACCTCCTCCTCCTGTACAATGACTGATAACACCTCTATATACAGTAGATAACACAGGATCCACCATTCACAATAGGTGATATCACAGCTCACCTCCTCCTTCTGTACAATGTCTATGCACTCTTCTCAGATGAGCTTGTAGTGATACCGCAGGGTCTGTAAAGTTTAGAACTGAAAACTCAACTTTTTTCTTCTTTTTTAATAAAGTCCAAATGTCGTATGTTTTTGATTTGGCAAGAAGTCCAGCGAGATTAAATCTATGAGAAACCATTTGCAACATTGCCTGCCGAATGAGGGAAATCTGTATTTGTTTGCCTAATAGGGAAGAGGTCCTTTACAGGACCACGGAAATAAATTACGGCCGATTGAGTTTGAAAGATGGCAGCAGCTTACAAGGTAAAAAAAAGTAAACCTCAGCAATTCCGACCCATCGGATCAAATAACGCTCCTTGTAGGGCCGGAGCTTGTTTGGCTTCGGTGAACCGTAGTCCGGAGTGTTTATAGGAGATCTTACATTTAAACAATCTTTAATATCCTTGGATCGGTTCCATTTGTGGTAGGTACGTTCTGCTGGACGTCAGTGTCCTCGACTAGATTGATGCCACGAGTGACTTCCATCCTTTGGAAACCTTTGACACCTCTAGGTCTGAGTCTCACATTATCTTTGTTTAACTCCAGGTATTTAAATGTATTTGCTTTTTTTTGGGGTTCAGCAAGGGTTAAGGACATTTTCCTTGATTGCTGCTTGTTACTCTAATCTCAGGTGAGACAGGTTTGTGACCACTCCCCTACACTTTAAGTAGTCACATGTTCCATCACATGATGATGGCTATAGAGAATCATTTGTATTCTGGCCATCTTGGAGTGAGTGAGTCACTGGAAGAGTCTGGTGTGGTGTTGTTTGCAGTCCTGTAGTTTTGCTGCAACCATGGTGTTGGAGTTATATCCTTCATTGTCTACCTTCCCATGCGCCATGCTATTATAGACGTGCAGTCTAGTGCACTCACTGACCTATGCACTAATCGTGGTAAGTGAAGGGACAGCCAGGGATTAGACACATGATGGTGATGGGGGGGGGGGGGGAGGTGAAGAGGATTCATGACTTGGTGGATCACAGTAGACCTGATCCTCACATTCTGCTTAGATTCAAGATTTGGAGCACAGTAGACCTGATCCTCGCTTTCTACTGGGATTTGTCCCTTGGTGGAGCACAGTAGACCTGACCTTCGCCTTCTACTGGGATTTGACCCTTGGTGGAGCACAGTAGACCTGACCCTCGCCTTCTACTGGGATTCATGACTTGGTGGAGCACAGTAGACCTGATCCTCACCTTCTACTGGGATTCATGACTTGGAGCACAGCAGATCTGATCCCCACCTTCTAATGGGATTCGTGACTTGGTGGAGCACAGTAGACCTGATCCTCACCTTCTGATGGGCTTCATGATTTGGTGGAACACAGTAGACCAGATCCTCACCTTTTACTGGAATTCAGAACTTGGTGGAGCACAGTAGATCTGATCCTCACTTTCTACTGGAATTCAGGACTTGGAGCATAGCAGATCTGATACTCACTTTCTAATGGGATTCGTGACTTGGTGGAGCACAGTAGATCTGATCCTCACCTTCTGATGGGCTTCATGACTTGGTGGAACACCGTAGACCAGATCCTCACCTTTTACTGGAATTCAGAACTTGGTGGCGCACAGTAGATCTGATCCTCACCTTCTACTGGGATTCAGGACTTGGTGGAGCACAGTAAACCTGATCCTCACCTTCTACTGGGATTCATGAGTTGGTGGAGCACAGTAGTATACAGCAGCAGCCCCAGGGGGTATATACAGCAGCAGCCCCAGGGGGTATATACAGCAGCAGCCCCAGGGGGTATATAAAGCAGCAGCCCCAGAGGGTATATACAGCAGCAGCCCCAGTGGTAGTATACAGCAACAGCCCCAGGGGGTATATACAGCAGCAGCCCCAGGGGTTATATACAGCAGCAGCCCCAGGGGGTATATACAGCAGCAGCCCCAGGGGGTATATACAGCAGCAGCCCCAGGGGGTATATACAGCAGCAGCCCCAGGGGGTATATACAGCAGCAGCCCCAGGGGTATACAGACCCCCCCCCCATTAGTATACAGGGGCCCCAGCTGTATACAGCAGCCCCAGCTGTATACAGCCCCCCCCGTGGTATCCAGGGCCCCCCTTGCTGCACCTGTAAAGGAAGATGTCAGTATACTTATCGCTGCCGCCGCCGCTCCGCTTCTCGGTCACCGCGCTGCTCCGGGTCTTCATGTTTCCTGTTCCTTCTCCGACGCTCGAACAATGACGTCATTTCCTGAGCGCCGGAGAAGGAACAGGAAGCATGAAGACCCGGAGCATCACGGTGACCGAGAAGCGGAGCGGCGGGGGGGCGGCAGCGATAAGTATACTGATATCTTCCTTTACAGGTGCAGCAAGGGGGGCCCTGGATACCACGGGGGGGCTGTATATACGGGGGGACGGAAATACCACGGGGGGGGGCGCTGTATCATATTACCGTATATACCCGTGTATAAGCCGAGGGGGGACTTTTCAGCACATTTTATGTGCTGAAAAACTCGGCTTATACACGAGTATATACGGTACTTTCGCAGTGTATCTATAGATACACTGCGAAAGTAATCGGACTCGCTATACTCGCAATGAGTACAAAGTACCAGTACCTACTCGTTGCGAGTACCTACTTCTACTGGGATTCATGAGTTGGTGGAGCACAGTAGACCTGATCCTCACCTTCTGATGGGCTTCATGATTTGGTGGAGCACAGTAGATCTGATCCTCACCTTCTACTGGGATTCATGAGTTGGTGGAGCACAGTAGACCTGATCCTCACCTTCTGATGGGCTTCATGATTTGGTGGAGCACAGTAGACCTGATCCTCACCTTCTGATGGGCTTCATGATTTGGTGGAGCGCAGTAGACCTCATCCTCACCTTCTGATGGGCTTCATGATTTGGTGGAGCACAGTAGATCTGATCCTCACCTTCTACTGGGATTCAGGACTTGGTGGGGTACAGTAGACCTGATCCTCACCTTCTACTGGGATTCATGACTTGGTGGAGCGCAGTAGACCTGATCCTCACCTTCTACTGGGATTCATGACTTGGTGGAGCACAGTAGACCTGATCCTCACCTTCTACTGGGATTCATGACTTGGTGGAGCACAGTAGACCTGATCCTCACCTTCTACTGGCATTCATGACTTGGTGGGGTACAGTAGACCTGATCCTCACCTTCTACTGGGATTCATGACTTAGTAGAGCACAGTAGATCTGATCCTCACTTTCTACTGGGATTCAGGACTTGGTGGAGCGCAGTAGACCTGATCCTCACCTTCTACTGGGATTCATGACTTGGTGGAGCACAGTAGACCTGATCCTCACCTTCTACTGGGATTCATGACTTGGTGATGCACAGTAAACCTGATCTTCTCCCTCAGGTTCTTTCCTAGAAGTTCATGGATTCCATTCTCTTCATGGCGGGCTTTTCCTATCGTCTGTATAATGCAGTTGTGCTCCTCAGGAGCATTTTCCACATCTTGCTTCTTCTTTTTTTAAAATGGAAAATCAATTAATTATTCTCCCCCGAGAGTGCTTTATATCGTATACGTTTGAAGGCTTAATCGAGCTTCCAGCTAAACAAAAATCATGACAAATATAAAGTTGTGTCTGAGCCAAGCAGGAAATAATAGTGTTCTCAATCGAGTCCCTTAGTGGATCTGATTTTCATTATTTATACTTCCTTATTAAAGGGAGTGACTTCATCTAATAAAAGAGGTTACACTTCAAACTTTTTGTAAAATTTAATCCACTTTGCTATTAAAAAAAATGTTATTAGAAGAGAACGGATTTAGAATTCTATAGTTTACTGCTAGTTGCCTTTGATACCTGGTGGGAAGTCTCCTGGGCAGCACTCGCAAGCACTTTTCAATAGAGCTTGTAAATGCTGCTCTGAATTTTCCCAGCCCCCTCGATGATGCCTTTGGTGGGCACATGTTTGGGTCTCCGGCACAACCTTGTAGCCATTAAGAACTGCCAGTCATCAGGACACATGGGAGCAGAAGACAAACCCTTAAGATAGAAGCTTATTTAAATGTAATAAAACTGTATACTTGTAAGAGGGTGGACCTACTGTTGTGTACCCTCCAAAGTCCTCAGTACTGTTAATGCTAATGTGTGGTATGTATCTTTATTGCTAAATTATTGAGAAACATTGTATCCTATATTTTGGCCACAGAAGTACCAATGATCACAATATGTCACTGTTTTCTGTTCATCTCTGTAGGAACTGTAGTGAGGGTTTAGGTCTGTCTAACAGCAATGACCAGGATAGTTTTGGCAGGGTTAACTGCAGACCTGGCCCACAGTAGGGGATATATGGGGAAATATAGTTTCTGTTTTAGGGGAGTTGGGTAGCAAAAGCCAGAGAGAGAGAAAACAAGTGAAGAAGGTGGAGTAGTCCAAGCTTGGAGTGCAGATTTAGTTCTTCATAGGTGGATTGAGAGAAAAGGGGGTACTCCTATCAGGCATGACATGTGAAAAAGTGTGGATACAATGCTGGCCAGCAGAAACGGGGACCTTCACAGAGAAAGGTGGAACCCTTATGAAAGACAGTATCTCTACGGGAAGTAACATAGCAGTGCTGTGCTATTATAGCACTAATAAAACACATTAACCCATGTGGTTAGATATCAGAAGGATACGAATGAACCAGCTTCCCCCTCCATTCTTGGCAGCTTTTGCGGAAGGAGATATTATGTCTGTAACCCTCCAGAAGGAGGCTATGGAAAATGGACAATGTTGTACTTATTATTCCAATTGTGTGATTTTACCTGAATACAAAGAAGTTGAAGCTTTTGAAACCTGTTTGAGACTCTTTAATGTGAATGTAAATGCAGCGGAACCGCATTATGTGCAGCTGAGGATAAGAAAAATAATGCTTTATCCCCATGCAGGGCCATTAAACGAGCAACAAACAATTTGTTAAATTGGTGATAGGGATGAGCGAGTACCTTAATATTCGGACTCGCTATACTTGCAAACAAGTGGGTACCGTACTCGGTACTCGTTGCGAGTATAGCGAGTCCGATTACTTTCGCAGTGAATCTATAGATACACTACGAAAGTACCCTAAAAGTGAATAAAAGTTGTTAAAAATAATAAAATTACATACTCCCCTATCTGACGCCTACATCGGGAACATCCAGAAGACTTGCGATCACCGGCCAAGGACCTGTGATTTCCAGCCAATCAGATGGCGACACGTCACAACCACGTGATCGCTAGCGGCCACCTGATTGGCCAGATTCCAAGGTCCAAGGTGTACTTCCAGGACCTTGCAATATGGCCGATCAGGTGGCCGCTAGTGATCACGTGGTTGTGACGTGTCGCCTTCTGATTGGCCAGATCGCTACCGGCCATCTGATTTGGCTGGAAATCACAGGTCCTTGTCAGGTGATCGCAGGTTTTCTGGGATGGTCCCGATGCAGGCGTTGAACAGGTGAGTATGTAATTTTATTATTTTTGAACAACTTTTATTCACTTTTAGGCTACTTTCGCAGCTTATCTATAGATACACTGCGAAAGTAATCGGACTACTCGCTACTCCCGAGTACTCATAAGATACTCGGAGAGTAGCGAGTAGCCGAATACCGCTACTGTTCGGCAAGTTCCAAATAGTAGCGAGTATACTCGCTCATCCCTAATCAGTGACTGTTGTGGGTAAGGATCTGCCTATATATGGAACTTTAATAAAAGTGTTCCCTGGTTTGAATTTTCTCTATTGAAAGGATACATTGACAATCGGATGATCACAATCTGTTCCCTTGATGGAATTTTCAGTGATCCGCTATGCGGATGTGGTGTTTAGTGCTCCAACTACCTTGAAAATCAATGAAATACAATGAAATGTAATACATCTATATACAGTAGATACAAATTCCACCAAGGTTGATTGAAATTGCTAGTTGTATATAACTTTCATCCTGTACAGAAGACTTTTTGTAGTCTCATTATCTTCACAGACAGGTTTCAAATAAGTTAATACCTCTTTATACAACAGACAATAATAGATCCTTCATGACCCACGGAATTGTTGGTTTCAGCAGAATTTCATCATATATATAATATATATATATTATATATATATATTATATTATACAAGATATTTATGGTCTGCTGAATCGCTGGTTTCAGATGATTTAATCCTTTACTTAAGGCTTTTCAGCAATCCCATTATTCTCACAGACAGGTTTACAATGAAAATTATTATCTCTATATACAGCAGATAATTATAGATCCTTTATGGTCCACTGGAATTGTTGATTTAAGCAGACTTTCATCCTATATATATAGGGGTCTTTGAAGCCCTTGGAAAAGATTTCCCTGGTAACCTCCTGCTAGTGTTGATTAAAGAATTGATATATACTACTGTATATATTGTAAATACAATATACTATCTTCAAAAAGATTATGAAAAATCTTACATTTTCACACTTGCACTAGAACTTATACTGGACTCACAATTCCTGAAGGCTTTTTAACAGTCTCATTATTATCACAGACAGGTTTACAATGAAAGGTAATGTCTTTATATACAGTAGATAATAAAAGATCCACCAAGATGTAGAAATCGCTGGTTTCTCCCAACTTTCATACTGTATGCAGGGGTTTTCAGCATTCTCATTATCATGACAGACAGGTTTACAATGAAAAGAATACATGTATATACAGTAGATAACAAAAGCCAGCATGGTTGACTGAAATCAATGTTTTTTGCCAACTTTCATTCTGTACAGAAGGCTTTTCAGCAGTCTCATATCATCACAGGTTTACAATGAAAGGTAATACTTCTGTATATGGTATATAACAAATAAGTCACTATAACCTGCTGAAATCACTGGTCTCAGATGACTTTCATCCCGTACAGAAGCCTTTTCAGCAGTCTCATGATCATCACAGACAGGTCTACAATGCAAGATAATACCTCTATATACAGTAGATAACAAAATATTCACCATGGCTGGTTTCAGACGACTTTCATCTCGTACAGGAAGCTTTTCATCAGCTTCATTATCATCACAGACAGGTTTGGTAATAGCTCTATATACAGTAGATAACAAAAGATCCATCGCAGCTCGCTGAAATCCTTGGTTTCATCCAACTTTCATCCTATATGTATAGTGGGCTTTGAAGATGTCCCTGTCTTGATTAAAGAAACAATATATACTGTATATTATTGTAAATACAATATATTATGTTACTGTTCTCCTTGCCTCAATACATTCCTAAATGATCAGCTTAAAAAAAAAAAATGATTTTGCGATACTCTGTCAGGAGTTGTTCATGTTATATGTCTGAATGTGGCCACCTAGTGGTGTTGATGAGAATTACAGCCTAGCAAAAAATTTTGTTTGTCTCCTGATTATCCAAACCAGACTAATTAATTTTTTTGAGACATTTCCCAATTACAGTCACACCTGGCCAGACATAACTTGTGTAATGGGGCAATTTTTTGGAATGTTGACTTAATCAGATAAATCAAAAGTAAATAGAAATGACGGCCCACGTGACAATGACATCCTGTATATTAATTGTTGACCCCCCCCCCCGTCTGTCCCCAGTCCGGTAACCTCAGGTGAGTCATTGAGCCATAGAAAGCTGATGGGAGTGTACTGGAGGCCGTTGTAGAGGCTGCACATTGCGCTATCCTGTTCCGGACTAATTTGCACATAAACGGGGGTCTCTGGAGACCGCGAGAGGACAGATTTATGAACCAGATGTTTTCTGTGCATTTGTACAGGTGCGATGTGACCGCGGCTGCAGGGACACTTGGTACGGGGTGTCAATTACTTATTTCTACCATTTGCAGTTACCTTACTTGACTCTTGCCGTGCAGGCAAAGTGAAAAAAAAACTTTTTTACAGGCCTATATAAAAAGGAACAAGATCTGTATCGTTATACAGTGTGCATTATAAGGGAACTATTCACTATTAATGTATCTAATTAATAGTGTCACCAGGTAAGGACTGGTAATACATTATTTTCTATTTTAAATACCCTATGGAAGACTAGTCACAACTGTATATATCACGAACAATCCATTAGTTTCAATAAACTACTTTGTAATACCTTATTTAACCTGCGGGGGCACTGTAGGAAAATGAAATGTTTGTTGTATCCAGGCTTCGACACACCCATGGGGAGACCGAGGAATCCCCAGAGGGCCACTCCGCAGTAGTATGAAACATACTCCCCAATACTCTTGTTTCCCTATGTAGTGATAAAGGAAGTGTGGCGCCCTTGTGTCTGGCCTCCACAAATGGTATTGCCATAACATCGTTTGTAATGCCATGTCTGAGGAGAAGTGGAGCTCCCTCTGCTGGAAGTTTGAAGCAAACACACACTGCCTGATCTCTAACCAGGATGCTGAGCACTGAAGGCCTTTCTTGGGCTGTGACTCAGCCTTTGGTTAGAGGGGTTAGTTGTAGTGTAGTAGGACAGAGAGCAGGCAAAGGAGAGGTCCAGTGAGGAGGTGGAAGGAGCTGCTCTGAAGGCACCAGCTCATAGGTCATCCAAGCTCACAGGTCCTGGTGGAAGAAACTAGAGGCTGGTGGGTTGTATGCTCATCAGCCATCTAAGTGTTACTTTCTGGGGTGACAGTAGTATAGAGGGCCATGGAACTACTCTGAGCACAGGATATCCACAGGATCCGCACTATCACCCTGACAGGAAGTATCTTCAAGCAACCAAGAGGGAGTACTTTTAGCTCATGTCACCAAGAAACCCAAAACTCAAGGAAAGTCAGCAAGAAGGCATCTTACTAACTTAGCAAAACAGACTACAGTTCTCATCAGACTGGTAGGACCACCTGAGACTTCAGTAAAAAGTAAAGAAAAGACTGCCTCCTGCTGTTTACTCTGCTCACCCACCACCATCTCTGTCATCATCTCCCTGGGAGCCAGCCCTGGTAGGGAAAGGTCAAACATCTGCACTGCCTACTGCACCTATGTCCCCGGATTATCTGCAGTGCCAGCCACATCTGGCTGATTATCCCAACTGGCATCACAAACAAACTTTATCCCTACTACGATCACCTTTAAATGTTCAGACCACAGCTGCTGGGCACGGCTACCATGAACTGAACTCTGGCCCAGCTACTGAGCAACCTGCCACAGAACCATCTCATCAAACTACCCGGTATATTATTATATAGAAGCATAGATAAATATGTATGTAGTTGATCAGAGGCCCCCAGAGGCAATGTTACTGGTGGGCCCATGCGCCCCAGTCTTACACTAGCATGTAATGTAACAGACACTTACATGGACAACCTTATTATACTACAGTGTAAGGAGCTCACAAACATCTCCACTACACGGTATGTTTTAATTTTTAGGGTATGTCAACATTTTGGGACAATTTTTTTCTCAGTTAAATGCATGTCTTTTGTGCTAGAAAAAATTTTTGCAATTCAGTTTCATTAAAAATATAGTGCCATTTGCCTCTGTGTTGCTCTATCTTATGTTGACTGAAGAATGAGTTAACTGAGGATCGATCAGAGAGCTCCTCTCGGCTGAATTATGACCACAAACCTCATTAAACTTGTATATGTAGGCAAAAAAGTAAAAGCAAAAACAGAGTAACATTTTTTTTGTCTGTACTGAAAAGACCCCACCAAACAGCTACACCTACTTTCCTGCAACTACCCTAAAGATTTTTTTTATAAAAGCAGAGGCTGGGAATGCAGCAGCGTTTTATGCTGAATCTGGGGAGTAAGACAATGCCACAGTTCACAGCCTAGCCATAGAGATAGGAAGAGAAAGCCATAAAACCATGAAGAAAATGTACAGTGTTTCAGAAAGATTATAATAGCCAGTATAAAAGCAGAGGTAGGGAATGCAGCAGTGTTTTATGGTGAATCTGGATAGTGAGACAATGCCACAGTTCACAGCTTAACCATAGAGATTGAAGGAGAAAGCTATAAAACCCTGAAGAAACTGTACACTGTTTCAGACTAGATTATCATAGCCAGTATAAAAGCAGAGGCAGGGAATACAGTATTAAATTTTTGGTGAATCTGGATAGTGAGAGAATGTCTCAGCTCATAGCATAGCTGTAGTGATAGAAAGATAAAGTTATAAAACCCTGAATAAACTGTACAGTGTTTCACAATAGATTATCATAGCCAGCATAAAAGCAGAAGCAGGAAACACAGCAGCCATTTTATGGTGAATCTGGATAGTGAGAGAATGCCACAGTTCACAGCTTAGCCATAGAGATAGGGAGACAAAGCCATAAAAGCCTGAAGAAACTGTCCAGTGTTTCAGAATAGATTATTGTAGCCAGTATAAAAGCAGAGGCAGGGAATGCAGCAGCCGTTTTATGGTGAATCTGGATAGTGAAAGGATGTCACAGTTCACATGCTTAGCCATAGAGATAGGAAGAAGGAAAGCCATAAAACTGAAGAGACTGAACAGTTTTTTTCAGAATATATTATCATAGCCAGTATAAAAGCATAGGCAGGGAATGCAGTAGCTAATTTTTGGTGAATCTGGATGGCGAGAGAATGTCTCAGCTCATTACATACCTAGAGATAGAAAGAGAAAGCCATAAGACCCTGAAAAAAACTGTACAGAATAGATTACCATAGTATAAAAGTAGAGGCAAGGAATTTAGCAGCCAGTTTGTTGGGAATCTGGATCGTGAAATCTCAGCGTGTTAAGGTACCTTCACACACAGCAATTTTGCTGGGCAATTTCACTGGCAACTTACTGGTTGCAGTGAAATCATGGAGACATGGTTCTATCTTGTTGCTGTGTACAAATGTAACAATGTGTCCATGATTTCACTGCAACCAGCAAATTGCCAGTGAAATTGCCTAGCAATATTGCCGTGTGTGACGGTACCTTTACATATGTATTTTCAAGGGAACTGAAGTACTTGCAATGCACGACATACAGATTCGTCGTAAATTGTTTTTTTTTTTTCCTCAATTTGGCAAAGCTGTACAGACAGCTGTGATGAATGGCTGCTATCTGTTTAGCCATAGCCATGTATGGTGAGGTCACTTCGACATTACTAGAGATGTGATTGTTTTAAGGAGCTTGCAAGAAGTTGGATAAAGTCCTAGGAGATCTCAGAGTAGTACAAATGATTTTTAACCCTAAATACATGTATTTACGTTCCAAAATAAATATATATTCTTATTATTATTATACTTAAATGTCCCCAAAGGTGAACAACCCCAATCAGAATAGATTGGCATAGCCAGTATAAAAGCAGAGGCAGGGAATGCAGCAGCCAATTTGTGGAGAATCTGGATAGTGACACCTCAGAGTGTTACATTAGAGAACTGGCGATTCATGATGAATAGATTTGCCACAAATCAAATCTTTATGAAAAATTTGGCAAGGTTGTCAAGAGATTTGCCCGTTCCTATAAGTAATATACATATTTCCATATTTCCTACAAGTTCCGACAGTGACAGTGCCAACGTCAGGCGGAGTTCCTTAGATGGCAGCGGAGACATTCAGAATTTTCCAACCTCTGTGAACAGTTCGGTGGGCGGCGCTCCGGGTACCGGCCTGCCATCACCGTCAGTCTACTGTAAAGCAGGCCTGGCTTGTGGTGAATTGTTACACTTCCAATATCAGAGACTGCAAGTATCCCTGAAAGACCTGTTCATATGATTGCATCAATGCTGCTTTAATTTTTGGGGGGCATGGCTGTGGCTATTATTATTATGGGGGCACTGACTGTGGCTATTATTATTATGGGGCAATGACTGTGGCTACTATTATGGGGCACTGACTGTGGTTACTATTACTATGGGGCAATGACTGTGGCTATTATTATTATGGGGCAATGACTGTGGTTATATATTATTATGGGGCACTGACTGTGGCTATTATTATTATGGGGCAACTGACTGTGCTATTATTATTATGGGGCACTGACTGTGGCTATTATTATTATGGGCACTGACTGTGGCAATTATTATTATGGGGCATGACTGTGGCTATTATTATTATGGGGCACTGACTGTAGGCTATTATTATTCATGGGTGGCAATGACTGATGGCTATTATTATTATGGGCATGACTGTGGCTATTATTATTATGGGGGCAACTGACTGTGGCTATTATTATTATGGGGGCAATGACTGTGGCTATCTTATTAGGGGGCAATGACTGTGTTATTATTATTATGGGGCAATGACTGTGGCTAATTATTATTATTGGACTGACTGTGGTTATTATATGGGCACTGACTGGCTATTATTATTAGTGTGGCACTGGCTGTGGCTATTATATTATGGGGGCATGACTGTGGTTATTATTATTATGGGGCACTGACTGTGGCTATTTAATTATATGGGGCAATGGACATGTGGCTATTATTATTATGGGGGCAATGACTGTGGCTATTATTATTATGGGGGCATAACTGTGGCTATTATTATTATGGGGCACTGACTGTGGCTATTATTATTATGGGGCACTGACTGTTGGCTATTATTATTATGGGGCACTACTGTGGCTATTATTATTATGGGGCAATGACTGTGGTATTATTATTATGGGGCAACTGACTGTGGCTATTATTATTATGGGGCACTGACTGTGGCTATTATTATTATGGGGCAATGACTGTGGCTATTATTATTATGGGGCAATGACTGTGGCTATTATTATTATGGGGCAACTGGCTGTGGCTATTATATATTATGGGGGCAATGACTGTGGCTTATTATTATTATGGGGCACTGACTGTGGCTATTATTATTATGGGGCATGACTGTGGCTATTATTATTATGGGGCACTGGACTGTGGCTATTATTATTATGGGGCACTTACTGTGGCTATTATTATTATGGGGCAATGACTGTGGTATTATTATTATGGGGCACTGACTGTGGCTATTATTATTATGGGGCACTGACTGTGGCTATTATTATTATGGGGGCACTGACTGTGGCTATTATTATTATGGGGGCAATGACTGTGGCTATTATTATATTATGGGGCAACTGACTGTGGCTATTATATATTATGGGGCACTGAGCTGTGGCTATTATTATTATGGGGGCATGACTGTGGCTATTATTATTATGGGGCAATGACTGTGGCTATTATTATATGTGGGCACTGACTGTGGCTATTATTATTATGGGGCACTGACTGTGGCTATTATTATTATGGGGCACTGACTGTGGCTATTATTATTATGGGGCACTGACTGTGGTATTATTATTATGGGGCACTGACTGTGGCTATTATTATTATGGGGGCAATGACTGTGGCTATTATTATTATGGGGCACTGACTGTGGCTATTATTATTATGGGGGCAATGACTGTGGCTATTATTATTATGGGGCACTGACTGTGGCTATTATTATTATGGGGCACTGACTGTGGCTATTATTTTTTTTTTTTTTTTTTTTTTTTTTTTTTTTTCGATTGTTTTCCTAATTTAAAGTGAGCACGTATGATGTGCTATTTTTATTATGGGGGCACTGACTCTGGTGTATTTTTAAGGGGCAAGAGTGGTAAATTAGATTAGGGTCAAATGATTTACTATTATTATTTAGTTCAAATAATTGCTATTATTATTATACTAATGCCAAGGTGCACATAGATAGTTTGGGCCAGTATATGCAGAGGCGGGATGACTTTGGGAAATTGATAGTGACACTAGAGTGTTACATAAATGGCGATTATATGTGATTGCACAAACATCTTTATGAAAAATTTGGGGGCAAGAATTTGCGTTCTATATATATATATTTCATATTTCCTACAATTCGAAGTGACATGACGTGGCGGAGTTCTTAGATGGCAGCGGGACATTCAGAATTTCAACTCTGTGAACAGTTCGTGGGGGCGCTCGGTACGTGCTATCATTATGTAAGCACTGGCTGTGGTGAATTTTATTCCAATACGAGACTGAAGTATCCTGAAAGATTATATGATTGCATCAATGCTGCTTTAATTTTTGGGGGCATTGCTGTGGCTATTATTATTATGGGGGCACTGACTGTGGCTATTATTATTATGGGGCAATGACTGTGGCTACTATTATGGGGCACTGACTGTGGTACTATTATATGGGGCATGACTGTGGCTATTATTATTATGGGGCAATGACTGTGGCTATTATTATTATTATGGGGCACTGATGTGGCTATTATTATTATGGGGCAATGACTGTGGCTATTATTATTATGGGGGCACTGGCTGTGGCTATTATTATTATGGGGGCACTGACTGGGGCTATCATTATTAGGGGGGCACTGCTGTGGCTATTATTATTATGGGGCATGACTGTGGCTATTATTATTATGGGGGCACTGACTGTGGCTATTATTATTATGGGGCAATGACTGTGGCTATTATTATTATGGGGCAATGACTGTGGTTATTATTATTATGGGGGCAATGACTGTGGCTATTATTATTATGGGGCAATGACTGTGGCTATTATTATTATGGGGCAATGACTGTGGTTATTATTATTATGGGGCACTGACTGTGGCTATTATTATTATGGGGCATGACTGTGGCTATTATTATTATGGGGCACTGACTGTGGCTATTATTATTATGGGGCACTGACTGTGGCTATTATTATTATGGGGCACTGACTGTGGCTATTATTATTATGGGCACTGACTGTGGCTATTATTATTATGGGGGCAATGACTGTGGCTATTATTATTATGGGCAATGACTGTGGCTATTATTATTATGGGGGCACTGACTGTGGCTATTATTATTATGGGGCACTGACTGTGGCTATTATTATTATGGGGGCAATGACTGTGGTATTATTATTATGGGGCAATGACTGTGGCTATTATTATTATGGGGGCAATGACTGTGGTTATTATTATTATGGGGCACTGACTGTGGCTATTATTATTATGGGGGCATGACTGTGGCTATTATTATTATGGGGCACTGACTGTGGCTATTATTATTATGGGGCACTGACTGTGGCTATTATTATTATGGGCACTGACTGTGGCTATTATTATTATGGGGCAATGACTGTGGCTATTATTATTATGGGGCACTGACTGTGGCTATTATTATTATGGGGCAATGACTGTGGCTATTATTATTATGGGGGCACTGGCTGTGGCTATTATTATTATGGGGCACTGGCTGTGGCTATTATTATTATGGGGGCACTGACTGTGGCTATTATTATTATGGGGGCAATGACTGTGGCTATTATTATTATGGGGGCAATGACTGTGGTTATTATTATTATGGGGGCAATGACTGTGGCTATTATTATTATGGGGCACTGACTGTGGCTATTATTATTATGGGGGCACTGACTGTGGCTATTATTATTATGGGGGCAATGACTGTGGCTATTATTATTATGGGGCAATGACTGTGGCTATTATTATTATGGGGGCGGCACTGACTGTGGCTATTATTATTATGGGGGCAATGACTGTGGTTATTATTATTATGGGGCACTGACTGTGGCTATTATTATTATGGGGCACTGACTGTGGCTATTATTATTATGGGGGCACTGACTGTGGCTATTATTATTATGGGGCACTGACTGTGGCTATTATTATTATGGGGGCAATGACTGTGGTTATTATTATTATGGGGACACTGACTGTGGCTATTATTATTATGGGGGCACTGACTGTGGTTATTATTATTATGGGGCACTGACTGTGGCTATTATTATTATGGGGCACTGACTGTGGCTATTATTATTATGGGGGCAATGACTGTGGCTATTATTATTATGGGGCAATGACTGTGGTTATTATTATTATGGGGCACTGGCTGTGGCTATTATTATTATGGGGGCACTGGCTGTGGCTATTATTATTATGGGGCAATGACTGTGGCTATTATTATTATGGGGCAATGACTGTGGTTATTATTATTATGGGGCACTGACTGTGGCTATTATTATTATGGTGGCACTGGCTGTGGCTATTATTATTATGGGGCACTGACTGTGGCTATTATTATTATGGGGGCAATGACTGTGGCTATTATTATTATGGGGCAATGACTGTGGTTATTATTATTATGGGGCACTGACTGTGGCTATTATTATTATGGGGGCACTGGCTGTGGCTATTATTATTATGGGGGCACTGACTGTGGCTATTATTATTATGGGGCACTGACTGTGGCTATTATTATTATGGGGGCACTGACTGTGGCTATTATTATTATGGGGCACTGGCTGTGGCTATTATTATTATGAGGGCACTGACTGTGGCTATTATTATTATGGGGGCAATGACTGTGGCTATTATTATTATGGGGCAATGACTGTGGTTATTATTATTATGGGGCACTGACTGTGGCTATTATTATTATGGGGGCACTGACTCTGGCTATTATTATTATGGGGGCAATGACTGTGGCTATTATTATTATGGGGGCACTGGCTGTGGCTATTATTATTATGGGGCAATGACTGTGGCTATTATTATTATGGGGGCACTGACTGTGGCTATTATTATTATGGGGGCAATGACTGTGGTTATTATTATTATGAGGGCACTGACTGTGGCTATTATTATTATGGGGCACTGGCTGTGGCTATTATTATTATGAGGGCACTGACTGTGGCTATTATTATTATGGGGCACTTACTGTGGCTATTATTATTATGGGGGCACTGACTGTGGCTATTATTATTATGGGAGCCCCTATAACTCACCTATCCCCCTCAGCTATGGGTAGACCTAGGTTTGTAGGGTTGATAGTGTTTGCAGGGTCTTGATTCTGACCGGAGGACACATTTGTATAATTGACGTATCATTCGTACTGGCCGCCGGGTAATTAAGGCTTTCACACAAAGGCCACATGTAATTTAGAGAGAATCTATAATATGCACCAAAATGTAATTTCCCTGGAATTGAACAACGCCGCTCGATTGTCACCCAGTGCCGGACAATTTGTGTCAAGAATCGAGATGCAATAATGAGTGGTCAACGATCGGCCACCGGACTGGGGCAGAAATATTAAGAAGGAGGCAGAAAGGGGTTTTTACTATTTCCTATCAAGGCTGGAATGATCATTATACAGAGTAGGGCAGGGGTGGGCAATTACCGTAATGTTCTCATGAGAGACGATAACTGGTGTAGAGGCCAAACCAATAGGCTAAAATGAATTCACCTCAATAATAAAAATAACATAATTATAATTATCATTTTATACTAATATTAATTGTATCTTTATCATTAAGTATGCTATTTACCATATGAGTCCCCACACAGTAAAGTCCCCTTATTCACAGTATGAGCACCCATATAATTGTGTTATACAGCGTATGAGCCCCCACATAGCCTCCATATGCAGTATGAGCCCTCACATAGCCCCTTATATATAGTATGAGCCCCCTCATAACTCTCTATACACAGTATGAACCCACTATATACAGTCTGAACCCCCACATTGCTCTTATATACAGTATGACCCCTCACATTGCCCCTACATATGAGTCCCCACACAGCCCCATTATTTATAAAATGAGCCCAAACAGAGCCCCTCTGTGTACAGTATGAGCTCCCACACAGTCTCCCTATATACAGTATGAGCACATAGTATGCACAGTATGAAACCCTACATAGCCTCTATATAAAGTATATGCCCATCCTTCCTGGATGAGTCTGGATGAGAGGTAGGGGGTATGGCTTACAGCAGACTGCCAAGGCCACAGGGCAGGAATAAGAAAACAAAACAAAGTGATGTCATACTGCACACATCAATCACCTTCTGCACTGATTTACAGGTGGTTAAATCCTGGTGGTTGGATCTCATTAAATATTTTGATATTATCAATGAACATGTTTCATGAGAAATGATAGGTCCTTCAAAACGAACCCCAACTTGATGGCCTACCAGTTTCTCCGGTCTTTTCTTTTGAGTGCAGTTCTTAGACCCCGGCCTGAAATTTCTTTCTTTCTTATAAAACATTGGACTTTATTTCCGTCCTACGGTCGACCTACCACGTTCCCGCTGTGTTTATTTGAATAAACAAAAGTTATTATTTTTGGAGAATTAACTGGAAACTAAACGACGCAGAATCCAACGGTCGTAGATGTGAATAATGTGGTGTTATTAGCATCGCCTAGGAAAGTAAATAATGTATTGTACTATACTATAAGGCATAGCGTGGGATGTAAACTGCATGAGTATCATAAGCCGCTATTGTAATAAGCCAGCCCTGGGCAAAGTGCCACCGGCGGACCACATCCAGCCCTTTGGCTGTTCCAGACCGGACCGCGGAGCATGACAGCCGGCCATTAGGAATTTATTGCATACAAAATAGACAGAGACACCTCGTTATCTACTTTATTAGCTCCCATCAAGTCCCCCCTCCGATGTAATTCTGTAATTACAGTGACCCACAGGCAGAATCAAGTGGCCACCCTCTTCCACCCGGCGTCCCTATACCATCCTCAGGACGCAGTGGCTTTAAGGCATTCCAATTACAAAGATGTTTAGCCAAAACTACATTCTTTTAAGTTAGAATAAAAAAATCGTCTCCAAAGGGGGACAATCCATTTTTTTCTTTTTAAATGCAAGTATTTGGGGCTAAAACTATTTTTTCAAAATTTGATTTCTTTAAAAAAGTTGCACCATTTGCCTTTGGGCAGCACTTTCCATTGAAGGATACAGTAGAGTTAACTGAGAATCTGTCGGTGAGCTGGTTTTGATGGTCTAAAGAGAGCCTGTCTCTCTTATTTGTCATTTTAATGACTAAAGACCACGTGAAAGTAAAAAGTGAAGGAAAACAAGGAGACAAATGTGTTCTGAAAGCCAGTAGGACAAGTATTGGCAGATTATCCGATGAGATGACGGAGACTCCTAGGTACAGGTGGCAATGTGTTCTTTGGCCCCTCCGCCTCTTCTATAATGATAGAGACCCTTATTTCAGCAGAAGAGAATGTTTATTAACATAGAACAGTCATACCCCTCGCCCCATACTGGGTATTTATAACTTTTTGACTTTGCACGTCTCCATTATCTCAGCTTTCGTCTCCTATCGTGTGGACTGATTGCAATTATCTAATCAGAAGCAGAGATGCAGCCTTTTGGCCCGCTGCAGGAGTCCAAGAATGCATGACAAAACCTCAGAGGAATGTTTTTTCTTGGATGCCGGGATTATGTCTCCGAGAATCTTTTGATTTGGATCTACTTGCTTGTCTGAGGAAATAATTACCGTAAGATTCATATAATCTGTACCACAAATGGCTGGATCCGTGTCCAAATCTGTCACCTCTAGACTGATAAAGCAATCGGAGAACATGTGGTTCTTCAGAGGTGGTGGTGGAACCATTGGCCGATAAGTTGACTTTCAAGTCGGTTAGATTTTTCCTTTGGTTTGAAAACCTACAACTACTGGAAAGATGTTATCTTGATATCAAGAGACCCAAGGACTTTCACAGACACTAAAGGCTCTCATAATGTCAGCCAAACCTGCTGATTTCAATGAATTTGAATGATGGTCTAATGTGTATTGAGTGATGTCAACTGAGCGTTCCTGATTTCGGACTGACTATCGCATTATTCTCCTCGTGAGAAGCCGCCAACCAGCTTGTCATCCGGTGGCTTTCTTGTAGACAAAAGTGGAATCCCAGGCACCTGGGATTAAAGCAACCCAAGGGCACTTATACAACATTCGAAAACAGCTATAGAACCTGACATTTGGGGACCCTTACATAGTTATTGCGTTAGGTATCTGCTATCATCACCTCTGCTTATTCTACAAGGATCTGCAAGTCCTTTATTTGGCCATTCTGACCCACAATAGACGACTGTTGAGATGACTATTGACTCCAGTGACTGCATTGTATAGTGTAGTAGTGCATGCATGGGCAAGAGCTCTAAACTGTGAGGTCTGGATTATGGTGGTGGCAGGGGCGGACCTAGACTGTAGTGGGCCCTGGTGCAAGAAATTTTTCGGGGGCCCCCTTCCCCCCCATTTCCACCCAGGTACCTTATAGATGACCTTGTCTCTGATCGGGGTCGTCTTTTTCTTTTCTTCATCTTGTCCTGACGCCATGATGACTTTTCATGTCTTTGCAGACTTCCATCTTCTCCACTTTTCTGCAGCACATCCTGACACTGTGCCCTTAAAAATAAGAGTGTCATTATAATTCTGTCTAAATAAAAATATCTGCCCTACACTGCGCTCCTGAACAAATAATCCCACTGTCCTCTCACACTGTGTCCTCTATATTGTACCTTCTCATCACACTCTCTCTTCAACATACTCTCTCATCCTTGCTGTGGCCTCACACTGTCACCCCATGCAAACCCCCACACAAACACATACTACCCAGTCGTGACTGCATCCATCCCGCCCCCACGCTACCCAGTCTTTATTATGTTTGACCTCACATTTTTCTTATCCCGTCCTCACTCAAAACTACCTCCGTACTCATAACCCACTTGCTCCCGATACTATGTCTGCTCACAAAATACCCCCTCACCACCATACTGAGTCCATACCCATCCCTCCTTTCTCCTCATACTGTGACTGCACCCAACACCCCCTGACCCACCATTCTGTGTCCATACCCATTCCTACTCATTCCCCATATTGTGTCTGCACCCACCTCCCCTCACTTCCTATACTTTTTCCGCACCCATTCCCCCTAACTACTCATATTGTCTGCACACATGCCCATACTGTGCACTCAGATTTAGCCTATGGCTCCCCATACTGTGTCTGCACCTATCACCCCCTTGCTCCCCGTTCTCTGTTCTCAAATCCTGTTCACCATTTGCTGCACATGATACACTCCCCCTCCCTCCATTTACAGACCATCACATGCACCCCCCTCCATTTGCAGACCATCACTCTCCCCTCCCCCTGCTGACCATTACTCTCCTCTCCCCTCCTCCCTCTGCTGACCACACTCTCCTCTCCCCCTCCCTCTGCTGACCATCACTCTCTCCCCTCCTCCCTCTGCTGACCATCACTCTACTCTTCTCCTCCCTCTGCTGACCATCACCCTCCTCTCCCCTCCTCCCTCTGCTGACCAAACTCTCCTCTCCCCCTCCCTCTGCTGACCACACTCTCCTCTCCCCCTCCCTCTGCTGACCACACTCTCCTCTCCCCCTTCATCTGCTGACCACACTCTCCTCTCCCCCTCCGCTGACCATCACTCTCCTCTCCCCCTCCCTCTGCTGACCATCACTCTCTCCCCTCCTCCCTCTGCTGACCATCACTGCTCTCCTCCTCCCTCTGCTGACCATCACTCTGCTCTCCTCCTCCCTCTGCTGACCATCACTCTGCTCTCCTCCTCCCTCTGCTGACCATCACTATCCTCTCCCCCTCCCTCTGCTGACCATCACTCTCTCCCCTCCTCCCTCTACTGACCATCACTCTCCTCCCCCTCTCCCTCCATTTACTGACCATAATAATGTCCCCCACCCTCTCACTCACCCCCAATTACGCTATCATGACTCAGAGGACTCCATCTTCGGTGTCTTCAGCTCCATTAGAGCGGAGCACTTTCCACCGCCGCTGTTTCGCGCCTCTGCGGCGCTGTGACGTCGGCAGATGAACACCCTGCACCCTGACCCGGAAGTGTCCGCGGTGAGGGCTTCAATTCAGCTAGCAGCTAGCTGATCAGTGGGAGCCGGCGGGCACAGCACTTTCTCTGAACCGCTGTCAGTCTGACAGCGGCTCAGAGAGAGAATGTCCGACTCACACTGCAGCCGCCGGGGAGACACCGCACACTGCCGACGGCGCCCACCTGCCTTGCTGCACCCCCGGGTCCCCCTTCAGGTACGCTGCTGGGCTCCGCCCCCTGCACTTGGGGCTCGGCAAGCAGCAGAGTGACAGAGGAGGAGCCCGCGCCGTCAGTGTCTCCGGGCCCCCCTCCTGGCCTCTGCAGCCCGGGCTCCTCAATGGAGTCAGCCCTGTGAGGCACAGTACCCCACGGGGGAGTGAATGGCGGTGCTCTTCCCTCCTGTCAGGAGGCGGAACGGACCGCCGCTGGAGCCTTCAGGGGCCCCCTAGCTGGCCGGGGCCCTGGTGCAGCTGCACCAGCTGCACCACGGTAGTTCCGCCCCTGGGTGGTGGAGGATGTTGGTTATGGATTGTGTCCTCTTTAGTAAAAGGTCATGTCCTTGTCTATGGAGCCTATCACTCTTGAGAATTTCGACAATAGTCTTATGCAAAAGATAGGTTCAAAGCTGTACCCCAGTGTCTGCTGTAGGAACTGTATAATAGAAGCCTCTGGGTAATTGCCCATTTTGCCCTTCACGTAATTTCTCACTAAGAAATACTTCAACTTAGGGCCCTTTCACATCAGCGTTTTTTAAAATCGCGGCAGATGCGGTTTTTTCACCGCATCTGCCGCGATTACCGCATACCGGCTGCACTTGCGGCACAGTTGCGGCAAGCCCCATACAATGTATATGCAGGCTTACGGCAGGTGCGGCAAGTGCGCTTTTGGCACTTGCGGCAGGTGCAGCTGCGAAAGAAACCGCGGTCAGCCGCGTTTTTTTCGCGGCTGCACCTGCCGCAAGTGCCAAAACCGTGCTTGCCGCACCTGCCGTAAGCCTGCATATACATACATTGTATGGGGCTTGCCGCAACTGTGCCGCAAGTGCAGCCGGTATGCAGTAATCGCGGCAGATGCTTTTTTTTATCACCGCATCTGCCGCGATTTCAATAAAACACTAGTGTGAAAGTACCCTTAGAAGCTTATTTTAAAGTTGATTACCTAGCCGCAGAATAAATGGTAACTTGCTTATTGCTGAGGGTCCAACCACTGGGGTCCCTTATTACCAATCCTGGTATATATAGGCCCATCCTGATATACAGCCCCAATACTGGTATATATGTCCACCACTCCTGATATATAGTCCCCATCCTGGTATACATGGTCCTCCTCCTGGTATACATGGTCCTCCTCCTGGTATATATGTCCCCATCCTGATATGTATGTTGCTGTTCTGTCTCTAAAGTATAGTAAACAACAATAATATTCAACTCACCTTTCCTCTGCTTTCATGTCTCCCGGTGTCCTCTGTAGCCAACGCGCAGTGGCTGGCAGCTGACATTGTATTGCACACCATGGCACATGACATCACCATCATGCACCGCCCCTGTCACACTACCGCTGATGTCAGCTGCCACCACTGTTTGTCCGGCAGTGTGTATTGCAAGTGTAGGGACCCGACGGATCTCTGTGCCACAATGCATTTCAGCTGGATGTGCGTCCGAGGACCCACATCCAGTTGAAGCAGATGCTAGAGGCAGCTGGCCCAAGTATCCCCGGGCCCAGTCGTGGTTCTGACCGTGTTACACCCCAGTCTTTAATTCTCACGATTGAACTCCAGATGTACATATGGGAGGCTGCACCATGTGACTTCTCTTGCTTTATATGCTCCATGTACTTCATGATATATGTGATACGTAAAATGATTCCCACATTCTGATCCATAAATTCTCAGCGTTATGAACATGCCGTTCTTCAATAATGACAGCTCTTACAGGAGACATCAGGTATGTCAGGAATTAGGGATTACTCTGGACACTGCCTGTTCCTTTGCATTGAACAGGCAATAATTCTGGATCTAATTTATGACATTGCCCGGTACGATCACATACTTTTCATATGATGCTATGTAACGGCACGGGCAATACGATCTGCCTGCAGGTGCGGGAAGATTGATTTAGTGGTAATAATGTCATGATGTTACCTCGTTTTGACAAATCCGGATAGTGACCAATTTACCAGTTTGTCGCCCAGATTTCCGAATGTTATACATCAATGTGTGAACAGATAATCTATTCAAGATGAAATATTGACCAGGAATGGAAAAAATTAAGGACTTGGTGAAGAATTTTTACAACTTGACCAATAAAGGGCTTGAACCTGGAATTCTTGCGGTTTGTTGCAAAATTCTTCAAGGACGGGGTATTCCGCAATGCGTGTTACGAAATAGCATGATTCCTCCAAATCTTATAGTTCACAGGGTCGCTTGCTTTGAGAAGGGGAATGTCCTATCAGACTTGGATTCCTTGGGACAATTAGAGAAAATGTTTGAGGGTCTCCATGTTCCTAACCAGGGATGAACTGGGGATCAAAGAGCCCACCAGTAACATGACTTTGGGGTTCACTGATTAGCTACATGCAATTGTTATATTCAGGGCTGTGGAGTCGGAGTCGGAGTTGGTGTCTATTTTGTTTGGAGTTGGATTCATGGAAATTGAGGAGTCGGATGTTTGGCTTAGTGACTTCAGAGCCATGGTCGTGGAGTCGGAGTCGGTGTCCATTTTGGTGGAGGTGGAGTCGGATTCAGGGAAATTAGTGGAGTCGGATGTTTGGCTTACTGACTTCACAGCCCTGATTATATTATCTAAAATTCACAAACTTGCTTCTACGTCTATATAATAATTAACTGAGTAGGTTGGTAAATGGATGATGCTACCATTACATGTGCATAGAGAATTGGGTTATACTGTGCCAAACACTGCTCATGTAGGGTGGTCTGGCCCACCGGGAGATTGCCCTGTTCCTCTGTGGGACAATCCAGGCCTGTTATTAACCTTACTCGCTTACTCTAGTGGAACATCTAGGAAACTTCCCTGGGAACAAAGATTTGTTTTGGAGTACCAAAGAGTAAGGGTGCATTCACGTTAGCGTTCCCCTCCGCAGCGTTCTGCGGAGGGGAGCCGCAATGTAAGCGCAGCACCGCAGGTCCCTATCTTTAGAATGCGAGCGCACGGTGCTGCGCTTGACTGCGCAAGACCGTGCGCTCCCATTCACTCCAATATGTGATCTGTGCGCAGGTGGATGCCCGCGCACAAATCACCCAGTCTCGTCCGCACAAGAAATGCAACATGCGCTCCCATTCTAAAGATAGGGACCTGCGGTGCTGCGCTTACATTGCAGCTCCCCTCTGCAGAACGCTGCGGAGGGGAACACTAATGTGAAAGTAGCCTTAGATAATTGTCTGAGTTCTGCCAAAACCTACCGCAAGATTGTAATGCACGGCGGCTGCGTATGCTGCCTGTTGCATCTGACTGGCTAGCCCTGCTAAAACAACCCCTGCTTCTCCCCGCCAAGCAATGAACACTGCCTCCTCTCCTCATCACTCTGCAGGCGCGCCCCCGGGCCTTACAAACTTTGCTCCTCGTCATCCTCTTCTTCTTTACCATACTGCTCACAGGGTGAGCATCGCCCAATAATGTTTGGCTACTTTGGATTATTAAGTCGCAGCTGGTGGATGAGGGCGCTGGTGAAAGCCAACCTGCCGCGGACGGCCGCGGCATCGGACCTCTACCGCCCTGGTTTTATAAGGCGGATTTGTGCCTACGGTTGAGCGCGGCCAGAACATTCCACCCTATGTTTTCAATCACATATGAGTGGTGTTACGTTTATACCCTCAATAAAGTTGGAAAAGATATCCCATGTGTCTTCATTGCTCATTGCACAGCGGGGAGAACTGGTGGGTGGGTCTCAGCAGTCTGTAGGGCAAGACATGTTGGTCTAGAATGGGAAGAGAAAGGGTTGGTGGTGTAGGTTCTGTATGGAGTCAGTCACACACACAGATAATTGTGCAGATTGTTCGCAGTTCTCTGGTTGCAGTGAAATCATGGACACATTGTTCCATTTGTACATGCCAACAGAATGTAACAATGTGTCCATGATTTCACTGCAACCAGAGATCTGCCAACAATCTCTGCACAGATATCTGTGTGTGACGTGCCCTTAAGAGTTGCTGTGCTTATACTAGTCCCTGCGCGTAGGTGAGGGGGTTTTAGCCAGCCGTCAGGAGCAGGGCAAGGGTGGTAGCCCTGACATCATCACCTTTTCGAGGTACTTCTGGGAACAGGGTCAGGTAGGGACCCCCAGTCTAAGAGTTAGACTAGTTTCCCTGATTACCATTGCCTGTCACAATCATCCTGCTACCTTACCCCCTCATCTGTAATGGCTATCCCATGACATTTTGTATCAGAATCATGTAGGCAACTCTGGAGCAAGCCTGGCACTTTGGAAATCTTTGCTTTAATGCATTTTTAATGACAACTGATGTAAAAATGTACACTAGAAAGCATAAAAACATAATACCCAGCCAAGTTTACAGTGTTTCTAAGAAATTACATATTTTAATAGTAAGCTTTAATCATTGAGTCATTTTATTTGCGTGTCTCCACCCTAATTAACTGGCAGCTATAGATGACAATTGTGCCAGTACAGTCAACACTTACATATTTGACCTATATAAGGCATGTTACCCAGATCAGAGTCTTGCTGATAAAACCTTCAACAATCGGACTAGAGATGAGCGAATCGATTCAATGCAAATCAAATTTGTGTCAATTTTTCAGAATTTACAAAAACTGGCAAAATGGGACACCTTTTGTGAAAATTGCTATACGACTCTGTGTAGTCAACAAAAATGGTCACCGCTATTTACCATATAGGAGTAGATTGCATCATCGAGGGATGGCTCATATGACCTGGGGCGCTTCCCATAGAAATCGGGAGAGAAACTCATAAACACTCAAATTGTACAAATATAGTGTGATCACACTGCTGTGAAGAATACTAATGTGTGAGGAAAAGAGGATAATAGAGATTGTCCTGCCCTACAGGTAAGTGACTGTCCTATCTCGCTCTCCTCTCAACAGTCACTTACCTGTAGGGCAGGGCAGTCACTTACCTGTAGGGCGGGAGAGTCACTGTGCCTGTAAGGCGGGAGAGTCACTGTGCCTGTAGGGTGGGAGAGTCACTGTGCCTGTAAGGCGGGACAGTCACTGTGCCTGTAGGGTGGGAGAGTCACTGTGCCTGTAGGGTGGGAGAGTCACTGTGCCTGTAGGGTGGGAGAGTCACTGTGCCTGTATGGGGGGAAAGTCACTGTGCCTGTATGGGGGGAGAGTCCTGTGCATGTAGGGTGGAGGTCACTGTGCATGTATGGGGGAGAGTCACTGTGACTGTAGGGTGGGAGAGTCACTGTGCTGTATGGGGGAAAGTCACTGTGCCTGTAGGGTGGGAGAGTCAGTGTGCCCTGTATGGGGAAAGTCACACTGTGCCTGTATGGGGGGAGAGTCACTGTGCCTGTAAGGCGGGATAGTCACTGTGCCTGTAGGGCGGGAGAGTCACTGTGCCTGTAGGGGGGAGTCACTGTGTGTAGGGGGGAGAGTCACTGTGCCGTAGGGGGGAGAGTCACTGTGCCTGTAGGGTGGGAGAGTCACTGTGCCTGTAGGGTGGGAGAGTCACTGTGCCTGTAGGGTGGGAGAGTCACTGTGCCTGTAGGGGGGAGAGTCACTGTGCCTGTAGGGGGGAGAGTCACTGTGCCTGTAGTGCAGGAGAGTCACTGTCCTGTAGGTGCAGGAGAGTCACTGTCCTGTAGGGCAGGAGAGTTCACTGTACTGTAGGGCAGGAGAGTCACTGTACCTGTAGGGCGGAGAGGGACACACTGCCTATAGTGCAGGAGAGTCACTGCGCCTGTAGTGCAGGAGAGTCACTGTGCCTGTAGGGCAGGAGAGTCACTGTACCTGTAGTGCAGGAGAGTCACTGTGCCTATAGTGCAGGAGAGTCACTGTACTGTAGGCAGGAGAGTCACTGTACCTGTAGGGCAGGAGAGTCACTGTGCCTGTAGGGCAGGAGAGTCACTGTACCTGTAGGGCAGGAGAGTCACTGTATCCCGTAGTGCAGGAGAGTCACTGTCCTGTAGTGCAGGAGAGTCACTGTACCTGAAGGCAGGAGAGTCACTGTACCTGTAGGCGGGAGGTACTGTCTGTAGGAGGAGAGTCACTGTACCTGTCGGGCAGAGAGTCACTGTACCTGTCGGGCAGGAGAGTCACTGTACCTGTCGGGCAGGAGAGTCACTGTACCTGTAGTGCAGGAGAGTCACTGTGCCTAGTGCAGGAGAGTATGTACTAAGTCAGGAGAGTCACTGTACCTGTAGGGCGGGAGAGTCACTGTACCTGTAGGGCGGGAGAGTCACTGTACCTGTAGGGCAGGGAGAGTCACTGTACCTGTAGGGCAGGGCTGGGGAAGGACACATAGCTGGAAGCTGCTGCCTGCATGATCAGTGTGGTTATACTGCTGATTCAATCCAATCACACATATTACATCTTTTTAATACATTCGGAGGTTTTGTATTATTTTTTATTCGCTGTGATTGGAACTTATTAGGAAACGTTCCCAAATTTGAATTTCATAAATTTCACTCATCTCTAATGAGTCCTACTCTATAGTAGAAGCTGTCAGCAAGCATTCAGATCCCTACAGCTCCCCCACAGGCGAAACTAAAAATTACAATTTTTTTTTTTAAACGAATGGGCTCCCAGATGGCAAGACTCTCTTATTAAAAAAATCATCATTCTGAATATGCAACATTAGTATTTTGAAAATGGACTAGGTAAAGTAGACAACCCCTTTAAGTAATTTCCTTCATGTTGTACCAATATTATAAATATCAGCTGAGCCCCATTAGTCTAGTTACCGCTAAAATCTGCATCTCTCCACATAGGGGTTCCGACCGCTCCGGAAAATTGTTGGTTGATTATTATAGGTGGATTTGCCCTTTAAATGTATTTTATTAAAAAAAAAAATCATGATATTTGATAAAACAAAAAAATTAAAATGAAGGAACACAATGTCATGGTGCCTTTCCAATATTTGTATATTCCAACCTCGGCCATTTGATACCTGTTGGCGTTTACAAGCAGACTTTATCTTCCATATCTCTAATTCGTTTTTTTTCAGCTACCGGGCTGGAATTTCACCCTGACCCAATCCTTACTATTACTGTAAACCTATGGAATCCTAAATATGCATTTAATTGGGTGTCTGTAAACGACAACATTGTTCTCATCCATTTCATTCCTTAATATGGAGCAATAAAGATGTAAGCTGCTGCGTATGCCAGAATGGAATGGGATGTGACAGCAGCCAGAATAATTTACGGTATTAATATTGTCAATTAAATCCTTATTGTTTTACAAATTAAACTTTTAGACTTTTCGCTTTTTGTGTGTGTTCCAAATTCCCTTCATAGATGTAGTGTGAAATAATACAACTTAGCCTTCCTTTAGTCACCACTAGAGGGAGCTGATGAGCTTACTGCATACTGAGTTGTTATTCAGTTCAATGTGAAAACTGTATATAGTGCCCCATAGTGGTGGGAGGTGTTATTTTTAGAAAAACTCGGCTTCCACCACATAAAAAAATATAGTATTTTGCAGTCTATAAGATGGACCAGTCATAACACGTAACCCAAATTTAAAGGTGGAATATGGGAAAAAATTTGATGTAAAAAATGGGGGTCTGTCATATACCCTGTTTCCCGAAAATAGGGCGCCCCCTGAAAGTAAGGCATGCTTCAGGGGCACCCTACTCCTAATATAAGGCACCCCCCCCCCCGATTATAAGGCGCACCTCCTCAGCATGCCACCGATCACAAGACCGGGGCATAATCTGTGTCTCGCTCCCTGCTGTCCCGCTGTCCGGTGCCCGCCACTCTGTACGCTCTTCTGCTCCGGAGCTCTGTGCCGGTCTCCGCACATGAGCCCTGCGCCAATCACAGCGCAGGAATCATGGGCTAGCTGACGTCAGTAGCCTCTGATTGTTCCTGCGCTGTGATTGGCCCAGGGCTCCTGCGCTGTGATTGGCCCAGGGCTCCGCACTGTGATTGGCCCAGGGTTTCCTGCGCTGTGATTGGCCCAGGGCTCCTGTGCTGTGATTGGCCAGGGCTCCTGCGCTGTGCATGACCCGGGAAAAAGTGTAATGGCAGAGTCTGTGTCTGAATGTGCGGGCTCCTGCATGTGAGGCGTGGAGAAGTGTAGGATGGTTGGTAGAGTGTGTGTGTGTGTGTGTGTGTGTGTGGTGGTGTGTGTGTGGTGTGTGTGTGTGTACACACATGGGAGGCTGCTGAGTGGGATACGGTACTGGGATGGGAGGACTGCTGCAGTGGGATACGGTACTGGGATGGGAGGCTGCTGCAGTGGGATAAGGTACTGGGATGGGAGGCTGCTGCAGTGGGATACGGTACTGGGATGGGAGGCTGCTGCAGTGGGATATTTCCCCTGGGATGGGATACTGCTGCAGTGGGATATGGTACTGGGATGGAAGGCTGCTGCAGTGGGATAAGGTACTGGGATGGGAGGCTGCTGCAGTGGGATATGTTACCCCTGGGATGGGAGACTGCTGCAGTGGGATATTTCTGGGATGGGACTGCTGCAGTGGGATAGGTACTGGGATGGGAGGCTGCTGCAGTGGGATAAGGTACTGGTATGGGAGGCTGCTGCAGTGGGATAAGGTACTGGGATGGGAGGCTGCTGCAGTGGGATACGGTACTGGGATGGGAGCTGCTGCAGTGGGATACGGTACTGGTATGGGAGGCTGCTTTTCTGTCAATTTTTTTTTTGGCTAATATAAAACAAACATGCGGCACCTTTCGGAGCAAAAATGAATATAAGGCAGTGTCTTATTTTTGGGGAAACACGTAGTACAAATTTAGCTAACTGGGAAGGCAGTGTCACAGGAAGGCAGGAGTGGGGTGATGTTGCGGGCCCTGGGTTGGGAGTACCCTGGCAGCATTTCAATGCAGAAGTCATTGATTTATTTCCCAGCTGTGATCTTCAGGGAAATGTCGATGCTATGATACTGAAATCTGCAATCTCCCATGTGGGGGTATTCAGGGAAATGTTGGAGGTGCGATGCAAAAGCCATTGATCTCCCAGCGGTGGACTTCAGTAAAATGTCAGTGGTGTGAGACCAGAGCCATTGATCTTCCAGCGGTGCTCTTCAGGGAAATGGAGGTGATGCATGTGCAGATTGACATCTTAGATCATTATTGAGCCAAGATCTAAATCTGCATCGGCTCTGTCACGATTTTCCTAAGCCCATTGCTGGGGGAATCAATGGCTCCTACCTCACACCACACCATTTCACTGAAGACCACCGCCTGGAGATAATGGCTCTGACCTCACACCACCAACATTTCCCTGAACACCACCGCCTGGAGATGAATGGCTCCTACCTCACACCACCAACATTTCCCTGAAACCACCGCCTGGATATGAATGGCTCCTCCTCACACCACCAACATCTTCCCTGAAACCACCGCCTGGAGATGAATGGCTCCTGCCTCACACCACCAACATTTCCCTGAAGATCCACCGCGCTGGAGATGAATGGCTCCTGCCTCCAACACCACCACCCTATTGTCCTACCCACACACACACTCCGAGCCACTGGAGATGAATGGCTCCTCCTCACACCACCAAACATTCCCTGAAGACCACCGCGCTGGAGATGAATGGCTCCTGCCTCACACCACCATTCCCTGAAGACCACCTGGAATGAATGGCTCCTGCCACACTACCTTTCCCTGAAGCCACCGTCGAGAGATCGATGGCTCCTTCGTCACCGCTGACCTTTCCCTGAAGCCCACTTCGAGAGATCGATGGCCCTTCGTCACCGCGACATTTCCTGAAGACCAAAACTGGTAGATCAATGATCCTGCATCACACCGCCATCAGGACACCCCCTCCTTCCATTCAGGCCGCAGCATTGCCCACTCTTGCCACCAGTGGCGGCTTCCTACAGTAGCAAACCTGCCTCTGTGACCCCGCTGCGTCCCAGTAAGCTACATTCGGTCCATAAGACGCACCCCTCATTTTCATCTCAAATTTTAGGGAAAAAAAGTCTTATAGTCTGCAAAATAAGGTAATATTAAATTACTATGCCTTATGTGATTAACGGGTCGTAAATTTTTTACATTTTTTTTATCACTTTATTTGGTGGTCTTGGACGCTCATAATAAAGTCGTGTCCAGAGTTCAGGTTTCCAGGTCTAATTTGGGTTGTACAAGATGATATTTGACATGTTCCTCTCAATTGGACGTCTGGTATGGCACATATATATGAGAAGCATGTGCTACTTGTACATTACACTCCAAGGAGCCATAAATCCAAAAAGAACAACATATTTCACTAGTACGTGTCCTCCTTCTTGGTGGATCATCTGACATTCAGAACATAGATGACTTCTGTATCTGTTAATAAATTAAAGCTGTTGAGTCGTATTGGAGAGAAGGCTGGAACTGTTGACAGTAACATGGTCCGTAAAACTATACAAAAATTAATGGAGGAACTGAGGACGTCAGGTTCTGAAACTTCTCTCCTCCAGGATAAGGGAAAGTATCTCTCTAGCGTCACCTTTTGGTAAGTCCAATCCTTAATGTGTCACTTTCATTATAATTTATATTCATAAATCAATAGACCATATGAAAAAAATCAACTTTGTAATATCTTATCAGAGAAATCTGCTTTTTCCTCCATGATTTGATGCTTCACTTTAAATTCATTAAACAGACAGGAAGACACTGAGGGGGACAAATACAGCAGAGGGCCCTGCTCATAGGAAACAGTGGAAAGGTGACCTCCTGCACTCACCTGCGGTTGTGCCCTGACTTCCCTACCATCCCTATATGAGTTCTTTCAACACGTCACCGAGCAGGATACCTAGTCCCTCGCTGGCCCTGATGTTATTTCTCAATAGTGAAATGGCTGGCAGGAGCACTAGGCCCAACCACTGCAACAATAACAACAAGACGGAAGGGAAGACAGACAGGGGAACAAAAAGGCAACTTCACGTTTGCTGCCTCGTTCCTAGGCTGCCAACGGCTTAGAAGTAGTCAGCTCTCCAGAGAATCTTTCACCACAGGAAGCTTGGCCAGGAACTATGTGACCATATAAAGGGGATGGGAGTAATCCCAAAGTAGCCACACCTGGACAAGAACTAGCTAGCTTGCTAGCAACAGAAACTGACATTAACTCCTCAACAGTAAAAGGAAAGAAACACGTTTAATATGAAGTCCCAATACAGGAATGAGACTGGCACAAGTCTCCAAAATAAGAGAGACCATCATGACATACTGAGATAGGAATGACAGCTGGTGCTTATAAACGTCTATGGATGGGGAGGAGCAAAAAAGACAAATACAGTTCTACATAGAACTTTAAGAGCACCAACTGTCCTATCCTATCTCAGTAACTGGAAAGTCTTTATTCACTAAAGACAGATTTTACCTGTGAAATGGAAATATGGAGAATAAAAGCTCAGTCCAGGAGAAGAAAGAAGGGATTTTCTCTGATAAGATAATTACAAAGCGTCATTTTGTTTTAGTCGTACTATTGATTTATGGGGAAAAAACTACAGTTAAAGGGGATGTGCCACAAATAAGTGTACATTTTAATTAATAGATCTTAGAATAATAAGCACCACAATTGGATGTGTTAAAAAAATGAATATATGTCCCTGTGTAATGAATGTGTCCGACCATGCAGGAACAGATGGAGATATACCACAGCTCCTGGGCAATGAAGGTAAGTAAGTAAGAGAGTATAATATCACAGAATATAAGAGTATACAGACATTACAGCCAGGGATCACAGAATATAAGAGTATACAGACATTACAGCCAGGAATCACAGAATAGAAGAGTATACAGACATTACAGCCGGGGATCACAGAATATAAGAGTATACAGACTTTACAGCCGGGGATCATAGAGTATAAGAGTATACAGGCATTACAGCCGGAGATCACAGAATATAAGAGTATACAGACATTACAGCTGGGGATCACAGAGTATAAGAGTATACAGACATTACAGCAGGGGATCACAGAATATAAGAGTATACAGACATTACAGCCAGGATCATAGAATATAAGAGTATATAGACATTACAGCCGGGGATCACAGAGTATAAGAGTATACAGACATTACAGCCAGGATCATAGAATATAAGAGTATACAGACATTACAGCTGGGGATCACAGAATATAAGAGTATACAGACATTACAGCCAGGGATCACAGAATATAAGAGTATACAGACATTATAGCCAGGGATCACAGAATATAAGAGTATACAGACATTACAGCTGGGGATCACATAATATAAGAATATACAGACATTACAGCCAGGGATCACAGAATATAAGAGTATACAGACATTACAGACGGGGATCACAGAATATAAGAGTATACAGACATTACAGCCAGGATCATAGAATATAAGAGTATATAGACATTACAGCCGGGGATCACAGAGTATAAGAGTATACAGACATTACAGCCAGGATCATAGAATATAAGAGTATACAGACATTACAGCTGGGGATCACAGAATATAAGAGTATACAGACATTACAGCCAGGGATCACAGAATATAAGAGTATACAGACATTATAGCCAGGGATCACAGAATATAAGAGTATACAGACATTACAGCTGGGGATCACATAATATAAGAATATACAGACATTACAGCCAGGGATCACAGAATATAAGAGTATACAGACATTACAGACGGGGATCACAGAATATAAGAGTATACAGACATTACAGCCGAGGATCACAGAATATAAGAGTATACAGATATTACAGCCAGAGATCACAACTAATTTTTCTGTGATCTAAAACAAGTTTTTCTACAGTTTTTAATGCTAATCTGAACCTCCCATTTCTATCTTTTAAGACTTCTCGAGAGCTGCACCAATTCTCTGGAATGCGCTACTCAGGACCATTCGATTAGTTCCCAATACCCATAGTTTAAGTGGGTCCTAGAAATGCATTTCTTAAGACTAGCCTATCGCCTCACCTTAATACCTTAATTATCAAATTATTCCAGTCCATTAAAAGCATGACGATATTGAAAGGTCCAGTTTGGAGCTTTGCTATATGACCCCATCTCCTTTCTGTGTGTCCACCTGTGTGGTATATGGTATTATAATAGTTTTTTTGTCAGCCTATCAATTTTTTAAAGATTTTTAATAAGTAATATTCTCATAACTGTACTTCTAAAAATATATCTATCTACTGACATAAGTTCTCTGTCCCATCCGTCATCCTCCTGATGTCCTCCTATCACGCATCGGCAGCAGCCATAATTGCACATCCAAGTGATGGGTGGGCAAATATGGCGCTCACAGGCGGTACTGGCCCATTGCACCGCGCACATCGCCAAATGAGTGACTGCGCATGCACGTACCTGGCACGCGCAGGCGCAGTTACTCAGGCCGCCGCCATCTCTGGACACCTGTGACAAAGCACTGGGGAGAGCTCACTGGGGAGAGAAACAGCGCACAGGGGGGAGAGAGAGCTCCCAAAGGGCAAGCGCACAGGGGGAAGGGTGCACAAGGGAGTAGAGAGAGTACACAGGGGAGACAGCTCAAAAGAGAAGATGATACCAGGGGAGAAGACAACATGGGGGGAGAGAGAGACAGCTCAAATGAGAAAGCACATGAAGGGAGAAGACAGCGCACAGGGGGGAGAGAGCAGATAAGAGAGCGCACACCCAATGCCACAGAGCCCGCTCCCATTGTGACCTCACTGCCCTCCTCCTGCAATAGCATCGGGCCCCCATCCAGTGTATATATAGTAGTGCATCTCAATGAATTAGACTATCATCAAAAATCAATATATGGCCATGTCTCAGGGCGTTAACTAATAAATCCACATTAAATTCATCCTTTGATGTCTCGTGGAATACGGCGGTGTGGTGTGTGTGTGTATGTGTATATATATATATAAATATATATACATATATATTGTGTATGTATATGTGTGTGTGTGTGTGTGTGTGTGTATATATATAAATAAAATATTTAGTTTTTTGTTTTTTTTCTTTCAATTAATATACATTAAGGCCATAGGTGAAGGAGGGGGTTCTTACTCCTGCACTGCCTTTCTTAGACTTCTTTTTTTCGGACACTGAGACATCTTAGTTTGCTTCTCGGTTTCAAGTCTGTTCTGCACAATTAGCTGTCGGACAGCATCGAAAGAAGGATTTGGAAAGTCTTACTTATGCAAGACAGATCCTGACGGGGGGTGGGGGTCTGCATTATGTCAAGGACGAAAAGTACAGTTAGGGTATATTTGATGTAAACTGGATGACATTTTAATTTAAACGTATTCTAACCAGATGCCCGTGGCACACCGCTCAATGGAAGGTTGTTAGGTTTGGCGTAAAACCACTTTGCCATATTAGGCCATCGGGACGGGAGCCAGGCAATCAGCGGACCTGGCCTTATACATTTCAGCTTAGACTTCAGTTTCCACTGTCTGTAAACCTGTAAGACCTGGATCTGAACACACGGTGACCTGACCGCAGGTGAATCAGAGCGGCTACAGTATATACTCGTCATTTATGATCATTTGCCATAAAACGTGGTGCAGTCATCTAGCCATAAACTCTTAATTATGCAGGACGTGGGCAGAGTGCCCGGTACAGTCATCAGGCTGGTGGCATAGATCGTGTCGGAGAATGCCTGAATGAAAGCCTTGTGTGAATTCAGATTTAATAACCTTTCAGGTTTAATCTACAAAAGAAAGATCTGTAAATGTTTTTTTTTCAAACTATAAAAAAAACATAAAAATTAAAAAAAATGTAAATTTACCAAAAACAAGTGCTGGAGACGGTCCCATCCCCACCAGAGTCTGCCCCATCGACATCTGCTACTGTGCCCAATCACCGCTACATTGACCCTGTTGGTGGTGCTGGTGATAGTGGAGATGTCAGGGCCAGAATCTCGGGTGTGTGAAAGATCTGCCCATCAACTAAGGATAGAGTTGCTGGGACCTGTAGTGCTTCACAGTCTGACAGAGTGAATGTGTTGCACCCAAGGGTTCGGTTGCCACAGATACACCTGCGACAGAGAAGGATCTCCACATCAGGTAAGCCCGCACACAACACCTTCCACTCCAGACCTGAAGGGGGAGCTCTACAAGCCGAGTTCAGGCGAGGTCCCCTATAAATTCAGACTTGGAGGCTCAGTTAGTAAGTGCAGTTCCAGGGAGGACTGTGAAGACAACCTGGTGATGGAGCTGTGCTAAGCCTATACCAGTGAGCACTACTAACCTGCGTGAGGGACCCTAGAGCGAAGACTAGTAGTAGCCGGGGGAGTGGAGCCATACCGGAGTCCGTGACTGCAAGGGATCTAACAGCCCAGCAGTAAAGACCGGAGGCCAGGGAGACTTCATATCTCCTGGCCACAGCAGCACTTGAGGCACAGCCACTTAGCAGAGCCAGGGACCGCAGTGGACTGTCCTGCAATTTCCTTACACTACAACTGCTCCGGGGATCCTGCTCCACCTACGGGGAGCGCAACAATCTTGCTGCCCAAACATCACCCCGAAGAACTGACTCATACCACCGGCAACCATACCGGAACTGTAGGTGGCGACACAAATCACTTTTATTTTTATTATTATTTTTGCATCGACTCTTTTAAGCGACCACCAGGGGCCCGGACCGGACACAAGCACCAGTGACATCCCCCGTGAATCGACGCTCGGGACTGGATACCCCACAGCCCTGGGGCGGGTCAATTGTGTGTGTGCTGTCCAGCTGAACGCCTAACCTTCAGCCTATGGGAAAGCATCATACCCTACTAATACATTCAGCTTTCTGCTGCCAGAAATAGTTTTTGCTTTCCCTGATTAGTCTCCTGTTATGTATTGCTGTTTTACTGTTTTCCCTCATCCTGTTTTTTGGACTCTTCTGTCTCTCGATTTTGCACCTTGCTGCCATCTTGGGTTTGACCTGGCTCCCTGACTACTCTAACGGATCCAGATTTTGTCCTTTCCTGACTCCTGGTTTTGACCCTGCTTGGTGATTTTCCTGTCTCTGGACTTCAGCCCTTTCATAGGCAGCAATCTCCTGGACCCTGTTGTAGATCCAGATCCCTGTATAGGGGTTAAAAGGTGTCGGGGTTTCTCGGGGTTCTGCCTAACGCAGTGTCTTGTCTGTAGCCTAGGTCGGACGTCACAGGGACATGGAACCTGCATCGGATTATTATCCAAAAGCAAGGGCATAATAGAAAGTACAAAAAAATGAACAAAGAAAATGTCAGCCTATATTGTAAAAATAGTTTTTACCATAATTATGAAAGTTTTGTGCTAATACATTTTATATATTCTATTGCGGTATTTTACTCATTTTTTCATAGTTATAACGTAGGTATCCTAAAGGAGTATATCCTAAAGCAGACCATATGGCTGCTATGAGCCCCTTGAAGGGATGGGACCAGGGGCATAACTACAATAGGTGCAGGGGTTGCGATCGCACCTGGGCCCTGCAGCCTAGGGGGCCCCAAAAGTCCCTTTGGCCCATAGAAAAAGACTAATACTATTAAAGATTTGCAATAATTGGGGGGCCTCGCTGGAGCCTTTGCATCGGGGCCCCTGAGCTTGAAGGTACACCACTGGATGGGACTTAATTCTGGTTGTGTTGGCCAGACTCCAACAATTTCTGGTTGGGTCGAATAATATTGCACGCCCCCCCACTTTTCAGTTTTTTATTTGTTAAAAAAGTTTAAAATATCCAATAAATTTCGTTCCACTTCACTATTGTGTCCCACTTGTTGATTTGTCACAAAAAATGTGAATTTATATCCTAATGGTTGAAGCCTGAAATGTGGCAAAAGGTTGAAGAGTTCAAGAGGGCCAAATACTTTCACAAGGCACTATATATATATATATAAGGGGCCGAATACTTTCACAAGGCACTGTATCTTGCATGTAAAAGGGTAACCTGACTCTACCCAACAAATAATTTTAGGGCCTTCATACACATTGGACTATAGTTGGCTATACCAACTGATTTTCTGCAAGACCGGTCAACTATCTCACATGTAACAGACATCCAGACTTTAACTGACAGATAATTTTATGGCCCTCATACACATTGGAATAGTGTTGGTCAAACTATCTTATTACATCTAAAGGGGCAACTTGACTCTATCCAACAGATGATGCCAGGGAAAAGAAGTAACAGACATTGTGGATTTCACTTCTCGCATACTCAGTTGAAATGACTATGTGGTCATCGGTAACTCTTGACCAATAGAGTGTTCATTCCAGGACAGTGGCTCCTCAATTTCCCCGAATCCGACTTTACCAAAATGGACAGAGTTGGATTTTTGTCTTACTGACTTTACAGCCATCGTTGTGGAGTCGGAGTCGTGAAGTCGGTGTCCATTTTGGTGGAGTTGGAGTCTGATTCCGGGAAATTGAGGAGTCTGAGCCGGATGTTTGTCTTAAAAACTCCACAGCCCTGGTTCATTCGACAGTCCTCTAAGGTGTAAAGCCATCTTAAGATTTGATTTGCCCAATGTCTTTATTTTTAATGCACTTTTTTATATTTTTAACTCTTAACTTTTTGAATTTTGTTTACCTGCTGAAGAGATCAAAGTTTGACCATTCCAAAAACCATTGTAGCTCAACTTAGCCAAGCAAAACCATTCTGAGCCTAGTGACATTATGGAAACTATCAGTGTAAATCATGCTTATTCCTTTCCACCAAGGACAGATACACAATTATAATTTCTGCGTCCCTACCGACCATGAACCATTCATAATACTAGAATCTCTTTTTGAGGAAGAGTAAATTTTAGGTTTCTTAAGCCCTTCGAAGCTTTTCTGGGTCCCCACCAACCATGTACCATTTATAATTCTAGAGCCTTCTTTTGGGGAAGAGGAACATTTAGGTTTCTTAAGCCCTTCGAAGCTTTTCTGGGCCCCCACCAATCATGAACCATTTATAATTCTAGAGTCTTCTTTTGGGGAAGAGGAACATTTAGGTTTCTTAAGCCCTTCAAAGATTTTCTAGCCCCCATTGACCATGTACCATTTATAATTCTAGAGTCTTCTTTTAAGGAAGAGGAACTTTTAGGTTTCTTAAGCCCTTCAAAGATTTTCTGGCCCCCATCGACCATGAACCATTTATAATTCTAGAGTCTTCTTTTAGGGAAGAGGACCTTTTAGGTTTCTTAAGCACTTCGAAGCTTTTCTGGGCCCCCACCAACTATGTACCATTTACAATTCTAGAGTCTTCTTTTGGGGAAGAGGAACATTTAGGTTTCTTAAGCCCTTCGAAGCTTTTCTGGGCCCCCACCAACCATGTACCACTTATAATTCTAGAGTAATCTTTTGGGGAAGAGGAACATTTAGGTTTCTTAAGCCCTTCGAAGCTTTTCTGGGCCCCACCCAACCATGTACCATTTATAATTCTAGAGTCTTCTTTTGGGGAAGAGGAACATTTTAGGTTTCTTAAGCTCTTCAAAGATTTTCTGGCCCCCATCGACCATGTACCACTTACAATTCTAGAGTCTTCTTTTGGGGAAGAGGAACTTTTAGGTTTCTTAAGCACTTCGAAGCATTTCTGGGCAGTCTTAGCTGGATTGTCCTTGGGTAACCTTTCTTGAAGACTAGAGAAATAATAATTCATGACATTGTTTTTAGAAGACTATCACATAGGGATGGGCGAATCTACTCGCTAGGACTCGTTACTCGGCGAGTAGTAAGGGACTCGCAGGACTCGGTACTCTGCGAGTTTCCCAGTGATTACTCGCGAGTCTAATGCAAATCAATATCAATCCTAGTTTTGTCAGAAACGCTGACAAAAGATTGCCATTGTTTGCATTAGACTCGCTAGTAATCACTGGCTACTGTGCCAGTGATAGCAGGGAAACTCGCAGATAACTGCTGTTTCTTTGCGAGCAGAGTCCAGCTGTCTTCTCTGTGCAGCTCCAGGGTCCTAGAGCCCGCCTGCTCACAGACATTATGTAGCAGTGCTGAGATTGTTCTCAGTCTGCTCATTCCCTGTGTACAGACATGAATGTCTGTGCACAGAGATGATGTAGCAGTGCTGAGATTGTTCTCAGTCTGCTCATTCCCTGTGTACAGACATGAATGTCTGTGCACAGAGATGATGTAGCAGTGCTGAGATTGTTCTCAGTCTGCTCATTCCCTGTGTACAGACATGAATGTCTGTGCACAGAGATGATGTAGCAGTGCTGAGATTGTTCTCAGTGCTCATTCCCTGTGTACAGACATGAATGTCCGTGCACAGAGATGATGTAGCAGAGCTGAGATTGTTCTCAGTCTGCTCATTCCCTGTGTACAGACATGAATGTCCGTGCACAGAGATGATGTAGCAGAGCTGAGATTGTTCTCAGTCTGCTCATTCCCTGTGTACAGACATGAATGTCCGTGCACAGAGATGATGTAGCAGAGCTGAGATTGTTCTCAGTCTGCTCATTCCCTGTGTACAGACATGAATGTCTGTGCACAGAGATGATGTAGCAGAGCTGAGATTGTTCTCAGTTTGCTTATTCCCTGTGCATAGACATCTATATTTATGCACAGGGGATGTAGCAGAGAGGACATCGCGTTTTGGACTGCGTCGGACGGAAGAGGATTTTTTTAATTAAAGATGGAGTCCCTAATGGCTTTTTTTTTTATTTCTAATAAAAAATTTTCCTTGTGTTGTGTTTTTTTTAAAACAATTTAATAGAAATTCATGGTGGTCATGTCTAATATTGGCGTGACCGCCATAAATTTCGGGCTTAGGGCCAGCTGATAATACAAAGCTGGCCCTAACCTCTTTATTACCCAGCGTGCCACCGCTACCAGGGCCGCTGGAAGAGCGGGGTTCAGCGCCAGAGGATGGCGCTTCAATGAACGCGCCATCTTCTGGGGCGGCTGCGGGCTGCAATTTGCAGCGGGGGGTGCCCAGAAAGCTTGGGCATCCCTGCGCTGCGGATTCCAGCCCCCAGCTGCTTAGCTGTACCTGGCTAGACATAGAAATTGCGCGGAGCCCCACGCATTTTTTTTTAATTATTTCATGAATTTCAGAGTCAGAGTCTCAGAGTCAGAGTCTCAGAGTCAGAATCTCAGAATTTCATGAAATAATTAAAAAAAAATGCGTGGGGCTCCGCGCAATTTCTATGTCTAGCCAGGTACAGCTAAGCAGCTGGGGGCTCGGAATCCGCAGCGCAGGGATGCCCAAGCTTTCTGGGCACCCCCCGCTGCAAATTGCAGCCCGCAGCCGCCCCAGAAGATGGCGCGTTCATTGAAGCGCCATCCTCTGGCGCTGAACCCCGCTCTTCCAGCGGCCCTGGTGGCGGTGGCACGCTGGGTAATAAAGAGGTTAGGGCCAGCTTTGTATTATCAGCTGGCCCTAAGCCCAAAATGTATGGCGGTCACGCCAATATTAGACATGACCGCCATGAATTTCTATTAAATTGTTTTAAAAAAAACACAACACAAGGAAAATTTTTATTAGAAATAAAAAAAAAAGCCATTAGGGACTCCATCTTTAATTAAAAAAATCCTCTTCCGTCCGACGCAGTCCAAAACGCGATGTCCTCTCTGCTACATCCCTTGTGCATAAATATAGATGTCTATGCACAGGGAATAAGCAGACTGAGAACAATCTCAGCTCTGCTACATCATCTCTGTGCACAGACATTCATGTCTGTACACAGGGAATGAGCAGACTGAGAACAATCTCAGCTCTGCTACATCATCTCTGTGCACAGACATTCATGTCTGTACACAGGGAATGAGCAGACTGAGAACAATCTCAGCTCTGCTACATCAGGCAGCAGGCAGGCTCTAGGACCCTGGAGCTGGGGCAGCCAGAACACAGAGAAGACAGGATCTTATCTGTGCGAGTCAGCGATTACTTACAAAGTAAACGAGCAATGCAAATAAATGACACAACTAGGATTGCTTCAGGCTGAAGCTTCCGACACACATCTGCGATTTGTAAATCTCACACTACTCGCTATTACTCGCTTCCCCATTCATTAACATTGGACTCGCTAGACTCGCAACGAGTAGCGAGTCCTGGGCTCGGACTCGCTAGAGTCAAGCGATTCCGAGTAATTTAGGATTCGCCCATCACTACTATCACATTCTTAAATTTAAGAACGGTCTGAAGTAGACAGAAGTGAAATACAAATTCTTTAGCAAAAAAAAACATTTTGGGGGGTGAATTTTTCTTTAAAAAAAATAAGTGTCCGTAAGATCGTATAATTAAAAATAACTAAAAATTTGGCGAATTAAAAGAAAAACCTAAAAGATCATGTAAACCGGTGTTAATGTTTATATTCTTAGGATAATACTTTGGAACAAACGGTGAGATTGTGCAGACACCATCGGTCTCATCTACATTTCAAACTTTTATTGCAGCTTTAAAACTTTTCTTTAACTAACGTAATTGACAGCACAAACACGAACATTAAATTGAGTCTGGTTTGTTCATGGTGTACAGTTCTCAGCACAACTGAGCAGTAGTCTTTTTATTTTTCTACGGTTCAAGAATGGAAATTTGCATAAAGTGGTTTATAGGATTTCGCCTTGTTATGGAAATGATTATATGAAAATATCCAATGATTTACCAATGTGCTTGTATCCTGTATTATCATGTATTGTACCAGGGGCGGACCTACTGTGGTGCAGCTGGTTCAGCTGCACCAGGGCCCCGACCGGCTAGGGGGCCCCTCAAGCCTGCAGGGGGGCCCCCAGCCGACCCCCATGTCCCTGTGTCAGAGGAGAGGAGGTTAACTGAGGGAAGCTTACTGCATCCCTCAGCTGATCATGCCCCTCCTCTCCTCTGCCGCCCCGGCTCCCAGGGCTGCGCGGGCCGGTACAGGTAGGAGAAGCAGCAGCTTTTGCAGACCCTCATCCCCCCCACGCCTACATCCTCTAGCACCCCCCCCCCCCACTCCTCGCCACCATCGACTACCTCCCCCCAACCCACTCCTCGCCTGCATCCACTAGCACCCCTACCCCCTCGACTACTCGGCTACATACACTAGCACCCCCCGCTCCTCACCATCAACTGCTGCACCAGGGCCCTCTTGGCACAAGGTCCGCCACTGTATTGTACTGCATATCTAAAGTGTAGATATCCCTTTTAAGTGCTTGCCTTTAAGAAGAAGTAGTGTATTCATATCAAGTATTGTACTGCAAGTTATGTACTGTGTTTATTATTATTTTATTTATATAGCACCATTAATTCCATGGTGCTGTACATGAGAGGCGTTACATACAAAATTATAGATCTAGTTTGCAGTAAACAAATTAACAGTCATAGACTGGTACAGAGGGGAGAGGACCCTGCCCTTGCGGGCTTACATTCTACAGGATATTGGGAAGGGAGACAGTAGGTCAGGGGTGCAGCAGATCTGATGGTGGAGAGGCGGCAGCTCCGGTCGCGGTGGGGCAGCAGCTTCGATGGAGGTGGGATGGCAGCTCGGTCATTGCAGGCTGTAAGCTTTCCTGAAGAGATGGGTTTTCAGGTTCCGTCTGAAGGATCCGAACGTGGTGGATAATAGGACTTTTTGGGGCGCAGAATTCCAGAGGATGGGGGATATTCGGGAGAAGTCTTGGAGGTGGTTGTGTGAGGAACGTATTAGTGTGGAGGAGAGAAGGAAGTTTTAGGAGGATCGAAGATTACGTGAGGGAAGATGTTGGGAGATTAGTTCAGAGATATAGGGAGGAGACAGTTTATGGATGGCTTTGTAGGTCAGTGTTAGTAGCTTGAACTGGATTCATTGGGGAATTGGGAGCCAGTGGAGGGATTTGCAGAGGGGAAATACAGAGGAGTAGCAAGGAGAGAGGTGGATTAGTCAGACAGCAGAGTTAAGAACAGACTGGAAAGATGCAAGAGTGTTAGCAGGGAGGCCACAGAGGAGGAGGTTGCAGTAGTCAAGACAGGAAATGATGAGGGCATGTACAAGAATTTTAGTAGATTGAGAGCAGAGGAAAGGACGGATTCTGTAAATATTCTTGAGCTGGAGGCAACAGGAGGTGGCGATAGTTTGGATGTTTGGTTTGCAGGACAGGGAAGAGTCGGGAGTTACTCCAAGGCATTGAATTTGAGGTGTGGGAGAGAGCATGATGCCATTTATTATAATAGATAGATCAGGTGGTGAAGAAGAAAGATGGGATGGAGGAAAGATGATGAGAGGAATGGTGAATGCTACAGGGTCTGGGAGGGTTGCCAATGTCTAGCATGTTTTGGTGAAAAGGGAAGATGTTCCAAAAACACCAGATAATGGAGTGTGATGGGTCAATAACATGTCAATAACACCGAATGATGGAAAAAATACAGGGGTACATATGTTTTTAGAATAGATTTGCATAATCCAATCAGCACTCAGCTATTAGTGATCAATGATTAGTTATGTTTAATATTTTGTAACCAATAAATGTATGATCTTATTCTGGGGTTACCACCCCCAGCATTGTCTGTATAAATTTGTGTGCTTCCTAGTAAACTTCGAATTCTCCTATACTTGCACCCGAGTTATTTGTCCCCTGACACCTGTTATTATTATTATAATTTGGCAACAGACCGTTAAGGAGAGAGACATGGTTTTGATGTCCCAACCAACCCATCCACAACAGCCTCTCTTAGCGCTGCTCAGCCATATTCAAGCAAATGGAGCTCAGTTGCAATACCAGACACTACCATAGACAGGAGTGGCACTGTCTTGCCCGATTTATGGTAGTCATAGCCAACATTTAGGAGTTAAATCATTCCTATTATTTTATTTTGCTTGCTATGTATCCCCACCATATAATATTAGCTCTGTACCAATGACAGGTTATAAATATGTACACCCAATAATCTTTATTAGAAATGCAGCTGATTCCTCTAGTGTGATTATACCGAGTGGTCAAGCTGAAAAATGCAATGATATCTTATTACTTGAGTGTTTAATGCCTCGCTTGGATCCATTTCATTGCCATGTGGCTTTAGGCCAAGATTCATGAAAAAAATAGCCAGAGATGGAACCTGGCTAGAACAGCCTCTATGATCCAATTACATGGCTGACGATGAAGCTCTCCAGAGCTTGACTCCTCGGAGGTGACCTTTTACATGTTCTTTGTTGTGGCACAGAACTCAACTGCTATTAAACATGTCGGTATTCTGGCTCCATATAACCTAAGATTTGTACATTGCTTTCCTACAGCACCCTAAGGTGTCTATAAGGCCTTACTGTACTTGTAAAGATTTATTTTACCGATTGTGGTCCATCGAATTTGAGCTTGTGAATTGTCTTTCCTTCATCAAAGAAAAGATTTGGTTTGCCGCCTTAGCCCTAAAGCATCCTTTTACAGCAGTAAAGAAGGTATCATGCCACAGCAAGGGAACACTCAGTCTGCCTTACAACAGGAGGAGAACACCAGGGAAAAGGGAGGCCCAGGCAGTAGGGAGTGGGAACTGCGGTTATCCCTTAACACTCACTTAAGCTTGAACCCTATCATCCCTACGCGGGTTCCCCCTCATGCGCGATCATATGCTTAGGCCCTGGCTGACCCTGGGATATCCCTAGCTAGTGTGTATAGCAACAAGATGCTAGTACAATAATACAACATGGGTGAGAGACAAACAGGCAGGACAAGACACAAACAAAGGAACTCCTCAACCTCTCCGGAAAGTGATCTCTCAGCTTCTGCTGAAAAGAACTCTACAGCGGCAACTGGAACAACATCTCCAGAGTGGTCAGCATAGGAGATCTATAACCGGCATAGGAGAGAGCTAGGAGTGAGTTTATATAGAGTAAGGGTACCGTCACACTAGGCGACGCACCAGCGATCCCCACAACGAGCTGACCTGGTAAGGATCGCTGGTGCGTCGCTACTTGATCGCTGGTGAGATGTCAAACAGTCAGATCTCACCAGCGACGCAGCAATGATGCAGTGGTTGTTGGGACCCTTTCACTCTCGGGCATAGTGTTGAGATCGTTGGTCGTTGTCGCTGTCAAACACAGCGATGCATGCTGCCCAGCGGGAGCGTGACAACCAAAAAATGGTCCAGAATGGTTTGTAACGGTCAGCGATCTCACAGCGGGGGTCTGGTCGCTGCTACGTGTCAAACTTAGCGAGATCGCTGTTGAGGTCGCTGTTGCGTCACAAAACTTGTGACTCAGCAACGATCTTGCTAGCGATCTCGCTTAGTGTGACGGGGCTTAAGAGTGTGGTCCTAAGGCACAGCAGCTGAGATTTAAAGCTACAAGGATTCTAGCAAGATAAGAAAGGAACTTATCAGCGCTAAAAGGAAATAATACCACACTACTCGTGATATCACCGTGGGCTTCAAAGACCATAGGCTTCACCACCAATATTATATTGTTTTTATAATATCGCACTGTCCATAAACAATTTTCATCCGTTTTTACAATTGTTGTGATAGACTTTATTACTACTCATTATAATACAATTTTCATGTACTTTCTGGCTCGCCAGTTTGTCTTTATACCAGAGCAACGCAGAAAAAAAATATCCTTAACAAGCCATAAAGAAGGATCAGGATTGCTGCTTTAAAATTGTATTACATTTGCCAGAGTTAAAATCTGATAACATTTTACTTTCATGAATGTTTATAAAACATATAGTTACGAAAGAGATTGTATTGTTTGCCAAAAAGTGATACCAATAAATTTAACAGATGTTTTCATTGAAACCTGGTAGTAAAACGAGCCAAAGACATCGAGTCCAGACAGTCGTTTTGTAGGTTTAACCAATATTCTAAAAAATAGGTGCGAGGTTAGAGGAGTCTTCAAGATGACAAAGTGGGGCTGGATGGGTGGTGGTGGCTAGTGTAGTCAGGATGGGTGGTGGAGGCTAGTGTAGGCAGGATGGGGTGGTGTGGCCAGTGTAGGCAGGATGGGTGGTGGTGGCTAGTGTAGGCAGGATGGGTGGTGGTGGCTAGTGTAGGCAGGATGGGTTGTGGTGGCAGTGTAGGCAGGATGGGTGGTGGTGGCCAGTGTAGGCAGGATGGGTGGTGGTGGCATAGTGTAGGCAGGATGGGTTGTGGTGGCCAGTGTAGGCAGGATGGTGGTGGTGGCCACTGTAGGCAGGATGGGTGGTGGTGGCCAGTATATGAAAGATGGATGGTGGTGGGCAGTGTAGGCTGGATGGGTGGTGGTGGCCAGTATAGGCAGAATGTGTGGTGGTGGGCAGTGTAGGCAGGATGGGGGGTGGTGGCCAGTCTACCATGTCTACCATTAAGTCATCATGGGTAGGTCTTGTTGGATATGTTGCAGCACTACAGTCAGGTTATTATTATTAATATAATAGGTATTTATATAGCGCCATTAGGATACATGGCGCTTTACAATTTAGAGGGTAGACAGAGACAGGAGGTCGAAGACGACCACAAATGACGACAAACGATGACATATCACAATTAGTCATACGGTGCAGCAGGGTCAGGGATCCTGTCCGCAGGGCTCACAGTCTAAAGGGGGTGGGGAGGGAGACAGTAGGAGGGGAGAGGTGAGATGGTGCAGTGGATAGGGTCTCAGTGTGTGTTGTAGGCTTGTAGGAAGAGGTGGGTCTTCGGGTTTTTCTTGAAGGTTCCCAGGGTCGGTGAGTGTCTGATGTGATGGGGGAGGGAGTTCCAGAATCTGGCAGAAGCACGAGAGAAGTCTTGTGTGGGTTATGGGAGGTGGAGAGGAGAGGAGGAGTTCTTGGGAGGAGCACAAGTTGCGCGACGGGAGGTAGCGGGAGACCAGGTCAGAGATGTAAGGAGGGGACAGGTTGTGTATGGCCTTGTATGTCAGGGTTAGGGTTTTGAAGCGAGATCGTTGGGGCATGGGGAGCCAGTGGAGGGCTTGGCGGAGAGGGGAGGCGGGGGAGTAGCGGAAGATAGGTGGATGAGTCGGGCAGCAGAGTTGAGGATGGTGTGGAGAGGTGCAAGGGAGGAGGCAGGGAGGCCGGTGAATAGGAGGTTGCAGTAGTCCAGGGGGAGATGATGAGGGCATGGACAAGTGTCTTAGCTGTGTTGTGGTCAAGGAAGGAGCGGATGCGGGCAATGTTTTTTAGTTGGAGTCGGCAGGCGGTGGCGAGGGCTTGGATATGGGGCTTGAAGGAGAGGGAGGAGTCGAGGGTTACCCCGAGACATTTGGCATGGGGGACGGGTGAGAGGGTGCAGTCGTTGACGGTGATGAATAGGTCAGGAGGGGGGGAGGGTTGTGAGTGGGAAAGACGATGAATTCTGTCTTGTCCATGTTGAGTTTGAGGAAGCGGGTGGAAAAGAAGGATGCAATGGCGGATAGGCAGTGAGGAATTTTGGATAGAAGAGAGGAGATGTCGGGGCCAGACAGATAGAGCTGGGTGTCGTCGGCGTAGAGGTGGTATTGGAGGCCGTGTGACTCGATGAGGTTGCGCCAGGATCCTCTAGTTGGCATTGCCCCAAGAGTCCAAACAAAGAAAACCCTATTTGGAGATGACTTTATAGATGATTGTTAGGGTCTATTTCTAATTAGCTGATACAAAGATCCTTCTGAATTGTCTCATTTTGTTGGCTCAAGGAAACCCATTGGCGCTCCAAGAAGGAGGACATAATGAAAAAAAAATGTTTGTCTAAGAAATGATATGCTTTCATAGTATCTCCCGCAAGAAACAAAGCATTATCTCAAAATAAACACACCTGGCCCAATGGTTCCTGTACAGACTAAGGTTGCTAGCTGCACAGTCCCTAGTTGCCCCTGTGCAGGCTGGAATACCCTTAACTAGTGATGGGTGAACTTGCCGATGTTTGGGTTTGGCAGATCCAGCCAGACATTTTTTAAAGTCTGGGTTCAGAACCCGACTTGACCCAAACTTGAGCCTGTACTCCAAACCCAGACTTTAAAGTTTTAAAACTTTGGCTATGGGAGCTGGGGGGCTGTAAACATAAGCAAAACTTTGATTAAACATCAGCCTCATACTTACCGGGGTCCATGCGCTTGTACTTCCGGGGCCGCTCATTGACTTCCTGATTATTCATTGCAGATAGATGCTATAATGTATGGGCTGTTTCCAGGTTACTGCCCTGGCTCCAACAGCCAATTTCAGACACCCACTCTCTGTGACTGCGTTTGTGATTGGCTGTTGCACCTCTCAGCCATTGCGCCAGCTTCTGTGATTGTTTGCCATTGGCCATGAACCTGATGTCATAGGGTTGCAAAAATAAATCATTTTAAAAAATTGTCAGAGGGCTTCACTGCATTTTTGATTCTCAAAACCGATAAAATGGACAGCTACGGGCTGCCACCCCAAGCTGGCTGGCGTTACCTTGGCTGACAATCAAAAATACAGGGGAGCCCATTTTTGTTTTATAAACTATTTAAATTAACAATTAAAATAAAAATGTGCGGGCTTCGACTTATGTTGGATTGCCAGCCAAGGAAAAAAAACAGACAGCTGGGGGCTTTTATTCTCAGTGTGGGGAGGTCCATAGTTATTAGGATCCCCAGGCTACAGAAGTAGCAGCCCGCAGCCGCCCCAGAAATTGTTGCATTCATTAGAAGCGCCAATTTCAATACCCGACTCTTCCTGATGCTCTGGTGCAGTGGCATCTGGATGATAGAAGGGGTTAATGACAGCTTACTATAGACAACTTGTCATTAAGCCCAAGATTGATAATGTCAGGCCTCTATGAGACCCACCATTATCAATCCTGAGAGTAAATAAAATTATCCAAAGATTGTCTTGTTTTTTAGGGAGATAAGGTTTTCCATTTTGTCAACTCTGGCAAACAAATTTTCTTATGTCCTCTTTCCAGAGTCCTTTGGGTATAATGGTGCCGTCACACAGCACGATCTGGCCAGCGATGTCGGAAGCGATGCGCGGGTGCCCGCTCGCTTCCGACATCGCTGGCCAGCTGTCACACAGCATCGCTGCGGCCAGCGATGCCGCAGCGATGCGGGCGGTGACATCGCTCGCTGGGCTGGGCTCAGCCCAGCGAGCGATCCGCAGCAATGCTGCGGTATAGGCTGGATCGCCGCCGACATCGCTCTGGCGATGTCACACGGCGCATCCAGCCTTATCGCAGGTCGCCGGTTGACAGGTTTACGGTTCTTCCCGTAAACCTGACAACCTGCGACCAGCGATAAAACGCGGTCGCGCCGCTCGTTTACACAGCGCGACGTCGCTAGCGACATCGCTGATACGTCACTTTTTCGGCGATGTCGCTAGCGACGTCGCCAGGTGTGACAGCACCATTACAGTAGGGATAATTGCGGTCAGACTTTGAGTTGAAATATTTACATGAATCTTGAAAGTACTAACTGGGCTTCACATGGACATCTTAAACCTAACACTACAGAGCTTTCAAGAACTATAAGAATTGACTTCAAGACCATTATACTGTCTTACCTAGCTTAGAACACTTAGTGGGTGAGGCTGTGTATTTTGGTAATTGGGGTACTGTTTGGAAGCATTCAGGTCCACGTTCTACAATATTCAGCCATTGATATTTGAAAGGTCATCTCTGTTTTGTTCCTCGTTTCTTTTGTGAAAAAAAGGAAACAAAGTCAATGATCACTGTCAGTTTTCACGTGTAAAGGAATGAATGCCCATACGTGATCGTTCAGGTGTGAAGGCAAGATGTGTGAAGACAAATAAAAGGTCTATCACGTCTAAACATGCAACCTTCATGGCTGATGGAGCAACCATGAGCTTGTCTAGCCAGTGTTTGTTCATGCATCTGTCTGATATGTATCCTAAGGGCTGTGGTCTACGCGAAGGTATTTCTCTGTAGGTTTAAATATTTGATGGACATGTTTGTAAAATTTTAGCTTTTAACCAATGATTTTTACAGTGATCCCAAGTCATCGCACTCTGATGGACCATTCAGATGCCATAAAGCTTTCCTTATCTACATCGTACTTTGCTTTTATGCCCCATTTCTTGCCCCGTAGTCTTATTCGATTCCTTTAAACTGTGGTGCCGGAGGAGACTCCTATGAATCCCGTGGACAGCCAAGATCACAAATAACCTAGGAATTCACTGTGTTGAGCGCTTTAGCCAGCTGCCCGCAGTGTTTTCTTGAACTGGTCTCCCTGAGATCAGTGAATACTTTGTGATGTTGGTCTACTAGGCCTTGCTTCCACTTAGCCAGAATCCTACTCCACACTGATGAGGGGCAACACCCTGAAACAGCTGTCTGTGGATGGATACCTGGCCTTGGTATTCCCTTGTCATATCTTTAAACTTGTAAAAGTGTTGGATATTGACTGAAAGGGCCACTTAACATGGTGGTTATGGTGTTCTCTGCAAGCAGCCACCCCTTGGCTGGGTCCTTCCCTGGAGGGATATATGGCTAGTCCTGTGTTTTCAGACTCCTAACAGAGGCTCCACAGACTTATTTGCATATTCATAATTCCCAGGAGGCAATGCACCTAGGAATTCACTGTGTTGAGCACTTTAGCCAGCTGCCCGCAGTGTTTTCTTGAACTGGTCTCCCTGAGATCAGTGAATACTTTGTGATGTTGGTCTACTAGGCCTTGCTTCCACTTAGCCAGAATCCTACTCCACACTGATGAGGGGGCAACACCCTGAAACAGCTGTCTGTGGATGGATACCTGGTCTTGGTATTCCCTTGTCATATCTCTAAGCTTGTAAAAGAGCTGGATATTGACTAAAAGGGACACTTAATATGGTGGTTATGGTGTTCTCCGCAAGGAGCCACCCCTTGGCTGGGTCCTTCCCTGGGGGGATATCTGGCTAGTCCTGTGTTTGAGACTCCTAACCGAGGCTCCACAGACTTATTTGCATATTCATAATTCCCAGGAGGCAATGCACCTAGGAATTCACTGTGTTGAGCACTTTAGCCAGCTGCCCGCAGTGTTTTCTTGAACTGGTCTCCCTGAGATCAGTGAATACTTTGTGATGTTGGTCTACTAGGCCTTGCTTCCACTTAGCCAGAATCCTACTCCACACTGATGAGGGGCAACACCCCGAAACAGCTGTCTGTGGATGGATACCTGGCCTTGGTATTCCCTTGTCATATCTTTAAACTTGTAAAAGTGTTGGATATTGACTGAAAGGGCCACTTAACATGGTGGTTATGGTGTTCTCTGCAAGCAGCCACCCCTTGGCTGGGTCCTTCCCTGGAGGGATATATGGCTAGTCCTGTGTTTCAGACTCCTAACAGAGGCTCCACAGACTTATTTGCATATTCATAATTCCCAGGAGGCAATGCACCTAGGAATTCACTGTGTTGAGCACTTTAGCCAGCTGCCCGCAGTGTTTTCTTGAACTGGTCTCCCTGAGATCAGTGAATACTTTGTGATGTTGGTCTACTAGGCCTTGCTTCCACTTAGCCAGAATCCTACTCCACACTGATGAGGGGCAACACCCTGAAACAGCTGTCTGTGGATGGATACCTGGTCTTGGTATTCCCTTGTCATATCTCTAAGCTTGTAAAAGAGCTGGATATTGACTAAAAGGGACACTTAATATGGTGGTTATGGTGTTCTCCGCAAGGAGCCACCCCTTGGCTGGGTCCTTCCCTGGGGGGATATCTGGCTAGTCCTGTGTTTGAGACTCCTAACCGAGGCTCCACAGACTTATTTGCATATTCATAATTCCCAGGAGGCAATGCACCTAGGAATTCACTGTGTTGAGCACTTTAGCCAGCTGCCCGCAGTGTTTTCTTGAACTGGTCTCCCTGAGATCAGTGAATACTTTGTGATGTTGGTCTACTAGGCCTTGCTTCCACTTAGCCAGAATCCTACTCCACACTGATGAGGGGCAACACCCTGAAACAGCTGTCTGTGGATGGATACCTGGTCTTGGTATTCCCTTGTCATATCTCTAAGCTTGTAAAAGAGCTGGATATTGACTAAAAGGGACACTTAATATGGTGGTTATGGTGTTCTCCGCAAGGAGCCACCCCTTGGCTGGGTCCTTCCCTGGGGGGATATCTGGCTAGTCCTGTGTTTGAGACTCCTAACCGAGGCTCCACAGACTTATTTGCATATTCATAATTCCCAGGAGGCAATGCACCTAGGAATTCACTGTGTTGAGCACTTTAGCCAGCTGCCCGCAGTGTTTTCTTGAACTGGTCTCCCTGAGATCAGTGAATACTTTGTGATGTTGGTCTACTAGGCCTTGCTTCCACTTAGCCAGAATCCTACTCCACACTGATGAGGGGCAACACCCTGAAACAGCTGTCTGTGGATGGATACCTGGTCTTGGTATTCCCTTGTCATATCTTTAAACTTGTAAAAGTGTTGGATATTGACTGAAAGGGCCACTTAACATGGTGGTTATGGTGTTCTCTGCAAGCAGCCACCCCTTGGCTGGGTCCTTCCCTGGAGGGATATATGGCTAGTCCTGTGTTTCAGACTCCTAACAGAGGCTCCACAGACTTATTTGCATATTCATAATTCCCAGGAGGCAATGCACCTAGGAATTCACTGTGTTGAGCACTTTAGCCAGCTGCCCGCAGTGTTTTCTTGAACTGGTCTCCCTGAGATCAGTGAATACTTTGTGATGTTGGTCTACTAGGCCTTGCTTCCACTTAGCCAGAATCCTACTCCACACTGATGAGGGGCAACACCCTGAAACAGCTGTCTGTGGATGGATACCTGGTCTTGGTATTCCCTTGTCATATCTCTAAGCTTGTAAAAGAGCTGGATATTGACTAAAAGGGACACTTAATATGGTGGTTATGGTGTTCTCCGCAAGGAGCCACCCCTTGGCTGGGTCCTTCCCTGGGGGGATATCTGGCTAGTCCTGTGTTTGAGACTCCTAACCGAGGCTCCACAGACTTATTTGCATATTCATAATTCCCAGGAGGCAATGCACCTAGGAATTCACTGTGTTGAGCACTTTAGCCAGCTGCCCGCAGTGTTTTCTTGAACTGGTCTCCCTGAGATCAGTGAATACTTTGTGATGTTGGTCTACTAGGCCTTGCTTCCACTTAGCCAGAATCCTACTCCACACTGATGAGGGGCAACACCCTGAAACAGCTGTCTGTGGATGGATACCTGGTCTTGGTATTCCCTTGTCATATCTTTAAACTTGTAAAAGTGTTGGATATTGACTGAAAGGGCCACTTAACATGGTGGTTATGGTGTTCTCTGCAAGCAGCCACCCTTGGCTGGGTCCTTCCCTTGAGGGATATATGGCTAGTCCTGTGTTTCAGACTCCTAACAGAGGCTCCACAGACTTATTTGCATATTCATAATTCCCAGGAGGCAATGCACCTAGGAATTCACTGTGTTGAGCACTTTAGCCAGCTGCCCGCAGTGTTTTCTTGGACTGGTCTCCCTGAGATCAGTGAATACTTTGTGATGAAGATCACAAATAAGCCTGTTCTAGAACATGTCAATCCACAGACGTCCCTGATGGGAAAACTCATAAAACAGAAACTGTCTTGCTTCAGCCATTTGATGAGCGGAGATTCCCTCGAGAAGGACATGAGGCTTGGTATGGTCAGTGGCTGTAGAGGTCGCGGAAGACCTAAGACCCGTTAGCTGGACACCATCATGATAGACAATGAACATCAGAGAACTGAAGGATGCAGTGATAAACAGAGAAGCTTAGAGGAAAATGGTTCACATGGTATCCAATAGTCGGACACGACTGAATGGATGAAATTGGAATTTGGAGTCTTATTCGGCCATGGAACCTGACCATACATAGGGAGGGTTATTGGTTAAAGCTTGGCCTTCACCTATGAATGTCCTAATGATCTGACTGGGTGGTGTAGTGCTGAATTTACAGGTTATTCAGAAGTTATCCGGGCTCTGAAATACTCAGCATTAATTTTTTTATAGGATGGATGGCAGAAGCTAACCCCTGTGTTCGGCTGTTCCTGGTATTACCAATGAGAATTAATAGAGCAGTGGTGCTCCAAACCGAAGGGTTATTTCAGTGCTCCATGCTTGAGGGCCCCAGTGGACATATCCCCATTGATCAGCAAGTTATCACCTATCCTGTAGATAGGTGATGGCATCTATAAATGGGAGTAACCATTTTAATTTCTGAATTAATAGCGGGTTACCATTTAGAATCTTAGGTAAGAATTATGTAGAGTAGAGAGTAGCAACATCTCTTGCCCCGGAGGTCTCGCCATGTCCATACATTACATTAACAGCCCATCATTGTCAATTGGCACTTTCTAAAGGGGTTGCCCGGTAAAAATAAGTAATTATATAACCCAGAATAGATAAAAATGAATTGATCAGTTTGGGTGCGACCACTGGGACAGCACTGATCGGTAGAACTTGGCACTTGTATCCCTATTATAATGGAGCCGCCTGGTGTTGTGTATGCAGAGTACAGCAGTGGAGATTATTTTTTCATCAGCTGCATTCTTCATAGGCAGTGACTGAGATGACAAAGCTGGTGTGGACAGGTGCAAGCAGGAGCAGGCACTAGGATGAGACATAGGTTAGCAGGTACGGGCATCGGAATACAGACACAAGATACAGGGACAGATGTATGGGCACAGGGCCCAGGGTACAGGAACTGGATCAAGGATGCAGGGGACCTGAGTACAAGGAACGCCACTATGGGATAGACCTCATTGCCCAGGCACCTACCAATGAGGCACGGTACCTTAAATACACTGTGCTTCTCAGCCATGGGCTGAGAAGTACTTCCAGGTTAGGGTGCATTGGCCCTTCAAGAAAAGGGGGGGTGTCACACGCATGACCTGGAAGTCCTATGACACAGGTGCTGAGACAGAGGGTCGGAGGCAGGAGATGGGACTTTAGCATATGGCGCTGACTCACTGTAAGGGTAAGCTGGGATGTAGGGATGTAGGATGTATGTCGGTGCCGCAAGGAGCGCTACAGTGTTACCCACTGCGATCAATTGTGATCTATGGTGGAATCTGGAAGTGTTTATTTTGCCTGTACTGCCACCTCAGGAGAATTGGTGAATTACACGTCGTGGCAGGACAGGGCAGGTCCTCCAGAGAGACACACTCTTTGGCCAAGAGATAAAGCTCTTAATAAGACGGACCTTCCTCTAATGTCTGTATGATAGTCGGTTTAGGGTAGGGGGGTTGGAGTGTTTTAATGGTCATTAATATGGTATTTAGTGACTCACATTCCCGCTCTGGATCTGGAGTGATCGTCTGTGAGAGCTTTTTGTAGCATGTCAGAAATGGCCCTTATTGTATACATAGCTTCCTTTTTCATGGTTTAATAAACCTGAAGGTCTCAAATACGTCCCTAATTTGTTGGTTTTGGCAGAGGAGGACAATGTGATAATAGTTCCTTAGGAACAAAACAAGAGCTGGCGCACGCTCAAGTAAAATACGGCGTGTTTAGTCTTCTGATAAATGGGATTGTTTAGATTTTTTGTTTAAAGCCTTTTTTTCTCGAAGATCACGAACAGCAAGATGAAGCGTGACTGAGGACCCCATACCACCTGTTCTAATACAAAAACTCAAATATATAGGGCATTTGCATAGGTTACCAACGTCTTTGAGGGCATAAAATTGTACCTCTTCCCACCCCGTATTAATTGCAGTCAGCTACTTCTTCTTGGAGCATTGCAATGAGTGGCTACCTGCTGCTGCCTATGCAGAGCGCAGCAGCATACATGAGTCTTTCATAGGTTACTGCTCTCTGCATGGCCAGTGAATGAGATTATAAGGGTAAGTGCACACTACCCGGCGTGTTTGCCTCGGCGGCTGGGCGGGACCCGCCAGGAAGCTCCGGCGCCGTGCACCGGCTTCCTGGCGGTTATGAGCTGCGGGAGCCGGGCGGTAACCGGCGGCTGCCCAGCGGGTTCTCGGCGGCGATTCTGCAGCGGCTGGAAGCAGCACATGTTTCTGCTTGCAGCCGCTGCAGAACCGCCGGTTTTTACAACATGTTCATTCTTTGCTAACCCGCTGGGAAACCTGCGGGTTAGCAACGGATGACGCTGGGGAACCGCCGGTATGTGCACAGCCTTGGGCGGGCTACATTAGTTTTAATGTTAATCCAAACGCCGGTTTGGATTAACATAAATTAACATAAAACTAATGTATGCAAAACGGCGGTTTACACAGGTAAACCGCCGAAAACCCGCCCAGTGCACATACCCTTAAGCTTCTATTATAATGAAATTAGCTGTGCTTTCAGTCATTGCCTATGCAGAGCATAGTAGCCGATGACAAAGTTACTGTACATAGACTGCTGTGCTCTGCATAGCTTGCGTTGGAGATAACAGCAGCTGAGCAGCATATAATAATGAAGAGAACATTGAATTATGCACAGTCTTAGTTTTGAACCAAACCATAATCTCTACCATGAGCTGTGTCAGCGGCTTCTTCTTAGAGCATTGCAATGAGTGACTGCCCAGTACTGCCTATGCAGAGAGCAGCAGTGGAAATGAGTCTTTCATAGGCTACTGCTCTTGGCATAAGCAGTGATTGAGATAACACAGCTCTTACTACAGTAAAACAAGCTTGTCATTTCTATCACTGCCTATGCAGAGCGTAGCAGCCGATGACAGTCTCATAGTCTCATCAGTAGCATTGGGGATTACAGTAGCTGAGCAGCGAATGCACTTAATAATGAATGAAGACCGTATTGAACTATATGTAGACCTATTTCTAAAACTAACCTTAACCCCAAACCCCTGAAGTGTGTCTGTTGCTTCTTCTTAGAGCATTACAATGAGTGGCCGCCCAGTGCTGCCTATGCAGAGCACAGCATGGAGATGAGTCTTTCATAGCCTACTGCTCTTTGCATAGGTAGTACTGAGATAACAAACTCTTATTATAGCAAAATGAGCTTTTCATTTGTGAGCACTGCCTATGCAGAGCGTAGTAGCTAATGACAAAGTCACATAGACTGCTGCGCTCTGCATTAGTAACATTGGGGTTTACAGGAACTGAGAAGTGAATGCACTTAACAATTATTGAAGACTGTACTGAATCACATGTAGTCCTATTTCTAAAACTAACCTTAATCCCAACCCCCTGAGGTGTGTCGACTGCTTCTTCTTGGAGTATTGCAGTGAGTGGCTGCCTGTTCTGCCTATGCAGAGAGTAGCAGTGGAGATGAGTCTTTCATAGGCTACTGCTCTGTGCATAGGCAATGACTGAGATAACAAAGCTCCTATTATAGTAAAACGAACTTGTCATTTCAGTCATTGCCTATGTAGAGGGTAGTAGCTGATGACAAAGTCACATAGATGCTGTTATCCCTAATGTTATTAATGCAGATCGCAGCAGTCTAAGTAGCAAATGTACTTACTAATGAATTAAGACAATATTGAATTATATTCAGTCCTATTCCTAAAATTAACCTTAAATCTGAACCCCTGAGGTGTATTGGCTGCTTCTCTAAGGGGTATTGCAATGAGTGGCTACACTGTGCTGCCTATGCAGAGCATTGTAGTAGTAGATGATGACAAAATCACCTAGATGGCTGCGCTCTGCATTAATAACATTAGGGATAACAGGAGCTGAGTTACGAATGTACTTACTAATGAATGAAGACCATATTGAATCATATGCAGTGCTATTCCTAACCCTAAACCTAACACCAACCCCATCCATAAACCCAGATAGGTTTAGAAAAAGTATAAAAACATAAAAGCAGTCACGCATGATTCAATTCTGCCATCATGAATTACTATGTTTTACACTTCTACTCATCCCAGCTAGTGACAGAATTAAGGCTAGGTTTAGGGTTTGGGTTAGGCTTAAGGCTTGGTTTAGGGAAATAGCTAGTGTAATAAAATAAGTACATTAAAAATGTAATAAAAAGTTAAAAATATATATATTATTATTATCCTTTTTAAAGTAGTAGGTCAGGTTTCAACAAAAGACAAAGAAATACAAGCTGTGTGGTGATGGGTTCAATGTCGGACTGTTAAAAGTAAAGGGGACGGAATATATTTACCTTGGTCTGAACGCTGCCTTCCCTTCCTATACCATTATCTATATATCACATGGTGTTTTACTCAAAAGTCTTAGTGTGTCATGGCGGCATCTGGTGCTGTTCACACTACAGATTCTGACACTCCACACTGAGGTTTCTCTGATGCTTCTGAGGCTCGGGCATCGACCAGCTGTATACTCATTAGTGATTGGACTAGCAGGGATTAATCTCTGTATGACTTCTGATTACTTCTAGGATCACATGTTCTGGGAGACCAATCACAATAGTTCCCTGGCTTTTTAAGATGGTGGGACTTGTTATGTCATGCTAACTATAGCTTTTGCTTTGCCGGTCCTTTCTTGGTGTTCCAGTAATCTGGAATCAGTTGCTACTTGATTGGTATTTGGTGAATACTTCCCTGTTGCATTTTTACCTCCTGCTTGTCCTTGTTTCCTACCTTATTAGGCTGGCTTCACACTAGTGTTCCCCTCTGCAGCGTCCTGCAGAGGGGAACCGCAAGCTGAGCGCATACACCGCAAGTCCCTATGTTTAACATGGGGATGCGGGTGTATGCGCTTGGGTGCAGATTGCCGTGCGCACCCATTCACTGCCATGTATGATTTGTACGCATGCGCACAAATCATACATTCTTGTCCGCACCAGGAATGCGTCATGTGGGAATCAGTGCAGGGTTGAGCAGTGCAGGGCTAAGGTGGAGACTCTGGCCTCTCCACCATCTCAAGTACCCCTGAGTTAGGGTTAGTTCAGGGCTCCCTAGCTTGAGGGCAGATCTGGTGTCCCGGTTTCCCTTTTCACCACAGTCCTCGTGACACTATATTACTATATAATGAATGCAAGTGATTAAAATCTGTTACCGTTTTGTCTGTAGAGTCTATGCAGGCTTATTTGTTTCCATGGTTACAGACTACAAACAAACATTGTGTAGTCGGATCTTGCTGACATTGGTTATTCTCTTCCTTCTGACTCATATTCAAATGAGGGAATCAAGTGTGGTCTAATCTCATCCTACATGGCTGTAGGATCATAACCCAGAAGACACATGAGTCTGTAGACGAGCTGTATATACAAAACTGCATTGTTTTAGATTTTCCGCTTATGACTATCACAAACAATTTATCTTTTTATCTGTATTCTTTTACAGTGCTGAAAAATCCCCTTCCTTTATGTCTGCCTGCTAAGAGCCTGCTTCATCTGATACCTAGGACCTGGTCGGTGATTCCCAAGCTACAGAAACTCGGGTGAGAACCACAGACGTTTTTCATTTTTAGGGTTTTGACAGATGGGAACAGTAACATTTTATACACCGTAAATTAAATCTATTCCGCTCAATTTAAATATTGGACAAAGATAACACAAGTAAACACAAAATGCAGTTTATAAATTAAGGTCTTTATAATTAAGGGGGAAAAAATCCAAACCTTCAGGGCCCTGTGTGAAAAAGTGATTGATTCGAAACTTAATAACTGGTTCAGTACTTAGCAGCAACAACTGCAATCAAGCGTTTGTGATAACTGGCAATGAGTCTTTTGCTCTGGAGGAATTTTGTCCGCTCATCTCTGCAGAATTGTTGTAATTCAGCCACATTGGAGGTTTCCGAGCATAAACTGTCCTTTTATAAGGTCACAGCATCTCAATCAGATTAAGGTCAGGTCTGTGACTCGGCCGTTCCAAAGTCCTAGGCTGGCTTCACACCACGGTTTTTTGCTTTCAGGTTCTGTCCGGTTTGAACCGGAGACAACCTGATCCGGTTTTGCCCCCATGTGTCCCTATTGTGCCGGATTGGTCCTATTTGGCCATCCGGTTTTGTGATTCTTCTCCCTGATCCGATTTTGTCCGGTTTTGCATCGGATACAAAAACAGAGCCAGCATTTTTTGTCTGGTGCAAAAAACGAACCAAACCGTATCCTCCCAGATCCGTGGCGAATTGGCGCCCATAACATGGAAGTGTATGGGCACCGGATCACCCCAGATCCGACAAAAAATCGGATAGTTTCCCGGATGCCTTGTACTGAACAGCGCCAGCTCTGAAATGTAGCTGCGCTCATTCAGCACCATGGACAGCGGCAGCATTTCAGAGCCACTGCTGAACCTGACAGTAGAAAACCATGGGGTGAAGCCGGTCTTCGTTTTGTTTTTCAGAGGTAACGTGCTGGTGAGTTTTGGATCATTGTTCTGCTTCATACCCCAAGTGCCCTTCAGCTTGAGGTCATGGACAGATGGCCAGATATTCTCCTTCAGGATTTTTTGGTAACAGTAGAATTCATGGCTTCATTTACCACAGCGTCTTCCAGGTCCTGAAGCAGCAAAACAGCCCCAGACCATCACCCTACCTCCACCATACTTTACTGTTGATATGATGTTCCTTTTCTGAAATGCTGTTACTTCTACACCAGTTGTAATGGGACATTCACCTTCCAAAAAGTTCAACTTTTGTCTCACCAGTCCACAGAGTATTCTCCCTAAAGTCTTGGAGATCTTTAAGACTTTTTCCTGCAAAACTGAGACGAGCCTTTGTTCTTTTTGCTCAGTAGTAGTTATTGTATTACTTTGCCATGCGGCTGTTTTTGCCCAGTCTCTTCCTTATGTTGAAATCATGTAAAAGAAAAAACAACAACAGCTTGTAGTGCGCCTATACACATGGGGCTGTTAGCGGGCGGTTCTTTTGCATTTAAACTCACCTGGTCTGGTTATAAACCACAGCCCGTAGATAAGCTTATTAATTTGAAGCAGCAGAATCCTCCGGTTCCGTCCTCGTGCTTCCTACGAGGTCTTCTCCGGGGAAACACTAGTGCCGGGCGGCGTCACGTGTCTAGTAAAGGGGCCGATCCAGCTGGCGTCTTTTCAGGTCCTCTCCCTCCTCTGCAGCTCACTCCACCACTCTCCCCATAGGGAGTCAGAATGATACAAAAAGATGGAAGCGTGATGTATGTTTGGGCGCTGAGGTAAGGAAGATCTCTGATGCTGGCTTCTTTTCCGGACTTTATTAAAATAATTGCAGTTATAATTATTCAAGCTTAAGGCTCTCAAAACCCACGATGCATTTCGACGTACACACACGTCTTTCTCAAGTGAAGAAAGACGTGTGTGTACGTCGAAATGCATCGTGGGTTTTGAGAGCCTTAAGCTTGAATAATTATAACTGCAATTATTTTAATAAAGTCCGGAAAAGAAGCCAGCATCAGAGATCTTCCTTACCTCAGCGCCCAAACATACATCACGCTTCCATCTTTTTGTATTATTATGTTGAAATCATGAACCCTGACCTTACATTAAGCAAGTGAGGCCTGCAGATCTTTGGATGTTGCTGTGGGGTCTTTTGTGACATCTTTGATGAGTCATCACTGCGCTCTTGGGGCAGTTTTGGTTGGCTGGCCACACTTGGAAAGGTTCACCACTGTTCCATGTTTTCGCCATTTGTGGATAATGGCTCTCACACTGGTTCACTGGAGTCCCAAAGCTTTAGAAATGGGCTTTATAACCTATTCCAGACTGATAAATCTCAATTACTTTGTTTCTTGTTTGTTCCTGAATTACTTTGGATCGTGGAATGATCTCTAGCTTTTGAGGATCTTTTGATTCACTTTGTCAGGCAGGTCCTATTTACCGTATTTTTTGAATTATAAGACACACTTTTGTTCCCCCAAATTTTGAGGGAAAGTGGGGTGTGTGTTTTATAATCCAAATATATGGATTATACTGCAGGGGAGGTGGGGGCAGCCCTGGACCCTGTCCGGGGGCTGGGGGAGGCTGGGGCGGGCTGGTGCAGGCTGCAGGAGGCAGCAGGAGCTCACGTGCCTCCGCTCATGTAATATGCACTGCCGCTGTCCATCACCGCGGTGATGGACTGGGGGAGCAGCGCATATTATATGTGCCTGTTCCCCCCCCAGTGATGGCACATGCCCCCCACCCTGTATTCGATATGGCCCCCATGCTGCTGCCCATAATAAAATAAAAAGCTTTACTTACCTCCTCCAGCGCTCTCCTCCCAGTGTCTCCCTGGTCTCCCTGCTTGCCGCTGTGATCGGGCACGCGGAGATGATGTCTCTCTGCTGTGCCGATCACATGACGGGCACTGAGAAGTAGGAACTGGAGGAGTGCAGCGGCAAGCAGGGAGACACCAGGAGGATAGTGCTTGAGAAGTTAAGTAAAATGTGTTTTTATTTTACTATAGGCGACAGCATGGGGATGTGTGCCAGCCACGGGGGATGTGTGCCAGCCACGGGGCACGTGTGCCATCATTAGGGGACATGTGCCAGCCATGGGGGACATGTGCCAGCCATGGGGGAATGTGTGCCAGCACAGGGGGACGTGTTGCATCACTGGGGGATGTGTGCCAGTACAAGGGGGCTATATCCAATATAAGGGGGTCATATCCAGATTAAGGGGGCTAATTTTAGGATGGGAGGGCTATATCCCAGGATGAGGGACAATGTACCAGGATGAGGGTGCTATGAAGGACATATACCCTGTAAGATTTGTTAGACGGACACTGGCATTATAAGACGGACCCCATTTAACATTACAAAATTGTTTTTTTCTCTTTTCCTTCACCAAATTTGGGGGTGCGTCTTATACAGTGAAAATACAGTAAGTGATTTCTGGATTGAGAACAGGCGTGGCAGTAATCAGGCCTGGGTGTGGCTAGGGAAATTTAACACTTCTTCCTAAAGATGTGATAAGCCACATTTAATTTATGTTTGGTGAGGGACAATCACTTTTTCACACAGGGTCCTCTAAGTTTGGATTTCTTTTTCCCTTAATAATAAAGACCTTCATTTATAAACTGCATTGTGTGATTACTTGTATTTCTTTGTCTAATATTTATATATTAATATTTGTTTGTTGATCTGAAACATTGAAGTGACAAACGTGCAAAAGAATCAGAAATCAGGAAGGGGCAAACACTATCACACCACTGTATGTATGTATCTAGCTATTTATTTATCATAATAAGCTCTAATAATGGATGGATAGATGGTTGGATACATTGATGGATGGGTAAATGGATACATGGATGGATGGATGAATAGATACAGTATGGATGGATGAATAGACACATGGATGGATATATGAATAGATAATGGATGGATGGATGAATAGATACATGGATGTTGGATGGATACATGAATATATTAATAGGTAGATGGATGGATGAATAGATACATGGATTGGATGGATGTGATGTGATATAGATGGATGGAGATGAATAGATGGATGGATGGATGATGATGGATGGATGGATGAATACATGTGATGGATGAATAGATGGATGGATGATGAAAGATAATGGATATGGATGGAGATGAATAGATACATGGATGGATGGATGAATAGATACATGGATGGATGGAAAAGATACATGGATGGATGATAGCATGGATGGATGGATGGAATAGATACATGGATGGATGGATGAATAGATACGATGGATGGATGGATGAATAGATACATGGATGGATGGATGAATAGATACATGGATGGATGAATAGATACATGGATGGATGATGAAAGATACATGGATGGATGAAAAGATACATGGATGGATGGATGGATAAATAGATACATGGATGGATGGATGGATGGATGGATGGATGAATAGATGCATGGATGGATACATGGATGGATGAATCAAGATACAATGGATGATAATACATGGATGGATGAATACTACATACATGAAGGATGGTCAAATAATAGATACGATGCTAAATAGATGATAGAATTTCTACTAAGGGATGCATTGTAATACAGCTCTTTCTTTTTTTAAGAGTAAATGCTCTTACATTTTATTTTTAGATATTTTATGACATGAAAGCAATTTTATATTCTAAACTTTGATTTAAACTGGGCCTGACTTCTACCAGAGACGCCAAATAAATGAACTGTCATTGCCAGATTCCTGCTTTTTTACAAGAAGGCTAAGAGGGCACATAACTCGCATAGTTCCTCCTGCGGGATAGGAGAGCGCCGTCCTCTGTACAGCCATGCAGCTCGTTACCTTGTAGTGAATTTCCTTTTTTATGCAATAAAAGACTTAAAAGCTTATCGTTTACCATATGGGATAAATATTTTCATATTTTATTAGTTGGGACAATTACGTATACGGCCATACTAAGCATAGCAGGAAAAGGGGTGAGAGATTGTTTGCTTGTTTTTTTTTACATTTTTATCACGTTTCCCTATATAATAGACATAGACTGCAATTTTGTATAATTATTAATCCCCTATGAAGGCCTCCCAAAAGCACACAACCCATCAGCAAACCGTGCTTATTTTGTAGGGTGGTGTACGTTGATTTGCGTTGAGGCAGCCCCAACCAGGGGTGTAACTACAATAGGTGCAGGGGTGGATCGCACCCAGGACCTGGAGCCTAGGGGGCCTCAAAAGTTTCTTTGGCCTATAGAAAAAAAACTATTGTTATTAAAGATTTGCAATAATTGGGGGCCCCGATGGAGCTTTTGCATCAGGGCCCATGAGCTTCAAGTTGCGCCACTGGCCTGGCCCTACCCCCAATTACTAACTGATAGATGCCACAGCCAATTGTGACAGTGGCATTCTAAGGGGCTATATTGTTTTAAAACAGAGGTCTCAATATCCAGGCCACACACAGTGTAGGTTTTCCCCTGGATATTGAGAGCCTCTGTTTTAAACTGTCAGAGCCATCACCGATCGGAGCAGTTACTTTGACGATGATGGTTTAATGATGCCGACACCAATGCTCAGCTGCGGAGCCGACTCCATATGTGTAGTGCGCACATCCATCCTAAATGTACAGTGTACAGAGGGTTTAACGCCTAAAATCTCTCCCTGTACATGCTTCCAGAAGAAATAGGCAATTTAGCTCTTTTGGTGATCTGGCTGCCTTGACTCCGCTAACCAAAAAGAGTTGGAACTTTTGGATCTTAAATGGTTCAGGTGAACACATACTTAAGGGTACCTTTACACCCGCAACTTTTGGCGGCGATTGGAGGCAACCTAACGTGCGCGTCACGTTTTTCATGTTGCCTCCGAACGCCGAAGGCGCTTTTAGATGCCGCAACTTTGCCCTCAACCTAAGGCGACGTGTCTCCCTGGAAGTTCCCACACCAACAGTGGGAAACATCCGTAGACTCCCGTCACCGCTTTACACACCGCAATCCCTAAAGAATTGTGGGCGTACATGTTCAACGCGGCGAAAACATAGGCGTGCCAAAATTTTTTCACCGCGCCCCAAATACACTGATGAGACAACGCAATAGTGTTATGATTGGCCAGCTTGCGCAGGAAGGCTGCCTAATACATGACGCCATTGCCATAGTGTAGTGTGAATGGACAGCTGTTCAAATATGGCGCGATGTCAAGTGACAGCCAATGGAAACACAGTACCCACCACCAATCATCGCTGACGGGGCGCGGTGTCCACACGCTGTGGCACGCCTCCAGGAAATCAGTAGGTCGACTCTGATTCCATCCCTATCGCCCCTTCACAAGCCAAAAGCAGGAATTTCCCCTTCATGGTTGTATCTGGTTTTGGAGCAGTGCAGTGAAATCGGAACCAGGCTCAACTTTTTTGGTTGCCGCCGGATTCCCAATTACACGCGCAGTTTTGAGTCAATTTCACGGCGATGGTGACGGGACTACAGATTGCCTGTCAGATTTCTCACCACAGTTGCGGCGTGTGTACCCTAAGATGACGTTAACTATGTTAAAACCACGCCCACAAGGGGCCGAAAACCCTGCCCACTTTCAGACAGCCAATTAAACTGATGAATGGGGGGATTTGGTTGGGGTGAACGGGGTTTTGTCTGCCAAACACAGAATTTTACACCACTGACAATATAGGGGGTCTCACAAGGGAGACAGTTTCCATCATTAAAGCAGGGGAGTGGTGTAAATGAATGACACATCACTAGCTTTCAGTGGCTGATGTGGGGGGGCGTTTGAACATTAAAGCAGGCCATACACATTCCGTAGGTATCATTTAGCTGCCAGCTATCTCCATGTGCAAGAACATTCCGGCACCGTGCACCAAACAAAAAGATCAGGAGATAGAATTCCGAGTCATCCTCAACTCTTTGGCTTAACTTCCCCATACACATTAGACTAATGTCGGCCATACTTGCCAGTATCAACAGCTTTGGCTGACAGTCTAATGTGTATTGGGAAGAGCAAACTCTTCACTGGGGAAGACAACAATTGGGCATGTCTGACTTTGGGCTCTCGATCGCATTGTTCTTTCAGAGGTCACCCAACGTCAGAGATATCAGTTGGCAGCATTGTCTCTAGAGAACACAAGGAACGCTCAGCCAAACGAGTGCTACCGACTGAGTGAGCCGGCCAACAGTGATTCAACTGATCATTTCGCGGATAACCATCTTGCCCAGCTCAACTATTCCTCTATAGAACTCTAGTGCCACTAATTAGTAGTAGCAATCTTAAAAAGTCAATATAGACCCTTTACTGAGCCTTGTCCTATAATGTCAATTTGCAAACATATCGTTTAAGGGTATTTCTCCTTATCAAAAACCTTCCCCCTTACATCCAAGTCTTAGCCTCTCACCAAGCTAATTCAGATCTCATCCTTTGCATTGACGACGGGCAATACGGTGGCTCAAGTGGTTAGCACTGCAGCCTTTGCAGCACTGGGGTCTGGAGGTCCTGGGTTCACTTCCCACCAAGGACACTAAGGACAACATCTGCAAGGAGTTTGTATGTTCTCCCTGTGTTTGCGTGGGTTTCCTCCCACATTGTGAAGACATACTGATAGGATATTTAGATTGTGAGCTCCAAGAGAGACAGCATTACTCATGTATGTGAAGTGCTATGGAATTAATAGTGCTATATAAATGAATAAATATATAATCACACCAAAACACTGTGTGAGGTTCTGGTTTGGCTTTTATCGTAAGTCATATGGCAAGGTTCGTTAGAAAGCCGATTTTGACTTTTAGGATTGCTCCTTACAGTAGTCGGCGCTAGAGTTCAAGTCCTCTTCCTCTCTGAAGAGACAATTTTCAGATTTACATAAATATTTATTCAAAATCTAAATGAGAAAACTTTTTTAACTTTGAGTTTTTAACTGTTTTTTAAAATATAAAATACACTTTCTTTTTTTTTTTTAAATTAAAAAATATTGTAGAAAAGATATATTTTTTTTAAACTTAATTTCCAAACCAAGTCCTCATGTTGTAGAAATAAAAACATTTCCACCCCTCGGCGGCGGTGGCGGCGGTGTACATGACATGTGGTTTTAATCTACACTTTTGTTTACACAATGTTTTTTTCCCTTTTGACCTAGATACATCTTGTTGCTCTTAAAACATTTACCATATTTTCTTTATGTTCTTTATGTTCGGATATAACTGAGGTGGTGGGTAAAAGATGAAAAAGAAAATCCAAAAATGTTATCACGACACAGTTGTATTATCCCCGTCTCCTCCTCCCGCGGGTGTGACCCGAAACTGGGCCCGGACGGCTGTCCTTCAGTTTTTTCTTTTTTTACTCGTTTATAAGAACTTCACAACATGCAACAAAGCGTGAAAACGTCTCAAATCCTGTCAAACATATTACATTCCCCAAAGCGATACTGAGAATAATTCTAGACGAGAGAGTTTTTTCCCCCCCCAAAAAAAGAGGACATGATTGTCATCTATTTGGCACGGCGGCCCAACGTCATAAAAATGATGGAGTGAGTTTTTTTTTAATGTGTTTTTTTTCGTCTCTCGCCAGTCGAGACTTTATCTCCATTGTAGAACAAATAAATAGACGATTGTGTGAGAAACGGCGCATTGACGATGACGGTCAATCAATAACTGACTGTAATATTTAATGGTGTGAGGTGAGCCATAGTTCCCGACACTTGGCTCAGACGAAAGAGACAAAGGCTGGGATTCTTCTCGCAGTTGTTTCCCAAGACTTAGAGGGATGATCTTGTCTATTTATGTAGAGATGCATTCATTACTTCATCTAAAGATTAATATTATTTTTTATTTTTTAAAGCAGCCATGTTTTAGTCACCTACTTCATCCACATTTTGTGTGAAAGGGCAGTTTGTGTTGTACCGATAGCTGAGCTAAATGGCCGTGAATTGATAGACTACTGCAGAGTCCCATGAGGTGATGGAGACCAGAGGAGCTCCATACAGCCCCTTGTCTGTGAATTTGGTTTTAGGATCTAGTCTTGAATTTTTATTAAAGCCCCCAACCTTTAGATTGGGAGCCACATGTGGCTCCTGGGTCTGTGGTTTGTGGCTCACTGTTGTCTTCTAGCTTGGTGCATTAGCATCAGGTCTCGCAAACCGTTTTGAAAAGAAGGTCTCCAGATGATGACTTTTGTGAGTAGACCCACATAGAAGAGCAGACCCCCTGGATCTTGGTATACTGCTGCAGTATGTTTTCTGGGGAAAGGCATTGGATGTCATTATAAAGGTAATGGGGGCTTTAGGTGTCACAAATAAGAGAGCTGGAATTGGCTCACATCTTTCTTTCAAAGCTGAAAATGGCTTGCAACCCTCTCTCAGAGCTGGATGTAGCTCAAGATCATCTCTCTGAGATAAATTCGGCTCACAACCCTCCCTCAGAGATGGATGTGGCTGTTGACCGTCTCTCAGAGCTGGATGTGGCTCACAACCCTCTCTGACCTGGATGTGGCTTATGACACTCTCTCAGAGCTCGATGTGGCTTATGACCCTCTCTCAGAGCTGGATGTGGCTCACAACCCTCTCTGACCTGGATGTGGCTTATGACACTCTCACACCTGGATGTGGCTCATGACCCTCTCTCAGAGCTGGATGTGGCTCACGACCATCTCTGACCTGGATGTGGCTTATGACCTTCTCTCAGAGCTGGATGTGGCTCATGACCCTCTCTCAGAGCTGGATGTGGCTCATGACCCTCTCTCAGAGCTGGATGTGGCTCACAACCCTCTCTGACCTGGATGTGGCTCTTGACCGTCTCTCAGAGCTGGATGTGGCTCACGACCATCTCTGACCTGGATGTGGCTTATGACCCTCTCAGAGCTGGATGTGGCTCATGACCCTCTCACAGAGCTGGATGTGGCTCATGACCCTCTCTCAGAGCTGGATGTGGCTCACAACCCTCTCTGACCTGGATGTGGCTTATGACACTCTCTCAGAGCTGGATGTGGCTTATGACCCTCTCTCAGAGCTGGATGTGGCTCACGACCATCTCTGACCTGGATGTGGCTTATGACACTCTCACACCTGGATGTGGCTCTTGACCGTTTCTCAGAGCTGGATGTGGCTCACAACCCTCTCTCTGACCTGGATGTGGCTTATGACCCTCTCTCAGAGCTGGATGTGGCTCACAACCCTCTCTCTGACCTGGATGTGGCTCTTGACCATCTCTCAGAGCTGGATGTGGCACACGACCATCTCTGACCTGGATGTGGCTTATGACACTCTCACACCTGGATGTGGCTCTTGACCGTCTCTCAGAGCTGGATGTGGCTCACAACCCTCTCTCTGGCCTGGATGTGGCTTATGACACTCTCAGAGCTGGATGTGGCTCATGACCCTCTCACAGAGCTGGATGTGGCTCATGACCCTCTCTCAGAGCTGGATGTGGCTCACAACCCTCTCTGACCTGGATGTGGCTTATGACACTCTCTTAGAGCTGGATGTGGCTTATGACCCTCTCTCAGAGCTGGATGTGGCTCACGACCATCTCTGACCTGGATGTGGCTTATGACACTCTCACACCTGGATGTGGCTCTTGACCGTTTCTCAGAGCTGGATGTGGCTCACAACCCTCTCTCTGACCTGGATGTGGCTTATGACCCTCTCTCAGAGCTGGATGTGGCTCACAACCCTCTCTCTGACCTGGATGTGGCTCATGACACTCTCTCAGAGCTGGATGTGGCTCACAACCCTCTCTGACCTGGATGTGGCTTATGACCCTCTCTCAGAGCTGGATGTGGCTCACAACCCTCTCTGACCTGGATGTGGCTTATGACACTCTCTTAGAGCTGGATGTGGCTTATGACCCTCTCTCAGAGCTGGATGTGGCTCACGACCATCTCTGACCTGGATGTGGCTTATGACACTCTCACACCTGGATGTGGCTCTTGACCGTTTCTCAGAGCTGGATGTGGCTCACAACCCTCTCTCTGACCTGGATGTGGCTTATGACCCTCTCTCAGAGCTGGATGTGGCTCACAACCCTCTCTCTGACCTGGATGTGGCTCATGACCCTCTCTCAGAGCTGGATGTGGCTCACAACCCTCTCTGACCTGGATGTGGCTTATGACCCTCTCTCAGAGCTGGATGTGGCTCTTGACCATCTCTCAGAGCTGGATGTGGCTCACGACCATCTCTGACCTGGATGTGGCTTATGACACTCTCACACCTGGATGTGGCTCTTGACCGTTTCTCAGAGCTGGATGTGGCTCACAACCCTCTCTCTGACCTGGATGTGGCTTATGACCCTCTCTCAGAGCTGGATGTGGCTCATGACCCTCTCTCAGAGCTGGATGTGGCTCACAACCCTCTCTGACCTGGATGTGGCTCTTGACTGTCTCTCAGAGCTGGATGTGGCTCACGACCATCTCTGACCTGGATGTGGCTTATGACACTCTCACACCTGGATGTGGCTCTTGACCGTTTCTCAGAGCTGGATGTGGCTCACAGCCCTCTCTCTGGCCTGGATGTGGCTCATGACCCTCTCTCAGAGCTGGATGTGGCTCACAACCCTCTCTCTGACCTGGATGTGGCTCATGACCCTCTCTCAGAGCTGGATGTGGCTCACAACCCTCTCTGACCTGGATGTGGCTTATGACCCTCTCTCAGAGCTGGATGTGGCTTATGACCCTCTCTCAGAGCTGGATGTGGCTCACAACCCTCTCTCTGACCTGGATGTGGCTCATGACCCTCTCTCAGAGCTGGATGTGGCTCACAACCCTCTCTGACCTGGATGTGGCTTATGACCCTCTCTCAGAGCTGGATGTGGCTTATGACCCTCTCTCAGAGCTGGATGTGGCTCACAACCCTCTCTGACCTGGATGTGGCTTATGACCCTCTCTCAGAGCTGGATGTGGCTTATGACCGTCTCTCAGAGCTGGATGTGGCTCACGACCATCTCTGACCTGGATGTGGCTTATGACACTCTCACACCTGAATGTGGCTCTTGACTGTCTCTCAGAGCTGGATGTGGCTCATGACACTCTCTCAGAGCTGAATGTGGCTTATGACCCTCTCTCAGAGCTGGATGTGGCTCATGACACTCTCTCAGAGCTGAATGTGGCTTATGACCCTCTCTCAGAGCTGGATGTGGCTCGTGACCCTCTCTCAGAGCTGGATGTGGCTCGTGACCCTCTCTCAGAGCTGGATGTGGCTTATGACCTTCTCTCAGAGCTGGATGTGGCTCATGACCCTCTCTCAGAGCTGGATGTGGCTCGTGACCCTCTCTCAGAGCTGGATGTGGCTCGTGACCCTCTCTCAGAGCTGGATGTGGCTCGTGACCCTCTCTCAGAGCTGGATGTGGCTTATGACCCTCTCTCAGAGCTGAATGTGGCTCGTGACTCTCTTTCAGAGGTAAATGTAGCTCTGTAGATCAGAAAGGTTGGGGACCTCTGACTTAAGGACTTGCGTTGGGTGACTCATTCGACATCATGTTCCACTGACAGACTAATGTATATACAGGCCTCCCAATGCTTCTTTGAATTGTAACACCTGACAATTTAAGCCACTGCCAGAGATGCTTGGCAGTGAATTCCTCCTCTGCCACCTTGTAAGAACTTGAACGCTTGAACAAGCCATACAATCATGCATGAAAAAGCAGAAAAGATCATTGATGGCTAAATGAGTGTTCAACCAACTCATATTGTATTATTGTATATATACGGCCAGCTTTAGATAACACTTATTTTTGCCTACAGGTATCTTTTTCTGTTCCTCTCATACACAAGCACACGTCTTCCAATCAAGCTTGCATGTGCGATGCTAGTCATGGACAAGTTGAGAGGCAGGATAGTAAAACGTTCCAGGATCAGGGACCAGAAGAGCACGTCAAGATTGAGGGTATAGGCAGAGGTGTAGCAGGTCACAGTTACGCAGTCAATATACCTGCAGGGTAGCGGACCAGAACAAAGGGGCAAGGCAAAAGGTTGGTCAAATGAAATTAGAGGTCTGGCAGCAAAAGATCATTAGATAGAGAACTGTACTGAGGCCACAAAGCACCACTAAACAGAAGGCTAAGAGTACCTTTACACGCGGCAATTTTCTAGGAATTTCACTGGCAACTTACTGGTTGCAGTGAAATCATGGACACATTGTTCTATATTGTTGCTGTGTTCAAATGGAACAATGTCTCCATGATTTCACTGCAACCAGTAAGTTGCCAGTGAAATTCCTAGAAAAGTTGCCGCGTGTAAAGGTACCGTCACACGCGGCAATATTGCAAGGCAATTTCACTGGCAATTTGCTGGTTGCAGTGAAATCATGGACACATTGTTCTATATTGTTGCTGTGTACAAATGGAACAATGTCTCCATGATTTCACTGCAACCAGTAAGTTGCCAGTGAAATTCCTAGAAAAGTTGCCGCGTGTAAAGGTACCGTCACACGCGGCAATATTGCAAGGCAATTTCACTGGCAATTTGCTGGTTGCAGTGAAATCATGGACACATTGTTCTATTTTGTTGCTGTGTACAAATGGAACAATGTGTCCATGATTTCACTACAACCAGCAAATTGCCAGTGAAATTAAGACTCTTATGGCGGGTTTACACGCCGCGATATCGGCGTCCAACTCCGATCCAACTCCGACAAAAAGTCACGTGGGTCGCGAGTTGGAGCCGATATCGTTCGCGCGTTGTACGGTTTGAACGTACAACGCGATGCTGGAACGATGCCAAAACGATATCGGGGTTGAATGAGCGTGCTATTCAACCGCCCGATATTGGATGGCCGTTGTAGCAGCATCGTAGCGTGTAACAGCCCAACTACGATGTGCACTCGCACCTCACCCATTAACTCCCATGCTAAATGGTCGTTACTGGGTTGGTGGGCGTACAAATCGTAGGGACGTTGTTTCCCGATATCGCAGCGTGTAAACCGCCGATGCGATATCGGGAAAAGCGCTAAAAAAATGCGCGCTCCCGCGCCGTTGCCTACGATATCGCCCCGATATCGGGACGTGTAAACCCACCATTAGTGCTTTGTAACAAACTGCTCAGCTAAGTAGCTGGGCAATTACTGGGAACACCTGCAGAAACCCAGCAACCCCCAGTGTCAGACTGGACGACAGAGCTGTCGTTAACAACATCAACAGCTCAGCATGCCCCAGCTCCAGGTTGGACGACTGACAACTGGGCACACCCTGACCACTGAGCAGAGGAATCGTCACAGCATGTGTTTTTAATCAAAGAGTTACTTTAGGAAATATCTCTTTCAGTAACTTATCTACCAGGAGAACAAAAGGATCGGCAATTCGACAAGCTTGATCCTCTTCTTACCCAACATCATCAGTCTGGAGTGAACCGGAAGACCGCTATATACACTAGATGATCAGCAGCTCCCAGCAGGATCAGTTGACTTATATAAAATGTATAGAGGCCTAAAGTCTCTTGCTCTTGAGGAACTCGCATGTTCAATGAGAAGTGGTGGTGCCATGTTCTCCCATGACTACAGGCTTGACCTAGCCAGGCAGGCTCAGTTATGACACTCAAGACCATTGTAGATTGACCCTTCAAAACAGTAAAGGTACCTTTACACGCCGCTACAACAGGATGGATACAACCTGCTACAGGCTACGATTGTAGCTTGCGTCGTCAATATAGCCAGTAGTAGCGGCGTGTGAAGACGGTAGGAGGCAGCCGGCAACAGATACATCTGTTTCCGAGCACTGCTCTGAAACAGGTGGCTACAAAGCCGATTGCAGCGAGCTGTATCGGCGTGTAAAGAAGCAACAGAAGGGATGTCTATACACCAGGCGATGTACCTGGTATGTAGCTGGGGCGTGACACAGCCTCCGGGATACCGCCCCCCTTCAGCGATCATTGGAGGAAGCTCCTGCGTTATGATTGGCAGTCGCTGCATAGGGAGGCATATTAAAGGAGCTGACCAGTCACACTACACATTTGCTATAGCGTCATGTATTAATCAGCCTCCTGCGATGCCTGCCCAATCATGATGATATTGCGCTGTCCTATCAGCGTATGGACGTCTCGTACTCCACAATTGTGGCACGCCTATGTGCTGTCCCTGCTGCACCAGGTCCGCCCATATTAGCTTGTTGTAGCGGTGTGTAAATGAGGTAAGGTAAGCTACAGATGGCTACTTGAGACACCCGGCGATGTATCTAGCTATAGATGTAGCGTAGCGTAGCGCACCTTGTGGCGGCGTGTAAAGGTGGTGCGTTTCCCGTTTGTAACCGTTTGGGCGTGCTCGTGCACGTGAAGTAGCTGGTTGTATCCATCCTGTTGTAGCGGCGTGTAAAGGTACCTTTATGGATAGCCAATTGTAGAAACTCCACTTACACCTAAATACCGATGGTAGTAGTAAAGAAATGTTGGTGACTCTCAAGGTGAAACTCATTTCATTCAATAATCCAAAAAGCACATTCCCTTTAGCCATTAATCTTATAGCCCTGATGGAAGATGCACCCGTTAAGGCTCTTTTTTAATATTGAATCACCCTATCTCTACCATGCAGACACCGAAGCCAATTTCTTAGGATGTTAGAGAAGTTATTCATAGAGTGGAGGAAACAAGATTACCCAAAGGAAACTCCATATAGTCCACTCTAGTCATATTAAAATGCATGAGCCATGTGCTGGAAGCCCTCCGTGTACATTAACCATCTGATATTTTTGGGATCCAGCACCTACCCGGTTGCATATTGAGCCAGTTGGCAGGCCATTGTATTGGTAGGAAACTTTTCTGTTAGGGAAGAGTTTTCCTGTCTGCCATGGTTGGTGTAATTTGGGAGGTTTTCGTCTGATTCATCAATTGCAACAGTTTTAAAAAGTTCCAAAATGTAATGCAAATTTACTCCATTCCCCTCCCCCACCCCCAGCAAAATAATTGCAAATTGGAAAAGTATCTCTCGCTGTGTTCTCATTGTAGTTCTGTAATAGCGTAACACGTATCCTGATTTCCTCATGGAGGTCGGACTCGGGATATCCTGTCGGTAAACATCCCCTAAAGTCCAGTTCAAAAGTGTGGCTAGTAAATAGGAAATATTTGTAGGAGATTTTACTACCCGGCGGCACAGGAAGCTTTCACTGAATTATCAGATACTAAATGGACAATTTTTTGTTTAGTTCTGAACAGAACTTTGTTCTAAGTGTTCCGGTGGTGACGGCTAATTAGAGGGACAATGACTTCTTAGATGTATTCTAAAGATCTTATCCTTTGTGTAGAGTAGATGATTTATGTATAACGTGGTGAGGGGTGTAGCGGGGGGCGAGGTAGTCATCTCTTAAGCCCCGACATGTTGTATGAAAGTGGTCCTGGCTAAGGCTGCCTTCACATTTGCAGATGCCTCCGCAGCGTTCTGCAGAGGCATCTGCAAGCATCTGCATGCAAACCACAGCCCCTAACTTTATAATGGAGCGCACGGTGTCTGCAGATGCTTGCAGACCGCCGTGCGCTCCCACTGCCCGCCATGAGTGACATGAGTGACATGTCGCGTCCCTGGTGCGGACGAGACTGTGTGATTTGTACGCAGGCATCCGCCTGCGCACAGATCACATATGGGAGTGAATGGGTGCGCACGGTCCTGCGCTGTCAAGCGCAGCACCGTGCGCTCCCATTATAAAGATAGGAGCTGGCGGCCGCTGCGCACACATTGCGGACCCCTCCGCAGAACGCTGTGGAGGGGAACGCTAATGTGAAGCCAGCCTTAGGCTTAAGTGTGTGGACTTGTGCAGTGGAGGCGACATGCCTTTGCAGGCCTCATGAATCTGATGACAATGTCTGACCAGGGCCAGATATTGTATAACCAAGGGAGAGACCAGTTTTTAAAAAGTCTTTTACTAAACAGCCCTTTGATGACAACTATATCCAGTATACAGTGGGTACACAGCTTCTCGTACGTTCCTTCTTCGATGCAGAGCATATCTACACAAAGTGCGCTTCACTTGTTCTTGCCTTCACTAGTCTTGCTTCAACACAACCCAGCTCAATACCACAGTCCAGTTTGTGAAAGTCATATCTTCAGCCCTTACTTTGATGTCCTACACTCCTTGGGGAGTAGTCCTTGCCAATATGGCTGACACTCAGCTTGCAGTTTTTTGGATTCTTAAGGAACTCCCGCCCCAAGGCATTCTCTTCGTCTCACATTATCTGCACCATCCTGACCTTACGGAGTTGTAAACTTGAGGGCCGTACTGTTAGGACCCGTCACCAGGGGCGTAACTACAACATGTGCAGGGGTTGTGATCGCACCCAGACCCTGCAGCCTAGGGTGGCCCCAAAAGTCCCTTTGACCCATAGAAAAAGACTAATACTATTAAAGATTTTCAATAATTGGGGGCCCCGTTGGAGTTTTGGCATTGGGACCCCAGGGCCTGAAGTTATGCTACTGCCCATCACCAGTAGATCATTCAGTCCTCTGTATTACACTATACACTTCCTTAGTCTCCATTCGCACTAAGAACACCCACGTCATGTGGCTCTACTACTAGCCAGACCTTTGGTCTGCTTTTGTCACACACTGGGCCCTATCTAATCTCCTGACAGGAAACCATCACTGTCCCTACATATTAGCGCTTTCTACTATGGGCTCATCCCAAACATTAACTCTACCTTATTCCGTGGCCAAACAATATACTTTCTATCATATTACAATGCACATTTCAACACTTCTAATGCATGTCACAGTTGACGTTACAACAACAAGAACACTGGTGTTTTCAAGGGGAAACATGGACAATATATCCATCTTCTTACATGGGCACGGTATGGTATCTTAGATTAGCATGCTTACTTGATGGGACGCAGATCAAATTTCTTTGAGTGAGAAATCCCTCTCCAATCAATATATAATCACGAATGGTTTTTGCCTTTATCGTCACCTGCGAGTCAGCGTGGTCATGTGGATACGCCCGAAGCATTGGCGCAACGCCATTGCAAGTCAGAGACTCCTCTCTAGAATCCGATGATGTGCATCGGGCACCCAGCTAGTAATCAATAATAGACCATGTGCCCCGATTTTCAATCCGAGGGTATGAAGGTATACAATCGGCCCAGATAGAGGTAGTTATCTCTCTTTCCCCCCCCTCATGATCACAGTTATTCTTGGTTTTGATAATGTATTCTGTTGCTTATACGGTAATAGATGGTGGTTGTAACATTCCCGCTTGTTTTGAGAGTATTTAATTCCCATATGGCTCCAGTTTGTGGCACCAAAAGGGGGTTATTAAGTACCAGCAGCTCTGGTGGGTGCCCACGGCCTACAATTGAGCAAAGAATTTGTGCTGTCCTGTTTCGGCATTTAGTTAAATACTCTGTGACACCTGGACCCGGTCATCTCATCTCGGTGTCCAGCATCTCTGAACCAGAATCCTGGTCTCCTCTTTCCCTTACTACTATAGCTCCCATGAACTCATGATGTGCATCATATCATCAATTTTATGATGACATATTGGGGCCTAGATAGCACAAGAGATGCCCAGTATGGTGGGCAGGGGATGCCAGGTTTAAAAGTGAAGCCTGCCCCGGTCTGACTTCTTTACCCTAGTGACCAGAATGAAGGCCAGCCAAAAGCTTCCTGCTCAACTTTATCAAGAAAAGGTCTGAAATGATCTAGTCCAGTGGCCACATCAATATCCTTTGGACGTTGGACGGGACCTCCTACTGGATTACCTCCTTTGATTAGCCAACCGGGCATGATGTCACATGTACATCACACCACAACGATGACATTTTGCTAGACCGGGTTGGGGACTCTTTTTTTTTTCTGGATAGAAAGTTCCTATTGTAAGCAAACAAGAGGGTTGGGAAATGCCCCAATTGGCCGAAAACTTGGTAAAATTGACCCCTCTCTTTTGTGGCCACCATTGGTGCTATGTTCCAGAAATCTGATGCCTCACGCTTCTTCTTTCCTGCTACACTGTATACAATGAGCTCCTTTATGTAATGAAAGAATTCCTTTAACTTCTTAGTGTTGTATCCTGTAACACAAGTTATAGATTTTACCGAGGTAACAGCTCAGAGAAACTAGGCCATGGAGCTTTCAGGCTGGGCACGCTGGGAACCTATTAATTCTATACCCGAGTCCCGATCTCTGTCTGTTCCTGTATAACATGGCTATTTAACACTGACATTAGAACATTCTGTTTCTTGCAATCCCTACAGAGGGCGAAAAACAACAAAAACATAAAAGTTCTTATTAATCTCGGCTTATCTTATAAAAATATCATCCTGCGTCCCAGCACTCGGCGTTGTTCCAATAAAGCAAAGTATCTGGTCTCAAAGTGCAAGTTATCTGGATGCTTTTCAGATTGTTCAGTTCTTTTCAATTAAAGGAACATGAAATCTTGAAATGAATAAGAAAGAAGAACAGAAAGCAAATCCTTGCCTGTGTGTCTGGGCGCTCCTGGAACAAAATGTCTTCTAACAAGTAGAGAGTATTCACACCTTGACGTTCTCCATCTTTCAGCTGATGTGTTGGAAGAATCCTAGAATGGTGGAATTGAAAGAACCTCCTGGGTCAACTGGTCCAACCCCCTGCTCAAAGCCGGATTCACTAAATCATCCCAGACAGATGTCTGTCCAGCCTCTGTGTGAAGGAGAACTCGCCACCTCTCATTGCCGCCTATTCCACTCGCTGATCACCCTCACCATCAAAAAGGGTACACAATTTCTGGCGCTTTACCTGGCTCTCCCGATGCCCTGGTGGTAATAGAATGGGCTAATGACAACTGAGTATTGACAGCTTGTCATTAAGCCCAGATTGATAACGTTCAGGCTTCTGGGACCCGTCCATTATCAATCATGTGAGGATATAGTTAAAGAACACACACAGAGAGTAAAAGACTTTATTTTAAATAAATCACACAGACAACCCTCATGTTCCCAATTATTAACCCTACATATCATCCCGACCAGGGCCGCACCGTCCATTGGACAGTGTGAGCCCTATCATTCAGGCGGCAAGAGGCAGGGGAGCGGCTGTGCAGAAGGGGCGGCTCCTTATGCACACAGCGTCCCCCTGTCATGGCACCAGCGGCTGAGGGCAGGTAAGAGCCGCTGACGGCGACCGCCGAAGCCCAGCTGAAGAGGCGGCGGTGCTGGGCTCTGCCAGCTACCAATCCCCCTCCCCCCACCTGGTCCTCAGTCGCGGCTGTTGAAGGGGCGGCAGTGTTGGCTCCGCCAACACCCCTATCCCCCTTCCCCAGTCCTCAGTCGCCATTGCTGAAGGGAAGAGGCGGCGGTGCTGGGCTCCGCCAGCACCCCCCAGCCTGAGGCTCAGGCGGCAGTGGGGCTTGGTGTACCCCTGCATCCGACGATAATAAATCGGCCGAATCTGAACCGTGTTCGGTATGGACTAGGTGCTCAATACAAACCCTGAACTTCACAGTTCGGTTTCGCCCATTACTATACATCAGCTTTCTTTGGTGTGATCGCTTATCTAATAGTCTGCACTGCTTTTACATAATACCAGTGACTCACACACAGGCCTCTTGGGTACTTTTCATATCTGCGGTAAGTTTCAGGTAACCTGAACTTTTGAACTTCATTTTTTTTTATTGCTTTCTCATCTTTTTTTTTTCAAATCCTGCAGAATTCCACCTTTTTTGCAAAAAAACGGATGTGGCACCCTTACAGCAACACTGCGTTCCGCACATGTCTGGAACTCCAAAACAAAATGCTTTAGCCTGAACACAATGTTGCTGCAAGTACAACCCAACCGGTTTTTGCAAAAAAGGTGGAATTCTGCAGGGTTTGCAAAAACACAGGTCTGAAAGTACCCAAAGGCTACATTCAAATGGCGCGCTATTGCACTGTTTGATGCGTTCCTTATGGATCCGCTATTGCAGTGAAAATGCAGTGAATTGCAATAATGTTAGCTGTCCCAGCCAAGTTCGTTCAGTTCACAATTTGGCATTCGGACGCAGCATTTGTTTATGAATCTGTTCTTGGACTCAAAATTGGATCCGTAAAAACAATGAGTGTGTCAATTATTTTTGCGTTACCCTGCTGCGCTTTTACTCACCTCCCCGCGCTCTTACAGTGATCTCCAGAGATATCCTCATACCGAGGCCGCAGGACCTGTGAAAGGACCTGGCACTGCACCATGTGACTGAGCGACATTCCTCAGTCACATGCACAGGGTCCTAGAGGCACCGAATACTGCAACCTCCGGAATGGGAACATCGCTGGAGATCACCGGGGGATCGCGGGTAGGTGAATAAACAGCGCAGCAGCATTCACACACACGGCTACGTTTAGTGAGGATCTGTTGTTGGTGCAGTTTCTACATCAAAAACGGATCCTCACATAATGCAGCCAAAACGCTGTGTGTGAATGTAGCCCTTAAACTGATCTTTCACTTTCAATTTGTGGGTAAATCTGTATTCAGTAAAGATAGGCCGGTTTCACACCATGGAATGATCAGGTTCACACCGGACAGCCCAGGGCCCGATTTTGCACTAAAGCATGCCTAAGGTGCCGGACAGGGCTGGATAGCAGCTATTTGCCACCCGGTTTTGTCCCTGTCCGCAGTGTCAGGCTGCATTTGGTTTTTGTTCCGGACACAAAATCCCAGCTATGAGCGTTTTTGTGTCCGGTGCAAAAATCTGCCCAAATCGGATCCTCCCAGCGCCCCCTAACATGGGAGTCTATGGCGCCGGATCTGACAAAAAAATCGGATCCGATTGCCGGATGCCTAGTGTGAAGCTCAGCGGCGGCCGGCGCTGAACTTCAGCCCTGGAGCTGTGCACTGCTGAGATTTCAGAACCGCGGCTAGCTCCTGCAAGCCGCGATCCTGACATTTCAGCAGGGGACAGCTCCTGAACCCTGCGATCTGCTGATTCCAGAAGAAAACAGGACCGGGGGCATATTTGCCCTCCGGTTCTGTTCTATCCGGAGCTATCAAGTTCTGTTCGGTGCTTCCTGCAAAGCATTGGACAGAACCTGAACCACTAAAACCGTAGTGTGAAACCGGCCATAGACATTCCCATTACTGATGTAGGAGATGACAGTTGGTGCTTTTAAAATTCTATTGTGGGAGGAGCTAGTGGAACGCAGACATTCTAGTGCAGCTTAGTACAAGAAAGAAAAAATATCAGCTCACCATTGATGTCCTTCTCCGTGAATCCACATCATAGCATGAGTCGCGGCTTGGCAACCGCTGATTATGGAAACCAAAAAGCAGCAGTGATGGGGAAAAACGGGAGCACGTAGAGGAAGATTGTGTAAAACTTCACTTTATTGCAGATTCATACAAAAATGTATATAAAAATAATGCACAATGTGCGGCAGTTAGATCAGTCCATAGGACGGTTAAGAGTGACGCGTTTTGACTAAAACGGAAGCCTCTAAAGAGTACAACCGACATGACATCCTAATGCAAGTTCTCGATAGAACTTTATAAACCCCGACTGTCATCTCCTATCTCAGTGATTGGACCGTCTATATTCACTGAACGCACACATTCTTCCCAAGAGTATTGAGGATCAAAGAGCAGTCCAGTGGAGAAAGAAGCAGATTCTTTTATAAGATATATTATTTTTATGTCTACTATTGATTCCTTAAAGGGGAAGTATCCTTTAGTAAAAAACGATTAAATTTAGAAAACGACAAACACTCCATTCTATATATATTCATCTAGTGTCTTTGATGTTGTTGTCCTAGGTAATTTATGCTACTAATTTTGGAGATTTTTTTTCAGTAATTTTGTCCTCTGTGTTCGTTCTTCTCCATTTATCATCCATTTTAAAGATTATATCTCCACCCATTCATTGTTACACTAAACCACTGATGTGCAAAGATGACGGATCAAACAGGACCACACAGGCGTGGTGGCGTAGCTTAGTGCGCTGGCTTTGTGCCTATGAAACCTAATATATGTAATGGTATGTGACAGAGTAACATACATAAATAACAGGTAGTCATTGGGCGCAGTTGTTTACGAGCAAATTATCATTTTTTTTTCTTTTGTCTGATGAATCACAAATATACAAAGTAGAGGGGAGTGAACGTGAAGCTTCCGGGCCTCGGCGTAAAATCTGTAACAGGGACCCCACCTACTGTGTGCCATTTTTAATACTGTGTCAGACAGATTTATGTGTTATAACAAGTATACACCAAGCCCGCCTCTGGCCTGATTCAAACACCTATGACATAGCGATATTTGCTTCACTTAAACGCTAAAGACATCTCTCCCCCTTTGCTCCTGGTTTCTGTAAGGTCAGATCTCCTCCAATCAGTCAGTAAAAAAATTACATTATCTTATAGGAATAAACCTTTGTGGCATTTTTCGATTTTAGGATAATTAGCAAGTGACTTTGAAGTCACTTGCTACTTATCTTGTAAAACAGCTGCTAAAAAGATTACTGAGGCTTTTTTTTAAGGTTTTTTAATCTGGTGAGGATATGGAGAAAGTACTGTATAAAACCTGATGCAACTAGATGCTCCCGCACCGATATTATTACTGATCCGGTTGACCAGTACCAGTGCGTACCATTCAGTTGCATCAGGTGAAAAATGAAATTTTTAGTAAACGCCTCCTAGTGGGTGACTGGCTTCTGGGATTGCTCAATCAAAAAACCTGAATCCAGTGTCCAATTCCAGCCGGATGCGGCTTCCACTGGATCCAGGTTCCTTAAGCACTATTTTATTTTAGGCTGCATTTCCCTGGATCTGGTTGAAATGTCTTGACATAGCAATATTTGCTCTACTTAAATCTAAAGACATCTCTGTCCCATTGCTCATTGTTTCCGCATGAAACGAACTCTCCCCCAACCATTCTGTAGAACAAATTTCCATTATCTGATAAGAATGAACTTTTTTTCTCGATCTCAGGATAATTAGCAAGTAACTTCAAAGTCACTTGCTACTTGTGCCTCGTTTGCATGGACAGGGATACTCGGATACTCTGGGGCTATAGTCTTTAGGTTCACAGTGGCCTCCCCAGAAGCTATAGCTCTGACAGGACATGTTAAAAGGGGGTTTTAAAGAGGAATTATTTGTCGTGATGCCATCTGAGGTTTCTGGTCAATAGTGACTAGCGCTGCATATAATAGTCCACAGTAGGTAGATGGTCTGGCAGCCAGATGGAGCACTCCCCTCAGATGGAGCGGGCCCTTGTGAAGTGTGGTGGTAATGTAGTGACGATGATGGTTGTAGTATTAGAAGGTGCAAGGTTGCAGAGAGGCGCATGAATGAGTGGACAGACACAGGGTTCTGCAGTTCTTATCAGTCTCTTTACTTGTAGTTCAGTGCAGACGCAACCCAGCCGGGATACTGTATTTAACAGGATTGCAGCCAGGCCAGCTCACAGGTAGTCCGGGTCCACTCTGCTGAGACACAGGGAATATGGCCTCCCTTGCCACCCGTTCCCTCTCTCTGACACTCTGCTACTCCTTTTCTTCCTAGTGTGGTTACAAGTCCCAAAGGCAGGTGACTATGGGCCCTCTGAGCGACTGCATTGCAAGTCCTCTTGACCCTATACCGTTTCTTAGCCTTGGGAGAGTCCACAATGGTAGTCACTGTACTTGAAGCCCAGTGACCTCCAGTTTCTCGGCTGGTCCTGAAGATATCCAGAGCAAATTGGGCTGGTACCCATGTGCAGCTAGTTCCTCTGCCCCACCTAGACGGCCAGCTGCAGATTCGGGGTCCTCGGGCCTGGAGGGTTCGCAGCTGACTCACGTGTGTCCTGCTCTGTCCCCAGCTCGACTGCAACTCCTAGAACTTACTCCTTCATTTGCCTCCCACCAAACTCCTCCCTCCAGCCAGTAGATGGGGACTGCTCTGAATGGGAGTCTCTTCTGCCCAGAATCTCCCTAGCCTGGAGTTTGGATTATGTTGGGTGTGTGTTGGGGTCTCAGCAAAACTTTCCCATTTTACCTGTGAGGATGATGCCACACCTATTGGATGGCTGCAGTACCATAGTGGCAACCGAACCGTAGGGGCGCAACACTTGTCTTGCAAAACAGCAGTTAAAAAGTTCACTAATCATCATAATGAAAGAGTTTTAGCTTTAGTTAAAGGTATTGTCAAAATTTAGCCTATCCACATGATAGATTATAACGTGATAATTGCTGAGATCCTCAAAAGTGGGCTATGTAGTGTTGTCTGAATGCAACGATTTCTGCGCATGCGCATCTTTTCTCCATATTTTGTCTGTGTCACTGCACAGATAGTCAAAACGTTCTGATAAATCAGGTTGATGATATATTTGTAATTCGCAGAACTTCTCATTAGACAATGAGTAAGCCTAACAAGTCTTGAGACCCCTTTAAAGAGAACCTGTCATTTGGAATAATTCTGTAATTTCTTTTCCTGGTGTACATACCCGCCATTCTTCTGAATCTGGTGATGATTTTCTTTTGTTCCTGCTTCCCTCCATTCCTGAGATATGGCCCCATCTTCTCTGTATATAAATTTAGTCTTGATAGCCAAGTGGGCGTCATCTTCACGTATTCCTTGTGGGCGTCTTCTTGAGGACCACGCCCACTTAGTTGAAAAGACTAGATTTACATATCACGAAGAAGGGGCGATATCTTAGGAATGGAGAGGAGCAGGAAGAAAATAAAAATAATGCTGAGTTCAGGAGAACAGCGGCATTAGATCAGGGGGAGAAATACACATTCATTGAATTTGACAGATCCCCTTTAAGGAACATGTTACCTTGTTTTAATGCCTCGTTTAAGCAAGGCTTGAGGATTGATAGAAAATAACTATGGAGGTTATTTTGTTAATGAGGGAAAGACTACATATTTTAGGGTCAGGGATAGAGTTGCAGCTTGCGCTATCAGTCGTAACCTTCAGTTTGGGTATTTCCTGTTTTGTTGTCTATGACTTTGTCCAGGCTCCGGCTCAAGTTTCAGATATTTCACTTTTCCAGATGATCCAAACTAAAATGATTATCTGTTCTCCTAAAAAAGAAAAATGGTTTCAGCGACTATAAAGCTACAGACGCATTATAAATGACCATTGTAAGCCTCAGTATTAATTTTTTTCATTTGAGTGGAATAACTGATTAGGATTCATCATTCTAGATACAAAAAATAGAAGATAATGGCACCTCCTCCCTCCACAAAAGAGCGCTATCACAATAAAATATGTCCCCGAACTACAGTATCATCCACAGAAGCCCCCATTAGTGCCAGCCATAGGTGCCCCAATACTGTTCGCATCACAGCCAGGCACAACAGACCCCCAAACAATGGCAACCATAGAAGCCACTATATCATTGGAAGCCATAGAAATGCCCAAAAAATTCATAGAAAAAGTTGTTTGCATAAGAATGGGTTCCCATAGCACCCTCATAAGACTAACCACTGTGGAGATGTCCCCATAGATAGATGAGCAATAAAAACTAGACTAGTCATAGATGGTAATGAACAAACCTTTCAACGTTCGGATTCAGTTGCCGATTGAACCCATGGACTTTTGGGTTCGGCGGTGTTGATTGAGACCGAACATGACCCATGCAGTCACTGATTGGCAGTTTGGCTTCCTCCCACATACAGCCAGCCATAAGTAAGGGTGGGGATTTTCCTTAATTTTTAGGGACAACACACTACAGCCAAAAACTCAGATTTTATTCCCAATGCAAGCCGATCACACACTGCAAGCGGATCGCACTGGGCCGGGCTCCGAGTGTACCGGAGCACAGCGTTGCACACACCTACACTTTGGACAAGCAAATCACCCGTACTCCAGCCCCGAACAGGCTTTCCCATCTCTAGTCATAGACTTGTCATCTTCCTTGGTGGCTTCACAACTAGGCCCTGGCAATAAATTAGAGGATGGCTTCGCATCCATTAGCTTGATGGCTGTTAGGACTTTTGGCCTGAGCCATATATAGACCTTCATTTCAACCCTCAGGTATCTTAAAGTCTAGCTTTGTAGACACCAGAACTAGATCATTCACACAGCCAGATCAAAAGAGGGACATTTGTCACCTTAAAGTGAGCCTGTCTGCAAAAAATGACTGTTCAAACCAAGGACAAGTACGGTGAACCCTTGGTGTGGCTGAATACAACAATGCACCTTCCCACCTACTTGTTTTTAACCTATTTAATCCTCCCTTTTCCATGATTGACAGCTGTGGCTTTACGGAAGCCAGAGAAGGCACAGACAGGCTGAAAAAAAAGTTGGAACGGCGAACTGAGCTTTTGGCCACACCAAGGGCGCACTGTGTGCCTGTGCTTGCTTTGAGCAGTTATTTTGGGCAGACAGTCTCACTTTTAGTGCTAAAAAAATATTATAAAAGTGATATGGGGCTCATGTTGGGGTAGACCATCTTGGCCCTGTTGACCATATCGGCTTTGAAAACACAGAGGAGAAGAGTCATGATGTTCTTCTCTCATACATAAGATGAAGAGGAATGGCTCAAAAAGCCATAGGATGGCTCAATCGCATTACTTTAAACTAGTATAATGAGGGGAATACAGGACAAAGAAAATATTGGGTTTTTCAGGAAAGTTCTTCACTTGGGAGAATAGAATGTGTCTTAAGCTTTTGTTCTCTTTTGGGAAAAACACCTTGACTGACAATCAACTTAATTGTTATAAAAGGCATAGTATGATAAAGGAAATTTTAGAGAGGATGCCCCATGTCCCTTGTGTCTAAAGGAAAACAAAAGATGGATGACCTTGTGATCTATTGTAACAAAAAGACAGTTGCCCTCTGAAATACTAAGACATGTAATTTTGAAACCAAAGGAATATAGACCAGCAATATACTTAAGAAACCTGAATAAAGAGACATCTAGCTTATAAATATGGCCATATCGATAACCGCCCAGTAGCCACGTCGAGGCATGTCTCTTTTACTGAGTCCCTACACTCAATTTCAGCCTCTATATGGATTTAATAACCTCCTTCCTTATGGCCGAGTAGGAACCTGTACAATAACACCTAAGGGGATAGGGTGCACGGCAGGGGGCGTGACCCCATGATCTAAACTATCTGGTGATCTAACCATTCATGTTTATTGGGGATTTGCATAGGATCACTCTCTGCTTGACCAGCATTATTACTATTATTATTACAAAAGATTGTTATTTCAGGTTGCGGATTAGTTCGGTCTTGACCAGGTTAAGAATGAGGAAGAGAAAGGATATGGTAGAGGAAACAAGGGATACTCAGTCAGGAGGACACACTGGTAAGGTGACGGCGAGATAAGGAGCTGATAAGATTTTGCTGTCAACAGTACATAGATGGTATTGAGTTGCCCGTGACCATTGATGGAGAGGAAGCAGTTGACTGACCCAAGAACTGTGTGGCACAAATGACAGATACAGATGGACATGAGAAAATGATGTAGCAGTTGGAGATATGAATATAGGTGAAGAGAATATTCAATTGAGTATAAAAGTGCCGATACACCTTAGGTGGAAGCGGCCTTACTTTCATCAGATTTGTTTCTTTCCCAACTTATGGAAGTCCAGTTTGACTAAGGGTGAATGTGTTCTGAATTCAGAGAGTAGAGTAAATCACTGTTGGACCGCCTTGACAATGGTTTATCTGCAGAGGGAAGAGTAGGATCAAAATGTCCCAACCTTCTCTCCAACATCTTTTGTCTGAACCTGATTCCAAAAGTTCCAATACACATTACATCTGTTCGAAATTGTCAGGTTTGGATGACCTTTCTCTGACTATCAGTGGCTCCTAGTTGACCCTCTCCCGACAGCTGATGTTTCAAGTGAGAAGAATTGGGAAGTTTGGATTTCAACTCCCATACTTTTATTTTCTGTTGAGAAATACTGTTGCCAGTGATATCTGACGGAGGCTGTTTCCACTCCAGTTATCGAAAATATATGAATGATCAGCTGTGCCGAAAGCTCATGTTTAGGAAAAGTTAGGACAGGTAACTGTCAGTTGAACAAATGTTTGGCCGAAAGCTATCTCAAGCTTAAGACCTTGGACATCCAAAGAAGACGGATCTAAAGAGTGGAAAAATACTGTTGCCAGTGATGTCTGGCAGAGCCTTTCTCCACTCCAGTTATCAAAAATATATGAATGCTGAAGCTATGCCAAGAGCTCATATTTGGGAATTTGGGAGAGATAGCAGTCTGTTCAACAAATGTTTGGCCTACAGCTATCTCATGCTTAAGACCTTGGACAACTAAAGGAACTAATGAGTGGTCAACCAAATTAGGCCTGAGAGTGGGAACCTCAACCTCTGATGGGTCACTATTCCAGATAGAATAGGGTTCCCAACCAGTGGATCAGGAGCTTCTCAACTGGAGGCGGCTCCATCTTCTTGTGCTCTGGTGACTTTAGGGTGGTCATATCATCATCATTAGAACTATTAGGAAACACTATGAGAGGAGTTTCTAGAACTTGGTCATAACTGAACTGTTTTCTTTTCCTTCTAATGGTACCTTTACACGCCACCACCGAGGGTAGCAACAGGTAGGCACCGCACGTGCACGCGCGCGTTTGCAATGGTTCCTAATGGTACCTGATACCGCATTTACACGCCGCCACAAGGTGCTCCACAGAAGGTATTTTCGTCCCCCGGAAGTGCTGATAGGTGCCGCAGGTTACCTTCTGTGGAGCACCTTCCCTCATTTACACGCCGCTACCAGAAGGGAATATGGGCGTACATATTGTGCGCCGTAACTACATAGGCGTGACAGAGTTGTGTATTACGTGACGCTCGTACGGTGATTGGACAAAGCACTAACATCATGATTGGCCAGCCAGCGCAGGGAGGCTGGCTAATACATGACGCTATTACAAATGTGTATTGTGACTGGTCAGCTCGTTAAATATGCCGCCCTGTGCAGGGACAGCCAATGGGTACACAGTAGCCCCACCAATGATAGCTGATGGGGCGTGGTATACATGACGCTGTGGCACGCCCCAGGGAACTCAAATACCGTTCCTGTTCCCCGATTACACGCCGCCACCATAGGGTTTTTACCTGCTTGTTTTTAGCACGGCTGAAACACAGGTATCCAAAGACACAAGTAGAAACTCCCTGAATTACACGCCGCCACTTCGCGGTGTTTTCAAGGTATCAGGTACAATTGTGTCCGATGCCTGCCGGTTTCTACCTTTCGGTGGCGGCGTGTAAAGGTACCATAATATTCAATTTGGCTCAACACCACCAAAATCCAAAAGTACCTTGTGATGTAAATGAAGGTTGTGGATTTCCGATGTAGAGTAAAATCGTGACATGTATAAACAGTCAAGGGTCGGTTTGTTGGTTATCACTACATGTTTGAACAAGAGTGAGAAGATGCCAGAAGAAAGTGTGAGGTCAAATTAGAAGGAAAATGAACTAAAGATTGGAAAAGAGATGGGACAAAATGGGATTACTAAATCTTTTGGTGGTGGACATGGGTGTGTGGGCAAGAATAATATCGTGGAAATGATACTGGGTTGATATTCCAAGGAGCACAGGAGATGTTAGTAATGGATGGGATACATTACCTCATGGGTCCCCAACCTATTATTCGGGAGCCACATGTGGCTCATGAGACCATGATGTGTGGCTCATGCTCATGACTGTCCTCCAGGTTGGTGCTTGCAACTCTCTCTCAGAGCTCAACGTGGCCCAGAAACCTCTGAGTGCTCTCTCAGAGCTGGATATGGCTCACGATCCTCTCTTATAAATGAAGGTGGCTCATGACCTTCTCTCAGAGCTGGATATGGCTCACGATCCTCTCTTATAAATGAAGGTGGCTCATGACCTTCTCTTAGAGCTGGATATGGCTCACGATCCTCTCTTATAGATGAAGGTGGCTCATGAGCTTCTCTTAGAGCTGGATGTGGCTCACGATCCTCTCTTATAGATGAAGGTGGCTCATGACCTTCTATTAGAGCTGGATGTGGCTCACGATCCTCTCTTATAGATGAAGGTGGCTCATGACCTTCTCTTAGAGCTGGATGTGGCTCACGATCCTCTCTTATAGATGAAGGTGGCTCATGACCTTCTATTAGAGCTGGATATGGCTCACGATCCTCTCTTATAGATGAAGGTGGCTCATGACCTTCTATTAGAGCTGGATGTGGCTCACGATCCTCTCTTATAATGAAGGTGGCTCATGACCTTCTCTTAGAGCTGGATATGGCTCACGATCCTCTCTTATAGATGAAGGTGGCTCATGACCTTCTCTTAGAGCTGGATGTGGCTCACGATCCTCTCTTATAGATGAAGGTGGCTCATGACCTTCTATTAAAGCTGGATGTGGCTCACGATCCTCTCTTATAGATGAAGGTGGCTCATGACCTTCTATTAGGCTGGTTGTGGCTCAAAGCCCTCCTTAGTGTGGGATGTGGCTCACAACCCTGTTACAGAGCTCAATGTGGCTCTCAAGGTCAGAGAGGTAGGGGACCACTACATTACCTTGTCTATATGTTTTGGTGGCTCAAACGTTTTACGAGCAAGGACTTACAAAAATGTGATCATTAGGGAAAAGATGAATATTAGGCTACTTCAACCTCATGAGTATTTATGATGTATCTGAATCGATCTTACACATGGCATGGTAATGTAGGGCTGAAGGGCTTGTAAGCACTGGCCTCATTTAATTTTGTGGAATGCAAAATGGTATCGACGGGGTTAATTGTGGAATGTTGTCCCAAAGTTCAGAGAGGCAGCCTCAAAAACCTCACAGGAAACTCTCTAGTTCTTGGTGCTGATCTGGCATTCAGCATCCGAAAGTTAAACTAAGCACTGACAGGACGGTTTAGCTAAACACAGAGCGGACACAAAGCCTTTCCCTTTTCTGGTAGTACTTTAATATGATCTCCAGAGTGGAGGAGACAAGCCTGGTCTTTGATGTCCTGCACACCGTGTGCCTAGTCAGTGATACCTGAGGCTTTACTTTAGAGCTGCTGGATTACAAATCACAGAGGAAAATCTACAACCGGTGAGTTTGGAGTATTTTTTGTACATTTTTTCGGAGGGAGGTTTTCTTTAAAAATAGATGAAAGGATGCAGAAGGGCGGCGGAGGCGTTGAGAGCCAGATCCTTCTTGTATAACGTTGTTGGTGGACTTGATCATTTTTCCATCTCAATCTTGAACCCCGTTGGGTAATTTTTCAATATTCGAGTCTTCCCTATTAACCCCCTTAAGGACACGGCCTTAACCACGAAAATACATTTTGGGGTTTTTGGCTCCTTGTACGTTGAGCGTCGATACAACTTAATTAGGGCTTTGCCTTTGCTTGAAGCGTTGTAGACGTTTTCGTCAATCGTTGTCATTTTTATTCTCACCGATTCCTTGTGAGTATGGGTTAATTTCACAAGTTGTAGGGTGTCCCATAGCTTTTATATCTATTCTGAGACCTAAAGAAGTGAGAGACATTTTTTTTTGGAAGAGCGCTTGGCAAAGTAAAAGGGCGTGTGCAAATGGAGTTTATTTATACTGTGGATCCGCTCTTAAGAAAGAATAGAATGCAACAAAAATTGTCTTAAAACCTCATGAAAGAACGATTTTTCCTATTCGTTTCGATGTTAATCCATTTTGCTTTTCAGATGAGGAGGTTTTTTTGCGATTTCTTTTTCCACTTCAGGCTTTTAAAAAATGTCTGTTGCGAAAAATGATTTGAAGCTCATGCCGATAGAATGTGATGCAGATGAGGCACTTCCTAAATCGGGACGTTGTACCTGCAATCTAGGAATGCCATGGTGCATTGCTCTTCTTGTAGTTGGTGGAAGGTTTTGGTCAATCGTCTCTACTGCTGTCTGCAGTGGGATGGAGTATGTTTTTTGTATGTGAAAGGCGTGCTGCTGCATAGAGCGCTGGCTGGTGGCTCTCCTGTGCCTTAAATGCCCCTACATATTATTCACAAATAATAATGGGTTCGTCAATCAGTCTAATGTGTATGAGCACCCTGGATAAACGATTGTTGGGGGGTTTAATATGGAAGAGACAGCCAAGATGGCTTCCGGCTGAACGATTGTCTGAACCATTGTTCGTCCGACAGTGTAGGTCGCATGCGACTGAGACTATTGAGGTATTTGGGATTAGAGGTCTCGGTGATTAGCAAATTGCAGGTCCTCTTTGGAATCAGCACAGCGATTAGTATGAGTGGAGCTGGTTTATTTTCATTCAGTGTTCCATATAGCTCTATTCTCAGCTACTGTCCCTTGCTGCCACTCCCTTTCATTATTTAAACTCACTCCTTACCCTCCCATGTACTGGTTACAGTTCCTCTATGCTAACTTCGCAGGAGAAGTTGACCTTGTGAAAGCATTCCATTTTCTTGCTTGTCTCTCTCCCAGAGTTGACTAATTATAGTTGTAAGATCAGTGTATTGCTGGCTTCATTAGCCAGGGCTAGCCAAGGGTTAGCCAGGGCTTGGGCATGTGATCGTGTATAGGGGGGGGGGAAGGACCCATCTACAGACAATAAGGAGCTCAGGGTTCAGTCTCAGGTGAGTGTTTAGGGGTCATCCCTCTTCCTATTGTCAGGGTCTACTGTTAACTCTCCCCTGGTTTTCCCTTCTTTTGTGCCGCACGGTGGGCATCTCCTTGCTCGGACGGTACATGCAGCTATCTAATGGCTCCCTTCTGAGGCCAACATCCTTCTCACAATTTGGAATAATCCACAGTTTTATGGCTTCTTGCCTTGTGTTCTGACCATATCCCTATAAATGATGCCTGGTAAGGCATAAGGGACATGCTGTAACAAGAGACCTTGCTTGCAGATTACAATTTCCACAATCAAGGTTGTGCCCACTTTCTATACAAAATGAGTACTGTTTAATTGAGTTTGATAGTTTTCAAAAATGTTATCAACACAGAAAATAATTGTCTCTTTACTTTTAAGATTTCAGCTCAGAAGCTCCAGCGGCCGCCATGGATGACTTTGAACGTCGCAGAGAGCTCAGGAGACAGAAACGAGAGGAAATGCGCCAGGAAGTCGAAAGGTAACGTCATAAGTTTGTAGGCTCCGTGCTCATTTCTATTTGAATTGGAGAGTACCCATATCTGGAAGTCATACTTGGCCAACTCAAAATCCACTCCAAGACATAACCAGCCATGTTGCATTTCCAAAAATGGTCACAAATAATGATTTGCATCGTCTACTTTATATTGGTCCAAATACAGCACGTCAGGAATGTAGCCCGAGCGAGGGAGCTATTTATAATTGTATATCGATGACGACATTGTTCCCAGTGGACCCGTTTTATTCCTTGACAGGAAACATTTCTGGAAACAAAGCCAAGTATTGGCAAACATCTCCTAAGGAAGGAACGTTGAGGCTTGAAATGTTGGATTTTATTATAAATGGAATTGTACATACAAACCGAGGAGCAACATAAAAGGGATAAATACTATAGGTTATGTGAAGGTGAAAGTGGTCATCTATTTGTTTAGTTTAGTCCGGTGAGGTTTTGACGCATTACATGGTGTCCAGTTCTGTAGACTATGGAGTAGTCAGTGGACTAACTTGAAATACTTCCTTTGCCTCAGTGCAAAATCAGTAATAGAACTCTTCCAACCTCTCGATACTTATGGACGCTCAGTTTGACCAAGGGTGTTCTGAATTCAGAGATTGGAATGAATCACTGCTGGACCGCCTTGACGATGGTTTATCTGCCGAGACAACAGTAGGATCGGATTCCGAAATTCAACATGTCTTATCCATTTCTCCCCTAACGTCATTTGTCTGAATCTGATTCCGATAGCTACAATACATATTACATGGTTGACCCATTTCTTCCAAATTGGCATGTTCCGATGGCCTCACTCGAATATCAGTGGCTCCCGACAGATGATGTTTAGGGAGAGAAGAATTGGACAGTTGTAAATTCACCGCCCATACTTGTATTTTCTGCAGAGAAACACTGTTGCCAGTGATATTTGGCAAAGGCTTTCTCCACTCCGGCTATCGTAAACATTAATGCTCAGCCGTGCCGAGAGCTCATGTTTGGGGAAGTTGGGAAGGATAGCAGTCTGTGGAACAAAGATTTGGCTCACAGCTATCTCACACTTAAGATCTTTGACACTAAGGAAGAATTATCTAAAGAGTGATCAACCAAATCAAACCAGAGGGTTGAAATTGCTACCTCCGGTGCGCCACTATCCCGCATATCTAGTAGGGTTTCCCAACAAGTGGATCGGGAGCTCCTTAAGTGCTGGAAGCTCCAACAGCTCCATCCTATTGTGCCCTTGTGACTTTAGGGTGGTCATATCACCACGAGTACTAGCAGGAAAAACCTAACATAAGAGCTAGTGATGGGCGAGTCCTAAATTACTCGGAATCGCTTGACTCTAGCGAGTCCGAGCCCGGGACTCGCTACTCGTTGCGAGTCTAGCAAGTCCAATGTTAATGAATGGGGAAGCGAGTAATAGCGAGTAGTGTGCGATTTACAAATCGCAGATGTGTCTCGGAAGCTTCAGCCTGAAGCAATCCTAGTTTTGTCAGAGACTCTGACAAAACTAGGATTGCCATTGATTTGCATTGGACTCGTTGCTGTGCGAGTAATCGCTGGGAAACTCGCAGAGTACCGAGTCCTGCGAGTCCCTTACTACTCGCCGAGTAACGAGTCCTAGCGAGTAGATTCGCCCATCCCTAATAAGAGCTTTTATAACTTGGTCATAAATCACCCCATTTCAAAATCCGTAATCGAGCTCCCAAAACCCAACATCTGCCTTTTATAGAAATATACACTTGCCAACTCTCCTGGGACACCCATGAGGCTTCTAGGAAAAAAAGTAGATCTCAAGGACTTCCGGAAGAGTTGACAAATCTACTATTCACCGCTTAAGACACCAAAAATCTCCAGAAAAGAAGCAGTTCCTGGAATTTTGCTTGTGTGCAATGCTGAGATGCTTTGCCATCTGCTGGAAATCTGGCATCTAAAGATGTGAAGGGGCATGCCTTAAAAAAGGAGGTGGATTTAGGGAAGACTTTACATGGTGCCATCAAAGGGCATTGCCAAAAGTTTGGATATATGCAGTACTGGGTCTTTTTTGGGGGCAGAGAGGTGTAGTAGACAGACCCTTGCATTGTAAAAGCAGATTAAGGGGGTTTAGGAGTGGTCTGGTAGGTCATGGCTTGAACGAAAGGCGTGGCTTTGGGGAAAAACGTTTTACAACACAGTCAGAAGGACATTGATAAAAGTTAACAATGTAGTGTAGTGGGTCTTATGTTGTGTCAGAGAGAGCCCCGCAATCCAAAAATGGATTAAAGGGACAAAGGAGTGGTCTGGAGGGTTGTGGCGGGAAACATGGGGTGTGATTCAGGAAAAAAACTTACGTAGATCAGTCTATATCTTCACAGAAGGGCAAGTAGTAGTCATGGCAGAGAGGCACTTCAGACCCGTTGAGGCAAGACATTAGACTATAATTATAGCCTCTCTTATTTCAACTCTTAAAGGTATCAATGACCTATTGTTTAGATCAGCATTTTATGGTACAAGTATTAAAAAAATTAAACATTGCCCATTTTTTTCATACTATGATCCTTACTAAAAAAAAAAAAGTTGCTATTTTCACACTGGCCACTAGGGCTATTTTAGACTTTAGGAAGAATTTCAGGAGTTTTCTTATCATCATAGGCAGGATTACAATGATTGATAACACTGTCACAGTTCTCCTCATCTCCCCCTAGCTTCACTTTGAACTTGCACACGCTCATTAGATGCTTGAGTGTACATTGTGACTAATGTACATGTGCTGTTTCCTGAAACAACAGGAAGTTACAGTCTAAAAATGCCCCGGTGGCCATTGTGAGAATTGCAAGATCTTATATTTTTAATTTTCAATACAGATTGTGATATGTAAAGAAAAAATCATTACAAATATGTTGTAAAAAATACATTTAACCTAAAAAAGTAGATTTTACCAATAGGTAATTTTCTGATTACTTCCCTTTGTAAGTTATGCCTTATTAAAGCCATTGACCTATTTGGATAATCACATTTTTTTAGCTAATCACAGCGAATCCTTCTGTGAAACAGTTGTAATCTACGGTGGAACCTTGCAGCTAGTGCTCTATTTCCCTACAGCGCCTCACCAGGCGAAGTGAAGTATTACACTTCTTTTTTAAATAACGTTGTTTTTGCAAATGTGTTCAACTGCCGATTGAATACACAACTTGCTGTCTCTCCATTTTTAGAACAATCTGAATTTAGGATTTTATCAGGGGCATAAGTATATAGGGTGTCGGGTTAGAGGTTGCACTGGGACAGGGTTTAAAGTTCAGAATATTTTTTTTATATACCTTTTAATTGTGTTTTAGTAAAGTTTTGACATGATGAGGCATTCTGGTCACCCTACATGACCCCACCCAAGATAATCCGGTGAGTCACCGGCCGGTTGTAGGCCGTAGGCCATTGGAGTATCCTACCCCAAGTGCTGACTTTTTTTTCTCCTTCATCTATTGTGCAAAATGTCATTGGCGTTCGAGATTATTGTGACAAAAAAAGTGAGAACGGAAATGAAATAATAATATTCAGCGCAGGAACTGGGCTTGGCAACTATTGTACTTTTTTATATACTGGAAATTCAATAAGGTTCTGCTAACATTTCCCTTTGACTTTTGTCTTATAAGGGAAATTTTGGCATGGTTTTTATATTAAATGTAATTATAAGAAAGCCAGGGCCGGCTGGCCGCTCGACAAAGGTCTAATCACAGGCAGATTGCTGGAAACCCCAACGATCAGTGGAACAACATAGCAGCAAACCCCAGCGATCAGTGGAACAACATAACCCAAGTGCTCAGTTTCTCTGCAGCACCACCCCAGGATAAACAAAGCATTGCAATCATTAAATATGCCAGGTCCTCCAAAGCTGGAAATGCTTTTTATTCCTAAATGCAATTTCTCTGCAGCACCACTACTGTAGCCTAAAAAATCTTATTGCAATCAATTGACACCCCGCATCCTGCAAACGCCAAAATGCATTTTTTTTTGCTAAATGCAATGTTTCTGCAGCACCACTGGAGGAGAAACAAAGCACTGCAAGTCAATAGATACAGAGGGTCCTCTAAAGCCCGAAATTCATTTTTGTTCTCTAAATGAAATTTCTCTGCAGCACCACTACTGGAGCATAAAAAAATCTTATTGAAATCAATCAACACAAGCATCTTCCAAACCCCAAAATGCATTTATTTAAGTTTCCAGAAACCACATTCCTCTGCAGTGCCACTACAGGAGCAAAAAAAACCAAAACAATGCAAATCAATAGTACTTCAATGCCTAAAATGCATTTTTTTCCTTTATCCAAAATGCCATTTCTCTGCAGCGCCACTACAGGAGAATAAAAAAAGAACATTGCAAATCAATAGACACTCCGAGTCCTATAAGGCTGAAAAGCATTTTTTAAGTTCTGCAAAATGCAACTTCTCTGCAGCGCCACTACTGTAACAACCCTTCACCCCAATAGAAAATGAATAAACACACTGGGTCCTCCAAAACCCAAAGTGGCTTTTTGTGTTTCTCCTTCTCTGCAGTGCCCCCTAGAGGAACAAAAAACAAATAAAAAAATTGCAAATGAATAGACACGACACGGGTTCTCTAAAGCCTGAGATGCATTATTTTTTTTTAGTTTCTCCTTAATGCAATTTCTCTGCAAAAATAAAAAAACAACGTCAATAGATATGGCGAGTCCTCCAAATGCATTTTTGAAGTTCTTTGAAATGCAATTCATCTGCAGCACCACTACTGGAGCAAAAAAACAACAAAAAAAACAATGCAAATCAAATTTCTCTGCAGCACCACTGTAAATGCAACCGCACCTCCTACATTTCAAATGAATAGACACACCAGGCTCTCCGAACCTCTAGATGCATTTTTTAAGTTTTCCGAAATACAGATTCTCTGCAGCGCCACTAGAGGAGCAAACCCTCCCCCTCCCATTTTCCCCTTTTTTTTTTAAGGTTCTCCTAAATACAATTTCTCTGCACCATCACTACAGCAGTAAAGAACATTACAAATCAATCAAATACTGCCACGTGTTGACTGCTTTGCAGTCCACATGTAATGCTGCTGTAGTTTAATCAGAAGTCCTTTCCTTTGGCACTTCCAGAGTTAATTCCAGAAAGCTGCTGTAGTCTATGCTGTGTGCGGCTCTGCAGGTAGAGGTGGAGGGGTGTGCTGAGCTCTGATTTCCACTCCCTCAGCTTTTATGTAGTTCCACATCCCTCCACTGGGTGTTGCAGATAGAGTTAATTCTTTACTAGGACCCCGTGCAGTGAAGACGCGCTGTGCTGCTGTTCCCTTCCATTGGAGCTGCTGGGTTTCCCCAGTCCATTGGTAGAGGTAGGGGCTCTTAGCAGGGGCTCTTAGCCTAGGATTGATTAGGAGCAAAGGGCAAGTGTGGTGGCCTGGACATCCTCACCTTCAGAGGTAATTGCAGGATCAGGGTGAGCCAGGGACCCCAAGTCTAAGGGTCAGACTATTTCTCCAGTTCTACTTTGCTCATCTTACCATCTAACCTCCTGATTCTCTATCCGCTATACCACCCCCTGACAAATACCAGGTCTTTCAAAGCCCAAAATGTATTTTTTTTTTAGTTTCTCCTAAATGCAATTTCTCTGCAGCACCACTACATAAAAAAAAAAAAAAAAAGCATTACAAATCTATTGATACACCAGAGTCTCCAGAGCCCAAAATGTATATTTCTTTGTTTCTCCTAGCTGTCATTCCTCTGCAGCACCACTGCAAGGGTAAAAAAAAATCCCAAAACATTGCAAATCCATCTCTATACACTTGGTCCCTTCAAAGCCCAAAATTCAATTTTTTAGTTTATCCTAAATGCAATTTTTCTGCTTGTGATTACTTTCTTTTGGGCAGCAAGAGTTAACGACATCTTCATTGCTGGTAGATCCTGGTTAGTTCTTCTGAGCTGCAGCCGGTTTGTGATCTCTTCCCTTAAAATAGTCACATGATCCATCACCTGATGCTGTAATAGATTCTTTCTATTCTGACCACCGTGGAGGGAGGAAGTCTATTACAGTAGCGGTAATGTCTAATGTACTCACCAGTCTTGGCACTAGACAGGGTGAGTAAAGGGACAGTTAGGAACCAGGCACGTGATGGTGGCGGGGCGGAAGGACCTGTTAGGGATGCTAGGGGAGCTCAGGGGCCAGATGCAGGTTATTGTCAGTAGGTGTCCATCCCCGCTCTTCTATCTGTTTTCATCATGTTATGACCTCTGTGTTGCACTGTGGCCGGACATCCCCTAATTGTGCGTGAAGTTTTATTTAGACATAAACAAAACATTGTAAATCAATTGACACACCAGTTCATCCAATGCCCGAAGACCATTTTTTTAAAAATATTTCTCTGAAATGCAATTTCTCTGTGGCACCCCTACAGGAGAAACAAAGTACTGCAAATCAAAAGACATGCTGGGTCCTCCAAAATCCAAGCTGTATTTTTATTTAAGTTTTTCTTTCTTTTGGATAAATGACAATGGGGCTAAATAGTTTGAATTTATTAGTAGGGTATAGAGAGGTATGTACCATACTGTATATGTTTTTTTTATTTTTATCATGGTAATGAAATTTGGGATCATATTGAATTTTGGAGGATATATTCAGGGGGACCTTTGTGGATCATGACTCCTACTTTTACACCCTGTGCTCAAAAATACAAAATCTATCCTAGGAGCCAGTGGTATAACTTGAAGCTCATGGGCCCCGATGTGAAAGCTCCAATGGGGCCCCCAATTATTGCAAATTCTCAATAGCATTAGTCTTTTTTATGGGCCTGAGGGACTTTTGGGACCCCCTAGTCTCCAGGCCGTGATATAACGTGAAGCTCATGGGCCCCGATGCGAAAGCTCAAACGGGGCCCCCAATTATTGCAAATCTTTAATAGCAATAGTCTTTTCTATAGGCCAAAGGGACTTTTGCGGCCCCCTAGACTCCAGGGCAAGGGTGTGATTGCAACCCCTGCACCTATTGTAGTTACGCCCCTGCTCGGGTAACTTTATTTTTCAAAAACATTTCACAACATGACGCCCAACTTGTTTATTTCTTAAATGTAACCTACCATATCCCATCTCATCAACACGTTTCGTCTCGAACCCCCATTGTGAGTATATATTAAACTTCTCGAATACATAATATATATTAAAATATGCCCGGGAAGGTATTACATTTCTAAAAATTCCCCTACTGGAATCGTTCAGAGGGAAAGTATTTTAGATATTTTTGCTCTTGATAGAAACATGATGTAGCAAAGATCATTTGTCTGAGAAAGTAAAGTGCTCCCTCATGCTTCTCCTCCTAGACGGCCACCTTGGAGATATTTCAGTCCCCGTCACGTATAGCAGAATGACCTTCCAGCTTGATCTGTAATCCACAAATCCCACTTAAAAAGGTTCTTGGCATTTGGTATTTGTTGATTTTTCTGCCGAGCGGTCCAAGCTCTTGTGCAGCTGCAGACAGAGGGAGCTTTTGTAAATTCACTTCCATCTTCGGGGACGTATTAAATACTGTAGCTGTTCGTCAAACTATATACAACATATGTATTGTTAAGAAGTGGAGAAAAAATCTACCCGAATTTTACCCTCTCCGCAAATGGTAAAATTATTTCTTTGAAAATGGAAGCATGACTATGGATTAGGGTAGAGAGGATCAGGACGAAACGCGGTTCCTTAATGACTTGATGAAATGGATCCAACAAGTCTTGAATTTGAACAATGGTTTATTTCCCTATGCGTTTCAAGGCAATCTTGTCTCCATCAGGACAAAACCATTATGCATCTCAAGGCAATCCTGACTCTTCATCAGGGCAAAACCATAGTAGTTACTCTACACGTTTCAATGCAATCCTACCCCCTCATACTGATAAAACCATACTATTTACTCTACGTGTTTCAAGGCAATCCTGCCTCTTCATCAGGACAAACCATAGTATTTACTCTACGTGCTTCAAGGCAATCCTGCCTCTTCATCAGGACAAACCATAGTATTTACTCTACACATTTCAAGGCAATCCTGCCTCTTCATCAGGACAAACCATAGTATTTACTCTACACATTTCAAGGCAATCCTGCCTCTTCATCAGGACAAACAATAGTATTTACTCTACGCATTTCAAGGCAATCCTGCCTCTTCATCAGGACAAACAATAGTATTTACTCTACGCATTTCAAGGCAATCCTGCCTCTTCATCAGGACAAACCATAGTATTTACTCTACGTGTTTCAAGGCAATCCTGCCTCTTCATCAGGACAAACCATAGTATTTACTCTACGTGTTTCAAGGCAATGCTACCTCTTCATCAGGACAAACCATAGTATTTACTCTACGTGCTTCAAGGCAATCCTGCCTCTTCATCAGGACAAACCATAGTATTTACTCTACACATTTCAAGGCAATCCTGCCTCTTCATCAGGACAAACCATAGTATTTACTCTACACATTTCAAGGCAATCCTGCCTCTTCATCAGGACAAACAATAGTATTTACTCTACGCATTTCAAGGCAATCCTGCCTCTTCATCAGGACAAACAATAGTATTTACTCTACGCATTTCAAGGCAATCCTGCTCTTCATCAGGACAAACCATAGTATTTACTCTACGTGTTTCAAGGCAATCTGCCTCTTCATCAGGACAAACCATAGTATTTACTCTACGTGTTTCAAGGCAATGCTACCTCTTCATCAGGACAAACCATAGTACTTACTCTACGTGCTTCAAGGCAATCCTGCCTCTTCATCAGGACAAACCATAGTATTTACTCTACGTGCTTCAAGGCAATCCTGCCTCTTCATCAGGACAAAAACCATGACAATGGATATTGGCGAGTCCTGAGGGATCACCCCACCAATTAACACTCACCCTTTATGTTGCCCAAGCAACCCCCTACCCTCTCCCCAATAAGCAGGCATGACACGTGAGTGGATTAATTGGCCACAGCAGCCGTTTATTATTGACATACAACAGTTAACCAAAAAATACCAAAACTCAAGAGAGGATTGATCCTCGAAGCCCAAAAACACCTTTAACATAGGTGGCCTCACCCAGGCTGAATCTTACTTCCAGCTGATTAACACGAGCTCGGAAGCATGTCTGCCAGCCTTTCATCCCACCAAACGCCACAACCATTTTGTTCCACTCTGAGGGGTCCAGAACCTCCGGGGTTTCCCCCCCCACCATTACTCCACAGATGACCACATCCACCAACTTCGAGGATCTTCTCCCCTTATGCCATACTACTGTGACAAAAGAAAATGACACATATAGTTAATATCCTTAAGCAAAGCATTGCTACCAGAAACTACAGGATCAATCACGAACTCCTATCGACCATTAAAGAAGGGAGGGTGGGTGGGTGGGAGATTGTCAGGTGTCATTGCTCCCTAAAATGGCTGACACCCTATATTGGTGGTCCCCTTTATATGACCCCCCCATGAAGCACCTCCCCCTCATGACTCCTCCCCTAAAATCAAAAGATGCTTCCACTGTACATGCCTCTAACCTCCGCCTCCCCCTTTTCCTTGCTACCACCTACTGTTAACCTCTTAATTACCATTCCTTTCTTATCTAGCTGTACACTAATCCCTACATTCCCGCCCTAACCCTGTCATGTCAGCCTGTCTTAATGGGGGCTTTACCCCCCTGTCTGGCCTCTCTTGATACTTGCTCTACACATTTCAAGGCAATCCTTCAATCTCATCAGGACAAAACCCTAGTACTATACGCGCTTCATATGCTTAATGGTTTTGTCCTGATGAAGAGGTAGGATTGCCCTGAAACGCGTAAATACTATGGCTTTGTCCTGATGAAGAGGCAGAATTACCTTGAAACTTGTAGAGAAATAAACTATACATCAAGTTCAAGACTTTTTGGATACATTTCCTCTGGTTATTTAAGGCAAAGCAGAGGAACGGCATTTCATCCTGATCTTCTCTAGCTTGGTGTGTATCACCCGTGGATCTGCAGCAGCCTGTTTCATACACATCAGTGGTTGTGTCACACAAAACCACCCCAGGTGAGGAGATACCACCTTCATTCTTACCCCCATTCATCAGTAAAGACCCTATTGCTCTTTTTTTCTATATTCCTTTCTCCTATAGAGCGAGTAGAGCGGTGACTGTGTTCCACCCTGTGGTTAATGCCAATATATTTCGCAGAGCTGTATATGGAATATACTGTCCATCCATCTCACACACCGGAATTTGCTGAGACTTTCCCGCCACCTAAGCACAAACATGAACAGCAGCTATTCAAACCCCACCCAAAAGTAGGCCTATCCAAAGCATTATTGGGTGTTCTGGAGCTTCATGGGCGGAGCTTAAATGACCCAATTAAGACTTTTAAAATGTATCATTTACTTACTGTTTTATATAATTTTTTATTTGCTTATTAATTTTATTTAAGTTTTTCTCAATTTTTCATATCGTGCTAAATAAAAAATTACACATCTTCCCACTTTTCACAAAGGCAATGTGTTATCTACTGTATATAGAGGTGTTATCAGTCATTGTACAGGAGGAGGTGAGCTGTGATATCACCTATTGTGAATGGTGGATCCTGTGTTATCTACTGTATATAGAGGTGTTATCAGTCATTGTACAGGAGGAGGAGGTGAGCTGTGATATCACCTATTGTGAATGGTGGATCCTGTGTTATCTACTGTATATAGAGGTGTTATCAGTCATTGTACAGGAGGAGGTGAGCTGTGATATCACCTATTGTGAATGGTGGATCCTGTGTTATCTACTGTACATAGAGGTGTTATCAGTCATTGTACAGGAGGAGGTGAGCTGTGATATCACCTATTGTGAATGGTGGATCCTGTGTTATCTACTGTATATAGAGGTGTTATCAGTCATTGTACAGGAGGAGGAGGTGAGCTGTGATATCACCTATTGTGAATGGTGGATCCTGTGTTATCTACTGTACATAGAGGTGTTATCAGTCATTGTACAGGAGGAGGTGAGCTGTGATATCACCTATTGTGAATGGTGGATCCTGTGTTATCTACTGTACATAGAGGTGTTATCAGTCATTGTACAGGAGGAGGTGAGCTGTGATATCACCTATTGTGATAGGTGGATCCTGTGTTATCTACTGTACATAGAGGTGTTATCAGTCATTGTACAGGAGGAGGAGGTGAGCTGTGATATCACCGATTGTGAAATGTGGATCCTGTGTTATCTACTGTGTATAGAGGTGTTATCAGTCATTGTACAGGAGGAGGATGTGAGCTGTGACATCACCTATTGTGAATGGTGGATCCTGTGTTATCTACTGTATATAAAGGTGTTATCAGTCATTGTACAGGAGGAGGTGAGCTGTGATATCACCTATTGTGAATGGTGGATCCTGTGTTATCTACTGTATATAGAGGTGTTATCAGTCATTGTACAGGAGGAGGTGAGCTGTGATATCACCTATTGTGAATGGTGGATCTTGTGTTATCTACTGTATATAAAGGTGTTATCAGTCATTGTACAGGAGGAGGTGAGCTGTGATATCACCTATTGTGAATGGTGGATCCTGTGTTATCTACTGTATATAAAGGTGTTATCAGTCATTGTACAGGAGGAGGAGGTGAGCTGTGATATCACCTATTGTGAATGGTAGATCCTGTTATCTACTGTATATAGAGGTGTTATCAGTTATTGTACAGGAGGAGGTGAACTGTGACATCACCTATTGTGAATGGTGGATCCTGTGTTATCAACTGTATATAAAGGTGTTATCAGTCATTGTACAGGAGGAGATGAGCTGTGATATCACCTATTGTGAATGGTGGATCCTGTGTTATCTACTGTATATAAAGGTGTTATCAGTCATTGTACAGGAGGAGGTGCGCTGTGATATCACCTATTGTGAATGGTGGATCCTGTGTTATCTACTGTACATAGAGATGTTATCAGTCATTGTACAGGAGGAGGAGTTGAGCTGTGATATCACCTATTGTGAATGGTAGATCCTGTTATCTACTGTATATAGAGGTGTTATCAGTCATTGTACAGGAGGAGGAGGTGAGCTGTGATATCACCTATTGTGAATGGTGGATCCTGTGTTATCTACTGTATATAGAGGTGTTATCAGTCATTGTACAGGAGGAGGAGGTGAGCTGTGACATCACCTATTGTGAATGGTGGATCCTGTGTTATCTACTGTGTATAGAGATGGTTGTGTGAGTCTGATATAAGGCCTTTTGACCAATCAAAAAAATAACATTTTTCCATCATTTTGACTATAGATAGTAATATGGAAAATCATTCAGCTAATCAAACGTATACGACAAGGCCCATTGAGCACAGCGTGCTTGGTCACACCTCCCTGGAGGAGTATTTGGAGCCAGGAATCTAAGACCACCCCCACATTTGGTATGTTACACAGATATGCTGACATTTTGTATTTTGTTTAAAAAGATTGATGGATAAATATGATATTGATAAATTGAAAACATGTCGTTCACCAACTGTGCCCATTATCCAATGTTGTATGTTCGTTCATTGGTCCCAGCAGAGCGTCTCTACAGGTCTATTTGCCCGGCCTGTATGTCGGTGGTCCTCTCCTCCAGGCCCGCCGCTCACCACTTCATTATCGTATTTGCCGGGTTAAAGAATTGCCTGCATTAATAGCTGCAGGATTCAGTATTTGGTGCCAGGTCTTCGTTACCTTGTGACATTCCAATAAAATGCGCCTGAACTTTCCAGAAGCTTTCAGTCTCCAGGAGCCAACTAGACCATTTTTTTTCTTATTTTGTCTCAATTTTTGGCATATTATTTTTCCTCCTCTGTACAACTTTTGCTCCCATGAAATAAATATATCAGCGCGTTGTCTTGAGACGTATTATAACCTGGCTGGAGACCAATGCTGAAGAACATTCCTAGACAAAGCCTTCGCTTAGACATGGCTTCCTTTTTTACAATCCACCGGTGATAAGGGAGATGATTCCCTTTGCCCTTATCTTCCATGTTTCGCTTGTTTATTACTAGTTTATGGGAATCGGTCTGCAAGATTATTGCTTCTTGGGTGTCATAAAGTCTAAATCTAGGGATGGAGGTCACCTGACCAAAGATATAAAATGTAACTACTTAGTAGGAAGTATACACTTTCCTTACTATCAATTATTATTTAGAAAGTTATCCAACCACTGAAAAATAATAGTAATAACTCAATTCACTTCGCAGTTACACTCTACATCTATCTGTTACATCTGGATGCATCGGCACAGGTTTCCAGTGATAATACCGGTGCAGGTGTATCCCGTTGCATCAGGTTTTTTGCTCGTTCCAGTTGAAAATTACATGCCCCCCCCTAGGGCCGAAGTCATTTTAAGCTGGGTTCTGGGCATGCTCTGTTACAAAATCTGGATCCGGCGTCTGGATCCAGCGGGATCCAGATACTGCCAGATCTGGGTTCCATAGAGCACCATTATGATTTAACCCATAGGGCTCCGGTTCCGAGTGTTCACAGTTTTGAAGCGGTCACCAAAAACTGCATAAAAACTGTGAACACTGGGATCAGTGGGAACCGTAAACAACTGGATGCAGCCGCAAGTGCCTGCATTACCATTGAAAGTCAATGGGCTGAAAATGGATGTGAGTGCATCCAGTTCCAGCCGGATTCACTGGATACTAAAAACCGTTAGTGTGAAACCAGCCTTAAGGGCCCGTTACACACAACGATATCGCTAACGATATTGTTGCAACGTCACTGTTTTTGTGACGTTGCAGTGATGTTGAAATGACAGGTACCAACGATCAACGATAAGTTGTTGATCGTAGATTTAAGGCAGGACCATGAATCTGTCGTTGGTCGTCCGCTGGTCAGCACGCATCGGCGCGTGTGACAGGGGCCAAATGAACGGCGATAAGGGGAGCAGGCTGGTAACCATGGTAAACAGTGGGTATCTAGGCAGCGCCTGGTTACCAGACTTCTCCGCTTACAGGCTGGTATCCAAGGTACACAGCGGGTAACTAGGGACACAGCTGTCCCTAGTTACCCGCTGTGTACCTTGGATAACAACCTGTAAGTGGAGAAGGCTGGTAACCAGGGTATACATCAGGTAAACTGCGCTGCCTAGATACCCACTGTTTACCATGGTTACCAGCCTGATCCAGCTTACCGCAGCCTGGCAGCGTGAGCTAGACATTTATTCTTTTCCACGATGTTGCAGGTCCACTGGTCGTGGTGAGTCTGCCTGTGTGACAGCTCACCAGCGATCAGTTCACGATGTGGCAGCGATCCACATCGGTGGTCGGATCGCTGCCACATCGCAGCGTGTAACGGGGCCTTTAAACAGGAGACTTAAGTTACCGCAACCCTTTACTTTCTCCCAGTTGTCCAACAACTGAAAATAATTGTAATAACTCAATTTGCCTCCAGGTTACACACTTCATCCTGTTCGGAAGGGTGAGACTGAAGACATGAGATAACGCAGTCCTTTACTCTCTCCCAGGTGTCCAACAATTGAAATGTATTGTATTAACACAATTTGCATTGAAGTGACGCCCTACATCCATTTAGGAAGGGTAGAACAGGGGACTTGAGTTACTGCAGAACTTTAGTTTCTCTCTGCTGTGAGAAAGAGGGAAATATATACAGAAATAAAATAACTTGATTATCCGACCCCAATTGGAAAATACAAATGATTCCTATGTGTTTGTAGAGGGATTTTTCAAGTTATTGAGGTCCTGTTTTTACAGCAGCATAGGCATGATGGATTTAAAGGGAACCTGTCATGTCCCCGAATGCTGTCAACCTGCATCTATGTGGTTAATCTGTAGGTTAATGGCGTTCTAAAGGAGCCTGGTCGAAAAATTGATAAAATCTGTTTTTGATCAAAAAAAGATAGACTGCCAGCTCACTGAGCAACCAGATTACACCTGTTTATTAAAGGGATTCTGCCAGCAGGAGTTTGCTATTGAATCTGAGAGTAGCATGATATAGAGCAAGAAAGCCTGATTTCTGGGATATGTCACTTATTAGGCTTTGTGTTGTAGTTTCAATACACTTAATGTTTTATCAGCAGGAGATTATCATTTGCGGACTAGGTCTCATGTGCAGGCAAAGTCAGGCTGGTCTGTATAACCCCGCCCAGCCAGTGATTGGCAGCTTGCTGACTATTCACAGTGTACACAGCAAACTGCCAATCAGTGGTGTGGGCGAGGTTATACACAGCTCAGTATTCCGAGCTCTGCAACCTCTACAGCAGAAAAAAACAGGAATTCTATCAAAACTGCACCAAGCAGTCCAGTAAGTGACACATTGCTGGAATCAGGACCTCTGCCCCTACAATATGCAGCTCTCAGATTACATAGCAAAAACTTGCTGATAGCTGCCCACTAAAGTCTATGGTGAGACAAATTTTGCTTGCTGCTTTTAATGTGTTTTATCTCACTACAGAGCTGGATTCACAGCTACTCTACTCAATACTACTGCTTCTTCTATGTGTGAGCTCCATACAGGCAGAAATGTCTCTTGTCTCTGTATGTTGTGTATTGGAAACATCATAGCAGCTTGTTTCCACCCACCAGCTCATAGAGAACAAAATATTATAGATAGAGCCAGTTTCAGACTTGGGCAGCAGAAGCCCACTAGTAGCATTTACTCTGGGGGTCACTGATCAACTACATGGAAATATTACAATCACAAATTGACTTATGCTTCTTTATAATAATATACTGGGTAGTTTGTAAAATGAATGATAAGATCTTTCTTTTATCTCTACATTGTGAAACAAGTGTATTGTGACAACTACCGATCATGTTGGGGGTGGGGGGAGTAAAGTACTTCTGCAAAGGGGTCACAGGATTGGATACCTCCTTGCACTAACCAGTGTCTGGCCCTTGAACTCCCCTAAAGACCCTAAGAGGGTCTTTCCTCCAGCCTAGTCCCTCGTCTGTCCTTCCACTCACCCTAACTAGTGAGAAGGCCTGTGAGTGCATTAGTCTTTACCTGTAACATAGTTCAACACAGGGGAAGGTAAACAGACAGGGGAACATAGACAATAAAGGATACAAAACAAACTTGACTGCTACAGCCAGACACCAGGACTGCAGACGTCATGGCTCCAACAACAGAACCCAGCAGCAGAATCACCAGAAGCCACTAGAGACTCCTCACTCCACGGTGGTCAGAATAGAATTAATCTATTGCCGGCATCAGGTGATAGATCACGTGACTATTTAAAGTGAAGGGGAGTGGTCACAAACTGGCTGCAGCTAAGGAGAGCTAACCAGGAGTTTCCAGCATGGAAAATGTTATTAACTCTTGCTGGTCTGAAAGAAAGTAATCACTTTTAAGATGCAGAGTCTCCCAAGTTCATGAGAAACTCAGACCCCAGAGCTGTCACAAGTCTTGGGGTTATTTCTCATATATACACATAGGACTGTCACCTGAAACTATAGGTATTCTTAAGTTTTCCTCCTCTAACTTTTAAGAACTTTCTTTGCTCTTTGTAGAACAATCCTGTTTTTAGACCATTAGATGCCAGACTAGAGGAATTTTTGCTCGATCCCATTCCCATGTTTGTGGGGGTATGTCCTTAAATCCACACACAAGTTGCCAAATCTGGATCAAGTTAAAATAAATATACATTTCCCTTTTAGGCAATCCTATGGGCATTCTGTGAATTTAGTGAAACTATTTGAATAGAAGTTAGATATCTCAGCGAGCTGTCACCACAAAGTATGCCATGAATGGAGGCTTTATTTTGTCTTCATCTCAGGCTCTTAGATGGCTTACAATAACAGGGGGCAAATTATCCGGAGCTCCCTAAGGAGGGCCGTGTCCTTTAGAGCACTTCGAGAAAAAGAGAGAAGAATTGTCACAAAATGGGACTTCATAAAAAAGGATTAAATCTCTGTAACACCCATACTTGCAGTAACTACTCCCTAGATTGTCCCAGCTGAAAACTCTCCCAAAAACTTCAATATTGCTTCCATGGACTTCATAGACTGCTGAGAGCTCGCTCTTGTGGCAGCTGGGGTTAGAAATAATAACACTTCTCGGCACGTGACATGGGGTGCTGCGCCTGCAAGGGTTAATTTATCGCCTCTTGCTCAGTCGAACACTCAACCTCAGTTATAGGCTATAAAGTGAGCATAAATCACACCCCAACACGGTCCACACACATCATCAAACACACAGGGTGATGAGTCCCCAAAATATACTACCGTCTGACAATCAACAGGGTCACATACTCTCTCTGAGGCTATGGGTTCTTTAGAGGATTGAAGGATCAAATTTATTAAAGTATAAAAAATACAATGCTTACAATATAAAGATATAAAAGATAAATATAAAAAGGACACACAGATATGCAAAACAGATGTAAAATAAAATGGAAGAAATAACAGAAATACCAAAACTTTTGATGTTAAAGAAGTCTTCTATTTTTTAGAGGGATGACAAAAATGAAACACACTCCAGCATAGATAGGCCCTCATATGCGAGCTTTTATGCCACCCAGCTTTTCATGTGTTCCACCTTGGGCTCATATTTCATCAGATATTCCTTCTGGAATTGTATGAAAAAATTGACTACTGGGTGTCACACTTTTCTGTATGTGACGTAGGGTGCCCCCTGCAAGGGTTAATTTATCTACTCCTACTCAATCCAGCACTCAGCCTCTGTTATAGGCTATAAAGTGAGCATAAATCACACCCCCACTTTGTGCACACACCCCAGCTACACAGCAAACTACCACCACTCATGACACGCACGTAAGCGGTGAGGAGTCCACAAAATATACTACTATCTGATAATCAACAGGGTCACACACACTCTGTGAGGCTAAAGATTTTTTTAGAGCATACAAGGATCAAATTTAAGTTTTAAGCTTTAATATAAAAAATACAATGCTTACAATAAAAAGATATAAAAATAAAAATTACGCACAAAAATGAAACACCATTATAAAATAAAATGGGAGAAATAACAGAAATGCTAACACTTTTGATTCTAATGAAGTCTTCTATTTTTCTAGGGGGATGAGAACAATGAAATATGGGACACACTTCAGCATAGATAGGCCCCCATATGTGAACAGTTTTCATTTTTGACACCCAGTTTTTCATGTGTTTGACCCCGGGCTAATATTTTATCCATTATTCCTTCTAGAAATGTATGAAAAATTGAATATTGGGTGTCAGAAACACACTTCTTGGCATGCGACATAGGGTGCCCCTGCAATGGCTAATTTATCTACTCCCACTCAGTCTAGCACTCGCCCCTTGTTATAGGCTATAATGTGAGCATATATCACACCCCACAACACAATCCACACACCCCGGCTACACAACACACTGCCACCACTCATCAAACACATGGGGTGATGAGTCCCCGATATAAACTACTGTCTGACAATCAACAGGGTCACACACTCTCTGTGTAAGGCTATGGGTTTTTTAGGGCATACATAGATCAAATGTATTAAATATTTAAGCTTTAATATATAAAAAAAAAAACAGTGCTTACAATAAAAAGATAGAAAGAAAAAGAGAAAAATGACACACAAATATAAAAAAGTTATAAATAAAATGGGAGAAATAACAGAAATACCAAAACTATACAGTCTGAAGAATATAATCTGGGGAGCAAAATGTACCCAGTTCATAACTGCTAGTATCAGAACTAAAATAACAAGCCCTGTGGGGGGGGGTAAATCCATCAGCAAGGCCTATTGGTCATGCTGACTGTATATCCAACACGACCAAAGAGTGCTGTTGACTCCTGGTTTTCCTCTTGGTTCATCTCCAGGTTAACATTGATCCTTCTATTTTACTGTAACTTGAATGTGACTCATACGGGCCCTCGTCTTGGGTCTGTTTGTCTCTGAGTGACGTCAGCGGCACATACTGCCCAAAATGAAGAGCAGTCAGTGCTGCGGTGGGGAGTGGAGAGTACAACAGCTGTCCACCTCCGGAATGTCCCTGAAGCTTCTGGAGAAAGGGGAAAACTCCCCAGAAATGTCATGTATGCAGCATGTGCATGGTGATGGGATCCGCGTGGGTTGGGTACAGGGGTGTGGTCTGTAAATGGGCGTGGTTATGTAATACATTTTTGAGCAATTTAGATATTTAGAAAGTAAAGTTTATTGTCAGTCACAGCGTCTATCCTGGTTTATGTCCTATTAATACTTAACATAATATTGGAAGCTATTTCAATTCTCTGGTTTGAACTTATTTACTATTTGTTATTACAGCGTCTAATAGTCCTGCAGCAGGATATGTAGCTATTTCTGCACAAGCACAGCGCACATCACACAAGCACAGCGCACACATCACACAAGCACAGTGCACACATCACACAAGCACAGCGCGCACACATCACACAAGCACAGCGCACACATCACACAAGCACAGCGCACACATCACACAAGCACAGCGCGCACACATCACACAAGCACAGCGCACATCACACAAGCACAGCGCACACATCACACAAGCACAGCGCACACATCACACAAGCACAGTGCACACATCACACAAGCACAGCGCGCACACATCACACAAGCACAGCGCACACATCACACAAGCACAGCGCACACATCACACAAGCACAGCGCACACATCACACAATCACAGCACACATCTCACAAGCACAGCACACACATCACACAAGCACAGCGCACACATCACACAAGCACAGCGCACACATCACACAAGCACAGCACGCACACATCACACAAGCACAGCGCACACATCACACAAGCACAGCGCACACATATCACACAAACACAACGCACACACATCACACAAGCACAGCGCACACATCACACAAGCACAGTGCACACATCACACAAGCACAGCGCGCACACATCACACAAGCACAGCGCACACATCACACAAGCACAGCACGCACACATCACACAAGCACAGCGCACACATCACACAAGCACAGCGCACACATATCACACAAACACAACGCACACACATCACACAAGCACAGCGCACAGAGAACACACTACACACATCACACAAGCATAGTACTTACATCACGCAAGCACAGAACACACAAGCACAGTGCACCATCACACAAACATAAAGCACCTCGTCACACAAGTATAGCGCATGCGTTACACAAAGAACACAAGTCACACAAGCACAGCACACATATCACGCAGTCACACAAGTATACAGCCTGCATCACACAAGCACAGCTCTCATGGCACACATATCCCACAAGCAAAGCACACAAATCACACAAGTACAGTACAAGCGCACCATCACACATGTATGTCACACAAGTACAGCAAAGACAGCACACACATTACACGAGTACAGAACACGCGTTGCACAATCATAGAGCACAAGTCACACAAGCACAGAACAAGCACCACACAATCATAGAGCACCAGTCACGTAGGCACAGTGTATTACAGTGCAGATTTAGTTTGCTCCCCAGAACTGTGTTCATTTTTAGAGGGCCCCTCGTTGGTGAAATGTGGTAACACCACTCCCAACTCATCCAATGACTAAAGATGCCTATGGTCTCCTTCACCTAAATATTCCGCCCTGTACCAAATACCAGGCCTGACCAAGCAGAGGTTATCGGTGCCTCTTTCCAGCACCAGATCCATATTTCTTACCAGTCACAACTATGTCACAGGTACATTTCCTTGTGGTCTAATCCAATCACCATACTTGATGGCAGACAGCCCTGCCTGGGCCTATGATAACACTGTCTGTTACGCCTTGTTCTGTGAAAGTCTACACGCCGCTGGCTCGACATCTTCTGTTCCATCTACATATGTATGTTCTGTTCTTGGCTTTACGACAGCCACTGGAGGTTGAGATGAGAAGCTGGGGTTAGAAATAATAACACTTCTCGGCACATGATGTCGGGTGCTGCGCCTGCAAGAGTTAATTTATCGCCTCTTGCTCATTCGAACACTCAACCTCAGTTATAGGCTATAAAGTGAGCATAAATCACACCCCAACACGGTCCACACACCCCATCTACACAACATGCTGCCGCCACTCATCAAACAGGCAGGGTGATGAGTCCCCAAAATATACTACTGTCTGACAATCAACAGGGTCACACACTCTCTCTGAGGCTATGGGTTCTTTAGAGCATCGAAGGATCAAATTTATTAAAGTATAAAAAATACAATGCTTACAATATATATAAAAGATAAATATAAAAAGGACACACAGATATGCAAAACAGATGGAAAATAAAATGGGAGAAATAACAGAAATCCCAAAACTTTTGATGTTAAAGAAGTCTTCTATTTTTTAGGGGGATGACAAACATGAAACACACTCCAGCATAGATAGGCCCTCATATGTGAATGGTCTGCTTTTATGCCACTTGGCTTTTCAAGTGTTCCACCTTGGGCTCATTTTTCATCCGATATTCCTTATGAAAATGTATGAAAAAATTGACTACTGGGTGTCACATACACACTTCTCTGTATGTGATGTAGGGTGCCCCCTGCAAGGGTTTATTTATCTGCTCCTACTCAATCTAGCACTCAGCCTCTGTTATAGGCTATAAAGTGAGCATAAATCACTTCCCAGCTACAACAACAACTACCACCACTCATCAAACGCACGTAAGGGGTGAGGAGTCCCCAAAATATACTACTATCTGACAATCAACAGGGTCACACACTCTGTGAGGCTAAAGATTTTTTTTAGAGCATACAAGGATCAAATTTAAGTTTTAAGCTTTAATATAAAAAATACAATGCTTACAATAAAAAGATATAAAAATAAAAATAACACACAAAAATGAAACACCATTATAAAATAAAATGGGAGAAATAACAGAAATGCTAACACTTTTGATTCTAATGAAGTCTTCTGTTTTTCTAGGGGGATGAGAACAATGAAATATGGGACACACTTCAGCATAGATAGGCCCCCATATGTGAACAGTTTTCATTTTTGACACCCAGTTTTTCATGTGTTTGACCCCGGGCTAATATTTTATCCATTATTCCTTCTAGAAATGTATGAAAAATTGAATATTGGGTGTCAGAAACACACTTCTTGGCATGCGACATAGGGTGGCCCTGCAATGGCTAATTTATCTACTCCCACTCAGTCTAGCACTCGCCCCTTGTTATAGGCTATAATGTGAGCATATATCACACCCCCACAACCCAATCCACACACCCCGGCTACACAACACACTGCCACCACTCATCAAACACATGGGGTGATGAGTCCCCGATATATACTACTGTCTGACAATCAACAGGGTCACACACTCTCTGTGAGGGCTATGGGTTTTTAGGGCATACATAGATCAAATGTATTAATTATTTAAGCTTTAATATAAAAAAAAAAAACAGTGCTTACAATAAAAAGATACAAAGAAAAAGAGAAAAATGACACACAAATATAAAAAAGTTACAAAATAAAATGGGAGAAATAACAGAAATACCAAAACTATACAGTCTGAAGAATATAATCTGGGGAGCAAAATGCACCCAAGTTCATAACTGCTAGTATCAGAACTAAAATAACAAGCCCTGTGGGGGGGGTAAATCCATCAGCAAGGCCTATTGGTCATGCTGACTGTATATCCAACACGACCAAAGAGCGCTGTTGACTCCTGGTTTTCCTCTTGGTTCATCTCCAGGTTAACATTGATCCTTCTATTTTACTGTAACTTGAATGTGACTCATACGGGCCCTCGTCTTGGGTCTGTTTGTCTCTGAGTGACGTCAGCGGCACATACTGCCCAAAATGAAGAGCAGTTAGTGCTGCGGTGGGGAGTGGAGAGTACAACAGCTGTCCACCTCCGGAATGTCCCTGAAGCTTCTGGAGAAAGGGGAAAAACTCCCCAGAAATGTCATGTATGCAGCATGTGCATGGTGATGGGATCCGCGTGGGTTGGGTACAGGGGTGTGGTCTGTAAATGGGCGTGGTTATGTAATACATTTTTGAGCAATTTAGATATTTAGAAAGTAAAGTTTATTGTCCGTCACAGCGTCTATCCTGGTTTATGTCCTATTAATACTTAACATAATATTGGAAGCTATTTCAATTCTCTGGTTTGAACTTATTTACTATTTGTTATTACAGCGTCTAATAGTCCTGCAGCAGGATATGTAGCTATTTCTGCACAAGCACAGCGCACATCACACACAAGCGCACATAAAAGCGCGCACACATCACACAAGCACAGCGCACACATCACACAAGCACAGTGCACACATCACACAAGCACAGCGCCACACATCACACAAGCACAGCGCACACATCACACAAGCACAGCGCACACATCACACAAGCACAGCGCACACATCACACAAGCACAGCACACACTCACACAGCACAGCACACACATCACACAAGCACAGCGCACACATCACACAAGCACAGCGCACACATCACACAAGCACAGCGCACACATCACACAAGCACAGCGCACACATCACACAAGCACAGCGCACACATATCACACAACACAACGCACAACATCACACAAGCACAGCGCACACATCACACAAGCACAGTGCACACATCACACAAGCACAGCGCGCACACATCACACAAGCACAGCGCACACATCACACAAGCACAGCACGCACACATCACACAAGCACAGCGCACACATCACACAAGCACAGCGCACACATATCACACAAACACAACGCACACACATCACACAAGCACAGCGCACAGAGAACACACTACACACATCACACAAGCATAGTACTTACATCACGCAAGCACAGAACACACAAGCACAGTGCACCATCACACAAACATAAAGCACCTCGTCACACAAGTATAGCGCATGCGTTACACAAAGAACACAAGTCACACAAGCACAGCACACATATCACGCAGTCACACAAGTATACAGCCTGCATCACACAAGCACAGCTCTCATGGCACACATATCCCACAAGCAAAGCACACAAATCACACAAGTACAGTACAAGCGCACCATCACACATGTATGTCACACAAGTACAGCAAAGACAGCACACACATTACACGAGTACAGAACACGCGTTGCACAATCATAGAGCACAAGTCACACAAGCACAGAACAAGCACCACACAATCATAGAGCACCAGTCACGTAGGCACAGTGTATTACAGTGCAGATTTAGTTTGCTCCCAGAACTGTGTTCATTTTTAGAGGGCCCCTCGTTGGTGAAATGTGGTAACACCACTCCCAACTCATCCAATGACTAAAGATGCCTATGGTCTCCTTCACCTAAATATTCCGCCCTGTACCAAATACCAGGCCTGACCAAGCAGAGGTTATCGGTGCCTCTTTCCAGCACCAGATCCATATTTCTTACCAGTCACAACTATGTCACAGGTACATTTCCTTGTGGTCTAATCCAATCACCATACTTGATGGCAGACAGCCCTGCCTGGGCCTATGATAACACTGTCTGTTACGCCTTGTTCTGTGAAAGTCTACACGCCGCTGGCTCGACATCTTCTGTTCCATCTACATATGTATGTTCTGTTCTTGGCTTTACGACAGCCACTGGAGGTTGAGATGAGAAGCAGCTGAACTTGGCAGAATGCTAATTCACAATTACTGTTCTTCATTAATTAATTGACATGTTCTTGTGTATTTAGGGAAGTCTGGATCAACTTGAACGGAAAATCTTAAGATTTCCCAATGTATCTGTTTTCAGGCTTGTGTTCAAAAGAAATAGAGAAAATATTTTGGAAGGGAACGCTCGGGATATTGATTGTCACACGTTCACGTGGACTAAATAGGCCTTTGTTCTAGATTTCCTTAAAGCACCATATGTTCATTATTCTATTATACTCAGTTTACATGCAGATTGGCAGTAGATAGAGAAGGTCAATGGGGGATAATCACTAGGAGGCGATGTGCTTTGTGGTAGCAGACGAAGAAGGTAAATGTATTTGTAAGGTTTCTTGTAAATTAATCTGTATTGCAAACAAAGTCTATAGGATAAAGTAATTTTTGTTAAATAAAAAAAAAAGTCCTTGGTCAAAATATGTGAAATTTTCCATATCATAGCTTAATAATGCAGCCATATGGTGCTTACATAACTACGCCATACAGACAGCTCAATGAGATCATTTAACAAGAAGCCACTAGGACATGTAACTCAATGTGCATTTGGTAAGGACACTGTTAGTATTATTATTTACCAGTTTTCAATTCGATCTTGAGCCAGGGCACCAGGAGGCTAGAATCCGCAGCGCAGGTGGCCCAAGCTTTGTGCGCTCCCCCTCAACCCCCATTCGAATTGCAGTTCCCAGCCGCCCCAGAAAATGGCGCGTTCATAGAAGCGCCATCTTCTGGCACTGTGTCCAACTCTTCCAGCGGCCCTAGTGTCGGGTGGCTTGCCGGGTAATGAAGGGGTAATGGCCAGCTTTGTATTATCAGCTGGCCCTAAGCCCAAAATTCATGATGTCACGCCAATATTAGAGATGACCACCATACAATACAACGCAGAGAAAAATATTTTTATTGGAAAAAAAACATTGAGACTCCATCTTTATTATAAAAAAAATCCTTAGTCCGATGTAGTCCACAGGGAGAGCTCTGCTACATCGTTCTGTATAGACAAGCGTCTATGCAGAGCGAAAAGCAGGTCGAGACTGACAGTGACAGTCAAAGTTCACCCAAGTTCATGGCTCGGGTAATGAACTCGGGTGAACCCTGATGTCACCTTGCGAATACTGCCAACACGGGCAGGAAATTGCCTAGCAGAGAAGTGATTAACCCGGAAGTTAATGAGTGGCCCCGGAAGTAGAAGTGGCCGGGAGACAGCGGGATGGGAGGACATGTTGCAGGACCGGTAAGCATAATGACAATGTTTAATATTATGCTTATACAGCCCCCCTGCCCCATCCCATAACTGTAAAATTCAATATCAGATATTCGGATGCATGTGATCTCTAGCCCCGAACTCAGACTTTACAAAAAGCTGCTGAGCATTGGGGGTTCGCCCTGCACTATTCGGCACCCATATCCTTCATGGTACTCCAAGGTTTTTGGTCATCCACAGTCAAAGGCTTTGCTGTAGTCGATGAAGCAGAAATAAAGCTTGTTGTTATGTTTTTGGAATTTTCCATTAACCATCTCATGTTAGCAATTATATCTCTTGTACCTTTTCTGAATCCTGCTTGTTCCTCTGCCAGCTCTTTTCACGGTAGCCTTCTCTAAATGTCCTGTGAGCCTTTTCCCACACCTCTATCCATCTTTGGCTGACCCTTTAAGATGTGATATCCAGGAACCAAGTAATAAAGGTTCTCAATTAATAAAGATGTAAAAATTCCATCTTCTTTTGATTTCCAAGCCAGTAAAAAAAAGCTTTGATTTTCAAGCTTTTTTTATTTTTAAAGCAAAAGTTTAGTAACATCTTAAAGCAATAGCAAACCGTAACTTCATGATCATGGTGATTCATGCTCCGGTAGAAAGATAAGCCTCTCTGGTGCCACCTACTAGAGTTATCATCTCATACCAGCTGGTGGTCTTCACAAGCAGAACCAATACCCCCCTAAAGCAATATCTGAAACCTCAGACCCAATCTACATGACTAGTATCCTGCTCTGCACTGATGAGGGGCGTCTATATTTGGAAGTTCATATCTTTTGATGGACACTATATTTTGTCTTATATAGTCATTGACTTGCAAGGTGGAGGCCTCCAATAAGATTTCTTTCTTCTACTGTTGAGATAAGTTCTATACATGTTATCCAAAGCATCTAAGGCAGCTGGTGGTTTTCACAAGGAGAAACAGAACGTTACTATTCACCATATTCAACCTCACCCATGGGTGTATTGTTAACAACCACTCCTGGGACCTGGTGTTTTGGTTGTCTAAAGGGACCTTTGCCACTTACGAAGATCCAAATTGGATGGACAGACATCTGTCTGGGATGATCTAGTGAATCCTGTTTTGAGCAGGGGGTTGGACCAGGTGACCCAGGAGGTACTTCTAGCTCTACCATTTTATGATTCTATGAAATTGGAGGTGATAGCTGAGGAGAGGGTCTCGATACTGGTTGTGGACCTCACATTACGCCCTTGACTTCTCCCCATCCTCATTAACCTGAAGGCTTCTAATGAGGTCTTAACTGTCTTCTTCGTCAAAGTGCTTTGGGACTTTTTCACCAAAACGGTATTGCATTGGTTACACCGTACAGTTATGTTCTGTAGACAATCTTGTCCTAAACCAATAATCACATTTCGACATTCTTCCATTTGTTCTTAATCACCTTAAATAAAAATAATAACCAGTCGCCCTTCCATAGAATGTAAAGACCTCTCATCCGAGCGTGACCGCGTTGTATCGTTCTCTACACAATCCTCCAACCTTTGTGTTAGTCTTCAGACTTACGATTGACTGACAAGTTTGACTACTGCGGCGGAGCGGCCTCCGCTTGTTTATTATGGGAATTTAGAACATTCTTCTATGGTTCCATCGGTCTCCATTAGTGGTCACGAAAAGCTTTCTACGCTCCCTACCACCACCAACATCATGAAAGCCAAGCCGCTGGTTTACATAACAAAATAATAAACTGTAAGGCTGATTATTTGCTTAGCGGGTGTAATAACTGGTGATTGGATGACTAATTCCTCAAAGAAGACCCTACAAGATTTCATGGAAGTTGGGTAACGTTATATCAGGCCCAACCCTCTGGGCACCAGAGAGATACTCAATATCATATACCCCTGTATGAAATTTTAGTCCTAAGAACATCTCTACTGCCAGTTTACCTTGAAGGGCGTTGGCCACAATTGTTTTGTATACTGAAGTGGCGCCACCACTTGTCCATGGATAGGTCTGGTGGTGCAGCTCAGGGGGATCTGCATTGGCTCAGGTAAAAAAAACAACAGGTGGTGTTATAATCCTAGACAAGCCAAAAATGACCACCATTCCTACCAATGAGTATAAGTAATCAAACATTTGCCTGTTGGATGCCCAAGCCATAACCAATGAGATACATGATAGGTTAAAGGGGTTGTTCAGCCTTGGGGTGCAAGTCTGCACTTACTGTAAGTGACTGCCAGAATTCTTCGGTGCCGGCTTTAGTTAGTAGGCGTACATACATATGGTCACATGCCAACTAGACATGCTCAACACAAATGTATTGAGTGAAGCCAGACATGTCTAGTTGGCATGTGTCTGGAAGCATGTTAATCGAATACTTGCAGTCACTAGAGAATCCTGACAGTGCGCACAATGCATGCGGTAAGGATTCCTACGTTTTCACCCATATAGAGTGACTTCAGACTTGAGCACCAAGGAGGACAACCCCTTTAATTTTACCTCAGACACAAATCTTAATACTGTCTTTAAAAAAAAAACATATCCCCCTCCCGACCCAAAGTACTATAATAACTTTGAGCGGATCAAGGCAATGTGTGAGTGTGTTGGTCCCTTATCCATAGATTTCTATAGGCAATCTGTATCCTGATCCCTCAGTGATCTAGTACACTACGTTATCCTGGGCGAGAGAATTTTAGGCAGCAGCCAGAGTGAATGACTATTTAATGAGGTTTGGAGAGAGAAGTGGCTCATAAGAGGAGAAAGAAGCATATTTTTTCAGATGCGATGCATTACAGTGTTTATATAGGCCTATACTATTGATTCGATGATGATTGATCAGTAAGTTATCACTTCTCCTGTGGATAGGTTACAAGGTCAACTAGTGATGAGCGGGCACTTCTATGCGCGAGTGCTCCGTACTCAATGAGAATGGATATACAAGGTGCTTTGGAGAAACAGATTTGGCTGTTGTCTACTCTTGTACTACGGTAAAAGGAGGGACTCCACTTCAATCATAGGTTTATTCCTATCTTAAAAAGTTGTAACTAGTGATGAGCGGGCACTTCAATGTATGAGTGCCCGGTACTCAAAACGAGCATGGATATACAATGTACTCCGGAGAAACAGATTTAGCTGTTGTCTGCTCTGGTACTAAAAAGGGGACTCCATCTCTCTTTTTTAAATAATTACTCCTATTTTAAAAAGTTGTAACTAGTGATGAGCGGGCACTTCAAAGTATGAGTTCTCGGTACTCAAAACGAGCATGGATATACAATGTACTACGGAGAAACAGATTTAGCTGTTGTCTGCTCTGGTACTAAAAGGAGGTCTCCATTCCCCCTTTTAAAGGATTACTCTTATCTTAAAAAGTTGTAACTACTGATGAACGGGCACTTCAATGTACGAGTGTTCGGTAACTGCAAAACAAGCAGGTCAGACGCTCAGACGGGCACAACTCATGTACCAAGTATAAAGAAAGTCAATGGGAAAGAGTCTTCCTGGAAAATACTAGAGTTTCCCATTGACTTACTTTATACTCAGTACATGGCTATAGCCCCTCCGACCTGCTTGTTTTGAGTACCGAGCACTCATACATTGAAGAGCCCGCTTATCACTAGTTACAACTTGTTAAGATAGGAATAATCCTAGGATAGGAGTGGAGTCCCCCTTTTAGTACAAGGGTAGGCTGCAGTTGCATTTGTTTCTCCGGACTACATAATATATCCATACTCGTTTTGAGTAGCGAGCACTCATACATTGAAGTGCACGCTAATCATTAGTTACCACTTTTTACAACCGGTTACACCAGGAACGAAACCTCTTTCTCTGAAGTATCTGGTATATCCACAGCCAGTCTATTGTTTTTCCTTCAAGTCACATTGAAAGTGAGCATGGGTAGAAGAAGAAAGATTTTCTTTTTGCCTAAACAAAAGGGTGTAATACTTCATGTTGCCTGCAGAGGCACTGCAGTTAAATTGTCACCTGATAACTTGCAGTCTTAGCTGTGAAGACACTCTTTGTTCATCTAATAGGTGAGGGACCTTTCAAATAAAAGTTTCCAAAGTGGACAACCCCTTTAAGGCCAGATATATGACATGCCCCCACCTCCAAGGGCCATGGGATACTCAGGCTGCAGTATTGCTGGGAAGTCATGGGGGTCGAAACCCGGCTACGTGACCCTGGCACTGTCAATTATGAGTTCGGGGAGTTTGGTTTTGGGGATTGTTGCTGTGACTCCACCTACGGTGCTCGGCCAGGGATGGCCTATGCTGCAGTTCAGACCACCGGGGCTGATGACGGTGCAGCCAGATGTTGTCGCTCCCCGTTGGTGGAGCAGTATCCCAGGGCAGGTGTAAAAGTCAATGGTATAGATGGTGGAGAAGTTGTAGATCATGGACACAACTGGTGCAGTTCCACACTTTTACTTATCTGTCTCCGGTGGTAAAGTCCATACGGGTGCTGTGTCCTACGAGCCAGGGGTCCAGCCACTCCGAAGATTGGAAACACTTAGCCAGCACCCTGTTCTGTGTACCTTGTGCTGGCTCTCTCCCTCCTGCCCTGCACTTCACACTCAGCGTCCCGATCCAGTGGCCACGGACCCTACTGGGCGATGTTCTCTCTGTCCCTATCCGGCCACCTTTGCAGTGAATGGCGTGACTCTGGCTACTGCTCCTGGAGATGAAACAGCCTCTGGTTGGCTATCTGAGGCCTCATGTCTCCTCTACTAGTCTGGGCCCGGTGACCCTCTGCGGTCCTGGTCCCTCCATTTGCCTGCGACCGGCAATGAATGTGAGCCCCATGGGTGGATCTCTCACTTCCCGTGCCTCTGGGAGCCCTTCTTTCTCTGGAGCTGTTGCCTGACTCCCTCCGTGTCTCTCTCTCCATCTCCGGGACGAGCTCCTCCAGCTCCAGTCTCCTGGTCTCAGTCCTTCTCAGCTCCCTCCCTGGAGCTCAACTCTCCAGCTCCTTCCTCCTTCTCCTCCACTCTCTAACTCAACTGAAGTGAACTCCCACTTACTGGTGATCCCCTCTAAAGTCTCCTGCTCTTCCTGTCACGTCCTCTAAGAGGCTCCCCTACCTACAGTTCCACCCACCAGCCTATCTCCAGCCAGGGATGGGGGATTGATCAATTCCCCCATCTTTCTGGCCTGGAGTGACTAGTGGTGCATGCGGAGTGAGTTGGTACTGGGTAGTGTCCCCTCCTTACCTAGGGTTGGGGGTACCACACCTCTGTCTAAGGTGCAGTAGCTCTGTGGCGACTGGACCCTCAGGGACGCCACATATACACAAGGCTTTTTTTGTCTAAACAAAAGAGTGTAATGCTTCATGTCACCTGCGGAGGCACTGCAGGGAAACTATATCACCTGATAACTTGCAGTCTTAGCTGTGAAGACACTCTTTCACTCTTTGATCGTCTTATAGGTGAGAGACATTTAGAATAAAAGTTTCCAAACTGGACAACCCCTTCAAGGCCGGATATACACAATTAGGAAATGATCTTCGAATCCCAGTTTCACAATGTAAGTAATATATATTCACAAGGTTTTTTTCGTTTACAGGATAGGGTGTTATTGTGGAGCCCACTTGGACGGGGTACTCGGTACCGGACCGGGGTACTGCTGGGAATATCACGGCAGTCTTGGTCCGGACCGTGTCCCGGGATCTGCAAGTAAAAGGGGTATTTGTGGCGCCCCGCCAAGCAGGCGTCACAGAGGGGTACTGCACCCGTAAAAGAGGTGCAGATACTCCAGCTGCAGGTGGATTCTAGGATGGTGGGCGGCACCCATTAACTAGCACTCCACACTAGATCACACGGTGGGAGGTTACCCGGGAGGGAAGAAAACCACCTCTAGGGGGAACAAGGAGGTCTTTGCCTCTAAGTTTTGGGCCTGTTAGGTCTTTGCTGCTAGGTCTCTCGGCTGAGGGACCAGGAGGAGAGATGGAGGAAGAAGAGAGGGCTTAAAGAAAGAAAGCTTTCCCAGGCGCAGACAGCCTGAAGGGAGGAGGAACTTGAAGAAGTTTATCCCTGACAGCTTACCGGGCATCGGAGCCCGCACCTGTGGGATACTTTAGGACCACAGAAAATCCGGAGACCCGTGGAGTCTACAATTCTCCCGGGCACCAGAGCAACCAAAAAAGGGTAATAGGAATACTGATCTGGAATCCGTGTTCCCCGTCGGTTTGTCTGGGGAGCCGGCGTGTAGCAGCAGTCCCACTCAGAGCCGACACTCTGGACCTAGCCTAACCTTGGGTAACCCTGTCTTTCAAGGGATTACCGGGTTCCTTCCAACCCGTGTGACTTCCAGATACAACCAGGGAATCTATCCTGCCAGTATTTGGTCGGTGCTGCCGTACTCCTCGGACCCGGTAGCACCGTTCCAGTCTCTGTGCTCACTCTCCCTTGGGCTGCAGGCTATGGACGAGCTTTCTCTCCATGGAATGGTGTCTCTGTGGATTCTGCGTCTCCTAGGAGCCCTATCCCTCTGGGAAGTGTCACTTGGCAAGTGTTCTTGGTCTTTACTGGTCAGCTCACTCTGGCCTACTAACTCCTTCCTCCTCTTTTCCTCTATTTGTCCTGGTCTACCACCTGACCTATCTTCCCACCCACTTTCCTCTAAACCCCACCACCCCTTCCCCGCCTAGAGTCCCGGGCTCCGGGTTGGGTGCTGTGCTCTTGTGGGTGGGTGTGTGTGCTGTGAGGCTGTTTGTTGCACAAACTGCCTACCTTCTGCCTGGCTGCAGTTCCTCATGTGGCCACCCTGGTCGCAGGAGCGCCACATTATACTTCCGATCGCCTGCAGGGGCACTACTGGGAAATTGTATCACCTGATCACTTGCTGTCTTAGCTGCAAAGACACTCTTTGTTCATCTTATAGATGGTGGACCTTTCGAATAAACGTTTCCAAAGTGGACACCCCCTTTAAGGCCGTATATACACAAGGTTTTTTTTGTCTATACAAAAGGGTGTAATACTTCATGTCGCCTGCGGAGGTGTTGCAGGGAAACTGTATCACCTGATCACTTGATGTCTTAGCTGCAAAGACCCTCTTGGATCATGTTATAGGTGAGGGACCTTTCAAATAAGAGCTTCCAAAGTGGACACCGCCTTTAAGGCCGTATATACACAAGGTTTTTTGCCTTTTTTTATGCCGTCAATGGCTGTTGTGACCTATAAAAAGCCAAAAAAACTAAAATAATCTCCGACTCCCGGTTTCACAATGCAAATATTATAAAGTTGCCGAACAAGTCGTGCCGAGAAGAACGGGTGAATAAATGAATAAACTATTCGGATTAATACTCCACATAGGAGACAAATTCCGAATTTGGGTTTCCCAGATAACAGACCTGAAAATATTTAAGGCCATTTTTCTCAGCTGATGTAAGCTTTGGCGTACACATTCCTGTATTATCAGGGGGGGAGCGGATGGATGGAGCGAAGAAGGGGGGGGGGAAGAGGGAAAAATAGAAGACAAAGAGTAGAGCTTCTATTACAAAGATTACGGTAACAAAAAAAAAAAAAAAAGAGGAGGAAAAGAGGAGGGGGAGCATTCACATATGAGATCATGTGATAAAAGTGGTGGGTCAAGCTTGGCAGGCGCTGTCATAGGCTGATGGGCCAGGCTAGGTGTGCACAGTGTCCTGCAGCTTCTGGGAGGAATATGACATTGGCTCATCCCATTCTTCATTGTTCTTAATGAGCATTTTGGAAGAGATTCAGGAGCAGCAATGATCAGCAGATCCTTCAGCCGGCACAGCCTCTCCGCACTTTCCAAGTGAGTTATTCACATTCTGATTTTTTGCAACTTTTCTGGCTCCATCTATTGTTCTGGAGTCGATTTTACCATCAGATGTAGCAGAGTCGAGTTGGAAAAATGGTCGACACTCTCAACTCTGCTACATCCATATGGATTGTGTTGGGTTGGACAATGGGCTTTGTGATTTGCAGTTTGTAACTTATCTCTTTGGGGTACTGGTCCCACTTGTGGAGATCAGGCAATGCATTCTGGGTAAAATAGGAGAGCTAATTTGCATATTAAAGTTTTTGGTAACAAGGACAGGAGCTGTGGTTTTAGGGGATTTGGTGTAGTAGAGCTGAGTTTGTTAACATTATTGTACCCTGAGATATTACAGCGCACAGGTATAGCAGAGCTGAGTTTGTGAAACAGTACGCTACCTAGAAATTCTAGGATATAGCAGAGCTGAGTTGGTCAAGAAGTGCGACGTGCAGATAAAGAAGAGCTGAGCAGGTCAATCAATATTGAACCTTGAGATATTATGATGTACAGGTATAGCAGAGCTGTGTTGGTCAATGAGAGCAGATATAGTAGAGCCGAGTTGGTCAATCAGTGTGATACTTTGGGAAATTACAACTTACAGGTATACCAGAGCTGAGTTTGTCAATTAGCATGGTGCCGTCAGATATTCTGATGTCCAGATATAGCAGAGGTGAGTTAGTCAATAAGTGTTACGTACAGTTATAGTAGAGCTGAGTTGGTCAATCAGCGCAGTTCCTTGAGATATTACGACATACAGAAATAGCAGAGCTGAGTTCGCCAGTCAGCACAATGTACATATATAGCAGAGCTGAGTTGGTCAATCAGTATAGTACCTTGAGATATAATAATGTACAGATATAGTAGAGCTGGGTTTGTAAATTAGCACGGTACCTTAAGATAGTTCGACGAACAGATATAGTAGAACCGAGTTTGTCAATAGGTAAGGTACCTTGAGATATTTCAACACACAGATATAGCAGAGCTGAGTTGATCAATCAGCGTGATAGACTTGAGATATAGCAGAACTGAGTTGGTCAATCAGAGCGATGTACAGATATAGCAGAGCTGAGTCGGTCAATAAGCGTGATGCCTTGGGATATTACAACTGGGTATCTTTGGTTTACATAGGACTGCAGGTTAAACCTGCTACATTCTTCAGAGCTTTTATCCCATGTACAATATCAGCTCTGCTACATCAGAGTGAGGTGTGTAGAAATTGAGAGCAATTTTCAGTTTTGATGTTCCAGAGTCACAGATGGGAGTTGTAGTTTTATGAGCGGCTCTATAGGAGCCTTTCCTGTATGTAGTGACAGGCGTGGCTGCTTCACTTGTTCTTCATTGCAGCATTTTAGTAAATGATGGAGATTATCCTGGAACAGCCTTAACCCTTACATTTCCACTAATAAGTATAGAAGTGTGAATACATCCTGTGGCTGTTGCAAAACTATAACTCCCAGCATGCCCTGATGATTACAAGGGAATGCTGGGAGTTGTAGTTTTGCTCCAGCCGGTGACACACGAAGATCAGATGTGGAGTCACTTTATTCATTCTAGTCAGCAATTGCTTAAGGGGCAATGCCCAGGGGCATAATGTGAAGCTCATGGGCCCCGATGCGAAAGCTCCACCGGGGCCCCCAATTATTGCAAATCTTTAATAGCATTAGTCTTTTTCTATAGGCCAAAGGGACTTTTGGGGCCCCCTAGACTCCAGGGCCTGGGTGCAATTGCAACCCCTGCCCCTGATGTAGGGATGCAGTGTCTAAAGTAATGATATGAACATGATGGCTCTCTACTACTGAGGGTGTAATAGTAGTCCGGGCAGAAGGCAGGCGCCGCACACAGCAGTCTGTACTCTGCTTGTGTCCTTCCGATGCACAACTCTTAGGGGATTGCTAGTTATGCGATTCTCTCATTTATTCCTATTGTGTTTGATGCAAATGCAAGAAAGAAAAAGAATCTGAGGGGTCAAAAAAATAATTTCTTTCTTGTCACATTGAGTACAAGGACTACATTAAACAGCTCCTCATATCTCAGCCAATCCAGATAGTCTGTCAGACAGGCACTGGTGATTTATATTTACCAACTGTCCATGTGCTGTATATATACCCTGTGTGTCTGTATATCCAGTGTGTCTATAGTAGGTTCAGGGGCTTCACTCCCACCAGGGCCCTAAAGCTTTGGGGGGGGGAGTGAGGTGGGAGAAGACATGTTTGACCCATAGGGGGAGGCCAATACTATTGGAGACCTGTAAGAATTGAGGTCTTGATGGAGGTTTTGATTCAAAGCACACAAGCTTCAAGACTGCAAGTTCTTGTGGTTGTAATTTTTGTATACAAATATTTGTGTATGTATGGCTGTTGTCTGTATGTATGGCTGCCGTGTATATGTATGGCTGTCGTGTATATGTATGGCTGTCATGTATATGTATGGCTGTCATGTATATGTATGGCTGTCATGTATATGTATGGCTGTCGTGTATATGTATGGCTATCGTGCGTATGTATGGCTGTCGTGTGTATGTATGGCTGTCGTGTATATGTATGGCTGTCGTGCGTATGTATGGCTGTCGTGCGTACATATGGCTGTCGTGCGTATGTATGGCTGTCGTGTGTATGTATGGCTGCCGTGTGTATGTATGGCTGTTGTGTATATGTATGGCTGCCGTGTGTATGTATGGCTGTTGTGTGTATGTATGGCTGTCGCGCGTATTTATGGCTGTCGTGCGTATTTATGGCTGCTGTGTGTATGTATGGCTGCCGTGTGTATGTATGGCTGCCGTGTGTATGTATGGCTGTTGTGTGTATGTATGGCTGCCGTGTGTATGTATGGCTGTTGTGTGTATGTATGGCTGTCGTGTGTATGTATGGCTGTCGTGTGTATGTATGGCTGTGGTATGTATGTATGGCTGTGGTGTGTATGTATGGCTGCCGTGTGTATGTATGGCTGCCGTGTGTATGTATGGCTGCCGTGTGTATGTATGGCTGCCGTGTGTATGTATGGCTGTTGTGTGTATGTATGGCTGCCGTGTGTATGTATGGCTGCCGTGTGTATGTATGGCTGCCGTGTGTATGTATGGCTGCCGTGTGTATGTATGGCTGCCGTGCGTATTTATGGCTGTCGTGTGTATTTATGGCTGCTGTGTGTATGTATGGCTGCCGTGTGTATGTATGGCTGTTGTGTGTATGTATGGCTGTCGTGTGTATGTATGGCTGTCGTGTGTATGTATGGCTGTGGTGTGTATGTATGGCTGCTGTGTGTATGTATGGCTGCTGTGTGTATGTATGGCTGTGGTGTGTATGTATGGCTGTCGTGTGTATGTATGGCTGCTGAGTGTATGTATGGCTGCTGTGTGTATGTATGGCTGCTGTGTGTATGTATGGCTGCTGTGTGTATGTATGGCTGTGGTGTGTATGTATGGCTGTCGTGTGTATGTATGGCTGCCGTGCGTATGTATGGCTGCCGTGCGTATGCAGGTTTTCTATGTATGTTTGCAGGTATGTCTAGGTATCTATTTGTGTATGTTTCTTGTGTATGTATTTGTATTTCTTGTGTATTGTTGTGTATGTAGATTTGTTTGTGTTTCATGTCTGTGGATGTACAGTATGTAGTGTATGGTGTTTCTTGTGTATATATATATATATATCTTGTGTTATATGGTATGCAGTGGTGTAACTTCAGGCCCAGGGGCCCCGATGCGAAAGCTCCAACAGGGCCCCCAATTATTGCATATCCAAAGGGGCTTTTGGGGCCCCCTAGGCTGCAGGGCCCCGTTGTGATCGTAACCCCTGCACCTATTGTAGTTACACCCCTGATAGTATGTGTGTAAATGTTTCTTATCTATGTAGGTATGGTGTTTGTATTTCATGTCTATATATGTGTATGTAGTGTATTGTGTTTCTTGTGTATGTAACTGTGTATTTCACTTCTATATGTGTATATAGGTATCTGCATACACAAGAAATACAATACACTTCATACACACATACATAGACATGAAATGCAGAGACATCCCACTATATAATCGCCTTATCGTGTCTGTCTGACCAGGGCCGGCTCCAGGTTTTTGTGGGCCCCGGGCGAAAAAGTCTCAGTGGGCCCCCTTTAGTACATATCATGGACTATAATATATATATTGCCGCACACTTACTGCAAGCCCCATAGACAATGCATGGAGCTTGCCGCAAGTGCAGCCGCTAGGCGGAAAATGCGGCAGATGCTGGGGTTTTACTGCAACTGCCACATTTAAATAAAACTCCTATGTGAAGGCAGCCTTACAGGAACAGTGACTGCTGAAACCAGCAAGAGCTGTTTCTGACAGTGACTATATTACACATTGTTAGGAGTGGGTTAAGGTGCGTTTGCATTCTCTTGCGCTTTTTAAAAATACCCTTCAAATGCAAAATGTTGCATTTTTGTGCATCTGAGGATGCTTGGTATATACACAAGCATCCTGAAGCACACAAATAATGCAAGCAGCTCAATGGAGCCGCACTGCCATATGGTGGCACCGCAGCCAAGCGGAGTGTCTGGCCGTCCGGATCTCTCTTTCTCCTCACCTTTCTTCTCGCCGCTCCGGTCTCCTCCGGTCGCTCTGCACATATCAGCACAGTGATGACATCGTGCCCCTCCATGCTGAGCTGCAGAATGCAGACAGCGGCAGAAGAGACTCTGGAGAAGAATGCTGCTGGCAAAGGCGGCTGGGACTATAGGAGCGGAATCCTCAGGGGGCTACCACTGGTACACATACCTCGTACACACGCGACTCCGGTCCGTACACCTCGTACACACGCGGCTCCGCTCCGTACACCTCGTACACACACGGCTCTGCTCCGTACACCTCGTACCCACATGGCTCCGCTCCGTACACCTCGTACACACTCGGCTCCGCTCCGTACACCTAGTACACACTCGGCTCCGCTCCGTACACCTCGTACACACACGGCTCTACTCCGTACACCTAGTACCCACATGGCTCCGCTCCGTACACCTAGTACACACTCGGCTCCGCTCCGTACACCTAGTACCCACTCGGCTCCGCTCCGTACACCTCGTACACACACGGCTCCACTCCGTACACCTCGTACACACTCGGCTCCGCTCCGTACACCTAGTACCCACTTGGCTCCACTCCGTACACCTAGTACACACTCGGCTCCGCTCCGTACACCTCGTACACACGCGGCTCCGCTCCGTACACCTCGTACACACACGGCTCTACTCCGTACACCTAGTACCCACATGGCTCCGCTCCATACACCTAGTACACACTCGGCTCCGCTCCGTACACCTAGTACCCACTCGGCTCCGCTACGTACACCTCGTACACACACGGCTCCGCTACGTACATCTCGTACACACACGGCTCCGCTCCGTACGCCTCGTACACACTCGGCTCCGCTCCGTACACCTAGTACCCACTTGCTCCGCTCCGTACACCTAGTACACACTCGGCTCCGCTCCGTACACCTCGTACACACTCGGCTCCGCTCCGTACACCTCGTACACACTCGGCTCCGCTCTGTACACCTAGTACCCACTTGGCTCCACTCCGTACACCTAGTACCCACTTGGCTCCGCTCCGTACACCTAGTACACACTCGGCTCCGCTCCGTACACCTAGTACACACTCGCCTCTGCTACATTCATACTGTAAATCCCTCCTGACCCCACACACAAACTACACCAAATTGCCATACCCCTAGTACACACTCACCTCTGCTACATTCACACTGTAAATCCCTCCTGACCCCACACATAAACTTCACCTAATTGCTATGCTGGCCATCATGATGCTCAGAGTCCTGCATACACTGAGGAGCTGGTCATGTGACCCCTGACTCCACCCTCCATTGACATCATCACAGGTCCTGTCAGCCCAGACTGTGCAGGTCTGTCGGCTTCCACGGAGGGAGATCTCCGGAGCTGCAGGAGGCTAAGTGCGCCCTCCCTGCAAATGACCCCCCAGCTGCCCCCTGGATATGGCCCTGGCTGTGGGGGTAGTGTGCTCAGGGGCCCCTGAGGCTAGGGTCACACTTGCATTGTGACCCTAGCCTGATGCAAGTATTTTCGGCTGCAGCACATAGCTTTTAATGCTATGCGCTGGAGCCCATAGAAACCCGATGTTTACCTTGCCAACCACTGGTTGTCAATGTAAACATCGGGTTTCTATGGGCTCCGTTGCTGGCAGCGCTTAGCATTAAACGCTCTGCGCTGCAGCAGACAATACTTGCGTCAGGCTAGGGTCACAATGCAAGTGTGACCCTAGCCCTCAGGGGCCCGGTGGGCCCCCTCCAAGCAGTCGGGCCCCGGCACTTGCCCGGGTGCGCCGGGTGCTGACACCGGGCCTGTGTCTGACTCTCTGTAACGGAAATCCCGCATCGCGGCAACCAATCAGCAACAGGCGCAGTCTGGACGCGAATTGGAGTGGGATTTGAACCACACACACCACCGCTACCGTCGGGAGATCAGCGGCGCCAGCTGTGGGTCATCTCCTGCCACACGGGGGTCAGCGGCGCCAGCCGTGGGTCATCTCCTGCCGCACGGAGGTCAGCGGCGCCAGCCGTGGGTCATCTCCTGCTGCACGGAGATCAGCAGTGACACAGCCAGAGGGTGACCAGCGTTAGTCAGTCATCTCCCTGCTGTTCCCAGTGGAAGTACCCCAACCAGCGCTTGCGATCTCGCTCAGTGTGACAATCTCTCCAGCGACCACATACTGACGCTCCAGCTATCCCTACCAGGTCGCATTGTTTGTTGGGATCTCTGGAGCGTCGCCAAGTGTGACGTCACCTTACTGATCGCTGGTGAGGTATCACATGTGCAGATATATTGAATGAAGCCGTGTCTGTGAATGGGGGAAATCCTGTGTATTCAATGCATTATTCTTAAATCTTTATAAATAAACTACATATATATTCTAGAATACCCGATGTGTTAGAATCGGGCCACCATCTAGTACATACATAAATAAGAAACATACATACACAAATACCAAAATACACAAGAAACATACACACACCTAAATATGTGTGTATATGGCTGAATTGGTTGTGTGTGTTTCTTGTGTATATAGGCAGGTGTGTATTGTATTTCTTGTGATTGTAGGTGTGTGTTTCATGTCTATACAGGTATTTGTGTATGTATATATGAAATTCAGTCATATACACATATATATATGTAGCTATTTGTGTATGTGTTTATAGGTACCTATATACACATATAGACATGAATACATACACAAGAAACAAATACACACACATACTGTACCTACATATATTATTATTATTATATTTGTATGTGACTGAATTTCATATACACATACATATACACACATACATAGTACATATATACACATGTACTTACACATACATACTGTACATATACTTATATACACGTGTAGATGTACATACTCTACATATCTACATACATATATACACCTATGTACATACATATGTAAATACACATACATATATACATACATACACACATGTTTATATACACATATGTAAATATACATACATACATACACACGTTATATACACATATGTAAATACACAAGATATATATACATACATACACATATGTTTATATACACATATGTACATACACATACATATACATAAACACATACATAAACACATACATATACACATATGTACATGCATATGTAAATACACATACATATATACATACATACGTTTATATACACATATGTACATACACATACATATACATAAACACATACATGTATACATGCACATATGTTTATATACACATAGATATACATACATATGTAAATACACATACATATATACATACACACATACATACACATGTTTATATACACAGACATACACATAAATATATACATACACACATACATACGTGTTATACACATATGTACATACACATAGTTATACATACATATGTACATATATATACATATATACACACACATACATACGCATACATACACACATACATACACACACATGTTTATCTACACATGCATACTTACACATTTACATACAGACATACATTCCTATTTCTGTTGCTGGCTCCATTATCCGTTATTCACACTTGGTTTTGGGCCTGTTCTCTGTAATCTAATAAGAGGATAATCGGGCAGTGCCCGGAGGAGTGACCCCAGACCGGCCTCTTTATGGCAGGTTAACCGCTTCATCACCACTCTGCTCTGGGGGACTTTGAACCCTTCCGGGCCCCAGACTCTCTTGGCGTTGGGCCTTGACTCTTAGCTTCTCCCCTTTTCTTTTCCATTCTGGAGGTGATTATATTTTATAATTTCTCTTATTATCTTGACCTGGCTGCGGGAGGCCGATGCCAATAAGAGACTTCAACATCTAATTGATCTTTCTCTTGATAGACGGCGTCAGACGAGCACAATTGTTTAATTCGAGGCTCAAACCCCAATCTATAATCTATACGCTGCTATTAACTTGGTGAAGATTTGGACACAGATATTGAGTCCTCTAACACGTCAGTGTGAATACAGGTCAAGAATTCCCTAAAAACAGGCAAAGTTTCAGAAGAGCTTTGGGGTCCTTCGAAGGACCTCGGGTTTTCTGTCCATATATGGTATTCATCAATGACATCACTGGGGCATACCATTACAAGATCCAAACAGGGGTGTCTCCTGTATCTGAATAAAAGCTGAAGAAGGATTACAACTACAGTCGCACCTGATCGTCTGAGCGTCATGATTATCAAAATATTAGCCCTGATGGGCATTTTACCCCAATATAGGCAGTATCCCATAAAATGTGATTATTTTATCATTCTTTTTTCTGGATGTACTTTTGGATGGCAATCTCTCTCACTCACTCTTTTTTGCCTCTGACAGTGGTATGTGCTCGAGGTCACCAGATAAGGCTGGAATTCAGAAGAAACTTCACAGGCACCTAATCCATTAATTAAACGCCAGGACTCGGGATTAACCAATCGGATCACTTTCTCTTTCGCCCTTTTAAAAGTAGAAAATCTTCTTTTTTCTCTATTAAAGCCACATGTTACCTGGGATTGAGCACTTGAAATATTTTTTTTCTTTATTTTATATGATTTTTTTTTTTATTATTTTGCTTATTGAACAGAATGGATATCCTACCTGGACTTTTTCTGGTCTCACACAAGCTCAGAATACCCTTTGTATTAAAGGGGATGTCTAAGATAGTTAAAGGGAATCTGTCAGCAGGTTTTTCCTACCCCATCTGACAGCAACATAATGTAAGCAAAGAAACCCTGAATCCAACGATGTATCACAAAAAAATTACTGGCTGCAGCCGTTCTCACACAACCAAAGCATTTAGTTTTAGAAACACATCAGAGCTGAAAGAGCCGCCACTGCCTGAACTAGGCTTTGTATAGAGATTGTGCATTGACCGTGAAGTGTCGGACTGCCCTGCGCATGACAAAGTAGTCCAGTCATGTTAATCACTAGATGATAAAACCTTTAGTTTAAGTAGTCTAGTAATGTTTATCACTAGATGATAACACCTTTAGTTTAAGTAGTCTAGTAATGCTAATCAATAGATGATAAAACATTTAGTTTAAGTAAACTAGTAATGTTAATCACTAGATGATAAAATCTTTAGTTTAAGTAGTCTAGTAATGCTAATCACTAGATGATAAAACCTTTACTTTAAGTAGTCTAGTAATGTTTATCACTAGATGATAACACCTTTAGTTTAAGTAGTCTAGTAATGCTAATCAATAGATGATAAAACATTTAGTTTAAGTAAACTAGTAATGTTAATCACTAGATGATAAAATCTTTAGTTTAAGTAGTCTAGTAATACTAATCACTAGATGATAAAACCTTTACTTTAAGTAGTCTAGTAATGTTTATCACTAGATGATAACACCTTTAGTTTAAGCAGTCTAGTAATGCTAATCAATAGATGATAACACCTTTAGTTTAAATAAACAATAGTAAACACACTGCTAAGAGAAGCATTGTTGCTTGTACATTGTCTGTGAGGTGTCAATGACAGCAGGGGGAAGGTGTCAGACTGCCATGCATGTGACTTTCTTGTCCTGCACTGTTAATCACAGGGTAATAAATCCTTTAGTTTAAGAGAATAAAAGCACACACACTGATAAGAGAAGCACAGTTGCTTGTACATTGACTTGAGGTGTCAGCCACAGCAGGGGGTACGGCAGACTGCTATGCATGTGATTTTCTAGTCCTGCACTGTTAATCACAGAATAGTAAAGCCTTTAGTTTAAGTAAACCATAGCGTACACACTGCTAAGAGAGAGACGGTTACTTTCAGATTATTAACTCTTACAGCATGCTGTTCTCAGCTTACATAGCAAAAACCTGCTGACAGATTCCCTTTAAAAAGTTGCACACAAGCAAACATGTAAGATGAAATAATGCTCCATGCTGATTTACTGTACAGGTTGGTGCCCCATATAGGATGTGTGACCACTGCAGCCAATCATTGGTCTCAGCAATTATATGGCTGAGACAAGTGACTGTAAGTCATCTTGGACAACCCCTTCAATATCTATTTTGCCTTATCAAGGGGGGTTTCTGAGGCTTTACTAATATTTAAAGGGGTTATTTTCATTTTTAAAAATTAGTATTGTCAGGTAGTGCATCTAAACTCAAGCACTTTTGCAATTTACTGCTTATTATAATTCTCAGCCGTTCTGGACTTTTCTTTTGTTTACAGTTCGTTGCCTTGGAGACCGACCACCGCTGCTAGACAGCAGAACATGTGCAGCGCTTACAAGCTCATATGTTTTGAGCATGTCAGCACTGTGTTGAAGCCAGCCAGGATTTCTGGAGCTCACTGTTTCCTCCTAAGCTGCTCAGCTTCTTTGTATTTCTTATAAGTTAGACAGCAGCGGTGGTCGGTCTCCAAGGTGACGAGCTGTAAACAGAAGAAAATCAGTTAGCTCCACCTAGTGGTGACTGCAGGGAGGAGAATTCTATCATTTCAACTGAGAAAAACAGAGCTCTTCTTTATAGATTACATTAGAGCATACTAGTATACATAATAAAGGCTTACTAGAGTTTTGCTCTAAAGTGCTGTGATTTTTGTATGTACCCTATATATCACGAGAGCCTCCTGTCATTAAGAGACTTATGACAGCTCTAGGATCTGAGCTTCACATTGACTTGTGAGTCTCTAGATTTTACATGTGATTGCTTTCTTTGGGACCAGCAATGTTTATTAATATTTTCCTTGTAGGTAGTTCCTGGTTATTTTTTCTCAGCGGCAGTCGGTTTGTGACCACTCTCCTTCCCTTTAAATAGCCACACGATCCATCATCTGATGCTGGTAATATATTCATTATATTCTAACCATGGTGGAGGGAGGATGAAGGCTCTAGTGTCTGCTGAAGTCCTGTTGTTGGAGCAGTGTCATCTGCAATCGTGGTGTATAACTGCACACTGATGTTTGTTTCATATCCCTTTGTCTGTGTTCCCCCATCTGTCCTGCTTTCCCTGTGTTTAATTACAGTACTGGTGATGTCTTGTGTTCTCACCGGCATTGGCTAGACAGAGTGAGTTAGGGGCTAGGCATGTGATAGCAGTGGGGGGGAAGGACCTGCTTAGGGATATTAGGGGAGCTGAGGGACCAGATACAGTTTCCGATCGTTGGGGCGTTCCTCTCCCTTTTTATCCCCTTTGTAATATGCCATGCGCTGGGCATCCCCTAGTGCGTGTGTGACACTATACCTAAGATCATATAGGTGCTGTCAGCATACATTTCGAGACCTGTAGCTCCTCATACCTTGCTATTCAGCTCTAATACCTGTCATCGCTGGCAGACACAGTCAAATAGGCCCCTGCGCAAGAACAATATATGGGGCCCCATACAACTCATGAAAATGCACAATTCCACCTGCCCTGGATGTTAAATTGGGACCCCTTGCCTCTTGGGGCCCCTGTGCAGCCGTACAGATTGCACATATGATAAATTAAAAAGGGGGGAAAGCATTGTTTTCCCTGCTGTCACCAGTAGGGGGAGCTTTCTGCATACTGTTTTATTATACCTCCCTCTAGTGGTGACTTTAGGTAGTCAGAATGTCCTCAGCTGATTCAGAGCTCTGGATCTGAAAAATGGATCTCCGGATTTATTTAACACGGAATGTTGGATCTTTTTAGATAACAAATCGAAGTATTTTAATGTGCGACAATCCCTTTAAGGGCTAGGAATATGTCAAAGTTACTTAGGTGAGAATAAAGTTTGGCACAAAGCAAAAATGTTTCAGCGAAAAGAAAAACAGAAATGTCCCGCAAGCCGCAGAGCGCAGGGAAACAATGCACGTTTGTTGCAAGTGTTTATTTTCACAACTCGGAGCCCAGCGGAGATCTCAGGAGATCTCAGGCATCGGTGCATGCTGGGACCGCAGCCCCTTCAGGTGAAAGCAGCATTTTCTCCCAGACCTTGTGGGTAATTTGCAGGAGATTCAATGTGAAGTGGTTGGAAGTCAGGAGACGACGCCGGGTCATAGCAAATAAACATGCGGCCGAAACAGAATGTGCAGGGGCAGAACAAGGGCCTGTTGTTTGGATGTTCTTCCTTGTGAAATTATACTGATACTCTATGGGGCTAAAACAAGTCAAAAGTCACAGGGAATGCGTTAGAAAAAAAGAATTTTCTTTATACAAATAGCGCCACCCCTGTCTAATGGCCATGTCTGGTATTGCAGTTACTCCATTTATTCTAAACACAAACTGGTCGACCCATCACAATTTTTATTTTTAATTGCGTTATTGTCTGATCCTTTTGTTTAACCCCTTAACGCACCCTGATTTAACTGTACATCATGTCCAGGGTGTGTGTATATGGAGTGGGTTGTGTGTGCATAGCCTTAGTAGTAGTAGCGAGCAAGGCCAGACCCTGATTAGCAGTGTAACAGTCCTTGACACAGTCTCGATCCTCCAAGGACAGTGTAGACCCGGAGATCAGGAGTCTTTCCAACAATCGTGAACTTGACCGGTCTCGTTAATCATGGGCAGAACTCCTTACATTCATGGAGTCATTCATTTCAATGCAATTTATTCCACACTGCTCCTGTCGTCCCGGGACCTCTAAGCTTTAGTTCCCTCTGTCCAACATCACGGTGGTTCGCTGTAAACTCATATAGTCCTACATGTCCCACCCACAAGGATCTGTCCAGGGGAACAGTCGGGGCTAGCGGTAGACAAAGTTCCTTTACTACTAGCACCATAATGACCTGTTCACCTGAGTCTATGTTGAAGCTCATGGCAACAGGTACCAGAGGGGTCAGTTGCTTCCCGGGAGACCTCTTTAAGGTTGGGGTCGACTACCAGTGTAGGGAGGGTTACATTACTATACATCCTGGAACAATGTTCCAACTCCTGCACTCAAGTTCAGGGATGACCCTGAGGGTCCACCTTACTACGCCTCCCACAGGTGCAGCACCCAGTATCCGTTCCACTTTACATTTTGGGGAAAAACTACATTGCAGGCCCATTTTATTAGCAAGGTCCCACCCTGAGGGGTGCACTACTCATTTTTAACCACTTCCCTAACTCAAGGGGTACTGGGGAGCAATCCTCACCTCAGCTGCTGGGTGGCCGCATACTTATTACACATACAGAGTTTACATACAAGCATATAACACTTCAACCTACGTGTTTAAAGGCACAGTATCCTCCAGGGCGGAGGTAACAGAGCCCTAGACCCCCCCTCCCCCTACATGGGCATTGGCCTATAAAAGCAGCAACCAGAGCTATTTCTGATTTCTGCTGTGTAACCATTTATATGTTAATCACTGACCGCAACATTTAAAGGGTCTGGTTGCCGGTACACTAAGTCCCATCGCATCCCACTCATGTAATGTGATTAAGGGGTGCTGATTAGTGATGAGTGAGCACTACCTAGCTCAGTACTCAAATAGGCGTGATTCGAGTACCTGAGTATAATGGAAGTCAGTGGGGAGTCAAACATTTTCCAGATCTTCCAGAAAAATGCTTGAGTTTCCCATTGACTTCCATTATACTTAGGTACTCGAGTCACGCCCATCTGACCTGTGCAGGTTCCCTTTAAGTACCGAATTAATTGAAAATTGTCTTTGCATGGATTCTATAAGATATAAGCAGCAGAAGGAGGCACAGATACAGACACGTTGATGTAATTTTACCTGCCAGAAAAAGTGATTGTGGCCAGACGTGACTTCTTGGAGGCTCTCCATGGGTGTGGGCTTAAGCTTACAAGATGACAGAAGAATCTTAATTACTATTTTCTGTGTGTGATGACAGCCATAGGATCACATCATCCAAATAATAATATAGAAGCAATGGAATTCCTCTCTGCAGGAGTCCAACCGACTCACACTAGGCATAGTATTCCACGGCTGTCACTCACTAATCTTCTCATTAAAGCTTAAGGTGTGGATTTTCTTCATCTTCAGCTCTTGTTGGAAAGTCCCTCTACACAGTAGATGGAGCAACAAAGTAACATGAAGATTGTGGGCTCAAAAAAATGTCCAACAGGCCCCAACCATCACCATAAGTTTTCCCATAAAGGCTAAGACGTAAGCTTTTTTACCTTGTGGAGAATGACACACCAATCTGCATGCCAGCACAGATAAAGGCTGCAATGCTCCTATGGGAAATGAAATATACAAATCATTTCTTCAGAGAGGAAGTAGACATGAACTCTAGCGCAACTCATTGGAAGTAGCAATCCTAAAAGTCAATATTGGCTCTTTAACGAGCCTTGTCATATGACTTAGGATTTATACCTGATCAGAACCTCAAATTGCAGACAGTGTTTTGGAGTGTTTGCTCTTTGTCATTGCAAAGTATAAGATCTGATCTGGTTGTATGAGAGGATAAGTGGGGTCTAAGGGGTAAGGTTTTCTCCTTATGGAGAGTGACACACCAGCATGCCAGTAATAAAAAGATCTAAAGCTACAATGCTCCTCCGGAAGATATGCAAATTGTCTCTTTGGAGAGGAAGAGGACTTGAACTCTAGTACCACCTATTTGAAGTAGCAATCCTAAAGCCTGATGGCTTGATGCTATTAAAGGGAACCTGTCAGGTGGTTTATGCCCCTCCAGCTGTCACTGTACCTGCAGCTTCATAATACTATTCTAATCATCCCTGTCTGAGCTCATAGTGTAATGTGAAGGGTGAAAAAAGCATTTATACCCTTACATTTCCTTATGTAATGAGGCTGTCAGTCTCCAGCTTGGAGGACGGGGACTGTTTGGCAGGTTAATAGTTAACATTTCAGCCTTATGTTAGAACATGTTGGGAGACCTGATGTGATATCATAACCATGTGATTACAATAGGCGGAGCTAAGTTCATATAACATAATATGAGTTTGCTGGCTTAGCTCCGCCCACTATGGTCACATGATCGTGACATCACACAGGTCCTTTAGCCATGCAAGGTAATAGTGAGTTAACTATTATCCTGCCAGACAGTCTCCCTCCTCCAAAGTGTAGACTGAAATGTAAGTGTAGAAATGCTTTTCTTTCACCTTTCACATTACACTCTGAGCTCAGACAGGGATGATTAGACTGGTATTATAAAGCTACAGGTGCAGACAATGATAGCTGGGGGGCATAAACCAGCTGACAGGTTCCCTTTACAAATGACCCTTTAACATGCCTTTTCATATGACTGAGGAGTTATACCAGATTTGAACCTCAACTTGCAGACACAGTGTTTTGGGGTGTTGCTCCCCATCAGTGCAAAGTATGAGATCTGATCTATCTGTAGATCGGATGAGATCAGATGTCATATTTTGCACTGAAGACGGGCAATTACCTTGAAACACTGTCTGTAAATGAAGGTTCTGATCTGGTATAAATCCTAGGTCATATGACAAGGCTCGTTAAAGGGTTGTTTTTGACTTTTAGGATTGCTACTTCCAATATGTGGCACTAGAGTTCAAGTCTATTCCCCCATTAAAGCTAAAGAGACTTTTTGGACCACCCAGAACACCTGCACTGTGCATGATAAAGACCCCTCCTTCCTATACATCTCAAACGATCATTCAGCTAACGGCTGCCTCTTCTGACTCCTCTATACACAGAATCAAGCGGTCCGGTGTTCTGTACGAGAGCCACTGCCAGACCGGCTCATCTCCAGGACGAATAACAGGAGCCGATGTTGAAATTCAACAAGCTGGATCCTTCTCTCCTCCCTACAGATGACTTGTGTCATGCACATATTATCTCACCAACCTTAGTCTAATCCGTTAGTGGACCGTAACCACTCTAGGACAACTCATGGCTCCGTAGCAGCTGACCCCAGGCGTCAGGAGTGCAGGTTCGGACACAGGTGGAGGCAGGACAGCCAGAACACAGGGGCGGACCAACCGTGGTGCAGCTGGTTCAGCTGCACCAGGGCCCCGACGGCTAGGGGGCCCTCAAGCCTGCAGGGGGGCCTGCAGCCGACCCCCATAACCTGATGTCAGAGGAGGGTCAGGCAAGGGAAGCTTCCTGCTCCCATGCCTTATCCCGCCCCTCCTCTCCTCTGCCATCCCAGCCCCCAGGATCCCGGGTTCCCAGGAATGCATATGCCCGCACCACCTCCCCCCGGTCCTCGCTGACGGCCGCCAGCAAACCCCCCACCCACCCGCTCCTCAGCATGGCTGCACCAGGGCCCTCGGGGCCATAGGTCCACCACTGCCGGAACAGGCAGTTAGACTAGTACTGGCAAGTATGACAGGTACTGGTGGGCGTGGCAGGTGCTACCGGGTAGTATGGCAGGCTGCGGAGGGTATGGCAGGTACTGCAGGTTCTGGAACACAGGTACGGGTTAGCAGGCACAGGTAACAGACACATATAGTGAAAGGGACCTGACAACTATCAAGCGTGTTTCTAGCATGAAGACCATGTTGCTCAGGCTCCTTGCTTAGGTTGTCTTAAGTACCTGGTGTCCTCCAGCCTTTAGGAGGCGGAGAGTGTGCATGCTCGCACCCTATGCGATCTCCTGGGGGACCTGTGTAGCGTGCGCAGACCACGGGAGCAGGAAGTGGGTGCGTGACCTGAGACGGATGCCACAGGATGGTCAGAGGGGTCAGTGCATCGGCAACCCTCCTGTAGTTTAATGGGCGCTGGCATTACAAGCTTCTCGTGAGGCTCAGAGTGAAAACTGCAAGATTTCAGGATTTCTTATATCTTTATAAATGGTGAAATAAAACAAATGACCCCAAACCATACTGTAGGTCACTGCCAGTTGTAAAGTGCTGGCAAGGTAACCTGAGAGCAAATTGGTCTTTATGTAGGATTCCTCCAGTTTTCTCGGAAAAGCGAAAAACTAAACCACAACCTAAAAATAAAACCTACTAGAGATAATCCGATGTCCCAGAAGTCACCGCTCTCCGGTCCTAACCTTTATCAATGTTTCACCAAAGCTAAACATATTGTTTGAATTGAGCGAATCATCTCGTGCCATACAGCAGGCGAGGGTGGAGATACCGTCTGCCCATGACCTTCCACTATTCTCATCACCACGGTGGATGATTGTTAGGGGGGATTTTCTTTTTTTACTATTATACTGATGTTTGCCCTAATAAGGGAAAAGATTTCCACTCTCTCGGTGATGCTGTGACTATTCAGTGAGCTGCTGATTAATGAGGATGAGGTGCGGCTTGGCGGGTCACTCCACAGCCCGATCACCATTGTGTAATGACTCTTTTATGGGACCTATAAAGTCCTCATTTTCAGATTCCTTTTCCTTTTTTTTGGACCCACTGCCAAAATGTCTGAATTAAACATTTCCCTCATCCACGGGAGATATGTTCTCTATTCTAGAAAGAAAAATCATTGACACAGCTTTCCTATTTAGGTGTGAAAATAATCTGGCAGTATCCTGGATAAAAGATGTGGGACGTTACAATGGCTGTGGGTTATTAGCTGTCCACACCCCTGGAATGGGATAAAAAACATTGACTGATATGAAGGATTACACGCGCTTCTTTACTTTTAAGGATCAGTTTTTTGGTGTAAACGCCATCCATGTTTAAGGCAACACACACTTGAGGATAGCTGATATGCGTCCATTTAGAGTGGTGTCAGGGTGTCACCAAAGACGAAGGAAAGTGACCCTATAAACAGTTATCAAAGTGTTCCCATAATAGTAGAGTGCTCCTGCCACTTAACTGGCTAAGCGGAGTGCTCTCTTCTTAAGTGGCTATAGGTGGAGTGCTCTCTCCTTAAGTGGCTATAGGTGGAGTGCTCTCTCCTTAAGTGGCTATAAGCGGAGTGCTCTCTCCTTAAGTGGCTATAAGCGGAGTGCTCTCTTCTTAAGTGGCTATAAGCGGAGTGCTCTCTCCTTAAGTGGCTATAAGCGGAGTGCTCTCTCCTTAAGTGGCTATAAGCGGAGTGCTCTCTCCTTAAGTGGCTATAAGCTGAGTGCTCTCTCCTTAAGTGGCTATAGGTGGAGTGCCCCTCTCCTTAAGGGCTATAGGTTGGAGTGCTCTCTCCTTAAGTGGCTATAAGCGGAGTGCTCTCTCCTTAAGTGGCTATAAGCTGAGTGCTCTCTCCTTAATGGCTATAGGTGGAGTGCTCTCTCCCTTAATGGCTATAGTGGAGTGCTCTCTCCTTAAGTGGCTATAAGCGGAGTGCTCTCTCCTTAAGTGGCTATAAGCAGAGTGCTCTCTCCTTAAGTGGCTATAAGCGGAGTGCTCTCTCCTTAAGTGGCTATAAGCGGAGTGCTCTCTCCTTAAGTGGCTATAAGCGGAGTGCTCTCTCCTTAAGTGGTCTATAAGCGGAGTGCTCTCTCCTTAAGTGGCTATAAGCTGAGTGCTCTCTCCTTAAGTGGCTATAGTGGAGTGCTCTCTCCTTAAGTGGCTATAGGTGGAGTGCTCTCTCCTTAAGTGGCTATAAGCAGAGTGCTCTCTCCTTAAGTGGCTATAAGCTGAGTGCTCTCTCCTTAAGTGGCTATAGTGGAGTGCTCTCTCCTTAAGTGGCTATAGTGGAGTGCTCTCTCCTTAAGTGGCTATAAGCGGAGTGCTCTCTCCTTAAGTGGCTATAAGCGGAGTGCTCTCTCCTTAAGTGGCTATAAGCGGAGTGCTCTCTTCTTAAGTGGCTATAAGCGGAGTGCTCTCTCCTTAAGTGGCTATAAGCGGAGTGCTTCTCCTTAAGTGACTATAAGCGGAGTGCTCACTCCTTAAGTGGCTATAAGCGGAGTGCTCACTCCTTAAGTGGCTAAGCGGAGTGCTCTCTCCTTAAGTGGCTAAACGGAGTGCTTTCTCCTTAAGTGACTATAAGCGGAGTGCTCACTCCTTAAGTGGCTAAGCGGAGTGCTCTCTCCTTAAGTGGCTAAGCGGAGTGCTCTCTCCTTAAGTGGCTAAGCAGAGTGCTCTCTCCTTAAGTAGCTAAGTAGAGTGCTCTCCAATTAACTGGCTATAAGCGGAATGCTCTCCCCTTAACTAGCTAAGTGGAGTGCCTAAACAGTTTAATCAGGGTTCCCCCTAAAACAGATGAAGCAGAGTGCTCCTCATATTAACAGATTTTGTACCCTGCTCAAACACAGAACATTTATAAAAGAGGAGTCTGCTGAGTGTTCTCCTCTACTCCCAGTGCCAGCGGAGTTACCATGAGTTTTCTTTAACTTTTTTTGGGGTGTAGACTATAGTAAGAGTTTTCTCATGTGAAATCACAGATCTCCGTCCTCCCGCGGTGAGTCACCTTCATAAAATAACACGCAGTGATCTTTATCTCCGGTGAGATCATGCCACCTGTATGATAAAGGCCTCCATTGTCAGGGGAGACAAAATTGAAAGAAGTGTAGAATCAAAACATAAAGTACAAGAACAACTAAAACATAAATTGTCGTCAATGTTTTTTATTTTTTTTTAATATATTTCATAGATTTGGTGAAAATATGTTTAAATAGGAATTATACCAAGAGCTTGGTCGGCCTGTGTAATGTGTGTGTTACCCCCCGACGGACGTTTCGAGGTGGGAATAACCATTTTAGGTTTTTATTTCTAACATTAACCCCTCGAGTGACTCCTCAGAATGTTTAATCTCATTTCCATTTCCAAGTTCTAAACTGGAAACCAAGTAGTCTTGCGAGATATTTTTCAGTTTCTCTTTTTAGTGAGATCACTTAATTGTCTGAGAAAGTGACCTCCAATATTTTATATGGCTTAGATCGCCTCACATACATTTTTAATGCAACAGATTAAGTGTCGGTCCTAAGTTAAAAAAAGGAAACAGCTTCAGCCGGGAAACTGTATCCTTTGCCTTGGAGAGCAGCCGGTATGAGGAGTAAGGGGAGTAGAGATGGATTACAGGTTGGGTTTTTTTTTTGCTACTTTTCTATAATTGTTCATAGCTCGAATGATTATTTTCTTTTCTTTTATTTATCCCGTAATTCTTCACGATGGGCGAGCGTGATCATTAGCTTCTGACCTTCTTGCTATAGGATACTGATGGCTGGTTGGACCGGGATAAATGAACCTGAGATACTTGGAGATGTCTTTGACTTTTTGACCCCATAAAATGTTTGCCCTTTAGTGACCAAGTAGGTTCTTGACATTTTTCTTTTTCCCTGAAGTTCAAAGGTTCATCTGCTTGGTTACTACAAGTAATCTCAATGTTTTAGATATGCTTGGTCATTTTATTGTCTGTTTTGGGGTCGTTTAAAGGGGACACATTCCCAATGGGTATGTCTTTGGATACCTCTGTTGGCTTAGTATATACTAAGGGACTCTTACATGTTACTTACCGTATATATGGACCTTTTTTTGGATTGGTAATGGGTAACCTAAAGTTGCCTCTACTAGTCCTGATCATAAAAAAAACTTCCGTGCAGACTTCGAAGACTTTGTTTCACCTGACCATTGGACTCTACATGACCTCCCGGTATAATCACTCTAAACCTCCCAACACCATCGCTTTACCAGGTGGCATATCATTTTTTTATAACTATAGGGACTATAATACATCACCCTGATTGCATTTTGTTTTTTTCTGTAGAACCACTTATCAAAGAAATGACGACGATGAAGAAGAAGCTGCAAGAGAGAGACGCCGGCGGGCTCGCCAAGATCGACAACGGCTGAATAGGGATGAAGGAGAAGGACATGACGGCACTCAGAATAGGTAAATCCAGCATTGTTTTGTTCTTCTTTTCTGCATAAAAAAACAGTAATATTTTTAGATCACATAACCATATAGCCTCTGTATTTTTCAGAGTCCTCTTCAATGAAATAGAAGGTTAATTTTGAACGGCACCTAAAGAATTATTTTTGTCCACTCCTATAACTGCTGTCCAGCTGAAGTCATTAAGGCCCCGTTACACACAACTATATCGCTAATGATATCACTGCAACGCCACAGGTTTTGTGACATTGCAGTGAGGTCGCTGCATGTGACATGCTGCAGCGACCAGCAATCAGATCGCTGCGGAATGGCCAGGACCATTTTTTTGGTTGTTGGTCTGCCGCTGGGTAGCAAACATCTGGGTGTGTGATGCCTTTTCTAACCCAATGTGTTCCCTGGTAACCAGGTTACACATCTGGTTTCTAAGAACAGCGCGCTGGTAACCAGGGTACACCTCGGGTTACTAAGCACAGCGCTCTGTGCTTAGTAACCTGATGTGTACCCTGGTTACCAGTGTTCTCCCGCTGAATACCGTAACGGGACCTCGACATCATGGAAAAGACTAGTTTATATTCTTTTCCACGATGTCGAGGTCGTTATATGGGTCGCTGGTGAGGTCTGCCTCTCTGGCATCTCACCAGCGATCACATAGCGATGTGCCAGCGATCCCGATCATTAGTCAGGTCGCTGGCACATCATTATATGTAACCCAGCCTTAACTCCTAGCTTCAGCGTATTGAAAAGCACCACACCCTACGAATACCTTCAGCTTTCTGCTGGAAGCTGCCAGATATAGCTTGTAGCTTCCCTGGCTAGTCTCCTGCTCTGCATTGGTATTATTCCTGTTTTACCTTGGTCTGTTTTTGGACGCTTCTCTTTAATGATGATTGCATACCTTGCTGTCATCTCGATTTTGACCCAGTTCCCTGACTACTCTAACAGATCATAATTTTGTCCTTTTTCTGACCTCCTGGCTTCACCCTGCTTGGTGACTTTCCTGTCCCTGGACTGCAGTCCTTCCATAGGCAGCAATATCCGGGACCCTGTTGTAAATCCAGATCCCTGTACAGTTGTTAAAGGGTGTTCGTGTTTCTTGAGATTCTGCCAAACAGAGTGGCATGTGTCTAGTCTGTCCGAGATAGCAGTTTTGTACCTGTGGTCTAAGGCAGACGTCACATAGGGCCCCTGGGTTGCACCCACTGATTTACTGCTGGCTGGTGGACCAAGTTGGAGTCAAAATCAGAGAGGTGTGTATGGTGACAGAATCGAGTCAAACATGTAGTCAGTGGATAGCTGTTTAATGCCAGGAGGTAAAGTACTGACTGACATCAGGCAGAAAGATAATTTTCAGGCACTCCAAGGGTCACTTCCCGAAAGGAATCCAAGGTTAATTCATCAGAGTAAACAGAACATGTTTGGAAAAGAAAAACAGATTTCAAAGTGCAGCAGAGCAGTGTAAGGTACATAATAACTGGTGATAGTAAATTAAACTGTGAGGATATATCACATTGGCCCTACATCCAAATCCTAGTGTTGGTCAGTGCCTTGACTGGTCGGCCAACAAAACCCCAAGTGACAACATCAAATACACCCAGCAATACTGATGTTGCAACACTAAGTAAGAAAAGTTGGAGAGTGATGGACATCAAGGAATGGATAAATGTATTACTAATATGTAAATGGGGAAAAAATGAAAACAAACTTTTCAAAACATCTCAGCCTTGAGGATGAGTCCCACATGCAGAAGCCGCACTTACAGCCTTGGTTGCTATCAATGAGGTTACCAATTGTTCTTGAGCACAAATAATCATCAAGATCTGCTGCTGGCAGATCAGTGTTCAATGGCGGACAAATGATGTCCCAGATTTGCTCGATGGAGACGCCGTAGTCCATGGTAGAAAGTGTTGACCACACAGGCCGCTCACAGTAGCACCGGCGACATTTCCTGACACACGTTGAATAAATGGCCGTACTACTGGACCTACCACCAAATCCATGTTGAGGAGTGTGTTGATTTTATTGTTTAGGCAGCCTACACTTCACCAGTAGTGATGAACAAGTGAAAGAGCACTAAGGGGATATGATCTGGTGTTCAGTACTCGAAAAGGCAGTTGGACTCTAGGATGGGCGTAAGTAGAGTACCCAAGGATAATGGAAGTCAATGGAAAACTCTAGCATTTTTCTGGAAAAACGCAAGTTCTTCATTGACTTTCATTATACTCGGGTATTTGAGTCACAGCCACCTGCTCGTTTCGAGTACTAATCACCCAAGCGTGGTAGTGATTGCTCATTGCCCCCTCGGTACTACTATCAGTAATGGAGCAGCAGCATCGGACAGCACTATGGGTCCAAATTACCCAACAGAAAATCTCATGGTTCCTCCCTGTTAGACCCAACATTCATAAGTTGCAACCTAAGCATAACCCATCTAAAAATGCTGGCCAAGTGGATCTGTTCTTACTTGTTTTTTTGTGAGGAGACCTATGGGAGAGAGGTCCCAGCCCTTGATGCTGAGAACCTGCTCAGAACACCCCGATCCAGATGAACAGCTAAAGAGGCAAGGATTTTACTGAGGGGTCGTGGAATGGGTCTATGGGGGAAACAAACTCATTAAAACCCCTCTAATTTTACCAAATTTCTCAATAAAAATGCAATATTTTACTTCCACCTTCTTATGGTTAAACTCATGGGAAAATATTAACAAAAACAGAGATCTGTCTGCAAAGGCAGAATGGGAAGCTGGAGAACTTCCAGCCACCCATAAGAATGTAAATATGGCAGCGGATTAAAAGGGAGGTTAAAAGCGACCGTCTGCTCGGATGTCAAACTTTATTTGCCTTTACATTACTGCACATGAAGGAATTCAGAGAAACGTCTGCATGTTATTTATACGTCCGAGGACTCCAAAACTTGAAGGATCTGTTGTCACTGTCTATGTAGCAAACAAACAGATTCTTTGGCTTTTAGTGTCAACCGCTCAGTCTTTATGTATTTTTAGTGTAGTAATTTGCTCACTGAGCGTGTTGGGGGACACTGAAATGGTAGCGGGATGGAGACAAACAGACACGTTTTTACAGTAAAAATAAAGTCCATTCGGTTTATTACACATCATAAACCTCACAACATAGAACAGTCCATTAATATCAACAGAACATTTATGACCTTTAGTCTGTTCCAATGGTACACCCACCTGGCATATACATCATCCGTTTTAGACACATGGTTACCTTGCAGAAACTATTCGCAGATCCCTTCACTGACTCCTGCCAGTCCATCAATCAGAAATTGCCTCTCTGGGATCACCAACACCTGTCAGTTCCATATCCTCAGCAGATCTGTAGTTTTTTTAATACCCCGTGGTGTCCTCATTGCCAGCTTTTTCCATACCAGGGCATTCCAGGGCAATGGTCGCTCCAAGAGCCCTCACAGGTTCCTTCTAGGCACAACTGGTCGCAAGCAAGAAAGGGTCGATGAACCTCATGCTCTCCAAGAACCCCTGCCCCCAAGTATGAGATCTAAAAATGTGAGACAAAAATGTGCATTGGGTCTTCTCTCTAGGCAGAGTGGGGCAGTCGCCCGATGAAATTTGCTCACCTGGTCCGGTTGTGTGAACACACAACCAGTATTAGTCCTCGTACAGCTGCCGCTGGATCCACACCTCCACGTGCAATGTGGCAGACAACTGGAAACAGGCCGAAGTGCCGGTGATCCACGCTGCTGGATGGAAAAACCAGGACCCAAGAAGTCTGGTGTAATGGTGTAACTTTGTTCAGATGCGTTTCGGAGCAGCCTCTGCTCCTTACTCGGGGATTATTCCTGAGGAAGGAGCAGAGGCTGCTCCAAAATGCGTCAGAATAAAGTTACACCATTGCACCAGACTTCTTGGGTCCTGGTTTTTCCATCCAGCAGCGCGGATCACCGGCACTTCGTCCTGTTTCAAGCATGAGATCTGGCCTCCTGGTCACACATCATCCAGGGTAGCTCCTGCGCCCAAATGCTCAGGACATGTAATCTAGTTAATACAGAGATCATATTCAAGTGTGTGAAGAATCAGGTTTGCCAGACACTCCCCTGTCTTTAACTCATCTGCACCTGAATGCATTACCTGAACCTGTGGAACCTAAGTCCCAGCATAATTTATTACTTAAACTTGCTACTACATGCTAGATACATATTTGCAATGCAGAAAGCCACTGCATCGCATTGGGTAAACTAAAGCTAGAGTTGGGCAAATTCATAGTACTCTAGTCCAGTGTCCAGTCCGATTCTACACAACAGCTGGACCCAGGCAGTCTTCACTTCCACGGCCTCCACCATGGCCATCTCTTGAGCTTGATAAGCTCCAAGATGTCATGACAGTGCATAGGCCATCACACAATGTCATGACTCGAGAGGTTCCAAGGATGCCGGCTACAGAAGGGAGACTTCCCTGGCTCAACTGCAACGGAGGATAGCGCAAGTCTTGTTTTCTCAACTCTATCAAAAACTCTTGAACAGATAGTTTTAAGGTGAAAGGTTAAGAGTTTCTCCACCACTTTTGCCTGATATTCCACTCATTTAAGAATGAGATGCATCTTTAAGGAGGACCTGTCACCAGGTAAAAAGTGTCCGTTTTTGCTCTTGCTTTATTCCCAATGCTACCCTGACTTTTCCACTTTTTTCTTTTTTTAAATCCGCCATATGGTTCCAGAGATATGGCCATTTTTTCATTGCAAGAGGGCGTGGCACACAAACTCTCGTACCGCCTTATTTGCATAATCACCCTGTTAGCCACACCCCCTTTCTTAAAGTCACACTAAATTAAAAGGCCCATATCTCTGGGACCAGATGGCGGATTTAATAAAAGAAAACAGTAGAATACTCCCAGGAGTGACGGAAATAAAAGCTGGCCACTGTCGACCTAGTGACAGGTCCTCTGTGAAGAATAAGATTCCTCAGTGTCTACCAAATTTTTCAAACGTGGTGTAGATTTTGGGGATTTGTATATGACATTGTAAATTGATTTTATGACTGTTCATAAGAAGTTGTAGTCAAAGTTTTAGAAATCAGTCATTGCCAGTTCATCCAACCTCTGGAGGCTGCCAATAAAGGGAAGGGTATTTGGTCAGTGCTGTGGGGTCAGTAAGCCAAACGTCCGACTCGTACATCTTCAATTTCCCCTGAATCCAACTCTGACTCCACCAAAATTGGTCACAGACTCCGACTCCACAACCATGGCTGTAAAGAGAGTAAGCCAAACATCCGACTCAGACTCCTCAATTTCCGCAAATCCGACTCCACGGCACTGATTCCACAACCATGGATGTGAAGTCAGGAAGGCGAACCTCTGAATCCGAATCTCAATTTCCCTGAATCTGGCTCCACAACCATGGCTGTGAAGTCAGTAAGCCAAACATCCGACTCCTCAATTTCCCTGAATCCAACTCTATCAAAACGGACAGACTCCAACTCCATGACTCTGGCTCCACAACTATGGCTGTAAAGTCAGTAAGCAAAAAATCAGAATTGACTCCTCAGTTTCCCTGAATCTGACTCCATCAAAATGGACACCGACTCGGACTATGACTCCACAACCATGGCTGTGAAGTCAGGAAGCCAAACCTTTGACTCAGACTCCTCAATTTCCCTGAACCGACTCCACGACTCCGACTCTACAACCATGGCTGTGAAGTCAGTAAGCCAAACATCCCACTCACTCCTTAATTTCCCTAAATCCAACTCTACCAAAACAGATACAGACTCCGACTCCATGACTTTCCATGGCTGTGAAGTTGGCAAGCCAAACACCCCACTCCGACTCCTCAATTTGCCTGAATCAGACTCTGACTCCACCAAAATGGACTTCATCTCCATGACTCCGACTCTAACTCCACAGAACTGGTTTGGGTTGTGGTCAATAATGGTCCAAATCAATTTATTAAACATGTTCTTTTTAAATTATTTTAACAGTGTCACAACAGAGGCGCCCAAGTCGTCTTCCGTAACAAACGCTGACCTTTCAGTGGATGATGAAGCTGCATTATTGGAGAGACTGGCCAAACGAGAGAGAGGCGTCAAAAAACGTCTACAGGAAGCGCTGGAACGACAGAAAGAATTAGACCCAACCATATCTATTTCAATCAACGAGACTATTTCCGTCACACAAAGTAGCCGAAATGGAGAAAATGAAGTCGAAGAGAATGATACCTCGCCCAAGGAAAACAATACTGAAGCCTATAGAGGCCGACGTGAAGTCGAAGAAACTGAAACTTTTGACAAGTCTTTCGAAAAGAACGATAGAAAAGAAGAGTAGAACATGTAGAAACTGAAGAAGCTGAAGTCAAGAATGATGAAGAAGAAGAAGAACCTGAGGAACCTCACATAGAGGAGAATCAGGTAGAAGTAACTTTCCAAATTAAGAATGTAGAGACGTCTAGGGTGGAGACAGACGGGGAAGTGAGGATAGAGGCAGTCATTACAAGAGAGGACGGTGAGAGGGAGCACGAGGCAGAAGAGACCAGAAATCGGTTGAGGAAAGGGACAGACTTGAGCAGGAGGTAGCAGAAAGGGAAAGGGTTGAGGCTGAAAAAAGGGAGAGGCAGGAGGAAGAGGCGAGACGGGAAGCTGCAGAGGCAGAAAGGAAGGAAGCTGAGGAAAGGGAGAGGCTAGAAGAAGAGGAAAGGCGGGAGACAGCGCAAAGGGAAAGGGTTGAGGCAGAGAGGAGAGCAGCAGAGGAAAGGGAAAGAACTGAGGCACAAGAGAGAGAGCAACAGAGAAAAGAAGAAGAAAGGAAGGCAGCAGAGGAAAGACAGAAGGTAGAGCAGAAAAAAGCAGAGGAGGAAAAGAAACGAATAGAGGCAGAGGAAAAAAGGAAAGCAGAGGAAAAGAGGAAAGCCGAGGAGCAAAGGCTGCAGAAGAAAGGGAAAGGAAAAAAGCCGAGGAGAAAAGGGCAGCGGAAGAGAAGACTAGGTTAGAGGCCAAAAAGAAAGAGGAGAAGTTAAAAGCAGAAGAGAAAAAAAGATGTGAAAGTTGACGACAAACAGGTAAAAGGCAAGAAGCTGGAGGACAGAACTCAGCCACCCTTCCTCAGGAAGCAGGTACATTTTTCGGCAACTTATTTTGCACCCGTGTTTTGAAAAATGGAATGGCAGCAAAAACTTTGAGTCTTGTTCACACCTTGGAATTCTGTAACATGACCTGTCACTTTCTTGCTGAATGCTGAGACTTGTACTTGCTCCTTAACACTTTGCTTACAACTTTCACTGCTATTACTGCATGACCAAACTTCCTCTCCTCCCTCTCAGTCAAGGGATCGTGAGGCATGTTGTGGGAAGTTTAGCTGAAGTTTTTGAGTGCCACCGGTTTGGTTTGGTGTGTCTCACATTTGGTGTATGGCCACACATGCATCAGGCGTTTTGGTGTGTATCACAAGCTTCTGTAAGGCCTCATCCACTGTGACTCAATGTGACAACCATAGTTTAGAGAAATCCAACCACAACTTGTACATGAGAAAAAAAGAGAGCCAAGTATGTTTAGTTAAACAAATCCAAATTACCAGGTCAAAATGGCAAGAAAGACTTTCCTCCTGACTCGTCATACATTAGGTGGCCAGCTGATCCCACTGGGTGCCAAAGACATGACGTTTGATGCTATCACTGAAGGAAAATGTTGACCCTGCCATACTAATTATTGGACGAGAGAGCCTGTTGTGACTACTAGGGAGTAAGGGGGTCTGCTGTGACTACTGGGAAGTAAGGGGGCCTGCTGTGACAACTGGGGAGTAAGGGGGTCTGCTGTGTCTAGTGGGGAGTAAGGGGGCCTGCTGTGACTAGTGGGGAGTAAGGGGGCCTGCTGTGACTATGGGGATAAGGGCCTGCTGTGACCATACTAGGAATAAGGGGGCCTGCTGTGACTAGTGGGGAGTAAGGGGGCCTGCTGTGACTAGTGGGATAAGGGCCCTGCTGTGACTACTAGGGAGAAGGGGTCTGCTGTGACTACTGGGAAGTAAGGGGGCCTGCTGTGACAACTGGGGAGTAAGGGGGCCTGCTGTGACTAGTGGGGAGTAAGGGGGCCTGCTGTGACTACTGGGGAGTAAGGGGGCCTGCTGTGACTAGTGGGGAGTAAGGGGGCCTGCTGTCACTAGTGGGGAGTAAGGGGGCCTGCTGTGACTAGTGGGGAGTAAGGGGGCATGCTGTGACTATGGGGAGTAAGGGGGCCTGCTGTGACTAGTGGGAGTAAGGGGGCATGCTGTGACTACTAGAGAGTAAGGAGGCCTGCTGTGACTATGGGGAGTAAGGGGGCCTGCTGTGACTACTGGGGAAGTAGGGGGTACACTTGTGACTACTGGGGAGTAAGGGGGCCTGCTGTGACTACTGGGGACTTAGGGTTCTGCTGTGGGAGTAACCAGGCCTGTTGTGACTACTGGGGAGTAAGGGGGCCTGCTTTGACTACTGGGGAGTTAAGGGGGCCCGCTGTGACAACTGGGGAGTAAGGGGGTCTGCTGTGGATAAGCGGGTCTGTTGGCTCTGGGAAGTAAGGGGCCTGCTGTGACAACTGGGAAGTAGGGGGCCTGCTGTGACAACTGGGGAGTAAGGGGGTCTGCTGTGGATAACTGGGGAGTAAGGGGGATGCTGTGACAACTGGGGAGTAAGGGGGGATGCTGTGACTACTGGGGAGTAAGGGGGTCTGCTGTGACTACTGGGAACTTAGGGGGCCTGCTGTGACTACTAGAGAGTAAAGAGGCCTGCTATGGTTATTAGGGAGAAAAGGGACTTCTGTAACTTTAGAGGGTAATGTGGTCTGCTAGAATAAAATAAAAAGTGAACCTCCACTATAACTAGGGAGTGTGGGGACTTACGGGACTCATTTCCAAGGAGGTGTACACCATAGCAATTTTTTGCCACTCAACGGTGCAAAGCTCTGTATAGACCAATGTTTGCAAGTATTCCAGAAAGGAAAAATAGAGCAGCCCTCACCATGGTGATCTTCACGCCTTTGTTGTGGTGCCATGCAGGTGTGTAGGAGGATGCAGGCTACGTCCTGTTGGTGGACTACGAACGTTTCGCTCACAGTGATCAAATGAAACCATGAAACAATTTATTGGACCTGTTGAAGCTCACCTGTGAGCGAAACGATCGTAGTCCACCGACAGGACGTAGCCGCTTCCTCCTACACACCTGCATGGCACCACAATAAAGACGTGAAGATCACCATGCTGCTCTTTTATTCTTTCTGAAATAGTTGGTGTGCTAGAATAGTTAGGAGTAATGGGGCCTTCTGTGACTGCTGGGGGATACAGTGACCTGGTGGGACTACTAGGGAGTAAAAGGTGTGTTATGTGTCTTCTAGGGAGTAGAGTAGCCTGCTTTGAGTACTACAAACAGGGGGTTGACCTATAGACACACATTACTTCCAGACATTGCTCTGGCTACCAGTAGGGGAAGCTTTATTTTGACTACGGATGATAATGAGTGCCACCATACTTGAGGCCCCTCTTGCACATCGCCCTCACATTTGCTGGACATTAGGTTTGTCCAGTTTTATACAACTGATCCTATAGATTTTGAAGGATTTGCCACCAACCCGATACAATACTTTCTTGCCAATAGCCATAATTACTCAATTACTGGTAATTTAAGGGAAGATGATTGCCCATATGAGTGGTATGGATGATATTGAGCTCTAGCTTACGTCAATGCGGCACCACCTTATCCAGCACTAGATTGGCTGCAGATGCCTCAGCGCACCTTGTCTGCTCGTAATCCCAAAAACCTTCTCAAATCTGTGAAATGTTGTGAAAAGGGAGAAGACAAAGAAAATAAATTTGACGCTAAAAAAGATGATAAAGGTCGACCTGGCTTCAGAAAGGAGGAGGTAACTATCTGGTCTTTTTGCTGCTAACGATTTGCAATAATGGTCTACTACCCCTTCAATATCCGATATGACTGTGTATACTTTAACTCTTAGTCTACTTTTTTTCTATCCCCTCTCCAACAGTATTCTCTGTAATATTTTTTTCCCATAAAACATCTTAAGTCTGATCTTTCCTAAAAATTCCAAAACTAATCTTTTAATCCATTAAAAAATGACCAATCGTGCTGCATTGCATTTTATTAGAAACACAAAAGTGGTGCAAAGAGTGTCATATACCATGGTAAGTACATATTCTTCTGTCTAGAAGACTCCCCTTGTAGAGGTATTCAATGGTTCAAAGCTAGGGATCAGCCTCAGTGTAAGGAAATAGGTAGCAAGTGTTCCATTTGCCAACAGCGCTACTAGAGGCGAAAAAAAGTATTGCAGGGTTCTTATTGAAATCAATGGGCTATATGAGCAAGGCGTCGATCTGCTGGGTCCTTCAGAAAACAAGATGCTTTTGCAGTAATTGTTTTTAACCGTATATCAAGGGAATCCCATTGAAAATATTTTATTATTTATTCATCGGCCTTCAGCTCGATCTTGAGCCATTGCAATTGATGGATGAACGCTCTGTAAGAAGATCGATCTTGTGCAAACCTAGATGGTCCATCGGGATTTTCGCCAAGCCTAGATAGGTCCATCAGGGTCTTCACAATCTAATGGTCCCCAGGTCTTCTCCAAGCTTAGATAGGTCCACCAGGGTATTCTCAAGCCTAGATAGGTCCACAGATCTTCCACCTAGAAAGTCATCAGGTATTCCCCAAGCCTAGATAGATCCACCAGGGCTTTTTAAGCTTAGATAGGTCCACCAGGGTCTTCTCCAAGCCTAGATAGGTCCACCAGAGTCTTCTCCAAGCCTAGATAAGTCCACAAGGGCCTTCTACAAGCTTAGATAGATCCACCAGGGTCTTCTCCAAGCCTACATAGGTCCACCAGGGTCTCTCCAAGCCTAGATTGGTCCACCAGGATCTTCTTCACCATTATCTTGATTGTATCAAGACATCGGGTTGTTGTTCTTCCTCTTCACCTTGTTCCGTCTAGTCTTCCGATCATGATGCCCTTCTCCAGTGATTGCTCTCTTTGTATGATGAGTCCAAAGTAGCAAATTGACTATAGCACTCACAAATTAAAGGCTAACCATGTATAGCTAGTTAGGGTCCATTATTTGAAGGTCTGTAAGGTCCTTGAATTCTTGGCTAAGAATATGTAATATTAAAGACCTGGGTTGTAACTATAGATGGTGCAGGGGTTGCAGTCATATCTGGGCCATGAACACCTAGGCAGGGAGTAAAACACCGCACCTCAAGGTCAAGGTGCTCTGGTAGGATCCAAACCCGTAGACAGTGATAATATATAACCAGGCACTCGAGATGTAAGAAGTTTACAATTTATTGTGTGGAGACCACTCTATATCACTCGCCTGTCCTCACTCCCTTCAGCTTATGAACTCAAGAAGGTCTATGTTAGACCAAAACGTCTTCACTTAATGGCCTATACTGCTTCACACAACGTATTGAAAACTTCTCACATCTGTTGAGTACCTTGTTATAGATTATCATGAACCCTAGGTGGGACCCAAAAAAATTATTTTGACCAAAATTAGAAGACAAGCAGTATTAAAGACCCTCAATAGTTGGGGACCCTGTCAGAGATTTTGCATTGGGGCCCACAAGCTTCAAGTTACACCACTGATAAAGAAATACATAATTGAACCCACTGCAATAGACATCAAATATACTCCCTAAAAAGGTTGTGCACATGGTACAACCATACGTATGATGCCATTATGGTAGAATCCAGGGGTGTTGTGGACCTTAGGGACTGGTGAAGTGGAAATTATAACTGAAAATAAGGCTCAAAAAGACCTGGGGAACTAGGCAAAAGAGCCAGAACACAAGTCTCTGGTGTCTGGTGCTAGCAATGCATCAGTTATCTACAGTTTCCTACTATGGAGCTATATATATATATGCCATATATATAGCACAATAATATAGAATCTTGCTGAGCATGGTACAATATTCCGCAGGGTACCGTCATGGGTCTACCTTGATGCCCTACTATGGAGCTGTATGAACGCTATATACAGGGTGGGCCATCTACATGGATACACCTAAATAAAATGGGAATGATTGGTGATATCAACTTCCTGTTTATGGCATATTAGTATATGGGAGGGGGAAAACTTTTCCTGATGGGTGGTGACTATGATGGCCATTTTGAAGTCGACTATTTTGGATCCAACTTTATTTTTTTCAATGGGAAGAGGGTCATGTGACACCTCAAACGTATTGAGAAACCAATCACACCATTGTTTTTCTTAACGTAACTTTATTCTTTCATGAGCTATTTCAAGTTGATATCACCATTCATTCCCATTTTATTTAGGTGTGTCCATATAGATGGCCCACCCTGTTGGTACCGCCATGGGTCTAACTTGATGTCATACTACGGAACATTACTACACTGAACTTGTTCGGAGCAGTAATAGTACATGAGGTGTAATTCTTTTTTGTGCACCTTGCTTCTGGTAGTCATCACACTAGCGACTAGGGCTCACAATGGTCAGCAGAAAACTGACATTTTTCCTTTTTGGGCTCCTAAACTTCTTGTTTTCCAAATAGATTAAGGATGAAAAATCGAAAGACAAGGGAGGAAAGGAAGAGTTAAAGGCCAGCTGGGAACGCAAGAATAAAGCTCAAAATGGAGAAAGTTTACATGAAGCTACACCACAGAAGCTTAAACATATGGACAAGTTTGGGTAATAAGTCTTCTCCTCAAACCAAACAACTTCATATTTGGTTGTGTTTGCTGATTTTGGCACTGATTTCGCTTTTCAAGGCCCCAATGATGTCTGATCTCCTGTCATAACCTCTCCCTCCATGTGTAAAGTGACATTTTTCAGCTTGTGTCTCCGCTGGCTCTCTACATATAGGGCTAAATAACTTTCAATCTTCTGTCTCCCTCCATGAGTGAAAGTGGTTTCCCCCTCCCTGATCTCTTATTCTTTTTCATGTTTGTCACCTAAATGTTTCAGATCACCAAACAAATGTAAATATTAGACAAAGTAATCCCAGAATGCAGTTTATATTTATAATTGAAGATCTTTTATTATTAAGGGAAAAAGAAATCCAAACCCACAGGGCCCAGTGTGAAAATATGTTTGCCCCTTAACCTAATAACTAGTTGGGCCCTGAGCAGCAACAACTGCAATCAAGCGTTTGTGATAACCGCCAATGAGTCTTTTGCTCTGGAGGAATTTTGGCCGCTCATCTCTGCAGAATTGTTGTAATTTAATGTAATTGGAGGTTTCTGAGTATGAACTGCCTTTTTAAGATCAGGCCACAGCATTTCAAGCTTTAGAAATGGCTTTATAACCTTTTCCAGACTGATAAATCTCAACTACTTTGTTTCTCATTTGTTCCTGAATTTCTTTAGATCACAGGATGATCTCTAGCTTTTGAGGATCTTTCGATCTACTTCACTATGTCTGGCAGATCCCATTTAAGTGATTTCTTGATTGAGAACAGGTGTGGCAGTAATAAGACCATGGGTGTGGCTAGGGAAATGGAACTCCACTTCCCAAAGATGTGATAAACCACAATTAATTTATGTTTTACGGGTGGGGAGCACTTTTTCACACAGTGCCCTGTAGGTTTGGATTCCCTTTTCCCTCAATAATATGGGGCACCCCTGCGAACTGGTTCCCAGGTGAAAGGGGTCACAAATCCGAGTCACAGAATTGTGTCCAGGCTGGGGGGTTTGGGTGGACCTTTTTGAGGGAGGGCCCCATCTCCTGGCTTGAGGAGGGGTTAGCAAGAGCTAGAGAGAGAGAGAGAGGAAAACGTCGGAAGGAGAGCCTCCGGAGCGCATGCAGGACGGAGACAGTCCCAGGGGATATGGGGGTGCGAGACACACCCATGTGCCTTGAACCTGGCCCAACCCGAGTTGGGCAGAGGGATGGGTTGCCTGAGGGGACCAGCCCAGATCTAGTGGAAGTGCTGCACGCCTCAGCCAGGAAAACCAGAGGCAATCGTTTCTGCATGAATGGTTTCTGCCAGAGCTGTATGTATATATAATATTACAACTACCTCAACTTTAATCAGCAGGAAATTATCAGTAGAGGACTAGATATCATATGCAATCCAGTCCACTTACTTGGTGTAACCCCACCCACCCCCACCATTATTGGCAGCTTGTACATTGGAATCTACGAATCTGGGCTGTGGGTGGAGTTATATACAGCCCAGCATTCTGAGCACTGATAAATCTACTACAGAGGTTCTATCAAAACTACAGCAGGTAGCCCAGTAAGTTACACATCACTGGAATCCGGGTTTCTGCCCGTACATTATGCTTCTTACAGATTACATAATATATATATATTGTGAGACAGCGGCTTACATTAGCCAGCAAATGAGGCAGTGACCCAGGGGTTAAAGTTCAAGCCACATAAATTTATTTTCAAAATACAGCACAAATTCACAGAGCTTTAGTTCCGGAGCACAGCTGGGTCATATGTGCACCGTCCAAGACTGTGTTACCGCCGTACTGCTGTAGGACCCCTAAGTGGGTAGGGTCCACCAAATCCACATTGCTGGCCAGTGTTGAGCACACAAACAGCCTGAATCCAACTGAGAGTTACCCCACTGTGAACTGTAGGACATTAGCAAGTTGCAAGACCTAGACTGGAGGGGAGAGTTCATCCCACTACCAAACCTACAAATCTTTCCAAAATAAAGACCACCAATCGATTTTCCTAAAAGCCTCAATCAAACAGCTCGGCCCAGTTCACACTCCTTTACTTTTGTTTTGCACTCCTGTTTATACATTTATATAGCGCCATTAATTCCACCACAGCGCTTTACATATATATTATATATTGAAATTAATCAGCTCAGAAATTTGGTCCTAAAAATGTTGTAATCTTGAAAGGTGGAGAATCACTTAAGTGTGTTTTTTATATTCCGGAGATTTTAAGAAAGTGTACATAACCTATAGGAAACTGGCATTGAGGTAATCCATACGTATGGCACGCCAGTCGCCAAGCAAAGTCGTTTGATCTAGTCTTATATTCGGATCCCTGCAGTCACTTTAATCCAGACTCCGCAGCTGCTGGTTGACACTTCATGTTCATAATTGCACAGAGCTTGGAATGAACTTGTCATCTTTGACCCCGGAAAGGTCTGGGAAAGAAGAATTTCTTAAGCGCTATGGCTTCCATAAACATTTTTATAGACAAGTTCCAATGAGTTTCAAGGGCCGATTTATTCCCATGAAAAGTATATATACTTTGACTTAAAACTTTTTTGGGAAAGTACCATAACTTTTATTATTTCCGCTGTCCTCTAATCAAGATGGACCTTAGCATAAAATGTCCCTAAGTGCCCAGGAGCGCCATTTTGGCATAAGTTATACTAAAACTTTTTACTAAATCGAATTTTTTGCAATAACAAGGTTTGCTGTAAGCACATCTCTGGCTTAGGAAATAGTCCATTAAGGCCTTGCTCCGAGAAACTAAAGCGGTACTATCACTCTGCAGCAACTGCTTAACCCTATTCTAGACTGCTCTGAAATGAACTTGCCCAGTTTTTCATGCCCCAAAAGCCTGAATACCACCCGTGCAAATTATACAGTGGACCCAAGTTATTAAATTTGCCCTTTCTACCTTCTTTAAAGTACAGCTGTAATGCGACCAGGGGCGTAGTCTTGGGTAAGAAGGCCTGTGTCCTTGCAGAAAGTCATGTTGCCAGGGTACTTGACTCTCAAGGGCTCAACAGCTCAGGGATGTCACGGTAGCCTTCCCTGGAGGTTGTGGCCGCAAGCAGTCGTTGAAAAGGGGTGAATTAAAGGGAAAAAGTTTGTTGTGACGCCATCTGAGGTATCTGGTCAGGGAGGACCAGTGCTGCATATAGTAGTCTCCAGGGAATAGGTGGTAAGGCAGCTAGTTGGAACTGTCCCCTCAGATGGGGCGGGCCCCTGGGGTGTAGTGGAAGTAAAGTAATGATGGTGGTTGTAATAGTAGAAATAATAGTAGAAAGTGCATAGAGGCGCAGGATGAAGTAGACAGACACAGGGTTCTGCAGTTCTTACCAGTCTTTTATTTGTAGTTTGGTGCAGACACAACCCAGCCGGGGTAACATGTTCACCAAGATTACAGCCTGGCCTAACAAGTAGTCCTGGTCCACTCTGCTGAGACACAGGGAATATGGCTTTCCTTGCTACCCTTTCTCTCTCTTTCTCTAACGCTGCTACTCCTTGTCCTCCTAGCATCTCTGTGGTTACAAGTCCCAAAGACAGGTGGCTACGGCCCTCCAAGTGACTGCCCTGCTAGTGCTCTTGAAGTCCAGTCACCTCCAGTTTCTCGGCTGGTCCTGAAGATGTCCAGGCCGAATTGAGGCTGGTACGCCTGCGCAGCTAGTTGCTCTGCTCTACCTAGCCGGTCAGCTGCAGATTTAGGGTCCTCGGGTCTGGGGAGTACCCAGCTGACCCACGTGTGTCCTGCTCTATCCCCAGCTCGACTGCAACTCCTAGAACTTACTCCTCCTTTTTGCCTCCCACTTCTAACTCCTAACTAGTAGATAAGTACTGCTCTGAATGTGAGTCTCTTCCACCCAGCACCTGGCCTGGGTTTGGATAGTGTTGGGTGTGTGTTGGGGTTTCAGCAAAGTTTTCCCTTCTTACCTGTGAGCATGATGCCACACCTATTAGATAGGTGCAGTACCATAGTGGTAACCGAACCGAAGGGTCGCCACACCCTCACCTTGGCACGTTACAGACACGGGTTGTAGTGGGAGGCTCACTGTCTGGCTGCTCCAGTACTTCTTGGTCAAAGGCCCATTCAAACTTCCCGGTTTCAGGTTACCAAGAAAGAGTCCTCTACAATTGAAAGCGTCTCGTACTTTACTTGCAACATGGTCCAAACACAGTTTCGCCACAGGTGAGGCAGAATACAGACTTACCGTAATCCTTCATTTAACCTTATCCTCTTCACCCAGACCGGCCCCTCAGGTTTAAATGCAGACTATGTCCCGACAGTTATCAGGGTAAGTATGGGGGCTCTGTACTGCTTTTTCCCAGGTACCCAACTGCACGGGTCAATGTGTATCACTATGGTTAGGATACCCTGCACATATTCTTCTTCCCGGGGGCAATGACCCACAGCCTGGATATCTTCAATCCCTTTCTGGGAAATCCTGCTCAAAACTGGTTTACCACTGTCCTTGCAGTCTACTTACTATCAGCTGGTTATGGGTGCTTACTTGTCCCTTATGTCTCCTCCAAAAGAGACATAATGTAATCCGAGCCCAGCCTTCTCCTCTTCCTCCTGCACAGTGCTTATGTTTGTTTTCACTTTGCCTACTCTGTGTCCAACCTATACCAAGAAATACTGTACCTTATATTCCCCTTCATTGTGGGCCGGCTTCACATTAACTCCCTTAATTCTGTCTCCCCTGGAGCTCAAGTTTCCCCTACAACTAGGAAAGATAATTCTAGTGACACCCGTGGGAGTCTGATAACACTGTCCCATTTTTTAGGGAAAGAACATATCATTCTATTTGCATAAATACATATAATACAAAAGAGCACATAAAAGCAATTGGCACTCCCTGGCGTCAGCCACCTCCTTACACAGATTTCATAATAAGGGCTTAAAGGAATTAAATTGTCTTTCGACCCTTTAAAGAGGTCCTTTTACAAGTGTACATTTTTTGCTCTAATTTTATTTCCAGTGCTTCCCTGAATTTTTTTTTGTTTCTCTAAATTAGCCGTATAGTTCTAAAGATAAGGGATGTTCTATTTACTGCAAATTGATATGGTCTTCATCAAGGAGACATGTATTACCAGATGCTCAGGGGCATGTCTTTAGGCTGCTTTACATTATTATCCTGGGAGCCACGCCCATTGGTCAACAACATAAAAATTAACACGAAATGATAATGCCCATATCTCTGGAGACCAATGGTTGATTAAAAAAAAATGATCATATTCAGGGGAGCATCAGGAATAAAATAAGAGGAAAAACTGTACATTCTTTTATTATTGCTGCCAATTTATTTTTCTAATAAAGTATTGAAAAGAAACATGCTTTGGGCTTTTCAAAGGGGTCTTCAAGTGAGCAATGATTGACTTTTTGTGTCGTCATTCAGTGCTCATTTTGGGCAAGAATCTGCTCGTATAAAAGGCCTTAAAAGGCTTTTCTCAAAAAGTTAAAAACGAACCATAGGATAGTATTAGCTTTATTCTCGTTTGCACAAGGAAAGACTAGGTCACACGCTTAGTTGGCGCTGACATTGCTGGATGCTGCTGTGTATGTGGTTTGTCTTTAAGAACTGCATAGTTGATAGTTGTGAAGGTCCTTGCCTCCTGTGTTGTGCTCCAGAACTGCATTCACTATTATATTCAGCTGCTGGTTGAGTGGTTAAAGTGTGACTCACCTGAAATCCCCACCCCCTGGCTTTAAATAGCCTTCCCTCTCCTGTCAGTTGCTGGTGATAGCTACGTGCTGTAGGTCTTGGTACTGTGCTGATGCTTAGCTGCTGGACTACAGTCTTTCCTTGGGAGAAGCTGTGATTCCTGACTCGTGGGTGGAGGTAGGGGCCCTCAGCCTAGGGCTAATCAGGAGTTTTAGGGTACAGGGTGGCGGCTCGGACGTCCTCACCATCAGAGGTACCTCCGAGATCAGGGTAAGCCAGGGACCCCAGCATCAGGGTCAGATTAGGCTCTCCTGACCCCCTTTTGCCCAATTCACCTACCTGTTATCTGATTCCCTTACCTCCCAAGTGTGACAGACTATAAGCAAAGTGATGAATCTGAATGGGAGGTGAGACAGATTAGACATTAGATATTTTTGACATTGAGGGTGATCAATGAGTGGAACAGGCAGCCACAAGAAGTGGTGAGTTCTCCTTCAATGGAGTCTCCATACATAGGCTGAACAGAGATCTGTCTGGAATGATTTAGTGAATCCTGTTTTGAGCAGGGGTTGGACCTAATGATCCAGGAGGTCCCTTCACACAATGACCCGGGAGGTCCCTTCACACAATGACCCAGAAGGTCCCTTCACACAATGACCCGGGAGGTCCCTTCACACAATGACCCGGGAGGTCCCTTCACACAATGACCCGGGAGGTCTCTTCACACAATGACCCGGGAGGTCCCTTCACACAATGATCCGGGAGGTCCCTTCACATGATGACCCGGGAGGTCCCTTTATACAATGACCCAGGAGGTCCCTTTACACAATGACCCAGGAGGTCCCTTCACACAATGACCCAGGAGGTCCCTTCACACAATGACCCAGGAGGTCCCTTCACACAATGGCCCAGGAGGTCCCTTTACACAATGACCCAGGAGGTCTCTTTACACAATGACCCAGGAGGTCTCTTTACACAATGACCCAGGAGGTCCCTTTACACAATTACCCAGGAGGTCCCTTTGCACAATGACCCAGGAGGTCCCTTTGCACAATGACCCAGGAGGTCCCTTTGCACAATGACCCAGGAGGTCCCTTCACATGATGACCCAGGAGGTCCCTTTACACAATGACCCAGGAGGTCCCTTTACATGATGACCCAGGAGGAACCTTCACACAATGACCCAGGAGTTCCCTTCTACCTCTACTATTCCATGTTCATATGTTGGCATCATTTGGCCACAAATTTCCTAAAATTTGAATACACTGAAAAATTTCCTTGTGTACCCAGCACTCAAACTCACTTTAAGTTTTCCTTTTCTTCTGAAGCGGTGCCAAAGGACAAGCAAGTTTTGATGAGTCTGAACCAGGCTCCAAGGTGGAAGCCGGGAAGAAGCTGGAGGAACTGAAGCGTCGTAGGGGCGAGACAGAAACCGGAGAGTTCGAGAAGCTTAAACAAAAGCAACAAGATGCTGCCGTGGAGCTGGAGGAGCTGAAGAAGAAACGTGAAGGAAGAAGGAAAATAATGGAAGAAGAGGAGCAAAAAAAGAAACAAGAGGAGGCCGAGAAGAAAGCTAAGGAAGAGGTGAGAAGCCGGTATGACTGGGTGTTCTTGCTTGACTTTAAGTAAGAAAATTGTAGAAAAAGTTTTCTAACATGGAAAAAATATATATATTTTACCTGTAGAAAATTTTATAAATCAAGTTTTTTTTTTTTTTTTTAAATGTTACCAATGTTATCATTTTTAAAATATGATTATATTATTTTATAATAATAAAATGATTAATCTTGCCATTTTCACACTGGACGCTGGGACATTTAGACTTCCTATCCTTTTAGAAAAAGTGAAAATGTTTTCAGCAGGCTCTTTATCATCAGAGACATGATAACATAATAATAATAATAATAATAATAATAAAACTTTATTTGTATAGCGCCAACATATTCCGCAGCGCTTTACAGTACAACGGTACATATAAGAAAAATATACGGTACAGAAACGTAATGCAGAACAGTAGTTACATACAAGAAACCTAGAATCAACTTAGGAAATACAATAAAAAAGGCAGAAAATGAAGGTGACCCTGCTCGAAGGAGCTTACAATCTAAGACGGGATGGGAACACAAAGTACAGGGGCTTATAACAATGAATATCTTACGTCTAAGTGACTACTGTTAGGGAGAAGGATAGGCCGCCCTGAAGAGGTGTGTTTTTAGGGAGCGTCTGAAGCTATGCAAGTTGTGGATGGTCCTAATTTCTTGGGGTAGAGCATTCCAGAGTTTTGGTGCAGCTCGAGAGAAGTCTTGAAGTCGGGAATGGGAGGTTCGGATTAATGCCGATGTTAGTCTGAGGTCATGCTCAGAGCGAAGGGGACGGGTGGGGTGGTAGACAGAGATGAGGGTGGAGAGGTAAGGAGGTGCCGCACCATGAATAGCTTTGTGGGTGACAACGAGCAATTTGAATTGGATTCTATAGTGTACGGGTAGCCAATGTAGTGACTGGCACAGAGCAGAAACATCTGAGTAACGGTTTGCTAGATAGGTGATCCTGGCTGCTGCATTGAGGATAGACTGGAGAGGGGAAAGCTTACTGTGGGGGAGGCCAGCTAATAAAGAATTACAGTAGTCAAGGCGGGAATGAATCAGGGCCACGGTGAGGGTTTTAGTTGTTTCCGTGGTGAGGAAAGGGCGGATTCTGGAGATATTTTTCAGGTGCAAGCGACAGGAGCGGGTGAGAGATTGTATGTATGGGGTGAAGTAGAGATCAGTGTCCATCAAACACCGAGACAGCGAGCCTGCTGACTGGGTTTATCGTGGTGCCGCACACCGAGAGAGAGATGTCAGATTTAGGGAGGTTGGCAGAGGGTGGGAGCAGAAGAAGTTCAGTTTTGGAAAGGTTGAGTTTCAGATAGAGAGTGGACATGATATTGGAGACTGCGGTTAGACAGTCATTGGTGTTTTTTATTAGAGCGGGAGTAAGGTCAGGGGCTGAAGTGTATAGTTGTGTGTCATCAGCATAAAGATGGTACTGAAAGCCAAATCTGCTGATGGTCTGTCCGATCGGGTATGTGTAGAGAGAGAAGAGGAGAGGGCCAAGGACTGAACCCTGAGGGACCCCAATAGTGAGAGGAAGAGGGGAGGAAGTGGAGCCTGCAAATGATACACTGAAAGAGCGGTCAGAAAGATAGGAAGAGAACCAGGAGAGAGCAGTGTCCTTTATGCCAATGGAGTGCAGCATAGAGAGTAGGAGCTGATGGTCGACAGTGTCAAAAGCCGCAGAGAGGTCAAGAAGGATAAGCAGAGAGTGGTCACCATTACGTTTTGCTGTCAGAAGGTCATTGGTCACTTTGATGAGGGCAGTTTCTGTAGAATGTAAGGGGCGGAAGCCCGACTGCAATGGATCTAAAAGAGAGTGAGTGGCGAGGTAATGAGTGAGGCGGGTGTAGACCAGGCGCGCCAGGAGTTTAGAGATGAAGGGGAGATTGGAGACAGGTCTGTAGTTATTTGTGCAGGATGGGTCAAGGGACGTTTTCTTTAGTAGTGGAATGATAATAGAGTGTTTGAAGGAGGAGGGGAAGATGCCAGTAGAGAGGGAGAGATTGAAGATTGTGGTTAAGTGACTGGTGACCACTGGAGAGAGGGTCTGTAGTAGGTGTGAGGGAATGGGGTCAGAGGTGCATGTAGTGGGACGTGAGGACGAGAGGAGCCTGGAGACTTCTTCTTCTGTGGCTGGGTCAAAAATGGAGAGTGAGCCAGAGGGGATGTGGGGACAGATGGGAGTAGAAACAATTGAAGGTTGGGAGCTGATTTCCTGACGGATGTTTTCTATTTTCTCTGTGAAGTAAGAGGCCAGATCATCAGCACTGAGGTCAGTGATAGGAGCCTGCACTTTCGGACTGAGGAGAGAGTGAAAGGTGTCAAAATGTTTCTTTGAGTTGTTGGCTAGTGAGGAGATCAGGGTGGTGAAGTAGGTCTGTTTGGCGAGGTGAAGGGCAGAGTTGTAGGTTTTTAGCATGAATTTATAATGGATGAAGTCTCCTGGTGAGCGAGTTTTCCTCCATAGGCGTTCGGCACTCCTCGAGCATCGCTGGAGGAATCGAGTTTGTGATGTGAGCCAGGGCTGTTTTACTCTGTGTTTGGAGGTTCTAAGGGTGAGGGGCGCTACTTGGTCCAGGGTACTTTTGAGAGTGTCATTGTAGTAATTCACAGCCAGATTGGGGCAGGAGAAGGAGGAGATTGGGGACAGTGATGAGAGAAGATAGTCTGTGAATGTGTGAGGGTTGATGGCCTGTAGATTTCTGAATGTGTGATAGGTCGGACTATGCTGTGATGGGCGAGGGTTTGAGAGTGTGAAGGTGAGAATGTTGTGATCAGAGAGAGAAGGAGATGAGTTGTCTAAGGAGGAGGAAGAGCAGAGTCGGGTAAAGACCAGGTCAAGGGTGTTACCATCCTTATGTGTTTCAGAGGTTGAGAGTTGCTAGAGGCCAAGAGAATTGGTTAGAGCTAGGAGCTGGGATGCAGATGTGGAGTTGAGGCTGTTTATGGGGATGTTAAAGTCTCCCAGGATGAGGGTTGGTAATTCTGAGGACATGAAGTGCGGCAGCCATGCGGAGAAGTGGTCGAGGAAGTGGGTGGTTGAACCTGGGGGCGATACACCACCGCTACTCTGAGGGGAGGGGACGGAACAGCCTAATGGTGTGAACCTCAAAAGAAGGGAATGAGAGTGATGGAGCGGGGGGGATGACCTGGAAAGTACATTGTGGTGACAGGAGTAGGCCAACTCCACCACCACGTCTGTTTCCAGGTCTCGGGAAATGAGAGAAGTGCAGACCGCCGTAGGAGATAGCAGCAGGGGAGGCAGTGTCTGAGTCCTGGATCCAGGTTTCAGTAAGGGCCAAAAGGTTAAGAGAGTTACTGAGAAAGTAGTTGTGGATAAAGGGAAGTTTGTTGCATGCGGACCGTGTATTCCAGAGGGCACATTTAAAAGAAGGAGATGGAGGTGTGCAGGTAATGCTAATAAGGTTACTGGGATTTCTATGTGAGGTGTGTGTGGGGGGGTTGAAGCTGGAAGAGGGTGGCCCAGGATTGGGAGAAATATCGCCTGACATAAGCAGTAGTAGAAAGAGGAGGAGGGAGTAATGTTTGGCTCTATGACATTGTTTTTGTTGAGGCAAGACCCGTAATACCTCTATACACAGCTAATATCACAGAATGCACCAATTACAATAGCAAACGTCATGGCCCCCCCCCAGCTGTGACCCTTCCCTTCACAATTACCTTTGCACATGCTCGTTGGATGCTTCCATTTAAAAGATTGCTGCTAATGTACATGTGCATTTCCTGAAAGAACAGGAAGTTAGAGTCTAAAATAGCCCCGGTGGCCAGTTTGAGAATTGCAAGATTTCTAAGTACAGGTTGTGATATGGAAAAAAAAACATTCCCAAAATAATTAAAAAAAAATACATGTAATACAAAAATAGGGAATTTTCTGATGAAAAATTCTCTTTTTAAGGGTTTGTACAAGATCAGAAAAATGTGATTTGTTTTGTTAATGGCGCCATGTGGACAGTTATGACGCTGATTTGGGGGAAACAATTCAAGGGTATTGAATGGGGATGAAAAACGTCCAACTTTTTGTTTCTTTTGCCCTAGGACGAAAAGAAGAAACTAAAAGAAGATATTGAGAGGAGACGAGCCGAGGCCGCAGAAAAACGCCAGAAAGTTACAGATGATGGGTTATCGGAGGACAAGAAACCATTCAAGTGTCTTACGCCAAAAGGTTCCACTTTCAAGGTACAACCCTAGATGTCTTACGTTCTTGACACATACCTATCAGTCTTCTTGTTGATCTAGTCCAAGAATAAAATTGACAGTTTGTCTTCAAGTAGTCGTCCACTTTGGGTAATTTCTTTTTAGAAGACTCTCTTGGTAATGAGCTGATCACAGAAATCAGCTGGAACTTGGCAGCAAGTGTTCCATTTCCTTGCAGCACCCCCACAGGCGAAACAAAGAATTACATTGTTTTATATAATATTAAAGATCAGTGGGCTGTTACATTAGGTGACATAGCAATGTGCTAGTTCCTGAAGAGTGACATGCGGCGGTATATTTTATGTGTATTACAAGCACACTCACAAATGGTAATATCAAAATATAAGCTCCAGTTGCAAGGTTGCTTAAAAGGTCAGGCATTGACTTATAGTATAGCTACCTCCACTAGGTGGCACTAGAGAGATAGTTTTGCTAATTAGCATACATTTTTTCCAGCTGGTCTTCTTAAAGAGGTTTTCCACTACTTTTGTGACCCCTATCATTAATCCTAACTATTCCAAACTAATACTTTCCCAATATACATCTGCTATCTGGTCTCTAAGAGGCCCGAAAACACCTTTATTGATGTTGTAGCTTTCATTCTTCCGGCTGCAGACCAGAATCGGACCAGCTTAGCAGGGCACGTCACTGGTGGGGGCGGGGCTGCATCTCTGTGACTGACAGCAGTGTGGCCACGCATGCCAAGATCACACCTCACTCTCCTCTCAGCCCCCACCAGTGATGTGCCCTGCTCATTTGGTCCAAATCCAGTCTCCAGACCAGAAGGATCAAAGCTACAACAACAATAAAGGTATTTACGAGCCTCTTAGAGACTAGATAGCTGAAGTACATTGGGAAAGTATTAGTTTAGAAGAGTTAGGATAAAATATAGGGGGTCAAAATATTAGTGGAAAACCTCTTTTTACGAGCGTCTTAGAGATAAAGCTTACAACATCCCCAGATCCCACTTCACTCTTCTTTCAGCCCCCACCAGTGATGTCCCCTGGTCAGTTGGTCTGATTCCGGTCTTCAGACCGGAAGTTCAAAGCTGCAAAAACATTAAAGGCATTTACAAGTCTCTAAGGGTACCTTTACACGCCGCTACGGCAGGATGGATGCATCCCGCTACTTCACGTGCACGAGCACGCTCCAACGGTTACAAACGCTCAACGCATCACCTTTACACGCCGCCATAAGGTGCGCTATGCTACCTGACATCTGTAACTAGCTGCATCGCCGGGTGTCTCAAGTAGCCATCTGTAGCTCAGCGTACCTCATTTACACAACGCTACAACAAGCTAATATGGGCGGACCTGGTGCAGCAGGGACAGCACATAGGCGTGCCACAATTGTGGATTACAAGACGTCCGTACGGTGATAGGACAAAGCCAGAACATCATGATTGGGCAGGCATCACAGGAGGCTGATTAATACATGACGCTCGAGCAATTGTGTAGTGTGACTGGTCAGCTCCTTAAATATGCCTCCCTATGCAGCGACCACCAATCGTCATGCAGGAGCTTCCACCAATGATCGCACATGGGGCGCGGTAACACGGAGCCAGGGTCACGCCTTAGCTACATTGCAGCTACATCGCAGGGTGTCCAGAGTTCCCTTCTGTAACTTCTTTACACGCCGATGCATCTTGCTTCCATCGGCTTTGTAGCTCTCTGTTTTCGAGCAGAGGTCGTAAACAGATGTATCTGTTGCCGGCTGTATCGTCACGTCTTCAGACGCCGCTACGACGGGCTATATTGGCGCTACAAGCTACATTTGTAGCCTGTAGCGGGATGCATCCATCCTGCCGTAGCGGCGTGTAAAGGTACCCTAAGGGTACCTTTACACGCCACAACTACGGTGTGGAAACTGAGAGGCAATCCGGAGTTCCCTTGCCGTGAAATTGCTACAAAATTGCGGCGTGTATTTGGGGAACCCGGTGGTGATTTTGAAAGTTGCACCTGGTTGCAATTTCAGAGCACTGCTCCAAAACCAGACGCAACCCTGAAGGAGAATTTCCCAGGTTTTGGAGTGTGAAGGGGCGATGGGGATGGAATCAATGTCGCCTACTGATTTCCCGGAGGCGTGCCGCAACGTGCTGGACACCGCCCCCCTCAGCGATGGTTGGTAGTGGCTACTATGTTTCCATTGGCTGTCCCTTCACAGGGCAACATATTTGAAGAGCTGTCCATTCACACTACACAATTGCAATGGCGTCATGTATTAGCCAGCCTTCCTGCGTAGGCTGGCCAATCATGATGCTATTGCGTTGTCTAATCAGCGTGTTTGGGACGCGGAATACACAAGTCTGTCACGCCTATGTTCTTGCGGCGCGGAACATGTACGCCCACATTCCTTTGGGGGTTGCGGCGTGTGAAGCGGCGTCAGGAGTCAACCGGATGTTTCTCAATGTTGGTGTGGGAACTTCTGGGATTACACATCGCCTTAGGTTGAGGGCGCAATTGCGGCGTGTAAATGCGCATTCGGCGTTCGGAGGCAACCATGTAAAATGTGCACGCGCACGTTCGGTTGCCTCTGATCACCGCCAAAAGTTGCGGCGTGTAAAGGTACCCTAATGGCCCCTTTACACACAGCTACAGGTGACAGGTTTTCCACAGGTAACTTACTGGTTGCAGTGAAATCATGGAGACATGGTTCCATTTGTACACCGCACCAAGATAGAACTATGTCTCGATGATTTCACTGCAACCAGTAAGTTACCTGTGGAAAACCTGTCACCTGTAGCTGCGTGTAAAGGGGCCATTAGAGATGAGATGGCAGAAGTACATTGGTAAAGTATTAGTTTGGAAGAGTTGGGATAAAAGATAGGGGTTCACAATAGTAGTGGAAAACCTCTTTTTACGAGCATTTTAGGCTGGTTTCACACTTGCGTTCCCCGCCGCTGCGTATTGCGGCGGGGAAGCGCAAGCTGAGCGCAGACACCACGCACCATTATGTTGCCCATTGCCGTGCGCATCCATTCACTTTCCTGTGTGATTTGTACGCATGCAAATGCTTGCGTACAAATCACACATTCTCGTTGTCGTTCGCACCTTGAACGCGACATGTCGCGTTCAGGGTGCGGACGAGAATGTGTGATTCGTACGCAAGCATGCGTACAAATCACATACTGAAGTCTATCAGTGCGCACGGTCATGCGCAGCCGTGCGCATCACCGTGCGTCCCTATGATAAATATAGGAGCGTGCGGTGTCTGCGCTCAGCTTGCGCTTCCCCGCCACAATACGCAGCGGCGGGAAGCACAAGTGTGAAACCAGCCTTAGAGATAAGCTTACATCATCCCCAGATCACACCTCACTCTCCTTTCAGCCCCCACTAGTGACGTGCCCTGGTCAGTTAGTCTGATTCCGGTCTGCAGATCGGAAGATCAAAGCTGCAACAACAATAAAGGTATTTACAAGGTTTAGAGATGAGATTACAGGAGTAGATAGTAGAAGTATATTGGGAAAGTGTTAGGACAAAAGAAAGGAGATCACATTAGTAGTGCGAGACCTTTTTAAGGCAAGCCAGTCCCCCTTCCCCAAAACTATTTTTAGGCAGATAAAACACTTACTGTATACTGTAATCTGTATTCCACCGGTCCTGGTTGTTATTGGACTGATATTTGGACTGATTTCCAGTGAATATTTTCTTTTTTCTTTTTACAGAAGTACTTTGTGATTTTATACACTGTATGTCATTGACAATAAGTGTGTGCTATGTGTGTGAAAACTGATGGTAGATTTTGTAACATGCTGCCACCTAGTGGTCAAAAAAAGTTCAATATAATTTATTTTCCCTTTTTGATTGTACTGTAGTAGATAAAACATTTTTACAAAATTAATGATTAAAAGAAAAATATAAATGACAAACTGGTCTATGATCAAAAAAAAAGTTATTTTAAACAAAGCATTGAGTGGCAGATATTCTGTTTTGCTTTATAGCCTGTATTTTCATGCGGAACAGACTTTAGTGTTTAATGAAAATGATTTTTTTTACTAAAAGTCAAATGCTGAAATGGTGCAATATAGGATTCTGGTTTCTCTATTACATCCAATTTGTGACCTTTGAGATGTCTATGTATATTTTAGAATAATCACATTTTATTTATTATGCTGCACTAAAGTCTTCTCTACATGTAACATAAAATATCATTATATTTATATTTAATTTTATATTGTTTTTAATTTTTTTTTAACTTGCATGTGTGTGTGCAAACTTGTGGTTTGTGATTGCTGTGTTTTGTATATTGTATAAAATTAGCTTTTGGGTAGAAAGGGAAAAAGAGCCTCAATGAAGCCCCCATTACGGTACCTTTTTTTTGCAATAATGGCCAACTATAATTCTTTCATTGATTCTTTTCATTGCCAACTTCTCACATTCTATTTGATAACAATGTACTTCTGCAGTTGTTAGTATTGCTGTGGCTGGAGGGGATTTGGGCCCCTTCCTCTCTTAATGCCCCAGAGAAGCAGTGTGGAGATCTCTATGATATACCCAGCTTTGGCAATTTGTATATAGAATGATATAAAATCTGGTATAAAATTATACAAATTCTGTTTGTTTTTTTTCTTGCAGATTGAGGAACGAGCGGAATTTTTGAACAGGTCGTCCCAAAAAAGGTGAGTGATAAAATGAGCATTTTGCTGCGACATACAGGTGCATCTCAATGAATTAGCATATCATCAAAAAGTTCATTTATTTCAGTAATTCAATACATAAAGTGAAACACATATATTATATAGAGTCATTACACACAGAGTGATCTATTTCAAGTGTTTATTTCTGTTAATGTTGATGATTATGACTTACAGCCAATGAAAACCCAAAAGTCATTATCTCAGAAAATTAAAGTAGGGAGGATGAAGGGTCTGAGAGATAAAATATGACCTAAATAGGTATCGGAGGTTTCACCTTGTGTGGTTGTGAAATTCACAACCACTATAAAAGCATATAATGGTGGCTGCAGTCCCCAGCGTGGTGCATATAGATTAGGGATGATGAAGGGTTAAACACCGCGCTGCCGAATTCCAAGAGACATCAAAGCGTGAATATTATATTGATTTATTAATCAACGCGTTTCAGAGCTCCCTGGCCCCTTCCTCAGAACAAATCAATATCATATTGCCATGTTTCAGGGAGGCCTGAAAAGCGTTGACTAATAACTCAATATTTTATTCACGCTTTTGATGTCTCGTGGAATACAGCAGCGCGGTTTTTAACCCTTCATCCTCCCTACTTTAATTTTCTGAGATAATGACCTTTGGGTTTTCATTGGCTGTAATCCATAATCATCAACATTAACAAGACTAAACATTTGAAATAGATCATTCTGTAATGACTCTATATAATATATACACTATCGTTCAAAAGTTTGGGGTCACCCAGACAATTTTGTGTTTTCCATGAAAACTCATACTTTTATTTCTCAACTCAGTTGAAAAATGAATACAAAATATAGTCTAGACATTGACAAGGTTAGAAATAATGATTTTTATTTGAAATAATAATTTTCTCCTTCACACTTTGCTTTCGTCACACAATGCTCCTTTGCAGCAATTCCATCATTGCAGACCTTTGGCGTTCTAGTTAATTTGCGCAGGTAATCTGGAGAAATTTCCCCCCATGCTTCCTGAAGCCGCTCCCACAAGGTGGATTGGCTTGATGGGCACTTCTTACATACCATACAGTCAAGCTGTTCCCACAACAGCTCAATGGGATTAAGATCTGGTGACTGCGCTGTCCACTCCATTACAGATAGAATACCAGCTGCCTGCTTCTTCCCTAAATAGTTCATGTATAATTTGGAGGTGTGCTTTGCTTTGGGTCATTGTCCTGTTGTAGGATGAAATTGGCTCCAATCAAGTGCTGTCCACAGGGTATGGCATGGCATTGCAAAATGGAGTGATAGCCTTCCTTATTGAAAATCCCTTTTACTTTGTACAAATCTCCCACTTTATCAGCACCAAAGCAACGCCAGACTATCCCATTACCTCCACCATGCTTGACAGATGGCGTCAGGCCTCTCCCAGCATCTTTTCTGTTGTTCTGTATCTCACAAATGTTCCGTGTGATCCAAACACCTCAAACGGTGACTTGTCTGTCCATAACACTTTTCCCAATCTTCCTCTGTCCAATGTCTGTGTTCTTTTGCACATATTAATCTTTTCCTTTTATTAGCCAGTCTCAGATATGGATTTTTCTTTGCCACTCTGCCCTGAAGGCCAGCATCCCGGAGTCGCCTCTTCACTGCAGATGTTTACACTGGCATTTTGCGGGTACTATTGATTGAAGCTGCCAGTTGTGGAGCTGTGAGGCATTGATTTCTCAATCTAGAGACTCTAATGTACTTGTCTTGTTGCTCAGTTGTGCAGCGGGGCCTCCCACTTCTCTTTCTACTCTAGTTAGAGCCTGTTTGTGCTCTCCTCTTAAGGGAGTACGACACACCGTTGTAGGAAATCTTCAGTTTCTTGGCAATCTCTCGCATAGAATAGCCTTCATTTCTAAGAAAAAGAATAGACTGTCAAGTTTCACATGAAAGTTTTCTTTTTCTGGCCATTTTGAGAGTTTCATAGCACAAACAAATGTAATGCTCCAGATTCTCAACTAGCTCAAAGGAAGGTCAATTTTCCAGCTTCTCTAATCAGCCAAACTGTTTTCAGCTGTGCTAACATACTTGTACAAGGGTTTTCTAAACATCCATTAGCCTTCTTACACAGTTTGCAAACACAATGTACCATTAAAACACTGGGGGTTGGTGGAAATGGGACACTATACACCTATGTAGATATTGCATTAAAAACCAGACATTTGCAGCTAGACTAGTCATTTATGAGTGTATTTCTGATTCATTTAATGTTAGCTTAAAAAAAGGCCTTTTCTCTCAAAAATAAGTGAATTTTTAAATGACCCCAAACTTTTGAACGGTAGTGTGCGTTTTACTTTTTGTATTGAATTACTGGAATAAATGAACTTTTTGATAATGTTTTAATTCATTGAGATGCACCTGTGTGTATATATATATATATATATATATATATATATATATAGCAAGCGGAGCAAGGGTCTGGGATGATCCATGATGCTTTCAATTCAGCCTCCAGAATGTATACATTTTTTTTCATCAATAGAGCTTAATGTGAGAAGTTAGAGGAGGAAAGAAAGCAAAAGCAAAAAAAAAACCCAAAACCAGTCTGGTATGGGTGAGGGTTTCATTGATTGATACTGTATATACAATATTAAGTGTAGCACCTGCTGTGGAAGCTAGGTGTAGAGTGGCACACACATTCAACTCTACACATATTAATTCTTATGCTGAACTGCAGAAAACTACAATTCCCAAGGAGCCTTGTTCCTGGCATCAATCTGGGGGTAGTAGTAGGAGCAGCAGCAGCAAACAGGAGGGATGTGTTGGAGAAGAATGGAGGAGGGGATTGTGCTAAGGTGTGTGGTCAGCCATCATGTAGAGGTGAATGTGTGTGTGGCACACTATACTTAGCTTCCACAGCAGGTGCTACATAAGCATAAACTTTACATCAATTACATATTATATAATATGACTTAATACAGCTCTAATGAAATCCTATAAAATTGGCCAAAATAGCCCCATAACTGAAATTGGCCCAACATTACGTGACACGGCTCAGTAGCTCCTGACGTCAATCCACTATCCGATTTTCAGGGTGATTGTCTTCTGTCCTCCTTATTGTCCTCTGCAGCTGAGTTCTCTTCCTCTAATCCTGATTATTACTAGAAATGACTCTGTTCTCAGGCGAACGCTCATTAGGACATGACAGGTTGCTGTAAATGAAGGCTTTGTTCTATGATTAAAGCCGTCTGCGGCGTTCCCAGACGCCCAGGCAGACATCTTTGCTTTGTGATGATATCTACGACTTAACTAGGAAATGGATAACAATTGTTGTGTTCAGGGGCGGGCTGGGCCGGGGTGGTAGAAGTCCCCTAGGCTGGTGCTTCTGAAGTGTTTTCGGTCCGCCCGGCCTCTGCTGCTGGGAATACAGCTGCCGGCACTTGTACACAGAACTGCAGAGACCAACTTGTGTTACACTTCAGGTGAGCCACAATAATCCTACAAGACGAGATTCCTTAATATCAACACCAGGGGGCGACATTCTTCCATTCTCAATAAAACGGTGGCACCTGGAGTTCTACTAGTGAGGTTGCAGTGGACATAACCAGCACCGGACGCCATAAATATAATTTTGTGTGTACAGGTGTGCAGTAAAATAATCAGACCGGAAAGCGCAATAAATAAGCTTACAAAATTAGTAATATTTTGCACTTAGATGCATGTAGATGATATTTTTTTAGACTTTTTACTAATGCTATATACCGTATATGCCATACATTTTTTTGCTCGAATGTAAGCGTCATAGACCTCATTAAAATAATTTTATGCACCCAGATGCGCTGTAAAATAATCAGATTGGAAAGTGCAGTTAATTAGCTTTGACTGGAAATTCTGCATTTAAAGGGTAACCATCTTTCTAATTTTTATTTCATAAATCAAAAGAACACATGAAAATAACCAACTTGTAATATACAGTGAGGACAATAAGTATTTGATACTCTGTGATTTTGTTTTCCCACCTACTTAGAATGGAGAGGTCTGTGATTTGTATCTTATGGTCACTTCAACTGTGAGAGACAGAATCTAAAAGAAAATCCTGAAAATCTCATTGTATGATTTTTACATAATTAATTAACAATTTATTGCATGAAATAAGTATTTGATCCTCATCCAACCAGTGAGAATTCTGGCTCTCACAGACCTGATAGTTTTTTTTTCCTCCTACTCTGCACTCATTACCTGTATTAATTGCTCCTGTTTGCCACCTGTTCACACAATCAACCACACTCCAACCTCTCCACCATGGCTAAGACCAAAGAGCTGACTAAGAACACCAGGGACAACACTGTAGACCTGGGATGGGCTACTGGACAACAGGCAGCATCTTGGTGAGAAGCAATAACTGTTGGCGCAATTACTAGAAAGTAGAAGAAATGCAAGATGACGCCAATGTTAATCAATCTGAGGCTCCTTGCAAGATCTCGCCTCGTAAGGTAAGGATGATTCCGAGAAAGGTCAGGAATCAGCCCAGGACTACATAGGAGGACCTGATCAATGACCTGAAGAGAGCTGGGACCACAGTCTCAAAGAATACCGCTAGTAACACACTACACCGTCATGGAGTAAAATCTTGCAGGGCGCGGGCGGTTCCCCTGCTCATGCCAGCACACGTCCAGGACTGTTTGAAGTTCACCAATGACCATCTGGATGATCCAGAGGAGGCAGGAGAAGGTCAGAGGAGACCAAATTAGAACTTTTTGGGATCAACTCCACTCGGCATGTTTGGAGGTAGAAGAAGGATGAGAACAACCCCAAGAACACCATCCCAACCGTGAAGCATGAGGGTGCAAATATCATACTTTGGGGGTGTTTTTCTGCAAAAGGAATAGGATGTCTGCACCGTATTGAAGGGAGGATGGATGAAGTCATGTATTGCGAGATTTTGGCCAACAACCTCCTTCACTCTGTAAGAGCATTGAAGATGGGTCATGGCTTACAGCATGACAATGACCCGAAACACACGGCCAGGGCAACTAAGGGGTGGCGCTGCAAAAAGCATTTCAAGGTCCTGGAGTGACATAGCCAGTCTCCACACTTCAACTCAACAGAAAATCTTTGGAGGGAGCTAAAACCTGAAGATCTAGAGAAGATCTGTAAGTAGGAGTGGGCCAAAATCCCTGCAGCAATGTGTGCAAGATACAAGAACTACAGGAGATGTCTGAGCTCTGACAAAGATTTCTGTACCAAATATTAGGTTCTGTTTTTCTATTGTATCAAATACTTATTTTATGCAATAAAATGCAAATCCGTTATGTAAAAAATCATACAATGTGAATTTGTGGATAGTTTTTTTCAGATACTGTCTCTCACAATGGAAATGTACCTACAATAAAAATTACAGACCTCTCCATTTTTTGTGGGGTGGGAAAACTTGCAAAATTGGCAGAGTTTCAAATATCTATGTATTTTACCCACTGTATCTTATCAGAAAAAAACAGCTTTTTTTCTCCTTCTGGACTGATCTTTCATTCTCAATTTATGGGTAAAAGATGTACCGTAATTGGTGAAGACAGGTTTCCCCATTACTGTGATAGATGATGACAGTTGGTGCTTTTAAAATTCTATGGAGGGAGAAAGGAGGAGCTGGAAGCCGACACCAACATTCTGCTGCAAGTTCCATAGAACCTAGTGAGCTCCAGCTGTCATCTATAGGAAAATCTCTATTCAGAGAAGACACAATTTACCTATAAACTTAGAATATGGAAACAAAGATCAGCTCAGGAGGAGAAAGAGGCAGATTGCTCTGATAAGATGTATTACAAAGTTTCTTAGGGGGCCATCACACACCACGATTTTGTGAGCGATCTCACCTATGATCTCAGGGGCGCAAGATCATCATCAACCATTGGAGTGCTGCAACTGCTTTATTTCACTAGATAGATAGATGTGTGAAGAGCAGTACCAGTCTCCCTGCTTTCTCTGTTGCTGTCAGGTTGATGGATGAATATTCATGAGCTTAATGAGCGGCATCAGAAGCAGCAGAGAGAGCAGGGAGATTGGTAATGCTATTCTCGCATCTATCTATCAATCTATCGAACTATCTATTTATCTATCTATCTAACGATCTATCGATCTCTAGCTTTCTGTCCTATCATCTTTCTATGCTTTCATCTATTGCACAAATCTGTAAGGGCCACTACACACACCAACTTATCTGTCCAACTTCTGACCAACTTAGGCCCCTTTCACATCAGCGTTTTATTCAAATCGCTGCAGATGCGGTGAAAAAAACGCATCTGCCGCGATTAAGCGCACAACCGCCACACTTGCGGCACAGTTGCGGCAAGCCCCATGCAATGTCTATGGGGCTTGCTGTAAGGATGCGGCAGGTGCGGTATTTGCACTTGCGGCAGGTGCGGCCGCAAAAAAAACGCAGTCAGCAGCGTTTTTTTTGCGGCCGCACCTGCCGCAAGTGCCGAAACCGCACTTGCCGCACCCTTACGGCAAGCCCCATAGACATTGCATGGGGCTTGCCACAACTGTGCCGCAAGTGTGGCGGTTATGCGTTTAATCGCGGCAGATGCGGTTTTTTAACCGCATCAGCCGCGATTTGAAAAAAACGCTGATGTGAAAGGGGCCTTACTGGCTGCAGTGAAATCATGGACACATCGGTCCATTTTGTGACTGTGTACAATGGAACAATGTGTCCATGATTTCACGGCAACCAGCAAGTTGGTCAGAAGTTGGACAGATAAGTTGGTGTGTGTAAAGTGGCCCTAACACAACGTCATATTGCAGTTGTTTTCAAATGAACTGAAAAACACTGTAGTCTGTGTTTATCTGTGCGTTTCAACAAACACATACTTGCAAACACCTTGCCCGTTTTGGCATGTGTTAGTATGCATTTGTTGGATGGAAGCCTGTGGATGTGTTACACTTGTGTTAGTGCTGCTGTTCAATGGATCTGTAAACGGACAGAACAGATGCAATGTGAACCTAACCTTATTGATTGGAAAAAGTCAACACGCTGCTGTTGATGGATCCCCATATTAAATATCTGTATCCAGTGCTGTCAGTATAACATTACTGGAAAGGCAAAACATGAAAAGGTCTTATCCTTAGGCCGGCTTCACACCACGGTTTGTAGGATCACACTGGACAGCTGCCAGACACCGGGTGCTGAAGATCAGCAGCGGTCGGCGCTGAATTCGGCACCTGGAGAGCTCCCGTCAGAAATTTCAGAACCGTGGCTAGCGGGGAGATCCTGAAACTTCAGGACTGGACAGCAGCAGCAGCCGCGCAGTCCTGATCCTGGCAGAAAACAGGACCAGAGGGCATATGTCTGTTCTGTCCGGACCTGTCAGGCTGTGTCCGGTGCATCCTGCAAAACACCGGAGACAGCCTGAAAGCAAAAATCCATGGTGTGAAGCCGGCCTTATATGATGGATAAGAGAGGGATCTAGGAGCTGCTCACCTGTAAGCATGGCTGTGAAGTCAGTAAGCCAAACATCCAACTCTTCAATTTCCCTGATTCCAACTTCACCAAAATGGTCACCAACTGCACGACTCCGACTCCACAACCACGGCTGTGAAGTCAATAAATCTAACATATGACTCCTCAATTTCCCTGTATCCGACTGCACCCAAATTTGACAACGACTCTGATTCTTCAATCTCCTTGAATCCGACTCAAACACCAACTCTACCAAAATGGACACTGACTCCAACTCCACAACTCTGACACCAGAACCATGGCTGTGAACAATGGCGTAAAAACCGCGGTTGCAGGGGTCGCAAGTGCAACCAGGCCCGGAGGTCTAGGGGCCCAGAGGTCCAGGGGCCCAGAGCCGTTGATTCCTGCGCTTGCTTTATATGTACAGGGGGCAGTGTGATTGTGTGTGTGTGTGGTGGGGTTGTACAAGGGACAGTGTGACTGGGTGTGGAGGGCTGTACAGTGGGCAGTGTGTGTGTGTGTGTGGGGGGGCTGTACAGTAGGCATTGTGTCTGTGTGTGGGGCGGCTGTACAGGGGGCATTGTGACTGGATGTGGGGGGCTGTACAGTGGGCAGTGTCTGTGTGGGGGGGCTGCACAGGGGGCAGTGTGACTGGGTTTGGGGGCTGCACAGTGGGCAGTGTCTGCGTGTGTGTGTGTAAGGCTGTACAGGGAGCAGTGTGTCTGTGTGGGGGGGCTATACAGGGGGCAGTGTGACTGGGTGTGTGGGGGGCAGAGGGCTTTACAGGGGCATTGTGACTGGGTGAGTGGGGCAGGTTGTACAGGGGTCAGTGTGTCTGTGTGGGGAGGATGTATGCTATATTGAGGGCTATGAGGCTGCATTATTGCGCTATACTGTATGAAGGGTTGTGACGCTGCATTATATGATATGAAGGGCTGTGATACTGCATTATATTATCTGGAGAGCTGTGACACTGAATTATATTATATGAAGGGATGTGATGCGGCATTATATTATTTGGAGGGCTGTGACGCTGCATTATATTACCTGGAGGGTTATGACTCTGCATTATATTATATGAAGGGCTATAAGGCTCCATTATATTATCTGGAGGTCTATGAGGCTGCATTATATTATCTGTAGGGTTATGACGCTGCATTATATTATATGAAGGGCTGTGAGGCTGCATTATATTATATGGAGGGCTATGAGGCGGCATTATATTATCTGGAGGGTTATGAGTCTGCATTATATATGGATTGCTATGAGGCTGCATTATACTATATGGAGGGCTGTGAGGCTGCATTATACTATATGGAGGGTAATGAGGCTGCATTATTCTATGTGGAAGGATATGAGGCTGCATTTTACTATATGGAGGGCTATGAGGCTATATAATACTATAAGGGAGGATTATACATACCAAGATAAGGACATATTCCAGGAAGAGGATTATTTATAGCAGGATGAGGGACATAAGTACATTTTGAAGGGGAGAGGGGTCAATTTGTGACCTTTGTATGGCACTAATAGATCCTGAAAATGTACAAAACCCCCTTTGTCCCTTCCTGGTCCTCTGCTCCGGCCTAGATAGTCTTTCGTAACTGTAAGGCCTAAGTGATCTGAGCAGCCTGGTTGCTAGGGACATGCTGCCTGACAACAACATATGAAAGCCGATATGGCGGCCATGTTGGTTTGTCACCCAGCTTCTTTATAAATTCCTAATAACCTGATTAAAGAATATGAGAATTTGTTTTGAGGCAAAACCTTTTGTCATTCATGTTCATAATTGTTCTTTTTTACAATTTAACAAGTATAAACCGCTAAATCCATGCATAATGACCTTGTGGTACTATAGCATCTACTATATAATTGCCGTAGGCATTTTCGTGTCGGACCCCGAAAACGTGCCGTGGATATGTCACTATTGTGACGTCATCACGGCGAAGCATTGGCCGCGTAGCGGCCAATGCGAGGCGTTAGCTGCGCGAGCAATGGCCGCGAGGCCATTGCGAGTCGCTAGCTTTAGTGCGAGCAATGGCCGCGAAGCGGCCATTGCGAGTCGCTGGCCGAAAATAGAACCAGAGGCTCGGCCAGAAAGCTAGCGATTTCCCGGTCAGGTAGCGACTCGCTAGCCTGAGCGGGAACTCCCTAGCTTTGTGGCCGAGCCTCGCGAGTATATCTCCCTATACCTTCTAAGGGGATGATGATATCATCATCATCATCATCATCATCATCATCATCCATCCTACTACTACTACCCGCACAGACCCCCCCCCCTCAATAGCCGCACAGACCCCCCCCCCCCTCAATGGCCGCACAGACCCCCCCCCTCAATGGCCGCACAGACCCCCCCAATGGCCGCACAGACACCCCCCCCCAATGGCCGCACAGACCCCCCCTCAATGGCCGCACAGACACCCCCCCCCCCAATGGCCGCACAGACCCCCCCCCCTCAATGGCCGCACAGACACCCCCCCCCAATGGCCGCACAAACCCCCCCCCCCCTCAATGGCCGCACAGACCCCCCCCCCCTCAATGGCCGCACAGACCCCCCCCTCCCCCCTCAATGGCCGCACAGCCCCCCCCCCCTCAATGTCCCAAAGTCAGCTGTGACCACCTGGCCCTTGGACACTGGCTCCCATCACTTACCCACTGAGGACGGATCACTTCCAGCACCTCTTCACATGGCAGTGCTCTGAACTTCTGAATCGTCCTCTCCTCACTCAGACACCTGGCAGGTTCCTATCCAGCCTACTCACTCCCAGCTGCAACCCAGTGAGTCAATCAGCACATCTTCACTCACACACAGACCTGACATGTGATTAACCCCCTGTGCACCATTCAGGTTTAGCCCAGCAAAGCACTCCAAAAAGTATAGAACACACCCCAATAAGTATTGAACGCGCCCCAAAAAGTATTGAACGCACCCCAATAAGTATTGAACGCGCCCCAAAAAGTATTGAACGCGCCCCAAAAAGTATTGAACACACCCCAATAAGTATTGAACGCGTCACAATAAGTATTGAACGCGCCCCAAAAAGTATTGAACGCGTCCCAATAAGTATTGAACACACCCCAAAAAGTATTGAACACACCCCAATAAGTATTGAACGCGCCCCAAAAAGTATTGAACGCGCCCCAAAAAGTATTGAACGCGCCACAAAAAGTATTGAACGCGTCCCAATAAGTATTGAACACACCCCAATAAGTATTGAACGCGCCCAAAAAAGTATTGAACGCACCCCAATAAGTATTGAACGCGCCCCAAAAAGTATTGAACGCGCCCCAAAAAGTATTGAACACACCCCAATAAGTATTGAACGCCCCCCAAAAAGTATTGAACACGCCCCAAAAAGCATTGAACGCGCCCCAAAAAGCATTGAACGCGCCCCAATAAGTATTGAACGCACCCCAAAAAGCATTGAACGCGCCCCAATAAGTATTGCACCCCCCCCAAAAAGTATTGGACCCCCCAAAAAAAGTATTGGACTCCCTCAAAAAGTAGCTATAACTACTATAATCAAATTAATGCACGTTCTAGAATCCCGATGCATTTGCATCGGGCTCACAGCTAGTGTATAATATATATATATATAACTTGTGTCTTACAGCGTTAAATCTGCACAACCAGCAGTGGTGTCCAAGATCGACAGCCGGCTGGAGCAATACACCAGTGCGATTGGGGTAAGTGATTGATTGGTAAATTTGTGGTGGATAATTTCTCCAATGTCCCAAAATGTATTTTTAGTTCTAGGCCCTCGGCCTCTACTGACACACCCTCATCCTCATTGCTTAGTAGGAAATAATAAAAACAAGCATGTCAAAGGCAAAAATGGTTTCTTCTGGATCATCAGAAGGTTGATCATGAACTTAAAGGATACCTGTCACCAGGTCAAACAGTGTCCAGTTTTTGCTCCTCTTTCATTTCCACTCCTTCCCTAAGTATTCCATACTTTTTTTGTTTTCTGAACCCTATACGGTTCCAAGGATATGGGTCTTTTTGTTTTTTTTTTTTTTTGTTTTGCTAACCTTTATGGTTTTTCCAAGGGGGCATGGCACACAGGGTAATAATAATCTAGTACAGTACATTCTAAAGTCACGCCCCAGAGGATCCTGTTAGTCACGCCCCCTTGGAGCATATTGGGTATACTAAATAAAAAGGTTCACATCTCAGAAAACATGGCGGATTCATAAAAAGAAGAAAACAGAATACTCTGTGGAACGGAACAGCAAGAATATAATAGGAGTAAAAACCAGACACTCTTGTTCTTATAACAGGTCATCTTAAAATGGGTTGACTACAGAACAAAAATTAATTATAAAAGGACTGAGCCTGGTTAAAAAATGTATACATATAAATTTATATATATATATATATATATATAACGAAAAAAGCTGCACTGCACTCACAGACCAGTGTGAACTGGTGCATGCAGAGACACAGAGACATATAAAGCAGAAAAAATTCCTTGCAGCACACAGCTACTCCCAATGTTGTATAATGCTATAAGCCATGTGATTGAGAAAAAAGTTTAAAAACTTACGTTTTTCTGAAAAAACTCAAAATCTTATCTTTTAATTCTGAAGTTCTTAGTACAAACATTGGCCAAGGTCTGCTTGCTCATCGACTGCGACAAAGTGACTTCAGGCACGATGAGTCCTATGCTGACACCCAAGCCCTCCTTTTCCGCTCCCCCACTTCTCAGTGGGCAGACTCCATCTATACCCTCCATCACCTGTAGGCGATGAGGGTGCAATTGCAGCAAAGTATCTGCAACTCTATAGAATATATAACGAAAAAAGCTGCACTGCACTCACAGACCAGTGTGAACTGGTGCAAGCAGAGACGCAGAGACATATATAGCAGAAACAATTCCTTGCAGCAGGTAGTAGCTGTGTGCTGCAAGGAATTTTTTCTGCTTTATTTATATATATATATATATATATATATATATATATATATATAATAATCACGAATGGGATTTTTGCCCCTTTTGAGACCGCTCTCGCTGCGAGTCAGCGTGGTCATGTGGATACGAACGAAGCATTGGCCGCGCAGCGGCCATTGCGAGCAGCTCTAAGGCGACTCGCTATGCCCGCGCAGCGGGCATGGCGAGTCGCCTTAGCAGCGCGAAGCATTGGCCGCGAAGCGGCCATTGCGAGTCAGAGACTCGCTCTGCTAGAATCCCGATGCATTGTGCATCGGGCACCCATCTAGTATATATATAATTTAATAAAAAATTCTTGCAGCACACAGCTACTACCAATGATGTACAAGTGCTATAAGCTATATATATATGAGGAAAAAGTTAAAAACTTACGTTTTTTTCAAAAAACTCAAAAATTCTAATTTTTTATTTCTGAAGTTCTTGGTACACACATTGGCCAATGTCTGTTTGCTCATCAACTGCGACAAAGTGACTTCAGGTCTGATGAGTCCTACGCTGATATCCCTATCCTCCTTGTCCACCCCCACTCCTCAGTGGGCAGACTCCATCTAGACCCTCGATCACCTGTAGGTAATGAGGGTGCAATTTGCAGTCATGGAGTCAGCAACTCCATGAGATATACAACAAGAAAAAAAAATGCATAGCACTCGCAGACTAATGTGAACTGGTGCTAGCAAGGACGCAGGGTCAAATAATTTAATAAAAATGTTAACTTTTTAAGTTAATTTTTAACTTTTTCTTCAGATATATATAGCTTATAGCACTTCACTTGTACATCATTGGTAGTAGCTGTGTGCTGCAAGAATTTTTTATTAAATTATTTGACCCTGCGTCCTTGCTAGCACCAGTTCACATTAGTCTGCGAGTGCTGTGCAGTTTTTTTTCTTGTTTTATATATATATATATATATATATATATATATATATATGTTCTTGTACAACCCCATGGAATCAGTGGTGCTCTATAAATAAATGCTGATGATAATAATATTAATAATAACAGTTTATATATATATATATATACCGGTAATATAATAAATACACTCATGTATATGTACATACATATATACGGTACTTTATATATATATCTACGGTATATATATAAATATGTATGTATGTGTGCGTGTATATGTATATATATAATTTTTTTTTTGTTTTTGTAAGGTATGCTTATAAAGGTTTCTTTTATGTTTAATCTTCTCCATGTAAAATCCACATCTAAAAGATATGTTTTATACGCGATTTTAACGCTATTTTCATGTGTTTGTGTTTTTTTGACATATTTCTGCTTCTGCAAAAAACCTGTGCTAAAAACCACAGCAAAATGCACATGACTTCATTCATTGTCTCATTCAGATGAGTGGGAAGCTTGTTACAATATAAGGGTACTTTCAGATCTGTTTTTTCATAGAAAAGAAGCATTTTTAAGTGTTTTTTAGCCTTTACAACATTCAATCAGAACATAATTTGACCAATCTGAGCCCTTTTAAGAATAATTTGATTCTCTGAACCCCCCTTGCCCTAACTAATTCTATACCTGCTCATTTCTGTTGTTTTTTTTTTTTTTATTATTATTTTTTTCTAGAACAACAAAGGCCCAAAATCTGGCAAACCAGCCCCGGCCGACCTTCCCCTGGTGACCGAGGGTGTGCGGAATATAAAGAGCATGTGGGAAAAAGGAAATGTTTTCTCATCCCCCAGTGGAATAGTGTCACCGAATAAGGTAATTATGACTTGTTTTATTATAGCCACATATATTAGTTTATAATTATGGCCTTAAAGGGATATTTCTGTCTTGATACATTGGATATTGTTGGATAGATCTTGTAAAAACGAGCACTTTTGCTTTTTACTGCTCATTAAAATTCTCAGCCATTCTTCAGATTGACACTTATTTGTTTAGTGCTTTAAATGTAAGGCACTTGACCCCTGTTTTACTCTCAACTGTCGTCATCTTCCAGCCTTTCTCTGGTCGGTCTCCAGTGATTTGTGACCCGCCAACAGCTCCAGACACCATAATTTAATGTAACTCTATGAGTGCCTCATACTCATAGATTTACATTGTGTGCTCGTGGCATATCTTTTGACTTCCGACCTGTCAAAAATTACGGGCACAAGATGGTCAGTCTCTGGTGGTTTTTGACCTGCCGGCAGCCCCAGTGTGTCAAGAAGCACACCATAAGTCATAAATCAATGTAACTCTATGAGACATCATTCTTCTACTCATAGACTTACAATGAGTGATTGTGATGCCGGTCAAAACGTATGGGTACACGATGGTCAGTCTCAAATGATTTGTAACCTGTCGGCAGTCCCAGTGTTTCAAGGAGCGCGCCAGAGGTCACAAATCAATGTAAATCTATGAAAGCCTTGTTCTGGCACTTATCGACTTACATTGAGTGCTTATGACGTATCTTCTGACTTCCGACATGTAAGATGGTCGGTCTCTGGTGTATCAAGGAGCACGCCATAGGTCACAAATCAATGTAACTCTGAAAGCCTCATTCTGGCCCTCATAGACTTACATTGAGTGACTGTGACGTTATCTTCTGACTTACTTCCAGTCATAAGTTATGATCATAAGATGGTTGGTCTCTTGTGGTTTATGACCTGCCGGCAGCCCCAGTGTACTAAAGAGCACGCCATAGGCCACAAATCAATGTAACTCTGTGAGAGCCTCATTCTTGCACTCATAGACGTACATTAAGTGATTGTGATGTATCTTCTGACTTCCGACCTCTCAGAAGTTATGTGCACAAGGTGGTTGGTCTCTTCTGGCCCCAGTGTATCAAGAAGCACGCTATAGATAGGTCATAAATCAATGTAGCTCTATGACAGCCTTATGCTGTCTCTCAAATAGTTACATTGAGTGCTTGTGGAGTATCTTCTGACTTCCATCCTGTCAGAAATAACAAGCACAATATGGTGGGTCTCTAGTGGTTTGTAACCTGTCGGCAGCCCCAGAGTATCACAGAGCACACTATAGGTAGCATATTAATGTAGCTCTGATAGCTTAATTCTGACTCTCTAGACTTACATTGAACACTTGTGGTGTATCTTCTGATTTCCGATCTGTCAGAAGTTACGGGCACAAGATGGTGGTCTTTGGTGGTTTTTGACTTGCCGGCAGCCCCAGTGTATCAAGGAGCAAGCCATAGGTAATTAATCAATGTAACTATATGAGAGCCTTGTTCTGGAACTCATAGACTTACATTTAGTGATTGTGACATATCTTCTGACTTCCTGAAAGTCATACGTTATGGGCACAAGATGGTCAGTCTCAGGTGATTTGTGTATCACCAGCCCCAGTGTATCATGGAGCACGCCATAGGACACAATCAATACAACTCTGAGAGCCTCGTTCTGGTTCTCACAGACTTACAATGAGAGCATGTGACCTAACTTATTACATCCGGCCAGTCAGAAGTTATGGGTACAAGACGATGCTGCAGGACCAGAGCGGCACCAAAATTTGATGAAGACGGCAGCAGGTAAATATAATACTGGGGGTCAGGGGGCTTACATTTAAAGCGCCTCACCACTGGGAGTGGTGCTTTAACTGGAAAACTGACCACTGCTGCTGTATAGCTAGGAGGTTACAGGTCTGTTCAGACATCCTAGCCAGCTTTGAAACAGTGCTTGCAAGCTCAATAGAAAAGAGCTTGTAAGCACTGTGCTTGTTCTGCTGTCTCCAAGGCAACGAGCTGTTAGCAAAAGTAAAGTGTTAATATCTCAAAAACGGCTTAAAATTTTATTAAAGGGAACCAACCACCCCAAATGACCCCTCCGGACTGTTAATATGTGTCCCTACACCCGGCACACACATTTGGGGCAATTGTTTTTGCTAAAAAAACTGTTTAGTAGAAGCTAAGATATAGCTTTATAAAGTTTAAAAAATCTTGCCGACTGGGCGTTACCTAGCTTCTACTGCTGCCGAGTGCATCTGCCCGTCAGCCTCCTCTCCCCCCTCCATTCAGTAAAGCCCTGCCCTTTCTGCCTCGTCACAGGCTGGTGCACGGAGTCTCATGGCCGTGCACACGTCATCAGCTACAGTCAGGGTCACGAGCACACGCTCTGAGACTGAGTCACAGCTGCACAGGCAGGAAGTCACAGAGCGTGTGCTCGTCACCCTGGTTGTAGCTGATGACGTGTGCACGGCCATGAGACTCCGTGCACCAACCTGTGACGAGGCAGAAAGGGCAGGGCTTTACTGAAGGAGGGGGGAGAGGAGGCTGACGGGCAGATGCACTCGACAGCAGTAGAAGCTAGGTAACGCCCAGTCGGCAAGATTTTTTAAACTTTATAAAGCTATATCTTAGCTTCTACTAAACAGTTTTTTTTAGCAAAAACGATTGCCCCAAATGTGTGTGCTGGGTGTAGGGACACATATTAACAGTCCGGGGGGTCATTTGGGGTGGTTGGTTCCCTTTAAGCAGTAAATTGCAAAATTTCTTGCTATTGAAAGCTCTGTCCAACACTACCCATTCATTAAGACGGGAATAACCCCTTTAAGGCATCTCTTTAGCAACTTAGTCCCCTTTCACATCAGCGGTAAGCGCTGATCGCGGTAGTTGCAGTGAAAAAAGTGCAACTGGCGCAGTTACCGCATAACGGCCGCACTTGCGTTTCACCTGTGGAAAGCCCCATGCAATGTCTATGGGGCTTGCGGCAGATGCGGCAACTGCGGTATAGTTGCGGTTTCGGCACTTGCGGCAGATGCGAACGCGGAAAAAACGCGGTCGGCCGCGTTTTTCCTTGGCCGCATCTGCCGCAAGTGCCGAAACCGCAGTTGCCGCACACTTGCCTCAAGCCCCATAGACATTGCATGGGGCTTGCCACAGGTGAAACGCAAGTGCGGCCGTTATGCGGTAACTGCAGCAGATGCGTTTTTTTCACCGCAACTGCCGCGATCAGCGCTTACCCCTGATGTGAAAGGGGACTAAATCTAGGCAGTTGAACAGAGTCCTAGAGGCTAATCGGAGTGTGAGCCTTAGGGGGCATCGTCTATGAGCCAACAACACTTTATATCCTACAAACCCAACTCCCGTATTGACTGATCTTTGATAGTGAAACAGCCGTCAAAAAAACAACAGACGTCGGTGACTGACGTAGAAATCAGTAACTGATCATCTGGACCTTATGGTTATTGGCAAACCGATGAGGATACTGTTGTAAGGAAACCAATCTGCCCGTTAAATGAATGGTCACCCATGAAATAAATGGACAGGTCAGATCCACCAGAACAGGAATTGCCCTAATTGCAGCCCCTACTGTATAATGGCCATATACTCTTCTATGGCATATGGACCTCATCTGCTCATACGTTCTGTCGCTGCTTCCTCTGGCCGCCACTTTCTTCAACCTTTCCAAGTATCCTCCCTGGGTGTGCACATAATATAATACGTCTGACTCCTTGGCTGTGAAATGATCTCATAGTTTTTCCAAAATAACATAAAATATCTTGGTCATTGGATCTTTAATAATTTGCATAATTTGGTCACGGATCCACGTGTTTCTTCTTCTTGTTTATAAAGGTGTTGGTCACCGTTTAAGGAGTCAGTGGTCTTCATGTCCGGCATTTTATCCTCAAAGTCCTTTTTTCATTTTTTATTATCTGTCTCTTCAGGAAACGGCAGGATTAAAGGTCGGCGTCTCAAGCCGTATTAATGAATGGCTTACAAAAACCCCAGAGACCAACAAATCGCCTTCTTCGAAACCTTCAGTAAGTGGTAAAGCTCAATGTGACTGTCAGCCATCCGATCTATCACATGTGGACGTGCAGTACGTGAATATTGTTGGTTAAGATGGTAATTAAAGGGATTGTCCAAGATCAAAAAAACATGACTGCTTTTCATTTAGTGTAGCTCAATGATGCAATACCACAAACAACCTGGGTACAGATGTGGGGCTATATTTAGAGGAAAGCCTGTAGTGGCCATTCTCTAGTACTTCCATCACATTCACCTCTGGAGGAGTGTAATGCTAGCTGGTGCGAGCGAGGGGAGTGAGCCCACTGGGTCGTGGTACCAATCTTGGCCCGGAGAGGCGCAACTCGTCTTTAATACAGCCTCTGATGGTGAGGTTAAGCCCCGTCACACTAAGCGAGATCGCTGCTGAGTCACAAGTTTTGTGACGCAACACCGACCTCAGCAGCGATGTCACTATGTGTGACACGTTGCAGTGACCAGGCCCCCGCTGTGAGATCGCTGATCATGACAAAACATTCTGGACCATTTTTAGGTCGTTGCGCTCCCGCTGGGCAGCATCATGCATCGCTGGGTTTGACAGGGACAACGACCAATGATCTGAACACTACGCCCGAGAGTGACAGGGTCCCAACGACCGCCGTATTGTTCCATATCATTGCTGCATTGCTGGTGAGATCTGACTGTTTGACATCTCACCAGCGACCAGGTTGCGACGCTCCAGCGATCTCTACCAGGTCGAATCGTTGTCGGGATCGCTGGAGCGTCGCCAAGTGTGACGGCCTGTGCTGGTAGGTAGCTGCCAGGCGCTGCTCCAGGGAATCTTGATACCTCAACAGATGGCCCCATGGTCAGGTATGTAGGCACAGGCACTGGTGCAGGCAGGTACAGGCTCTGGTGCAGCTGAATAAAGACTGGACGACTGGTGCAGCAGATATGGCGGGTGTAGAAGGTATGGCAGCACTAGCTATTTCCGGCTGGTGCTGTGGGTATGACTGATTCAGGATGGTACAATGGGTATAGCTGGTTCAGGCTAGTGCTATGGGTACGGCAACACAGCTGTGGTACAGCAGGTATGGTAGTACGGCAGGTTCGAGCAGGTGCTTGCGGATACTTTTATTATTATTTATTATTAATAGGTATTTATATAGCGCCATTAGGATACATGGCGCTTTACAATTTGGAGGGTAGACACAAACGACGACAAACGATGACATATCACAATTAGTCATACGGGTACAGCAGGGTCGGGGATCCTGTCCGCGAGGGCTCACAGTCTAAAGGGGGTGGGGACGGAGACAGTAGGAGGGGGAGGTGAGATGATGCAGTGGGTCTCAGTGTGTGTTATAGGCTTGTAGGAAGAGGTGGGTCTTCAGGTTTTTCTTGAAGGTTTCCAGGGTCGGGGAGTGTCTGATGTGATGGGGGAGGGAGTTCCAGAGTCTGGCAGAAGCACGAGAGAAGTCCTGTGTGCGGTTGTGGGAGGTGGAGATGCGGGGGCTTGAGAGGAGGAGTTCTTGGGAGGAGCGCAGAGTGCGCGAAGGAAGGTAGCGGGAGACTAGGTCGGAGATGTATGGAGGGGACAGGTTGTGTATGGCCTTGTATGTCAGGGTTAGGGTTTTGAAGCGAGATCGCTGGGGGATGGGGAGCCAGTGGAGGGCTTGGCGGAGAGGGGAGGCAGGGGAGTAGCGGGAAGATAGGTTGATGAGCCGGGCAGCAGAGTTGAGGATAGTGTGTAGCGGTGCAAGGGAGGAGGCAGGGAGGCCGGTGAATAGGAGGTTGCAGTAGTCCAGGCGGGAGATAATGAGGGCATGGACAAGTGTCTTAGCTGTGTTGTGGTCAAGGAAGGAGCAGATGCGGGCAATGTTTTTTAGTTGGAGTCGGCAGGCGGTGGCGAGGGCTTGGATATGGGGCTTGAAGGAGAGGGAGGAGTCGAGGGTTACCCCGAGACATTTGGCATGGGGGACGGGTGAGAGGGTGCAGTCGTTGACGGTGATGGATAGGTCAGGAAGGGGGGGAGGGTTGCGAGGGGGAAAGACGATGAATTCTGTCTTGTCCATGTTGAGTTTGAGGAAGCGGGTGGAAAAGAAGGATGCAATGGCGGATAGGCAGTGAGGAATTTTGGATAGAAGAGAGGAGATGTCGGGGCCAGACAGGTAGAGCTGAGTGTCGTCGGCGTAGAGGTGGTATTGGAGGCCATGTGACTCGATGAGGTTGCCTAGGCCGAGGGTGTAAATAGAGAAGAGTAGTGGTCCCAGGACCGAGCCTTGGGGGACACCTATGGAAAGGGGGTGGGGCGAGGAGGTGGTGTGGGAGTGGGTGACGCTGAAGGTCCTGCCCGTCAGGTAGGAGGAGATCCAGGAGAGGGCAAGGTCAGTAATTCCAAGAGATTCAAGGATTTGGAGTAAGAGGGAGTGGTCAACAGTATCAAAGGCAGCAGAGAGGTCGAGAAGGATGAGGACAGAGTAGTGTCGTTTGCTCTTGGCGATCAGAAGGTTGTTAGTGACTTTGGTTAGGGCTGTTTCGGTGGAGTGGTGCGGTCGGAAGCCGGATTGAAGGTGATCAAAGAGAGCATAGGAAGAGAGGTGGGAGGACAGTTCGGAGTGGACGTGCTGTTCAAGAAGTTTTGAGGCAAACGGGAGAAGAGATATGGGGCGATAGTTGGAGACTGTTGTAGGGTCGAGGGATGGTTTTTTTAGTATGGGCGTGATTAGGGCGTGCTTGAAAAGTGAGGGGAATGTGCCAGATTTGAGCGATATGTTGAAGAGGTGTGTCAGGGTAGGGATGAGGACTGTTGTAAGGTTAGGGATGAGGTGGGAGGGGAGTGGGTCAAGGGCGCAGGTGGTGAGGTGCGATCGTGATAGAAGGGAGGAGAGGTGGTCCTCAGTCATGGGGGTGAAACTGCATTTGGGTGGGGGGGGGATGGGCAGGAGGTGGGATGGGGCGAGGGGAGTGTGGGTCAAAGCTTTGTCTGAGTTTGTCAATTTTGTCTTTGAAGAAGGTGGCGAAGTCGTCAGCGGAGATGAGAGGTGAGGGAGGAGGTGCAGGGGGGCGAAGTAGGGAGTTGAAGGTTTTGAAGAGTTGTTTGGGGTTGTGAGACAGGGCGGTAATTAGGGAGGAGAAGTAGGCTTGTTTTGCGGAGTCAAGGGCAGTCTTGAAGGTATTGAGGGAACGCTTGTATAGGGCAAAGTGCTCTGCAGAGTGGGACTTCTTCCATTTCCGCTCGGCTGCCCTAGTCATCCGTCGGAGTTTCTTGGTGAGAGTCGTGAGCCATGGTTGTCGTTGTAATCGTGTTGTGTTAAATGTGAGAGGAGCAGCCTGGTCGAGGGCTGTGGTGAGAGTGGAGTTGTAGAGGGAGGCGGCAGAGTCAGCGTCGTGAGAAGAGGCCAAGTCAGAGAGGGGGAGGAGGGATTCTGAGAGTGAATGGAAGTCTATGAGCTTAAGGTTTCTGCGGGGGTGGGGGAGTGTGCGGGTGGGGGGGGTGCGTGGTTGGGGGGACGAGGGACGAGAAGGTCAGTAAGTTGTGGTCAGAGTGGGTGAGGGTTGAGTGTGCAAGGTCGGAGAGGGAGCAGAGGCGGGTGAAGACTAGGTCAAGTGTGTGGCCACCAATGTGCGTGGCGGAGGAGCAGAACTAGGGCACAGACACAGGTTAGGTACAGGCATTGAACATGGAAAACAGCAAACAGGAAAAGGCAACAGAGGCCTAACAACTAGGACCATGTCTCCAGCATTAGACCACATTGCTCAGGCACCTCCCATAGGAGAAAGGTACCTTAAATACTCTGCTCTTCTCAGCCATAGGCTGAGAAGCACGTCCGGGTAGGGCTCACTGGCCCTTTAAGAAAAGTGGGCATGTATAGGTCATGACCTAAGCATGCTCCCTGAAGACCTGTGTGGCATGTGCAGGCCTCAGAAGCTGGAAGCAAGAGACAGAGCCTGGGCAGACGCATGAGGGGTGCGTATGCCGGTCTCCCTGCTGCAGAGACGCTGGTGCTGCGGCAGGCACTACAAGGAGCCGAGCTGTAGTACCCAAAAATGTCCACTACATAGTGTATGAAGAGTGCCGGAGGTCAGACCCCCACCGGTCTTATATTGCTGACCTACCCATCGATATCTAAGTCCTGGACAAACCCTTTAAAATAAAAATGTAGTTTACGACACATAAGTAATTGATCCTTGCCATCAACAATAATATGAACAACTTATTCAAATGTCATGGCTTCCAATGGATTTTTTCACTTTGCAATTTGCACTAGTATATACATCGGGGGATATTTAATAAAGTTTGTCAGTTTCCAATAGCAACCAATCACAGTGCAGCTTTCATTTCCTGCGGTGCTCTTTGAAAATGAAAGCTGTGCTGTGATTGGTCGATAGTGGCAGTATTCATAGACCTGTCCTACAAATTGAATCTGTCAATGTAGATATTAAATAACACCATAGGGTTATAGCTGGAAACAATTAGGAAGAGTTATCAAATTGTCTGAAAAAAAAAATGTTCTTTGTTGCCCATCGCAACTTACTCTTTTTTTTTTTACCAAATACTTAAAAGCTTTTTGGTTGCTATGGGCAACAAAGTGAATTTTTCTTTCAGACAGTGCCATAAATCAATACACTGTATGTTGTCGGCAGTTTCCATAGCAACCAGGTTGTCTATATTGGCCCTGAGGCCTTTTTTCTGTTTTGCTTATTCAATAATACAGTATTTTGATAACTTTTATCTCTGTTATATTTGACTTTTAGCCATTTTTTGACCTCTATCTTTCTTTCGCTCTTGATCAGCTGATTTTCTTTCCTTACTCGCCTGTCCATCTGCCTCCACTCGAAGAGATCTCCTCTCTGATGCCTTCTTCTTCCTTCTTCTTTCCTTATTGGATCTTTTCACTAAGCTGATCAGGTAATGATGTGTATAAATAAAGAGTAGTTAATTAATTACAATGGGATGGAAGGGCTGAAATCCATTGTTGAAGGCTTTCTCCATCCATGGAGAAAGATTAGACTGAATTATTGAGCCTTCAAAGCAATACCGATGGCCTTCCTTCATGATGAGCCCACCTCAACATCGATATTGCTTTGAAAACTCTATAATTCAGTCTACTCTTACTATGAAACGCCTCCTGCCGGTGACATCAGCACCAGAGTCCGCCCTGCTGAACATATATAATCTGGAGCAGGGCGGGCTCCGGTAATGATGGTCACCAGCAAGCGGCGTTTCAGCTACTGGGACCCGCTCCCACCTATTGCTCGCTCTGCGTCTGCGTGACTGAGGAGCATTGAGCGGGCGAGGAAGGGAGACACATAAAGGAGGCGTTACTGAGGCAGCACAGCGAGGGCTGGAGGCGGGGAGGACACCAGGGAGCAGCGAGGACTCATTACTGTGTAAGTCCCTCTGGACTCCTTATCTGTACACTTTCTAAAGTGTCTTATTCAACTTACAGGGGGCTAGAGACATGGGGGACCCCTTCCCTGAATGCAGCAGACACGCTGCATTCAGGGGTGCTTTCAGTTTGGAAAGCTCCAGGCGGGTGACAGGTCCTCTTTAATGCTACCAGGAGACTTGCCAACTCCTCCAGTGGTGAGGGAGGTCTCTCATATTCCAGAAGAGTTGACAGCAGCTTAAATTTGTGTTTTTATTTTCGGGAATCCGGCAATATTCAATTCCCCACTGTCAGGAAGGAGCTGGCCCCCCCAGGCTCCGAGTCCCACTGTCACTGTTAGCGGGTGTGCTCCAGCTCTCCATTGAGTTGCCCATAGCCCCTTGAAGAACGGGGTGTCACCACTGGGTGGTGTAAGGTGTACGCTCTGACCAGGTATTGCACTTCTAGAGATTTACTTCTGCTATCGCTGGAATGTGGGATGCCATCGCTCCAGGCGATTATGCTGCTCAGGGACCCCAGGATGTCTTGTCGCCTTGTATTGCCAGCTGATATGGCATGCTGTGTCCACTGAGTCAAGAAAGAGAAGACTGAATTATTGACCGATGGTCTTCCTTCATGATGCTTCGAAGACTCGATAATTCAGTCTACTCTTTCTCCATGGATGGTTGTGTCCTATAGACTTCAACATATGGATTTCGACCCTTTCAGCCTCAGCAACGTCTTCTCACTTCCCTAGACATATAGAGGTACCAGGTGATTAAGCTAGTCATGATTGGTTTATGGTAGCTATAAATATTGATCATTGTACTCTAACCCATGTAGAACAGAGACTAAAGTGCAAGAAAACATGTCTGGTTGAGAATGTCAATGTAATGAATCATTGCCAACCCTCCAAGAACATCTAGGAGGCTCCTCGAATAAGTGTAGACCTCCTAAACTTCCGAAAGAGTCAGCAAATCTCTCATGCCCAACCGAACTTGCCTGAAACCTCTCAGGCAAGATTCTGGAATCTTTTCTTCATGCAGAGACCAGGCATGGGAGAAGGAGAGTGGCTTCAAAAAAGCAATAGCAATGAAAAGTTGTCAAGTATGACTTTTGATGGAACATTTTTGGCATACTTGTCTTTTACAGGAGAATATGCATTGTATCCCCCTTCCAATGGAGGTGACATTTTTCAATACCATGACTCTTTTTGCTGACCACTCTCTTTATATCTCCTGCCTGCTGAATGTGAATTCGCATCTCGGTACCATGCACAGGAAATGTCCAAGGAATGCCGAATCATACCATGGTGTTCAAGGAGAATTTTAATGCTCCCAGAAGTCATGCCAACTCTGCCAGTAGCCAGGGAGGTCTCCCAAATCCCTGGAGAGTTGGCAAGAATCATTTTAGTCTCTGGGACACCTAAAAGGAGACTGGCAAAAAGTGTGTTTTGTTTTCGGGAATCCAGCAATATTCAGTCCCCACTGGGAAAATTATGTAAAACCCAGTTTCTAAAAAAATAAATGGGAGGCTTGTATGAAACAGGACTGGAAAGGCTAATTAGCAGGACACACACTCTTAGTAGACTCTCACAGATGATGGCCTGCCCTCGAAGCAGTCATCACACAACTTTTGCCACCTCTCCACTCATCGCAGGTAAGATATCGGCCAGAATGGGTGATCTGAGGGTCTACATCTTGGGAGATAGGTGTGGGTCAACATGGCACCATAAATGTCTCTCATGGGACAATGCATTTAACTCAAAATACCAGGATATATTTTTCTTTATACGCCCCATTAGGATATTATACAGTGCAGTCCTCCTTTTGAAACCCCTCATTCTGAACTATGATGGCTTTAATGACCTATGTAAGATCTGTAATAACTTATATTTACCACTTTCAGGACTTAAGACCTGGGGATGTATCCGGCAAACGTAATATCTGGGAAAAGCAACAAACGGAGAAACCTGGGTCGCCAACTAAGGTAAGGGCAGGACATGACCCCGCTGTAATAAATACTATCGCCACAATTTTATTTATTTTTTACAAATCATTAAATCTTATAAAATGGGATATAGGCCTCTTTCATCAAAACTGCCCACAAGAAAAAACAATTGGAGCTCAGCTTTTATTTTATAAACAATGCTGGGAAAATGAAAGCTGAGCTGTGATTGGCTGCTAGGGAGAACAAAGACAGTCTTTTTTTAATGTATGTTGAAGACTAAACCCTTTCCATAATACCACTGTGGTACATTTTTAGCTGTTTCATTTTTAGACCATTTTAGTGAATTTGCCCCTCGTTGTGTAATGGCTATAAATGATCTTGGAAATTCTCATAATTCACTTCTACCATACAAGGCTGCTATATAGTATATTGAGCTGTGCTACTTCAAGTGTGCCACAGCCACATTTAACTATCTTCAGACGACCCATAGACGATAAACGTTTGGGCGGTCTGCGTTGTACTCTGTACTAAAACGTCCCTGCATAGTAATACAACTACACGCTATTGTGCAATTGTAAGAGAGGGAAGCTGATTGTTAGACACAGCCAAATTCCTCATAGAGAAGGCAGAGAGGGTTTTTTACTGTTTCTGCCTTTTTGATCACTGAATACACAGTGCTGAACAAGTGCTATCTATACGTTATAGGTTATAGAAAGATCTGGTGGCGCTTCCTCTTCCGCACCCAGAAATCATGCAATTAATGGGTACAGTGGAAGAGCAGGAGCTTCGTGGTCCCAGTACTGTACACTCGGTCAATTCTGCTTTGCAGCCAGGAATTTCTGTTTCAATATTTTTTTTTATTAATAGAGTATCTCATACAACATACAGAGCACACATCTCCATTTAAATACATCATAAAAAAAAAAAAAAAATACAATAATAGTAATAATAATTATTGCCAGCTGTCTTATACAATTTCTCACAAGGAATGTCTCCTATAACTGGGGATAATGTTCCAGCCCCCGTTACAGGGAAATAAAGTTAAAAAAAGGTATTAAAATGTTGAAATGACCCGCAAAGGTTTGTGAAGACTAAATAAACAAAAAGCAGGAAAAAAGAAATATAAAAAAGACTGCTGACAATCTAAATCACTGTTGCCTCACCTGTGCCGACAAAAAAAATATAACGTGTCTGATATTTAACATTAGTTGTTATAGAAAAGGAACACATTTTAAATTGTACTTTGAGGTCAGAAAAATAAGTAAAAAGAGAAATAATTTTTCAAAAATTGACATGTATTTCCTTTATTTTCCCACCGGTAGAGCTCGATATCCGCCAAAAAATGTTGTAAAACCGCTCCAAATATCACAACAAAATAAGATGTAACTAACAGCCCTTAAGACTGCATGCATGAAAAAAAATGAAAAATGTAAATGGCCTAATTAGTACTAATTAACTAATTGTTTAGGGGTTCTAAGATACGGGTCCAACAGTCTGATATTGATGACCTAAGGGTATGTATACAGATAAATAATATTTCTAATATTTTTTAACAGATGACAACTGGAGGGAAAAAGTCTGATTCTAATGGTAAGTAACATTTCTCATCTTTTTGTTCTTGTGACAACGTGATGTGCCTTAAGAAATAACCGTTGTTTTAATTTTTATTTCATAAATCAATAGTACACATAAAAATAAGAAACTTTGTACTACAACCTCTAGCAAATATTATGGAATCACCGGGCTCGGAGGATGTCCATTCAGTTGTTTAATGTTGTAGAAAAAAAGCAGATCACAGACCTGGCACAAAACTAAAGTCATTTCAAATGGCGGCTCTCTGCCTTGAAGAAACACTAAAAGAAATCTTGAAAAAAAAAAAGTGCTAGCCAGTAATGGTTACTTTTGTAGAACAAGCAGAGGGGAAAAATTCTGGAATCACTCAATTCTGAGGAAAAATTATGGAATCATGACAAACAAACAAAACAACACTCCAATACATTACTAGTATTTTGTTGCACCACCTTTGGCTTTTATAACAGCTTGCAGTCTCTGAGGCATGGACTTAATGAGTGACAAACAGTACTCATCATCATCAATCTGGCTACAACTTTCTCTGATTGCTGTTACCAGATCAGCTTTGCAGATTGGAGCCTTGTCATGGACCATTTTCTTCAACTTCCACCAAAGATTTTCAGTTGGATCGAGATCCAGACTATTTGCAGGCCGTGACATTTGACCTTATGTGTCTTCTTTCAAGGAATGTTTTCACAGTTTTTGCTCTATGGCAGGATGCATTATCATCTTGATGAATGATTTCATCATCCCCAAATATCATTTCAATTGATGGGATAAGAAAAGTGTCCAAATATCAATGTAAACTTGGGCATTTATTGAAGATGTAATGACAGCCATCTCCCCAGTGCTTTTACCTGACATGCAGCCCCATATAATCAATGACTGTGGAAATTTGCATGTTCTCTTCAGGCAGTCATCTTTATAAATCTCATTAGAACGACACCAGACAAATGTTCCAGCATCATCATCTTGCCCAATGCAGATTCGCGATTCATCACTGAATATGACTTTCATCCAGTCATCCACAGTCCACGATTGCTTTTCCTTAGCCCATTGTAACCTTGTTTTTTCTATTTAGGTGTTAATGATGGCTTTTCTTTAGCTTTTCTGTATGTAAATCCCATTTCCTTTAGGCGGTTTCTTACAGTTCGGTCACAGACATTGACTCCAGTTTCCTCCCGTTCGTTCCTCATTTGTTTTGTTGTGCATTTCCTGTTTTGGAGACATATTGCTTTACGTTTCCGGTCTTGATTCTTTGATGTCTTCCTTGGTCTACCAGTATGTTTCCCTTTAACAACCTTCCCATGTTGTTTGTATTTGGACCAGATTTTAGACACAGCTGACTGTGAACAACCAACATCTTTTGCAACATTGCGTGATGATTTACCCTCTTTTCAGAGTTTGATAATCCTCTCCTTTGTTTCAATTGACATCTCTTGTGTTGGAGCCATGATTCATGTCAGTCCACTTGGTGCAACAGCTCCCTAAGGTGTGATCCTCCTTTTTAGATGCAGACTAATGAGCAGATCTAATTTGATGCAGGTGTTAGTTTTGCAAATGAAAATGTACAGAGTGTTTCCATAATTTTTTCCTCAGAATTGAGTGATTCCATAATTTTCCCCTCTGCTTGTTCTACAAAAGTAACCGTTACTGGCTAGCACATATTTTTTTCATGATTTCTTCTAGTGTTTCTTCAAGGCAGAGAGTTGCCATTTGAAATGACTTTAGTTTTGTGCCATTTCTGTGATCTGCTTTTTTTCTACAAAATTAAACAACTGAATGGACATCCTCCGAGCAAGGTGATTCCATAATTTTTGCCAGGGGTTGTATATCTTATCAGAGAGATCTGCTCCTTTCTTCTAGTTGATTGAGGATCATTTATTCGCAATTCTCAATTCTATAAAGACAGATGTTCCCATTTAGAGATGACAGTTGATGCTTTTTACCCCTTAATGACCAATGACTGCTATACCAGTCATGGCTTTGAACAGTCAGTGCATGTAAACACTCTATTTGGTCAAAGAAATGCAGAAAATATCATCCAAAATTTACCACTAACATGAAGTCCAATATGTCATGTAAAACTATTCTCAGAATCACTGGGATATGTTGAATCGTTCCAAAGGCATTTGCAAAATGAGGCTTGGTCCTTAAGGGGTTAAAATTCTATGGCAAGGGGGGAGGAGCTAGAGGCCGATACAGACATTCTGCTGCAAGTTCTCCTGTGGGAGAAGAGCTAGAGGCTGACACAGACATTCTGCTGCAAGTTCTCCTGTGGGAGAAGAGCTAGAGGCTGACACAGACATTCTGCTGCAAGTTCGCCTGTGGAGGAGGAGCTAGAGGCTGACACAGACATTCTCCTGCAAGATCTCCTGTGGGAGAGGAGCTAGAGGCCAGCACAGACATTCTTCTGCAAGAACTCCTGTGGGAGAGGAGCTAGAGGCTGAGACAGACATTCTCCTGCAAGATCTCCTGTGGGAGAGGAGCTAGAGGCCAGCACAGACATTCTTCTGCAAGAACTCCTGTGGGAGAGGAGCTAGAGGCTGAGACAGACATTCTCCTGCAAGATCTCCTGTGGGAGAGGAGCTAGAGGCCAGCACAGACATTCTTCTGCAAGATCTCCTGTGGGAGAGGAGCTAGAGGCCAGCACAGACATTCTTCTGCAAGATCTCCTGTGGGAGACGAGCTAGAGGCTGACACAGACATCCTGCTGCAAGTTCTCCTCTGGGAGAGGGGCTAGAGGCCTACACAGACATTCTGCTGCACGATCTACTGTGGGAGAGGAGCTAGAGGCTGACACAGACATTCTGCTGCAAGTTCTCTTGCGAGGGAGGAGCTAGAGGCTGATACAGACCTTCTACTGCAAGATCTACTGTGGGAGAGGTGCTAGAGGCCAACATAGACATTCTGCTGCAAGTTCTCTTGTGAGGGAGGTGCTAGAGGCCAACATAGACATTCTGCTGCATGTTCTCATTTGAGGGAGGAGCAAGAGGCCAACACGGCCACTCTATTGCAAGTTCTCTTGAAACAAGATTTGCAGCTTTCCATAGAACATTTTAAGCACAGTCATCTCCTATCACAGTAATGGGAAAGTCTGTGTTTGCTGAGTACACATTTTACCTGTCACTTGAGAATTTAGAGAAAGTAGCGGATTTCTCTAATAAGATATATTACAAAGTTTGTTATTTTCATGTGCAAATTGATTCGTATATAGATGCAGATGATGCTGCGGGTTGTAAATCATGTTATCACACCCGCAGGGACGTGATAACTTGCTTAATGGGCCGACTAGTCAAAGCCTTAATTAGAATCTTATATAGCAGTCTTTAAAAATAATTTAGAGATCAGTGTATGCATTCTGGTATATGCTGGGACTGTTAGGTAGGAATTGTAGATATGCACTCACAACTGCTCATGGTTCTGGATGCACAGGGGACCTGACAGGTTCCCTTTAAAGGGAATCATCCACCAGGATTTAGTACTATACAGCAGGCTATTGATGTCTGCAGCATAACATCACAATTTGTTTTTGTCTTATTACTTTCCCGTGGGCTTTTCTTGGCTGGGTGAGAGGGAGGGGGTTTGACTTACAGCAGAAATACAAGCCAATGGGGGGGAGGGGGGTTAATAAAAAAAAATAGCGATGTCATGCACATGTCAATTACCTGCTGCATAGCACTAACTCCTGGTGGTTGGTTCTCTTTAAGGACTTTCATCCGCTTGATTGCAATAATGATCAATTGTTTATTCACAAACAATATCTTCCTGTGTGTGCTTTTTTTGGGGGGGGATTACTGGATTAGTAATGGGGTTGTCTGATAGACCCCTCTCTATTACTAACCGGCTGACACTACACAGCTGACATCAACACCAAAAATATTAGCCCGTCTGCCATCGCATAAGGGCAAATTGGGAAGAGCAAAGCGCGTGATATGTCAATTCTCGTGCCACTGCGGGCTGGTGTATATAGGCTGGGAAGGGCCCAATAACCATAGACCTTTCCTGCCTGAGAATACCAGCCTGCAGCTGTCTGCTTTACCTTGGCTGGTTATAAAGAATAGGGTGGAGCCCACTCCATTTCCTTTTTTTTTTTTTCTTTTTACTTATTTCAATTTAATTTCTCTTTTTTTAAATATTTGGTTAAAACGAGGCTAAAAACACCCCATAGTGCCCTTAAAGGGTGCAAGTGTCCAACTCTGCCTATATGCCTGCTCTAATCTAAGATCTCCATCATACATGAATTAAAAAAAAAAGCCTTTATGGTAACTTTACACGCCGCTACAGAAGGTTAGAAACAACCAGGTGTTGGAGACAATTGTATCTTGCACCGTCAAAACACCGCGAGGTAGCGGCGTGTAAATCAGGTTGTTGCCACCGGTCACTGTTGACACCTGTTTTTGAGCAGTGCTCAAAAACAGGTTGGTTTCAACCCGATGGTAGCGGCGTGTAAACGAGGAACAGGAAGGTTTTTGCGACACCTAGTTAACTCCCTGGGGTGTGGCACAGCCTCCAGGATACCGCCCCCCTTCAGCGATCATTGGTGGAAGCTCCTGCGTTACGATTGGTTGTCCCTGCATAGGGCGGCATATTTAAGGAGCTGACCAGTCACACTACACAATTGCAATAGCATCATGTATTAGCCATCCTTCCTGCGCTGGCTGGCCAATCATGATACTATTGCTTTGTCCAATCACCGTACGAGCGTCTCGTAATCCACAACTCTGGCACGCCTATGTGTTGTCCCTGCTGCACCAGGTCCTCCCATATTACCTTCTGTAGCGGCGTGTAAATGACAGAAGGTGCTCTACAGAAGGTAACCTGCAGCACCCGTCGGTGCCTCCAGGGATAGAAAAAACCTTCTGTAGAGCACCTTGTAGCGGCGTGTAAAGGCGGTATCGGGTACCGTTAGCAACCGTTGGAACGTGCTCGTGCACGTGAGACACCCGGTTGTTTCTGACCTTCTGTAGCGGCGTGTAAAGATACCATTACTTATAACATATTTGCTGAATTGACATATCTCCTACCTCATCATTTTTCTCAATGTTTCCTTTCTTCCCAGCAGGATTAAGATTCGAGAAGGAGCCATAGAACCCTTTATTCACCACCACCGGACCAACTGGGATATATAAAGTGCTAAAACCTAAAAAAAAATCATCATTTTTTCTATTTATGTTTACCAAAAAAAAAAGTGTTTCTCATTACGCTGAATCAATCCATGTATATTAGCACTGTATTTAATAGGCCACCTCTCCAGACGGCGAACCCCTCCAGAAGTACAGCACTGCCTTTGCACAAGATCTTCAGGAATCTCAGCTGTGAAAATAATAAAAAAAAAACACGATTTCTACTGATACAATTATATGTAGTAACAGCAAAAGGGGCAAGTTCATCATGAGATTATGCACCAGCAGAATCGCTCTGCACTTTAGAGTATTACACGGTTTACTATTTTTTTTTTTTTGTGTCCTTTAAAAAAAAAAAAAAAAAAAAATTTTTTTTTTTTTATTATATTTCTTTTTTTCTTTAACGAACTACTTAGAAAAATGAGAAAACAACCTCTACGTTCTGTTACAGGTATTGCCAAAAATTTTGGCTAGTATTAGCCAGCAGTGGTACTTTTATGGTTGACCTTATAGTGTTATAATTTTTTTTTTTATACACATTATATACACCAGTAATTTTTAACCTGACAACACTATTAAATGCAGAACGCTTTTATATGTGCTAAACTATATCTATATTTTTTTTTTACATACTAGCCAATATCACAGCTTTCGTTAAGTCACTTTTTTTTTTAGTTTTTAAGATTTTTTTTTTTTATTTTAATAATAATAAAAAAAAAAATACAAATGTAAGCCAACAACATCTTGGAAATAAATAAGAAAAAAATATATAGTAAAATAAATCATAGGTACAGTATAAAAAAGTACAAATTAGTTCAGATTTGGGGAGGGGGGTGGAATAAAAATTTGTAATTAATTTATAAAAATTTTTTTTTTTTTTTTTATATTTTTAGAATTTGGCATGAATTTGGGAATTATGCCATTGGGGTCACAACACTCATTTAATTATATATATAATTTTTTTTTTTTCGTTCGCTTATTAATCCGTCTGAAAGTTTTCGACAGGCAGGTTTCATTTTATTTGTAAATAGTCGCCATTTACGTCATCGTCGCAAGGAATGGATGTTGACATTTTTAGACAGTCTGGGTTACATACGCCAAAGGTATTTTTTTGTTTTTTAAGTGGCGCCAATAATTTGTCCACATTTTAGCATCCATTGTACAGACACAAACACCCCCCCCCCCCTCCCTTTGGATTCGGGCTTAGTATAGTGGCGGTAATATGGACGCCATGGCTATATCCGGCCTAAAGTAATATCAACATATGTCGACCTTAAAAGAAAAACTTAGATAAAAAATTGTAAACCACTGCTTTGCCTAAATATTGCATGCTTTTAATAAATCAGACAAATGCACTCAGTTATCATCTTCTGGGGTAAATGTCCCTACTGAAAATTGGCTTTTATTTCCTTCAGAGCTATCAAATTTCAACATTTCAGCTGCTTTAGGATATTTTTTTCTTTTTCAACAATGTATTATGAAACTGCAACCACAATAAAATGATAAATGTACTATAATTGTCAGCGCTTAAGGTTTTTACTTGTAATACCACATTTGTCCACATGGAGTGCTGTAAAGGGAAATCTTGTATATGAGGATACATGTGCCGGTTTGTCCTGACATCCCACCATAGAGACCTATAATGGATCCTTTCGTGGAGTTTGTGAGTTTGTACTTGACCATCAACAACAAAGCACTTTCCTCTTTTCTGGAAATTGGCAGCTCACAGACATCTATGTTAGGGTGGTTGATACAAATCCAATGGATGGTGCTTTTTGATTCGCGCAAGCCATATAAAAATGATAGACTTCAATGCATTAAAGAATAGTGGTGCCTTTATTTGACGCGTTTCAGAGTGAGTTCCCGATCCTTCATCAGGGTTGCATTCCTGATGAAGGAGAGGGAACACACTCTGAAATGCGTCAAATAAAGGCACCACTATTCTTTAATGCATTGAAGTCTATCATTTGTATACGGCTTGCGCGGATCGAACAGCACCATCCATTGGATTTGTATCAACCGCCACAGATAACATGGAGTGTGGATCCAGCTGCAGCTGTACTATATGTGTATACTGGCTGTGGGTCCCACAACCGGGCCAGGTGAGCACCTATCATAGCGTTCATTTTAAATTAATTTTACACATAACACCCTATTGCGCTTTTGCTTCCTCATTATTAGTTACCTTAGGGTGGTTTCACACTTGCATTTTTTTGTCCAGCATCCCCATCTGGCAAAAACCTGATGCTACCTGTCATGCCTGTCACCATAGACTTAGAATTGGGATACAGGCACATCAGTTGGCATCAGGTTTACACCGGGTCCTTACAAAGGCGTTGTGTTCACCTCCTCCCCAGACACGCCAAGTTGCTGTCATGCCGCGGACTATGTAGGATATAGTGCATGACAGTGGCGCACAGACCAATGGTATCCACACAACAATGGACTGCGGAAACACTGGGGGGGAAGCAAATACAGAGGCAGGTCCTGCTCATAGTGAACGGGGAAAATGAGACCTCCTGCACTCACTTGTGGCTGTGCCCTGATCACCCTACCATCACTACATGGGGTCTGTCACCCCATCGCCAAGCAGGATACCTAGTCTTTCGCTGACCCTGATGTTAATTCTCAATAGGGAGATGGCTGGCAGGAGCACTAGTCCCAACCACTGCACTAATATCAACAAGAGGGGAAAGACAGGAAAACAATAAAACAACTTCACACCAGCTGCCATACACCTAGGCAATGGTCAGCTTCTCCAGAGTAGCTCCTTCTCCTCAGGTGGCTAGGCCAGAAATGAAGTTAAATCACCAGCAAGGAATGGTGGAACATGTGACCTTATAAAGCAGATGGGAGTTATCACAAAGTAGCCATACCTGGGAAGAGAACTAGGGACATTGCAGGAACAGAAACTGACATTAACTCCTACACTGCCAAAGGAAAGAAACACATTTAAAATGAAGTCTCAATACAGGAATAAGACACAGGCCACAAACCTGTCACAAGTCTCCTAAGTAAGAGAGACCAACGTGACAGTTTCTATTTTGTGGTTGGTTAAAAAGCCTGATGTCACCAGATCCGGCGCACCGCAGCAAAAAAACTGAATGGGCTTCAATGGGACCGGATCCGGCCAGGGACAGATATGACCAGGCTGGATCTGGCTTTCATACTGAGCATGCCCAGAGACTGTCCCAACACCATCTCATTAGGTGTATACTATGTAAATTCTCAAATTTATGACAGATCAGGCAAAATAAACATATGCAACTGCACCATTATTATACCTGATCCGATAGCCGAATCAGGCAAAATACTGCTTCAGATGCACAAACAAAGCACAAACAGAGCAAGAGAACATGTTCTCAAACCTGTGATCAACGATCCAATGATTTATCGTAGTCGTATCTCGATGTCGCACGCAACGACGTCCTAACGATGTCGTCTGAATGACTCCAAACCTGTGACGTTTGAGCCATATCGGTCACAATATCGTACCGTGTAACGGGGCCTTTAGAAGGATGGCTGCTTGCAGGTGAAATTTAACCCAAAAACAGCTGCACAGTTAGTGCACTTTTCTGGTTAGCAACTAGGGATGTGGAAATAGATTTGACTGGAATTGAACCCAATTTTACAAATATCCTCAGTTGCTAACATTATGTAATTTGCGAATGATTTGAGCACAGTAACAGCCGCTGGACGCAATTTTTCTGATCCTTAAAAGGCCATCACAATGTTAAAAAATAATAATTAGAAAAAACCTTATACTCACCTCTTTGGCAGCTCTGTTCCTTACCGCTGCCTGTCCAGTCCATATCATGTCAAGGGATCAGCATGAGAAGTAATGAAATCCCCAAAGCCGTGGCTTTCAAATTTACTCGGCCTGAGAGGGATCTGTGCATGCACCCACAAAGATCACGACCTATGACGTCAAAGAGTACGGGGGCACAAGTAATAAATGCTTCAGACGTAGCAAATTTGGAAAGGTTGGCATATCCACTGAAAGATGTGACAAGGAGCAAATAGGTGGTGATGAGGAGCAGAAGAGCCAGAGAGGTGAGCTGTAAATTAAGTGTAAGAATTTTCATTCTTTTTTGCATAATATGATTATTATGCTCTGAGGTCTAGAGAGACTCTACAGTATGGGCCCCCAACCTGTACCTTGCGAGTCTCATGTGGCATTTGGCTTTCCTCTATCTTGTTGCAGTAGCACAAGGTCTAGCAAACAGTTATTAAATAGCAAGACCCCAAATGGTGACTTTTGTGAGTAGCCCCACCCAGAACAGCAGATCTCATTGGGGGAAGATAGGTAGCCCTGGATCTTGGTGTACTACCTCAATGTGATTTATGTGGAGAAGCTTGACTATCATCATAATGGTAATGGATGCTCTGGGTGTCACTACTGTGAGGGGGGCAGGAGCTGGATATAGGCCATAAGCCTGCCAGAGCTAGTTGCGATCCACGACCCTCTCTGAGCTGAATGTGACTTGTGAACCTCTTCAGAGCTGGATGTGGCTCGCGACCCTCTCTCAGAACTAAATGTGGCTCACAGCCCTCTCTCAGAGCTGGATGTGGCTTGTGACCGTCTCTCAGAGCTGAATGTGGCTTGTGACCCTCTCTCAGATCAGGATGTGGCTCGCGACCCTCTCTCAGAGCTGAATGTGGCTCGCGACCCTCTCTCAGAGCTGAATGTGGCTCGTGACCCTCTCTCAGAGCTGGATGTGGCTCATAACCCTCTCTCAGAGCTGAATGTGGCTTGTGACCCTCTCTCAGAGCTGAATGTGGCTTGTGACCCTCTCTCAGAGCTGGATGTGGCTCATAACTCTCTCTCAGAGCTGGATGTGGCTCATAACCCTCTCTCAGAGCTGAATGTGGCTTGTGACCCTCTCTCAGAGCTGAATGTGGCTTGTGACCCTCTCTCAGAGCTGAATGTGGCTCGTGACCCTCTCTAAGAGCTGAATGTGGCTCATAACCCTCTCTCTGACCTGGATGTGGCTCGTGACCCTCTCTCAGAGCTGGATGTGACTTATGACCCTCTCTCAGAGCTGGATGTGGCTCATAACCCTCTCTCTGAGCTGGATGTGGCTCATAACCCTCTCTCAGAGCTGGATGTGGCTCATGAACATCTCTCAGAGCTGGATAAGGCTCACGACCGTCTTTCAGAGCTGGATGTGGCTCATAACCCTCTCTCAGAGCTGAATGTGGCTCGTGACCCTCTCTCAGAGCTGGATGTGGCTCATAACCCTCTCTCTGAGCTGGATGTGGCTCATAACCCTCTGAGCTGGATGTGGCTCATGAACATCTCTCAGAGCTGGATAAGGCTCACGACCGTCTTTCAGAGCTGGATGTGAGTCACGACCCTCTCTCAGGGCTGAATGTGCTTCTCAAGATCAGAAGGTTTGGAGACCTCTGCTCTAAAGCATAACAAGGGACATTAAATTCACAAAGAATATCTTCTCTGTGGATCAAATTTCCCAGGAAAAAATGTAATAAATGTTAAATAGTTTTGCATGATTTGCTCATCTCTATTAGTGACCAATTGGTCTTGTCCATACCATTAGATCACACTTGCCAATAGTCCTTGAGATTTGCAGATCTAATACTGTCAAATCTGGGCATATAGCAGTCCGAAAAGGTTTTGTAAACCCTGCCAGAAATTGGCCATTCCCGACCCGTTTAGATTGCTCTGAGGCGCAACTTCTTATTTAAAGGACATTCCTATTTTACTAACCTATATGGTTGTAAGAATGTCAAATCGAGCAGCTGCTCTGGTTGACAAATTATACAGAATGTTGACATCAATACGGTCTCTTATTAGCCATGAAGATTAGTTGTCCAGCACTATCCTGTCAATACATTTTTAGGTCCTCTCAGGCTTCTCAATGTGGATGCAACATTTACCTTGACGATCCTGTTGTACATAACAACCTAAACCGAATTGATGCACTTGTAAAGGGGTATTAAACTTTACCAGGGGTAAAACTGTAATTGGTGCAAAGGTTGCAGTTTTTGAGTCTATGGGGAAGTTCTCTTTGTTCTACAGTTTATAAGCAGACCAACCCTGATAGTTGTTGTCAAAAAGCATGAAATTAAGCCACTGAGATTCATTAATATTAGGCACCACACCTCTCCTTTTTCTGTGTTATTCCGCCTGGTAGTTTCCTGGCTTTCAGTATGCATGGACTAAAGAAGAGACCTTACATCAACGCTCTGCCATTTCTAGAAGTCATAAGGGAAATGTTTTAAAGATGTTATTCCAGTAAGTATGGGCAGTGCCAGTTCAGACCAAGCGTGTAGCAGACAGGACCTACTAGTATTGCCAGACCCCATGCCGCCCCCACGAGACATGCCAAAGTCTACTGAGAGCCTGATAAACTGAGGATAACAGCTGAGACCTACAAAAGTCTCTTGAACAAAACATTCCGAACTGCAACTCTTAGGCAGGTTGAAAATGGGGATGCTGCTTGTCTTTTATTCACTTGAATTCAACCCAACTTTTTGGGAACATCTGTGGAGTCGAAATTCTCAAAGCCCGATAAGGACTGCATTGAGATTGGCAAATTTAATAAAGCTGATGGACTCCAATGTCAATGGTCATTTGGGAAGTCAATCTCAAACGTCTACCTGAGTACACTTAAGATAACCTCAGAGAAGGCTTACGACTCCTTAGACAATCTGTTGAATAAAGTATTCAGGAGAACTTCAACTCTGAGGCTGGTTGAGAATGGGGATATGCTTGAATTTAACCCAACTTGGTGAGAACATCTGTGTAGTCAAGATTCTCCAAGCCCAATAACAACTGCATTGAGATTGGCAAATTAATAAAGTTGTTGGTCTCCAATATCTAAGTTGCTCTCTGGACGTCCATCTAAAACTCCTACCTGGGAACACTTCTCTCTGTGAATTCAGAGTACTGATAATGCTCCTCCACAAATTAGAGAAATGAGTTCACACATTGCGTATTTTGCCGCGTTTTTTTACGCGCGCTTTTCAAAATACGCAATGTGCTTTTTGTCTGCCAGCAAAGTGAATGGGAAATTCACTTTGTAGTGCAGACATTGCGTAAAAATACGCAGTGCGTTTTCCGGGAGAAAACGCAGCTCCGTAAAGAATTGATATGTCAATTCTTTACGCAGCTACTTCTGCGTATTTTCCCAGAGGGGAGGAAGAATCCTGCTTCCTCCTCCCCTCTGTGACAGCTGTGGCCGCCCCATTAGATTCCACAGTGTTAATATACACTGTGAAGTCTAAATTAAACTAAAGCAAGTGTGTGAAAAATAAAAAAGAATGAATACTCACCTTCCGACGCCTTCTCCCGGTGTCTGGTCTCCGGTTGTAAGTCAGATCTCGTCTGACAGGACCTGTGGTGATGTCAGAGGGGGCGTTCCCGGGCACTCGCGGTCATGTGATACCACATGACCGCGAGCAGCCAATCAGCGATGGGACCGCCTCCAGGTTTATGCCTCCAGCTATCACTGTCTGTAGCTGCAGCTTCATAATACTATTCTAATCATCCCTGTCTGAGCTCATAGTGTAATGTGAAAGGTGAAAAAAAGCATTTATACACTTATATTTCAGTCTCCACCTTGGAAGAGGGAGACAGTCTGGCAGGATAATAATTAACTCACTATTACCTTGCATGGCTAAAGGACCTGTGTGATGTAACGATCATGTGACCATAGTGGGCGGAGCTAAGAGAGCAAACTCATATTATGTTATGGGGACTTAGCTCCGCCTATTGTAGTCACATGGTTATGACATCACATCAGGTTCTCCCAACATGCTCAAATGTAAGTCTAAATTTTAACTATTGACCTGCCAAACAGTCCCCGTCCTCCAAGCTGGAGACTGACTGCCTCATTACATGAGAAAATGTAAGTGTATAAATGCTTTTCTTTCACCTTTTAGATTACACTATGAGCTCAGACAGGGATGATACAGGTACAGATAGTGGTAGCTGGGGAGGCATAAACTAGCTGACAGGTTCCCTTTAATAGCATCAAACAGGCCTACATATAGAATAATACACTCCCACAGTCTTCAGGTTGCTGGTCTTCCTCTTCACCTTGTTCCTTCTATTCTTCCGGCCATGATGTCCTTCTCCAGTGATTGCTCTTTTCGTATGATGTATCAAAAGTAGGCAGCTTGGGGATTCTTGCTTCCAATGACATGTCTGGCTTGATTTGTTCCAAAATTGATTTGTTAGTTCTTGCCATCCATGGTATTAATAACATCCTTCTACAACTCCACATTTTAAAGGCATTGATTCTTCTTCTGTCTTGTTTCTTTATCGTCCATATTTCATTTACATATGTTACTATAGAAGGGACCAGACTGGGCGCAGGTGTGAACCTAACCTCTGTGCTGCCTGAGGCGAATTGCAAAATGGCACCCCCCCAAAGTAAATTTATGTAGAAATAAGTCTGGTTCATATCTATCCTGTAACAATGAAAATAATAATGGTCATTTTTAGAGAAATAGAAAAAAAGATGTCCAAACACAAGGATGTCAGCGCCATCACACGCACATACAAGAACCACACAGAAGAATCCAGAACAAGGATCGCACAAGCATACAAACACAGTGATGGCTGGCAGAGCTGTGGTCCTGTAAGAAGACACAGTCCGGCATCTTCATAGCATACACACAGGTGCCAGCACTGATTGACCCCTATTATCTCTGGCACATGTCTACAAAACTCTGGGCCGCTCCAACATACCACGCCTCCTGCTGAAATGCTTAGCCAATCATAAGCAGCCTGCTATTAGCTCCGGACAGCACCACACACGGGGCTGTTCAGAGCTAATAGTAGGGGCTGTCCAATTGGGTTGAGCAAGGGATGTGGAGTGGGAAGGGGGGTGAGCATCACTGACCAACCGCTAGGTACATACATATCTCAACTTTTAGCCCTTACAAAGTAATTTTCCTGCTATTGAAGTGACTCACCGTGGCCGGGACTCCAGTTTAGACAGGCGATGCTTCCTTCCTCCTTGTCACGGGTGGGCCGCGCCTGCCGGTAGTGGGGCCCTGTGTAGTGCAGATCAAAAGGGTTGAAGACGTCTTGGTGGAACAGATTAAAGGGGTTTTAATTTATTCGTGACGCCACCTATGAGTAGTTTTGGTAAGGGCTACCGACGCTGCGGAACCTCCGGGGGATGGACAGCAGCAAGATGGAACGCTCCCCACAGGCTGAGCGGTGATCCTCGGAGGCTGGAGCTGCTCAAGATGTTGTACGGCAGCTGCGGTTACCTTGTAGTGCGGACGGACAGTTCATAAGGAAGCACAGACACAGAAAGTCTCTGCAACGGGTCTTTACTGTAACCAGCAGGCAGTACATGGTATACAGTTAACAGGTAGTGGACCGGGTGGACTCAGCAGTGATGGTGTCCCTTCGAAATCCGCAGTGTTCCTCCATTCTAACTAAGTGGTTGCCAGTGTCGCCCAGGAATACCAGGTCGGGTACTGGGAGGCTGCTTCAATGCCCTATCCAAGATGTACATTATGGATGTTTTGGGGAGCCTTGGATCCCTCAGTGGGTACACCGCTGGTTAGACGACTGGAAGTTGACTGGTGGTGGGGTGCTCCTGTGAAGCTGCTCCTCCACGCTTCTGGTTCGCGTAGCAGAAGTGAACTGCTGCCAGCTTCGGTACCAGTGAACCGGCTGTGAGTTGTGGGCACGGGAGTCTTTTGGAACCCGTGGTTACGATGCCCGATCCCGGTTGTTGAGGCCTCAGGTGCTGACACCCGACCGGTGACGGCCCGGGGGCTGCACGGGGTGCGGAGCCCCCGCTCCTCTCCAAGTGCTAGACTGCTCAGGTCAAGTTCTAGAGCCCTTCTCTCATGACTAAGGGTCTGTTCTCCTACACACTTCCCTAGCACTCCGCCCACCAGGACCTAGGATTGGCCCTCTGTTCTAGGTGATGCATGCAGGGTTGGATTTCTAAGTTAACCAGATCACTGCTGTGTCAGAGAATATTGCGGCTGCATTTATGGCGGCAATACCCTCTTGTGACGCACTCGTTGTGGGGCGCCACACTAGCCCCTACATTTCTCTTTCATTGCTCCAATAAAGTATGATGCAAACATTGTGGCCCACAAACACTGTATGATCCCCCCAGTAAATTCCTCCACACGCACACTATGATGACCCTACTGCACTCCCTTAACTACCTCGGCACAGTATGATCCCCAACTATGACCTCCAGACAGCTCTCCAGACAGTATAATGGACTCTACACATCTTCACACTGTCCTCCATATAGTATAATGCACCCCCCATAGTTTTCCACATAGTATAATGTACCCCCATAGTTCTGCATAATGTATAATGCACCCCCATAGTCATCTATATATTAAAATGCACCCCTCATAGTCTTTCATATAGTATAATGCACCCCTCATAGTCTTCCATACAGTATAATGCACCCCCAAAGTTCTGCATATTGTATAATGCACCCCATAGTCCTCCATATAGTATTAAGCACCACCCATAGTTCTCCATATAATGCACTCCCCTTATACAACGCAGCACCCTACATATACTATAGTCAGCAGGACCCCCGATATACAAATATACAATGCAGCACTCGCAATGTACAATGCAGCACCCTCGATATACTATACTTAGCACTCCCACATATACAATGCAGCAACCACCATATACAATGCAACACTCCCCATATACTATAGTCAGCACCCCCCATATACAATGCAAAACCCCCCATAAACTATGCAGCAACCACCATATACAATGCAATACCCCCCATATACTATAGTCAGCGCCCCCCCATATACAATGCAAAACCCCCCATATAGTATAGTTAGCACCCCCCTATACAATGCAGCAACCCCCAATATTCTATGCAACACCCCCATATATTATAGTCAGCCCCCACCATAACCCTTCTATATTATTATGCACATTACATAGTCATTGATTTAAAAAATAAAATGGTACTCAACTCTCTCCTCCCTGCTATGCCTCCAGTCTCTTCAGCGGGTCCTGTGCTCTTCATAGCGGGATGCTGGATGATGATGTCATCGATCCCGCTGTGTAGAGCAGCAGTGGGCACACAGCGTGGGAGATTTGGATGAGGATAGCGGCCGGCGCGGTGTAGAGATGGGGGCGGGCGGCCGGCGCGGTGCACCGATGGGGGTGGGCGCCGCGTGCACAGATGGGGGCGGGCGGCCAGTGCGGTCCACAGATGCAGGTAGCTATCTGTAGGGCGACTGCCACAGTGCCACCCCCCTATTTAGCAGCACATAATGCCACCTGAGGTGACCACTTCAGGTCGCCTCATGGTTACTGCGGCCCTGTATGTATGAGCCGTGCCTTCATCACCAGTGAACCTTTCCTTGAAGTGAAGACCTTGTCCAGTGACTTCATTGTTGATTTTCCCATAGCTATTTCTCTTTTGACTTCCGTTGTTATTGTTGCATCTTGAGTGATCATTGATTTGAGTTGAAGTCCTTTGCAACTCCCAGTTCGTAACCGTCTCAAATGTGTCCCGGTCGTACCTGGCAGTAGTCAATATCTTTGTGAGGCGCCCCCAGAGCCGTAGGGTACTCGAAACTGGGCCGCTGCTGTCTCTAGGGGAAGTCACGGGGGTCGTGACCCGGTCCCGTGGCCTGGGTTCAGCTTAAAAGAGTAGGGTCTTTTCTGGCTTTGTTAAGAGAGGGGTTATATACAAGGGATATTTCGTGACACCACCCGTGGTGTGTGGCTAGGGACAGCCACCGCTGCTGCAGAACCTCCGGGGGGATGAACAGGCAGCTGGGATGGAGTGGCTCTCCACGGGCAGAGCAGCTTCCCTGGGGCAGTAAAGGTAGTTGGGTTGTTGGGTGCAGGATGATGGGTACATGGAATAGGCAGACTCACTGCTTTGTAGTTTTCTCAGTCTTTTACTGGAGCAGATGTTATTATTAAACTGTCCACAGAGTCTTTGAGAGCAACTCAGGGTTTCTTCCCATCTGGTTGGTTCTTTGGTTTCCTTACTGCGCCTAGTGTATTGGCTCCTGCAGCTGCATAAGTTGAGCTGCCAGCCCTGTCTCGTATTGCGAGGTACTAGTATGACAGACAACTCGAGTCCGTTCTTTCTACCCTGTTCCCGGGTGTCAGCTCCTGAATTCTCTATGTTGCTGTGTCTGTAGGTACGGTGTAGCTGAGGAATCTGGAATCCCCACCTTCCGGTGTTGACTGCTGGGACGTGAGACCCTGACTCCGGTGTCCGTTCTTTACGCCTTTCCACTGGGATGAGCACAGGATTGCTCTGCCTCCCAGGTGTGTTCTCGCTTCTCTCTTCAAACCGTTACCTTAGGCCTGGAACTCAGTTAGCGACCTTGGGATGAGCTTAGCACAGTTCTTTAACACCCTGGTCCTCTTCACAGTCCTCACAGGAACTGAACTAACTAGCCCCTCCCCAGACCAGAGTTTATAGGGAAGCTCACCCTGACCCCGGGCTTGGTCTCCCTCTTCTGGGAGTGTTGTGTGTGTATTACCTGATGAGAAGACACTTTGTTGCTCTCTCGTGACACCACCACCCAGGGGCAGTGATGACACTGTGGCACTTTGAACCAGAGGTGCCACATTTATATTGAGGAGTCCCATTTTCAAGCTCTCCATAATATCTAACAACATTAGACTAAGCATGAGAATATTTTTAATCATTTTTTATTCCATACTGAGATTCTAAAATTTGACGTTGGTGCAAGAACCAAAAACATAACCCTATTCACTATTTCTAAAATCAGAACTTTGGGGCTTGGTTTGAGATAAACAGCTAAGCCATTGGTAAGCAGAGGTTGGGTTGGGTTTTATCTTTTTATAAAGGCTTCTCCCACCAATTTTTAGAAATACTTGTTAATTGACCAATATTTTTGAAGCATCATTTGTTCCAGATTCCTAAAAGTTGATGACCACGCAAGACTCTACAAGAAGTCCTAATTACCCAAGATTAACTATTTCTGACAACAGTACTTGGGGGATTGTTTTGGAACACACAGTTATTCCAGTGGTAAGCAGGGGTTTGGAAGAGTTTTTTTCTTCAAAGGCACCTCTTTTCGCTAATTTGTGGAAATACTTGACAATTGAACCAATATTTTTGAAGCATCATTTCTTCCAGATTCAAAAAAGTTGATGCCATGCAAGACCTTACAAGATTGATTATTTCTGAAACCAGGACCTGGTTTGGGACAAACAGCTAAGGCCCCTTTCATTTCAGCAGTAATCGCTGATCGCGGCAGTTGCCGTGAAAAAAACCGCAACTGCCGCGATTACCTCAGAACGGCTGCACTTGCGGTTCACCTGCGGCAAGCCCTATGCAATGTCTATGGTGCTTGCGGCAGGTACGGCAAGTGCAGTATAGTTGCGGTTTCGGCACTTGCGGCTGATGCGGCCGCGAAAAAACCGTAGTCAGCCGCGTTTTTTTTTCGCGGCCGCATCAGCCGCAAGTGCCAAAACCGCACTTGCCGCACACTTACCGCAAGCACCATAGACATTGCATGGGGCTTGCCGCAAGTGAACCGCAAGTGCGGCCGTTATGCGTTAATCGCGGCAGTTGCGTTTTTTTCACCACAACTGCGGCGATCAGCGATTACCGCTGATGTGAAAGGGGCCTAAGCCAGAATTAAACAATGATCACACAGGGTTCTTGTAAGATTTATCATCAGTTCTGCAACTAAAGGACTTGTAGAAGTCTCCGATTGACCATATTTTTTGATGAGGTCATCAATCACATGTTAAAGAATTTGTTGAATCACTGAAAAAGTATTTTGATTCTGCTGGATGTAATGGTATCAGCCTTTCTTTAACACACAATTATTTCCTTCCTATTTTCTTCTTCCACACGATTATTTTCTTCCTCCTTTGGGTTTCAAGACAGCTGGATGAACTCTCAAACCCCCTCCGATTGTGCAACTTATTGTTGAGTCATCAGAATAACATGTAGAAATCTGTCCCTGAAAAAGCAAAAGTTTTGCTTCTTCTATAACTTTTTATTGGCTGGTGCAATTTTATTTTATTGCCATATGTTTACTATATTGTTTTATTCTAATAAAATAGGAGGCTGAGTTGCAATGTCAAGCATGGCCATTGCCTAATGTACAAAGCTGCACCTGGAAAACAACAAAGACGACGCGGTCCTTGCTGGTTCTTCAGTCAGCTGTTACTAGAGTTGGCTGGACTCCAATCAAATTTTTTTTACCATTTTTTTCTTTATTTTCTTGAATAATTTGTTAAAAAAAAGGATGATTAAATTAGTAAGATGAAAACTAACAAACCCATCAACCACTTTCAGTGGTAAAAAAAAGGTTGATACTAAAATGCCATCAATATCAATGTCGTTTAATACACTCTTACTTTGTGGTTGAAAATCTGTGGGGCAGCAACTAATTTCCCTGCAGCACACCCACAGGTGAAAAGTTGTATTACACCCTTCTCTTTGAAATGTATGGGATGTCTGTATTGCATTCAAGTGCCAGGTCCTCCACTGCAAAGACCCTGTATCAACTTGGCACAGATTTACACTTACGACCACTGGCCACACGGGCACAGTGAGAGAGAGTGATCCATGCAACCTCAGGCGTGAAACCACTCTCATTCACAACCCTCACAAGCTGGAAGGCGCTTTTCACTAGTCCCAGTAAAACAAAGTTCTGCCCAGAAAAACAGTCCCAGGTAGCAGGTAATATTAAACCGATAACACGGACATGTGGATTTGTGGATGTAGATAAAAGAGCGACAAAGAATTCAATTATATATTTTTTCACCTTAAAGAGAACCTGTCACCCCCCTGGTGCATGGCAATCTAAATGCACCACTGAATGCAGCATGCCTGCTGCATTCAGGGAAGGGGTTCCCCATGTCTATAGCCCCCTGTACACTGAGATATACACTTTAGTAATCTTACATTTACTGAGTCAGGAGAGCATTCCTTCTTCTGGAGTCAGTGCTGGCACAGAGGTTTTTCCCTGCCTCCGGCCGCTCTGCGCCGCCTCCTGCTGCTCTCCTTATTGTGTCAGCCACCCTCCTTGTCTGCGCCGACGTCTAACGTTCTGTTCTCATGCAGGCGCACAGCAAGGCTGTGATGTCAGCCACCGACTCCCATTCTCGCTGTGCGCCTGCATGAGAACAGAAGGGAAAAACCTCCGTGCCAGCGCTGACTCCAGAAGAAGCCCTCCTGACTCAGTAAATGTAAGATTAATAAAGGCTATTTCACAGTGCACAGGGGGGGTAGAGACATTGGGGACCCCTTCTTTGTATGCAGCAGGCATGCTACATTCAGTGGTGCATTTAGATTGTCATGAACCGGGGGAGGGGGGTTGACAGGTCCTCTTTAAGTGCACTCTAGATAAAACACTATTTACAAGATGGTATTACAGATATCATGATCAGATATGCAAATACAGGTAGTGGTACAAGTGTACGAAAACATAAGGCAATTACCAGTGTTCTTGGTTGCTGGCAGCCACAGGGAAGAAGCTTTGGAACCAGGGACTTCTGGCTACTTCCAAAATGTCACACGATGTGACCTCCCTGGCAGTGAACAAGTAGGAAATATGGTGCATAGCTTTTATCCCCTAACTTGACAAAACCCTTGATGACCTCATGTGGGGGCTGTCTGTGGGACTGGCACAGAACAACAGAAAATTATGAGATCCCAGCTTTCTGCATATCTTTGCTCCTAAGTGTGCCAGGCAAGAGATATTACCACCATGTTTCCTATTATAAATATACCTGTTCATAGATAGGAAACCTGATGTGTCTTCCAGCTGCTAGATATTATTTGGAGCTGATAGGCACATCTCACAGCTATGGAGAAATAAGTATTATTTTTCTCCCTCTCTCCCGAGGCCGAAATTATGCCTGCCTTATTTGTGGGAGCTACATACACTCCAATATTTGTAATTTTCCACTGGCATCTACATGTCTGATGATTTTCTTTGAGGCTCAGGTGCTCCGCAGGGATTGTAGTGGTCAATGACATTCTTCCTTTCTTTAATTAACTTTCTCACTTCATCATCTACCATTAGAACCATTTGTAGATGGATGGGGAGTGAAGATAGGAAACCTGATGTGTGTACTGTCTTCCAGCTGCTACATATTAATTTGGAGCTGATAGGCACACCTCACAGCTATGGAGAATAAGCATTATTTTTGTCCCTCTCTTCTGAGCACGAAAATATGCCTGCCTTGTCTGTGGAAGCTACACACACCCCAATATTAGGAATTTCTGACTGGAACCTACATGTCTGAAGATCTTCTTTGAGACTGTAGTTGTCAATAAGACCTTCTTCCTTTCTTTAATTAACTTTCTCACTTCACCACCTGCCATTGGAACCATTTGTAGATGGATGAGGCATCCTGTTTCCAGCTGCTACTCTGAATAAGATGACATAGGCACATGTAGCTATTGTCCATATTCTTCACACCCTCTATTTAATAGCATCCCTTATGCCAGTGTTTCCCAACTCCAGTCCTCAAGGCACACCAACAGGTCATGTTTTCAGGATTTCCTTATCATTGGACAGATGATGGAATTATCCCCTGTGCAAGTGATTAAATTATCACCTATGCAATCCTAAGGAAATCCTGAAAACATGACCTGTTGGTGTGCCTTGAGGACTGGAGTTGGGAAACACTGCCTTATGCAATATATAAATGTTTTTTTTTTCAATACGAACATTTACACTCAATTGCACGTTGATCTCCAAATCCATTTGCTTTATTATTATTTGATCACAATGAAGGAAAACTTCGAATTATTACATTTTTTGCAAATTTAAATGTATTAAAAATATATTTTTTTCACTCCTCTATGTGCACTTTTTTTGTTTCATTTCTTTATTTAGGGAAGTGACAGAAATCAAAAATTAAATACTTAGAATTTTATGCACATTTTTTGTTATTTTGTTCCATTTGCCCTGTACAAAATAGATTAGAAACAATTTTATGTTACTTTCTTTTCTTGCTGAGATCTCTATGAGTTTGAGGAAGACAATATATTTGTGTAAAAGTGGCTGAGTCATCAAATATTACATTGGCAAATTCCTCAAGACTTGACCGAAGAGGCTGAAATGAAAATAAACTTTGCTGAAGCAACAGAGTAGCTCCAAAGAACAAGTTATACTTAGAATCCAGCTGAATAAAGCAGGAAGGCTGCTTTCTATACACTCATTTACAGTATTGGGAACAATTTTCATTAAGCGCTTTATATTGTAATGAAGTATTCACTGATCTCAGGGAGACCAGTTCAAGAAAACACTGCGGGCAGCTGGCTAAAGCGCTCAACACAGTGAATTCCTAGGCCCATTGCCCCCTGGGAATTTTGAATATGCAAATAGAGTCTGTGGAGCCTCGTTTAGGAGTCTCAACACAGGACTAGCCAGATCTTCCTCTAGTGAAGGACCCAGCCATGATAACCAACATATTAAGTGGCCCTTTGAGTCAATATCCAGCTCTTTAAAGATATGACAAGGGAATACCAAGGCCAGGTATCCATCCACAGACAGCTGTTTCGGGGTGTTGCCCCTCATCAGTGTGGAGTAGGATTCTGGCTAGGTGGGAGCAAGGCCTAGTAGACCAACATCACAAAGCATTCACTGATCTCAGGGAGACCAGTCCAAGAAAACACTGCGGGCGGCTGGCTAAAGCACTCAACACAGTGAATTCCTAGGCCCATTGCCCCCTGGGAATTTTGAATATGCAAATAGAGTCTGTGGAGCCTCGTTTAGGAGTCTCAACACAGGACTAGCCAGATCTTCCTCTAGTGAAGGACCTAGCCATGATAACCACCATATTAAGTGGCCCTTTGAGTCAATATCCAGCTCTTTACAAGCTTAAAAACATGACAAGGGAATACCAAGGCCAGGTATCCATCCACAGACAGCTGTTTCGGGGTGTTGCCCCTCATCAGTGTGGAGTAGGATTCCGGCTAGGTGGGAGCAACGCCTAGTAGACCAACAAAACACTGATCTCAGGGAGACCAGTTCAAGAAACCACTGCGGGCAGCCAGCTAAAGCGCTCAACTCAGTGAATCAGGAATCATTTCAAGCCTTCTCCATACTTCCTTCTTCCTAACATTTTGGTTCAGGTTGATCTTAGTTGTATCTTTCATCTTAGTTTCATCTCTCTTCTGCTACTTTTCCAGCATTGGTTGGCTTCTTTAGATTTTTTTTTAACAAAGTCTAATCTGGTCTTTCTATTTTTAAGGCTGATTAATGGTTTGCACCTTGTGGTGACTCCTCTGTATTTGCACCTTGTGGTGATCCCTCTGTATTTGCACCTTGTGGTCACCCCTCTGTATTTGCACCTTGTGGTGACCCCTCTCTATATGCACCTTGTGTTGAACCCTCTGTATTTGAACCTTGTGGTGACCCCTCCATATTTGCATCTTGTTGTGACCCCCTCTATGATTGTACCTTGTGGTGACCCCTCTGTATTTGCACCTTGTTGTGACCCCTCCATATTTGCATCTTGTTGTGACCCCCTCTATGATTGTACCTTGTGGTGACCCCTCTGTTTTCACCTTTGTGGTGACCCCTCTCTTTTCATCTTGTGGTGAACCTTCTGTATTTACTCTCATGAAATCTCTTTAAGGTAGGCTTTGATATTGAAAGATTGATCTCCTAGAGAATATTCTTTACTTGGGTGGATGTTGTGAAGGGGTTTTTCTTCCCCATGGAAAGTATTCTGCGATTGTGCACCACTGCTGTCTTCTGTGGATGTCCCGGCCTGTTTGTGCTCCCAGACTCACCAGTGCTCTCTTTTTTTGCAGAATGTACCTAGCTTAATATGGTCACTCCTAACATTTCTTTTTTTCAGTGTAATGATGGTCTGTTTCTATTCCATTGAGAGCTCCTCTTACTGCATGTTGGGGCTTCACAGCAACAGCTTCCAAATACAAGTGTCGCACCTGGAATCAGCTCCAGACCTTTTACCTGCTTAATTGATGATAGATTAACAAGGGAAAATCCCATGCAGCCCATTAAAGAGATTTTGAGATAATTGTCCTGTTAACTTTGGTTCCTTAAAAAAAGGGGCTGCTACATATTAAAGAGCTGTAATTCCTAAACCCTTCCTCCAATTAGAATGCGAATATCCCAAATTAAAGATGAGAGTCAGTAATTTAAGCCTATATTGATTATATCAATGTATCTTGAATATGTTTTGGTAAACAGCTAAAATGCCAAAAGTTGTGTCACAGTCCAAATATTATACAAAATGCAAAAATACACAAGACACAACACAATAACAGCAATTTGGTATGAAAATCATCTTTATGTACATATCTGTCTTTTTCTGGAAGGGGAGAGATCACAAGCAAAACCAGTGAAGAACCCACTTTATATTTCATAAACTTGAGTAACTCGAATGTAGGTGACATAAGGCAGGAAAGTCTCCACGCCCGTCCATCTGCCCCATAGAGCCATGTTCTCCGTAACAAGCATGTACTGTAGACCCAGCCTGGCTCATGGACATGTGTTTTACATTATGCCGCATCCAGTCTGGTATGAGTGTGGAGGCTTACGCAATGTACCTCTACTGGAAATCTGCTGTTAACCCTATGAATACTAGTAAAATCAAATATTTTACAATATTTGAAAAATTGTTCATTTATCTACATTTTGGCTATTCAAACCCATTTGTGTCAACTTCTGTGCATGTTATCAGGCCAAAATCACCAGGGTATGTGAACTTTTGATCAGGGTCATTTGGATGTTTTTGGTTGTCATTATAATTTAAAAAGATGTATATCTATGGTAGGTAATGCGCTAAATCATATATATATGGTTCTTAATATAAAATGATATTCACTAAAAAAGTGTATTTTTTTAGCACAATGGTTTTATTATTAAAATTAATCTCATCACACACTAAAAACCACTCTGAAAAACATTCTTAAAACACACTAAGGCTGGCTTCACACCACGGCAAGGTCCGGTCCGGGGCTGTCTGGATCAGCAAACAGCACCGGAGGGCCAAATGTGCCCTCCGGTCCTGTGTGCAGCCGGATGGCTGTAATTGCAGCTGCAGCTGCTGATTTTTCAAGATCGCGGCTAGCTCCATGAAACAACAGCGGTGTGCAGCCACCGGTATTCGGTTCCCGGACTCGCCCGGACTGGGGTAATCCGGCCCCATAGGCTACCATGTTAGGGAGAACCGGATTGCCCCGGATCCGGGAGAATCCGGGACAATCCGGGATCCGGCTTTTTGGGGTGCTTTTTCTCCCCGGACACAAAAATGTTGCCCGGATTCCACCGCAGAGATGAAACCAGATGGTAGAGAGCTGCCATCCGGCTCCATCCGGCCCCATAGGCTACTATGGGGCTAAAAACCGGTCTGGGACTGTCTGGTTTACACCGGACAGCTCCGGAACGGACCTTGCCGTGGTGTGAAGCCGGCCTAAAAACTATTTCTTGATTTAATATTTCTCCAGATTCTTCTTTTGTTAATTAACTGGGGTCTTTTTTCATTTTATATGTCCTGAGGGACCTAGGTGAGGGAGTTATCATTAATTATATGATATACACCTGTGTAAGGCTGTTACTCTTTTGTAGGTATTATTGGCCCTTTAAGAGTGTTATTCAGAGTGGTTTTTAGTGTGTGATGAGATTAATTTTTAACAATAAAACCATTGTGATAAAAAATACACTTTTTTAGTGAATATATTTTAATGTTAAGGACCATATATATGATTTAGCGCATTACCTACCATAGATATACATACAAATTAATAACAAGGGCACCCACACAGATATCCCCTGGAGTAATTGCTACTTATCAAAACTGTTCTGCTCCGGAGTCA